>JADMNL010000022.1:319310000-319910000 GCA_016271365.2 Neoceratodus forsteri
CCATCGGGACAAAGTGTTTTTCTGCGGGGGGGCTTTGCCCCCAGCACCCCTGTCTCTAAATAACCAACTCCCGAGTCGGAGTTGGTTCAGGGTGGGGGGCCAAACACCAAGAGTCGCAGCGTCGGCGAACAGCGGACCACCACAGCGACCTGGCAAGATTTGTCACTGTGGTGGACTTCACTGTGTAAATGTCACTGTGCTGATGTGATACTGACCCCGGACCCCAGGCTTTGAGTACACCTTCCTTCCCTTTGATCCACAAGGTGCTGGTCAAGGCCCGAAAGGACAAGTTGTGGATGATTTTGATAACTCTAGACTGGCCCAGACAGTTCTGGTATCCAGATCTACTCAGCCTCAATTGCAAGCCTCTGTGGTGGTTGCCTCTTTACTCAGACTTGCTGACTAGACAATAGGGGAAGGTCCTATACCCGGACCTTCTGTCCCTGCACCTCATGGCCTGGTACATGAGCAGCTAGACTTCCAGGTCTTGGGCCTTTTGGAAGCTATGCGCCACATTGTGAAGGCCTTCCAAAAGGAGTCTGCACACCAGTGCTATGCCTTTAAATGGAAGTGTTTTCCATTTGGTGTTCGGGCAGGAAGCTTGATCCTCTTGCCTGCCCTGTGGCTGGTATCCTAGAGTACCTCTGGTCATTCTCCCAAGTGGAACTGCAAGCAACAACCCTTAAGGTGCACCTGGCAGCCATCTCTGCATACCAGATATGTGCTGGTATGCCGACAGTGGCCCAGGAGAAGGTAGTCTGGTGCTTTTCTCAAGGGTCTTGACCACCTGTCCCCACCAGTGCATGAACTACCACTGCTATGGAATATATTGCTGGTGCTGGCTTTGCTCAGGGTCAACCATTTGAGACTGTACACAGGTGTGAGATGTCACACCTGTCATGGAAGACTGCCTTCTTGGTGACCATTACATCAACCAGAAGGATTCGTGAGCTCCAGACGCTCTCGCTGGTGTCTCTTTATCTGGTCTTCCACAAGGGACAAGGTCGTCCAAGTTCCTCCCGAAGGTCATATTGGAGTTTCACTTTAACCAGGTGATTAATTTGCTGGTATTCTTTACCAACTCAACTTTGGCGACTGATTGCAGGCTTCATACCTTGGACCTGCAGAGGGACTCTCTTATTGCAAGGAGCCCACAGACTGATTTCAGGGTGAAGCTCACTAGCTGTTTGTTAATTATGCTGAAGCTGTGCCCGGCAAACTTCTGCTATAGGTTGACTGGCAGGGAGACTCCCGTAGGGCTTAGGGCTCATTTCACCAGATATACTGCTGCCGTGGTGGCTGCTTCCAGAGACATCCCCATACAGGAGATCTATAGAGCTGCTACCTGGAAGTCAGCACACACCTTCATTTCCCACTACAGAATCAACCTTGAGTTATGTCAGGATGCTGTTTTTGGGATCGTGGTTCTCCAGTCTCTATTCTTCAAATAGGGGTGTAGGCCTTGCCCCTCCTCCGGGAGAACTGATTGGAGTCTACTGGAGTGTGATTAGTGAACTATAGCCACACCCCTAGAAAAACAGGTTACTCACCTATTGCCATTGTTCTAGAAGTGGTATGCAGTTCACATCCACATGGCCTCCCGTTGCAGTGTGGCTCCCTGCTTCCACTGTGCAAAAATCTGATGTCACAGCGTGGAGCCGGAGCATATACCACCTGGGTGATGGGAGGAACTTAACTTAAAGATGTCTGATGAATCAGCACTTCCGGTGGAACTGCCAGAGTGTGAATGTGAACTGTGTACCACTCTGGAACAATGATTACAGATGAGTAACATATCTTTTTTCCCCAACTTTATTTATTACCCCGGCCACAGGCTAAACCTTCTTCCACCACCTGCCAGTTGCCCTTATTTCTTTAATCAACAGTCTGCCAGCCATCCTCCCAGGACCCCCAGTCCTCCTGTGACTCACTGCTCTAGCTTGCCTCCCCAAGGGCTGGGTACGATGTCACCCATCAACAGCTTTGGCATTATTTCCCCCACATCAGTCTGTCCACCCACTGCAGAGGTGAAGACTGGTGGGGAGGTGGTGACTAGAGTCTGGTATGAGCATGGTGGACCGGCAGGAGTTTTATCCTCTGTATCCTGTCATTTTTGCCTTTTTCCCCTGCCCTCCTCCAGAAGCATACTGATGTCACTGGCATGTCTGCTGCACCTGAGTGACCGAGACATGCTGTAACTCCTTTACTGCATTCCGCTAATTTCCCTGCAGTGCCAGCTGTTGTTACCCAGATAGCAATAAAGAAGGAGATTGCCAAAAACTCCCTCCCTGGAGGAGAAGAGTGTCTGATGGTACGCTCAGTCCTCCTCTGACCAGCCCCCGACGTCCCTGGCTCGTTCCTGAACTCCAGGTCATCAGCGATGTGGGTGGTACCTCTACCACTTTGCCAGTGGGTTAGCTAAAGAAAGAAATGTTACTAGATGTATCCCTCATTTCATTATATATCAAGCTCTGTTTGCTACCACTTGAGAGCATTTCTATGTGACAAGGCAATTTTGGGACAGTTGCAGAGACTGTAGCTGAATCTGTGTTTTTTGATCTGACACAGAGCTTAGGCTGGTGCCAGTCTTGTTACCCTCTACTTTTTTCCCTGGTTGTCAGTAAGCCTTCACCTTCACCCTTCGTGAGGGGGTGGTACTGTCATAACTCACTCGTGGCTTCATCACTTGTGAATTATGGTCCTGCATCCTCACTCATGCAAATAAATGCATATTTGAACACAGGCTATTGTATATCCTACATGTATTCTCAGAGTTACAGTTTTAATACTTCAGATCTTATTTTCAGTGCATTTCTTCTTGAAAAGATTGCTGAACAAACCCACTGCTTTAGCAGTAGACAGGGATTTCTGCTGCTTTCCAATTACTGCCTTCCTTCTAAACAGACACCAAGTAAACTATGTGCTCTACTCTAGAATATGAAGCTGCTCTGCTCCAGCTGAAACGACTGCAGGTGGAGTTTGACACAGCCAGGAGAGCGACAGCTGAGCAGGAAGAAGCAGCAGAAAAGCGGCTTGATGCTCTGAAACTAGAAGTACTGAGGCAGCAGGAACTTCTGGAAGCCAGCCAGAGAACAGTAAGCCAGACAGTCACTTCACTTATGTTGTGCATTATTTTTTACCTTCAGAAAGTTGGAATTGTCTATTTTTGCTGTAGGAAATTAAGCAACTGGGAAATTGTTTAAAATGCAGTTGCTAAAAAAAAATCAATTTATTTTTTAATAATTAAAGGACGTGCATCTAATGGGTGATGGGACATTCATTTTCACAGGATGACCTTGTTGGCATACATGTCAGGGGCCTTCTGATGCTCTACAGCTGAGAGGTAGTAATTAAAAGACGGGTTTAATTGAAAAATTCTACTGAGCTGGTTGTCCTTTAATGGGAAGGCCTCTCAGTCTTTTGATCTTCTCTGTGTCAGTCTTCACCATTCATCACTAGTATGAGTATCTGGCCGAAGGCTAGGACCCCGCGGGAGTTTTTTTTTTTTTTTTTGGAAGCGGAGTCGACGCTGGGACGCTCCACCCTCGAGGCCGAAGTGTTACATGGTGCTCATGGGTTTGTCATTATCTACTGTCGACTCTGCCTTAGCCCCAGTTCTTCGTCTCCCGCCGTCGAGAAAGGACCTCATGGGGAGACTTTGAGAATTTCATCTGTATTTTGCGGCCCAGTCCATTGGTTGTTTTTGTGTTTGGCTCACAGTTCTGCTCGCCCCTACTCAGTGCCACTTCGGTGATCTCTGGTAAGTTCTGTCCTTTATTTCTAGCAGCGCCGAGTACTTGCTTTTGTTTATTTCCGTCCGGTCATGTCTCGTCCCAGGGACAAGAAGAAAAAGTCGAAAGCGGGGCGGCCTCCTATGTGTCTGTGTCCCTGCGGCCGTCTTTACTCCGTAACAGACCAGCATGACCGGTGCCTCTCCTACCTAGTCCCAGGCCACGATGTGGCTCTCTCAGAAGACCAGGTGGGAGGCACCGTTCGACTCAGCTAGCTTCCTCGGCGAGGCTCCCAGGTGTTGAGCTCTGGGGCCCACGGGCCTGGGCGGCACCATCCTTGACACTGTCTGTCAGCGCCACCCTTGGCTCTGGTGCCGCTTGCGGCACCGGGGGCCCAGGCGCCGCCGCGGGCGGTGCTGGGCCACCCCTCAGCACTGCTTCTGACTCTGGCACTTTTTGCAGTGCCGGGGATCTGGGCGGTGCAGGACTTGTTCTCGGTGCCACCTCTGGCTCTGGCGCTGTTTGCAGTGCTGGGGAGAGGCGGTGCCAGAGAGGGGGGGGCGGTTCAGTGGCCAGTACCGCCTTTGACTGAACCGAGGAGGGGGTCAGTGTTGATCGCGATGCTGCTCTGGGCTCTGGTGCCATTCGCAGTGCCGGAGCTGGAAGTAGAGTGGCTCGCGGCCCTAGGACTGGGAGGGATCATGGAGTGGTCTGGGTTCGGGCCTCTGAGTCCTCCTCCTCTGAGGACTTCGGGTCTGACCCGGACTGGCTCCTGGATTCATCATGATCCTCCAATCCTTCTGAGTCCAGCGCCTCGGCCCCCACTCAACCGCCTTCTGTTGGCTGGGCAGGTTCTGTTGCTTCTGGGGTCAGTGGGACTGACCAGCCTGTGGCTGTCCAGGTGGTCACTGCAGCCAACCTGGGACCACGGATCTGTCCGTCCCTTCAGGTGGGCTGCCCCCCTTCTTCGGTGATCCTGACCAATCTGAGTTAGGGACAGACCGCAGCGTCCCAGGAAGGGGAGGGTGCTGTACTTTCGGCTGTCTCCCAGGGGTAAGCTGGAGGTTGCCTAGGCTAGTGGTAGTGAGCCCTTTCAGAGTCATAGGGGTTGAGTGGCCAGGGCACGGTGCAGTGACCTCTCCCTGGGATCCACATGGGTTCTGAGAGGTGTCACAGTGCGGATCCTTGCTTCTCCCCCGGAGACTTTTTGAGGGGGACATCTGCTTTTGAGGTCCGGGGCTGTCCTTCTGTACTCACACGGTCCCAGTCACTTCACGATGGGGGGATTTCCTCTGGGCACAGCGTTGACTATTCTGGTCCGGTTGAGCAGTCAATGTCTGCTTGGATCACCAGGGCTCCTCCTCTTTTGAGGTCTCCCATTGGATCCCCCTGCCCAGGCAGAGGCAGTGCCCCTCCTCAGAGGAGCCTGGCCCCGTTGCCTCTTCCAACCCCTCCCCCTCTCCCAGGGATCTCTGGCCCTACAGGCCTCTCACCTGGACACAGTTCAGAGCCACGGCTGAGTTTTCCCCTACCTATTTTAGGGCTGCAGACCAACGGGTGTTTCACCACCCCCCTGCTCAGCCTGACCCTGTATCTCCGAGCTCGTCCGCTTCCTCATCTTCCTCCTCCTCTGAAGGAGGGGAGTCATCGGTCCACTTTTCCCAAGCTGCAGATTTGTCTGCCTATCAGTTCTTCCTGTCAAGGTTGCTCGACGAACTCAACATTTCCTCCCCTGGAAAGCGCAATCCGGACCGGGTGGTGCGCGCCTTTTTAGGGCAGTAAAGTGTGGAAGACCTTTTGGTACCCTTCTGCCTGTTCCTTTTCAGGAAGCATCAATCCGGGTCTGGCAACCTCCCTATTCCCCAGCTCCAGTCCCAAGGGACCTTCGCCTCAGGTATTGCCCCCGGGTCTCCAGGAGCTCTGCCTCACCCCCCTTCGGGCGTGAAACTTCTGGATACCCCCTCTGGGCACAGACGCCCAAGCAGTGACCAGCCCCTGGATTATGACTCTTCGGAGTTTAATTTTTGGGGCAAGAGGATGTTCTCCTCTGCACTGCTTCTGCTCTGCGTTGCAGCTCATCAGGCCCACCATGCTGCCTATAACAGGTACTTGTGGTCGAGGCTAGGTCAGGTCCTAGCTTCATTGCCTGATGTGGAGGTAACCAGACAAACCATGGCCCTCTCCATGCAAGGCCTGGAGCTAGCAAGACACCAAGCAAGGGCATCTTACGACACCAGTGAGGTGACCTCCAGGCTAGTGGGGACAGCGATCTGCATTAGTGGTGAAAATAGTCATTGCTATGGCTAGTGCACCTACCTGGTAAACAAAAACTGAATAAAAAAATAAATTAGGTGGTCGGCATGCTTCATCTATCCCGGTTGTCACCCCTGGCTCGGCGTAGGGTAACCTCCTCTGCCTTCCAGTGAACTCAACCTTTTCTCCCGTAGGGTGAGATGGGATTTGCAGGGGCGCCCCTCTTTTCCTCCGGGGAGATCCTGCCTCACCCAGACCAGTCCTAGGCCTAACCAGGCCTGCAAGGGTTCTCCCCTCTAGTGTTCCCCCCACTGGAGGCTAAGGGACTCTGTCCCTTAGGGAGGTACTGGACCCCCTTTGGGGGGGCTCGGTACTCACCCATACTAGTGATGAATGGTGAAGATTGATACAGAGAAGAAATGAAAATTAGGTATCTACCGTAATTCTTGATCTTTCTGTGTATCTTCACCATTCATCACTAAATCCAGTCCTCCTTCCCCCTGGGGCCTCTTGTCTCTGGGTGATCCTCCTCCCTGTGTGTCTCTCTTGTTGTGCTCCAGCACCTCTCCTCTTCCTCCTCTCCCTTGTGGTTAGGAGGAGGAGGACTTTTGGAGACAGACGGGGAGGAGTTTTTGCTTGGGGGGGTCTCGGGGTGTCTTCTTTCTCTCTCCCCCTTCCCTGCCTCTTAAAGTTTGGCTGTCCCCCCCTGGGGTTTCCAAGACAGGGAGAGGGAGAGGGATGGGAGACCCCTGAGTACCTCCTCAGCAATCCCTTTATTATTAACGCCCCTTTGGGACATCGACTCCTTATCCTTAAGGTGTCACTTACCACACCTTTCTCCCTACTAAGTTTCAGCAGGGGTAGGCTTATTTTATCACCCCTTTTGGGGACATTCTGTTTTAATTTGGCAGGAGGGGTAGACACCACCCGACCTGTCTTGGCCTGATTCAACCTCGAGTCATTTTTTCCCTCAACTCTGGTCCCCTTTTGGGACTACCCTGGCTGCGCAGGGGGCACTTCCGGTGTCTTCTCTTCTCTTCTGCACTCTGCAGCTCGGGGGTTCTAGAATCTGAGCTACTACTCTCGAGGTCCAGGTGTTCCGGGTTGAGCGGGGGGCGGTGTCCTCCCCACCTTCCACCTTCATTCCCCTCTTTCTACCCTCCCTTCTCCACCCTTTCTTTCTTTCGCCCAGAGATTGGGGCCCCTTCCTATCCCAATCCCTTAGGCTGCTGTCTCTCTCTTTTTGCTGTGCTTTCAGTCGTTTATTTCTCATTTCAGTTTTTATATCCTTTCCTTTTCTCTATCCCTTGGGCTTCCTTGCCCCACCACTCCATCCCTTCCTCTCTCTCTCGCTGGCATTCAGAACTGAGGCCAAGGTGGAGTCGACAGCAGATAACAGCCAACCCGCGAGCATCACGTAACACTTAGGCCTTGAGGGCAGCGCCGCCCCTGCATTGACTCTGCTGAAATTTTCATTTCTGTTTACCTGTGTAGTTTGTAGACATGCCCAATTAATGCCTCTATGGCACCCTCCTAATTTCCTCAGGATTTAAATGTAAATGAAGGTACTTAAATCTGAAGTGAAAACCTACTTGACCCCATTGCAAAGGTCACGACCTGACTGGTAAGGCATACTGGAATTTTATGATGCTTTGCTGCTCAAGCAAGAGGGATCCAGCTAGGAACACAGGAGGGGGAGGACAGGGAGGTGAGGTGCCTACCAGGTGCCACGGCATGGAGGGATGGAAGGAAGATCCTGGGGATCACTGGGAAGGCAAGACGGGAGGGTGAGCTGGATGTCATTATCCACCTAGGTACTAATGACCTGGCAAATGGGGAGCCCAAGGAAGTTCAGGAAGAGTTTAGGTAATTGGGGAAGGGTCTCAAGCAAGTAGCTACTTCTGTCACTTTCTCAGAAGTACTATCTGCGAGAGGCAAGGGAGTGCATAGGAGTGCATGCACCAGGAACTTTAACTCATGGTTGAAGAACTGGTGCTGTGAGGAAGGGTTTGGATTCATTGGTGACTGGGGACCCACCTGGAGGGATGGAGGTTTGTTCAAGCCTGACAGCCTGCATCCATCCTGGAGGGGAATCCAAGCACTCAATGAAAAGTTTAAATGCTACATTGACAAGCATTTAAACTAGCAAAGGGGGGTGGCAGGCCAGCAAGGAGGGTACCTACTTGCTCACCCCCACAGCCACTGCTAGTGCAGTGAACCAGAGGAGTGGCTATCTCTGCAAAGCAGTGTGCAAAGATAGAGATTCAAACAACATGAAGTCTTGCTATATTATGACAATTGCAGTTTGTCCCACCATTAGAACTGCTCCGAGGTGAAGAGTTAACTCCCATTCTAAGAATGGAACTTAGAGCACGAGCTTGGTTAGAGAAGCTCTGTCTGGGTTATTTCAAACCCAAACTGTCAGATTCTTTACTCCGCCTCACTGAACAGTCGCTCCGGAGATTTCTTCTACTGCTCGGTTCATTTCTCGGTTTAAACAGTATTTTCTCGGATCAAATCAACCGAGAATATTATTATTTTAACCGTAAAACTGATCGGTTTAAGCTCTGTCTGTGGTATCATAAGTAATTTCAGTTTAATTCTGTGTGGAACTTGTAAATGTTATCGGTTCGGTTTTGAACCGATCAGCTTGCTTTAAAACTTGAAGTTACAAATATTAGAGGTTTTAGAGTGTGGTTCCGGTTCTTATCGGTTCTAAAAAGCGGAATTCATTCGTTTTTCCAAGACCAATGTTACGATTGGGAACCGATAAGGGTGTCTTGCCTGGCACTGCCGTTAAAGGGCAAGTTTTGGTTAGGCTGGCATTATGTCTGAGAAACCCAAAAGAAAACCGGGCCCACTGGGTTTCAACACTGTGATGCTTGTGGGAAGTCTTTGCCAAGGCTGACCCACACACCACATGTGTATATTGTCTGGGTTTGACCACCTCAATTCAGACTGCCAGATTTGTAAAATTTCCTGCAGCCACCCTGGATAAGAGAGTTGGCAGGCTCAGGGGCAGGAAGCCAAAAGTCCGCTGACCCTGATGGCCAGCCGGTTCGCTGCTAACCGAACCAGAGGAGTGCCCTCTGACCAGGCGAG
The DNA here is from genome assembly GCA_016271365.2 of Neoceratodus forsteri. NCBI lineage: Eukaryota > Metazoa > Chordata > Ceratodontiformes > Ceratodontidae > Neoceratodus > Neoceratodus forsteri. The sequence continues at coordinate 319,319,087 of JADMNL010000022.1, forward strand.
ACTTCCTCGGGCAAGCGGAAGCTGGCTCGATGAGCCAGTTCCAGTAAAGAAAACAAGAAAATCAGCAGGTGTGGAGCCCAAAATTCCTTCTCCAACTGCAGAGATAGCAAGAGCTATTCAGATTGTCCAGTCACTTTCTCCGTTCCGTCCAAACCGCCACTGTCTGGTAAAGGTTGGTTGGTCGGTTCCACCAGGTTCAGGAATATGATGTTGAGGAGTTTATGAACCAGAGGAGGGGAGGATGATTATGAACAGTATGAATGTGACTTGGAGGGTCTGGGTGTGCCCATTGAACGGACATCTCCCCAGACAGACCTTTAGAATCTCCCCCTATGCTTTCTGAGTCCCCCTCTCACTTTGTTTTACAAAAAAGTTGCTGAAACCCTCCAGCTCCCATTGGAGGAAGCTGTGGATGAGCAAGAGGAACCTGATTTTGTAGAAATGATGGATATACCAGAGTCTAGGAGATTGTCTATTCCTTTGCATAAATCATTTAGGAAACAAACAATAAAAATTTTAAAAACTCCTAATTCTGTGCCTCCTGTGGATAAAAAGATGGACAGGAGGTACACACTGTCAGGCCCTGACACAGAATTCCTCTCACAGCAATGCAGTCATGTTGGGGTGGTTCAGGCTGCAGCCTGTGATAAAGCTAATATTCCCCTGGCTTCACATCCTCCTGACAAGGATTCCAGGAAGATTGATGCCATGGCTAAAAAACAATACATGGCAGCGTCCTTGGGACTCAGGCAAGCAAATTACATGGCTTATGTAGCAAGGTATCAAAAATCTAGATGGGACACTGTCATGGCTTTGGCCAAACAGGCCTCTGGCCAGCTTGCTAATGAGCTGGAACAGGTGGCTGCTGATGGCATTGAGGCATCCAAGATGCAGTTTCATGCTGCTGTGGATTTTAATGATGTATCCTCTAGAGTCATGGCTACGTCTGTAGCTTTTCGTAGGTTGGCCTGGCTCAGGTGTACTAGCTTGTCACAGGATACCCAGACCAAGGCTATGTATTTTTCCTGTGTGGGAAATTCTCTGTTTGGGGAGCAGACAGAGAATTATATGAAAAATGGATGAATATAGGACTACCTATAAGAGTGCCCAAGCCAAGGGCGGCAAGCCACTCCTCAGAGGCAGACCCCAGGGTAGGTAGGCCTTTTCACAGGCCTTTTACAAACCCAGGCCTCCTCTGCTTATGCTCAGAGGGGCTTCTTCAGAGGCAGAGGCAGACAGGGGTGGGCAGGCCTGCTCCCACCTCTCAGCCTAAAGCACCTGCCAAACAGACACCCTGATGGGGTGCCCAGGGCCGATTCTCCTTTACCCGTGAGAGGGCAGGTTGGCTTACTTCATTCAGAACTGGGTGTCTCTAACCCGGACAAGTGGGTCCTGGAAGTAGTAAGCCAGGGTCTGGTTCTCAGCTTCAAAAGTTCCCAAAGATGAGAATCAGATCTTTCCCACCTGCAAACTCTTTAGAGACCTTTACTCTAGAAACAGAAGTCTCAACCCTCCTGGCTCTCAGAGCTGTAGAAAGGGTTTCTCCCCTACACCAGGGCAAGGGTCTGTACTCCAGATATTTCCTTACCCCAAAAAAGACAGGAGAATGGCGGCCTATTTTAGACCTCAGATATCTGAACAAACACCTTTTGAAACCAAAGTTCAGAATGGTAACTCTGGCAATGATTTTACCCTCTCTAAGGCCAGGGGACTGGCTAGCCTCCCTGGACCTCAAGGATGCCTATTTTCATCCTAATCAGAAGCTCCCACCGAAAGTACCTAGATTCGAACTGCCCTCAGGTCACTACCAGTTCAGAGCAATGCCCTTGGCCTCACCTCTGCCCCAAGGGTATTCACAAAATGTCTGGCAGTAGCAGTTGCTCATTTAAGGAGGCAAAGGATTGTTGTCTTTCCTATCTGGACGACTGGCTCATTGTAGGCCAGTCCCCAGAACAGGTAAAATCTCACCTGCAAGTTACCCAGCAGCTGCTCACCCTCCCTGGGCTTCTTGCTAAATCTTCCAAAGTCAGTTCTGGAACCAGTTCAGGTGCTCACCTTCATAGGTGCAGAGTGGACACAAGCAGGCCAGAGCCTTCCTACCCTTAGAGGGTAAGACTTGATGGCTCTGGCCTCCTCCTTCACTCTGCAGGTCTCTTGACCAGCAAGACACTTTGCAGCTCCTGGGGCACATGGCTGCGTCCACAGCCGTAGTGCAAGGAGCAAGATTTCAGATGAGGACATTCAGTTTCATTTGAGAGCCTTTTGGTCTCAGAAAAGAGACCCCTTTCCAAGTTGGTCCCAGTGACCCGAACCCTGATCCAGGCCCTCCAGTGGTGGCAGGATCAGAGCAATTTAAGACTGGGGGTCCCCTTCATTCCTCTGTCTCACTCCTTGACCCTCACTACAGATGCTTCCCTCCTGGGGTGGGGAGCCCACATGGGCGATGTCTCCACTCAGGAGTGTGGTCCCCCAGGAATCTCTGCTCACATCAATTTGCTGGAACTCAGAGCTGTCTTTTAGCACTTCAAGTGTTTTCTCGTCTGTTCAGAACAAAGTGGTACAAGCAGAACAGACAACACCACAACAATGTGGTACATCAACAAGCAAGGGAGGCACTCGGTCTTCGGCCTTGTGCACCGAGGCAATGAAGTTGTGGTCTCTGGCCTATTCCCTGAACACTTCCCTCATAGCAGTTCATCTGCCAGGAAAGGACAATGTCCTAGCAGATGCTCTCAGCAGGATTTCCCAGGGCCATCACGAATGGTCTCTGGATCCTCAAGTACTGGGGATAGTTTTTGCCAGATGGGGCACCCCTCAGATAGATCTTTTTGCAGCCCCAGACAATCACCAACTTCCACTTTTCTGTGCAGGCCCCCAGTGTTGGGCTCAGTCCCCCTGGATGCCTTTCTCCTAGATTGGGAAGGGAAGTTTCTTTATGCCTTTCCCCCCTTTCCTCTCCTATTCAAGGTGCTAGTCAAAATCAGATCCCAGCCTTGCAGGGTGATTCTGATTGCCCCAGATTGGGCCAGGCAGCCCTGGTACCCACTCCTTCTGTCCCTAACAGTCCATCTTCCCCTGTGTCTCCCCAGGAATCACAACCTGTTAACCTGTGCCCAGGGGAGAGTTTGGTATCCGAACCTCAAATCCCTCAACCTCAAGGCCTGGCTCTTGAGGAGTTAGAATTTGCTGACCTACACCTTTCTCAGGGTGTTCTTGAAATCCTAAAGGCTTCTCTGAAGCCTTCCACTAGACTACTATAATTCTAAGTGGAAAAGGTTTTCCATTTGGTGTGCTGGAAACATATTTCCCGGAATCTGCTGATTTGCCCATTGTTTTGGACTATATGGTCCATCTTAATTCTTTGGGCCTGAGACCAGCTACCCTGAAAGTACACTGGCAGCTGTCTCTGCTTTTGTTTCAGCAGGAAAACCTCCTCTCTCTTTCCGCTCACCCTGTATTTTCCAAGTTTTTACGGATTACTTCATACTAATCCACCTTTTAGGGATCCGCCCCTGCCTGGGACCTTAATGTTTGCATTGCCCAGTTAATGCAACCCCTTTTGAACCTCTGTCTTCTGCAGAGCTTAAGTATTAACTTGAAAACTGTTTTCCTAGTGGCTATCACTTCTGCCAGGCGCATAAGTGAGTTGCAAGCCTTGTCAGTAGAAACTGACATTATTTCTTTCCACAGGATAAGGTAGTCCTCAGGACTAACAGGAAGTTTTTGCCTAAGGTGGTTTCAGATTTCCATCTTAACCAATCTATCTCCCTTCAGTGTTTTCACTGAACATTCTTCCTCTGGTGAGAGGAGATTGCACAGTTTAGATGTTAAGAGGGCCCCAAGTTACTATATAGAGCATACAAGGGTCACAGGTTGAGATCCTCCAACTTTTTCTCACTTACGGTGAGGTCGGAAAAGGAGACCTGCCACTAAGAGATCAATTGCCAGGTGGATTGTCTCTTGTATCCAATTTGTTATCAGAAACTGGGGAGAGTTCCCCGGCCTGAGGGCTCATTCTACCAGGTACAGCAGCGTCTCTAGCTGCTGCCAGAGACATCCCTATCTTAGAGATATGTCAAGCTGCTACCTGGAAAACGGTACACACTTTCACCAAGCATTACTCCCTGGATGTCCAGGCCAGGAGAGATGCTCGGTTTGGCACAGCTGTGCTTCAGAGCCTATTCCCTAAGTAGGTTCTGTCCCTCCTCCATGGAGGTACTGCTGTGTAGTCTGCAATTGTCATAATATAGCAAGACTTCATGTTGTTTGAAGAAAAAATTACTCACCTTAGTAATGTTGTTTCTTCTAATGGAGTCTTGCTATATTATGACCTCACCCCCAGCCTGCCCCTCTCAGAACTTCTACTTGGGTATGGGGTGGGCAGCCTAGTGTGGGCACTAGTTATGCCCATTATATGTTTTCCACCCCTTCTTGGGGTTTTTGGAGTGTGGTGTTTTATTTTATATTATATTATCTTCTGGTCCCCTGACTTGAGTCTTTGTGTTGGGACCAGCAGTAGGTTTAATGTTTAGGTAGCCAGTTGGCTAGTGTAGGTTACAGCTTCCACACAGACCTTAGTGAGTTTTGCTCGTAAAGATCTGACAGTTTGGGTTTGAAATAACCCAGACAGAGCTTCTCTAACCGAGCTTCGTGCTCTAAGTTCCATTCTTAGAATGGGAGTTAACTCTTTCACCTCCGGAGCAGTTCTAATGGTGGGACAAACTGCAATTGTCATAAGACAATACAAGAAACATTACTTAAGGTGAGTAATTTTTCTTAGTGCCCAAGAGGTGGATAGGCAGAAAAGGGGCCAAATTCAGCAGAAGGGCAGACAGCAAGGAGAACCAGGGATAAAGGACAACCAAGGAAGGGGCTGGAGTAGAACAGCAAAACAGTCTAGGGAGGTCAAATCATGGAAAGCCATGTGTACAAATGCCAGGAGCCTTAGCAACAAGATGGAAGATCTGGAGGCTGTCATGGTGCAGTCAGACCTGGACATTGTAGCCATCACTGAAACCTAGTGTAATGATAACCACGACTGGGAGATGGCATACCTGGCTACAACATATTCAGAAGAGACAGAGCAGGCAGGAAGGGAGGAGGAGTGGCACTGTATGTGAAAAATGACAAAATGGGAGAGAGATACAGTGGAGTATAAGCTGGAAAGGAAAATGGGACAGCCATCTGCACAGGTGTGGTCTATAGACCACCAGCCCGGAGGAAGAAACAGATAGGAGCTGATGCTAGCCATCCAAGGATGGCAGACAAGAGTGAGGTAGTACTGGTTGGAGACTTCAGTATTCCAGGCGTGGACTGGAGCATCCAGCAGCAGCATCAACTAGGAGCAGATTTATCCTGGACTCCCTTCAGGGCACCTTCCTCAAGCAACTGGTCATGGAACCAACTCGGCAGAAGGCAATACTGGACCTTGTGCTCCAAACAGGGACAGTGTGATGGGGGTAACAGTGGGGGAGCACCTGGGAACAGTGACCACCAGTCATTGTGGTTTGAAATCACAGAAAGAGCAGAACCAAACCACACAAAAACACGTATCCTGGATTTTAGGGGGGCAGACTTTGGGAAAATGGGGAGATACTTGAAAGAGGCATTAAGGGAATGGGACAGGAATCGGGGTTGAGGAACAGTGGGCAGTATTTAAAATGGGGATTACAAGAACAACAGAATTATGCATTAAGCAGGTTAGCAAAAGGAAAAGGAAGAGAGACCATTATGGTTTTCCAAAGAGGTAGCAAAGAAAGTGAAAGCCAAAAGATTCCATTCAGGCAATACAAAAGACACAGGCAGAAGGGGATGGGAGAAGTACCAGGAGAAGCAAAGGAGGTCAGTAAGGAAGCCAAAGCTCAGACAGAAGAACACATTGCAAAATCAGTGGTAGAGGGACAAAACCTTTTACAGGTACATAAGTGAAAAAAGAAAGACAAAGGGAGGGATAGTGAGACTGAAGGGGAGGATGGGGCCACGTGGAGGATGACAACAGTAAAGCTGACATATTGAACAGGTATTTCTGCTCACTCTTTACTGAGGAAGAGGAGGTAATGGTCTGAAGGAGCACAAGGGTGAGAATGGTGCAGAAATGGACACAAGTCCCTTTACATGAGAAAGGGTCCTGAAGGAACTGGAAGTAATAAGAGTTGATAAGCAATGGGGCCAGATGGGGTGCACCCAGGGTCCTTAAGAACTAAGAGAGGTGGTAGCTGAACCTCTGGCTATCCTGTTTAGCCGATCACTGGAGACAGGAGGTACCCAAAGACTGGAGGACAGCAGATGTAGTCCCCTTATACAAAAGTAGGAACAAAGAGGAAGCAGGGAACTAAGACCAGTCAGCCTCACCTCGGTAGTGGGAAGATCATGGAAGCACTACTGAAGGAGAGATTGGTGGAACATCTGGTTGTCAATGGACTACAGGATCCAAGGCAGCATGGTTTCACCAGGGGGAGGTCATGTCAGACCAACCTCGTTGAATTTTTTGACTGGGTGACTAGGGAGGTGGATCAGGGGAGGGCCGTGGACATGGCCTATCTGGACTTCAACAAGGCCTTTGACACTGTGCCACGTAGAAGACTATTACACAAACTGCGGAATATGGGTGTGGGCAGGACAGTAGTGTGGTGGGTAGGTAACTGGCTGGGTGGCAGGACACAGAGGATGGTGGTAAATGGCTGTCACTCCACAGAGGGAAGAGTGACCAGTGGGGTACCACAGGGATCAGTGCTGGGACTGGTCCTATTCAACATCTTCATCAGTGACATTGCACAGGACCTAGAAGGCAGAATTTCACTGTTAGCTGATGACACAAAGCTCTGTAACAGAGTAGACACACCAGAGGGTGTAGACAGAATGAGAAGGACCTGCAGAAACTTGAAGAATGAGTCAGGGGTTTGGCAGTTGAAATTCAATGCAAAGAAGTGCAAGATAATGCATATGGGGCACAAAAACCCTGGAACAATATATCAGTTGGGGGGTGAGCATATAGCGTGCACCAAGCAGGAAAGGGATCTTGGGGTTATCGTCTCTGATGACCTCAAGGTAGGGAAACAGTGTGACAAGGCAGCAGGTAAAGCAAATAGGATGCTGGGATGTATAGGCAGGGGCATCACCAGCAGGAAAAGGGAGGTCATAATTCCGCTATACAAGACACTAGTGAGGCCCCACCTGGAGTACAGTGTACAGTTCTGGAGACCATACCTACATAAGGACATAGACAGGGTAGAGAAGGTTCAGAGGAGGGCAACAAAGATAGAAACATAGAATTTGACGGCAGATAAGGACCGCTTGGCCCACCTAGTCTGCCCATTTTCCTACCTAACAGATAAGCTGCAGATCCTAGTTAACCAACAGCTTACTTCCTCCTACCCCCCACTAGGACTGCCTTATGCCTGTCCCATGCATTCTTGAAGTCTCCCACTGTTCTCCACGACCTCCTCAGGGAGGCTGTTCCATGCATCCACAACCCTCTCAGTGAAAAAATACTTCCTCACAGTACCTCTGAGCCGTCCCCCCTCTATCTTCAAATTGTGCCCCCTTGTTCTTGCACATCTCTTTTTCTGGAAGATGCTACCCTCTTGGACTTTGTTAATTCCCTTGAGGTACTTGAAAGTTTCTATCATGTCTCCTCTCTCCCTTCTTTCCTCAAGGGTATACATATTAAGCTCCTTTAGTCTTTCTTCGTATGTCTTCTGGTGCAGACCCTGCACCATTTTAGATTGCCCTCCTCTGGACAGCCTCCACTCTGTCTATGTCTTTTGAGATGGGGTCTCAGAACTGCACAGTACTCAGATGGGATCTCACCAACTGTCTGTACAGAGGGATAACAACTTCCTGTTTTCTACTATTGATGCCTCTTCCTATGCATCCCAGTATCCCCCCAGCCTTCCTTACTGCCTTCTCACATTGCTTGCCCACCTTTAGGTCATCTGATATAATTACCCCTAGGTCCCTTTCTATTTTTACTGTTGTCAGTATCTCACCCCCCATTGTGTACGCTTCCCCTGGGTTTTTGTTTCCCATGTGCATTACCTTGCACTTCTTTGCGTTGAATCTGAGCTGCCATACATTTGACCATTCCTCCAACCTTGCTAAGTCCCTACTCATCCTTTCCACTCCATCTTGTGTATCAACCCTGTTGCAGATCTTTGTGTCATCTGCAAAGAGACATACTTTTCCTTCCAGTTCCTCTGCAGTGTCACTTATAAAGACATTAAAAAGGACCGGTCCCAGTACTGAACCCTGCAGTACCCCGCTAGTAACCCTCCTTTCTTCACTGTGTACTCCATTTACTACTACCCTTTGCGTCCTGTTGTCTAGCCAATTTTTTATCCAGGCTACCACCTTGGGACCCACTCCAAGGCTAGGCTATCTTGTGTATTAATCTTTGTGTGGGACTGTGATGAGATGCCTTGCTAAAAATCTAGGTAGGCCATGTCACAGCCCTCCCTGGTTTACTACTTTGGTCACCCAGTCAAAGAAATCTATTAGATTAGTCTGACACGACCTTCCCATTGTGAATCCATGCTGCCTTGGGTCCTGTCCCCACTGGCCTCTAGGTACTCAACAATTCTTTCCTTCAGAAGTGATTCCATCATTTTCCCTACCACTGAGGTCAAACTAACTGGTCTGTAGTTTCCTGCTTCTGTCCTGCTACCACTTTTGTGAAGAGGAATCACATCTGCCCTCCTCCAGTCCTCAGGTACCACCCCATCCTCCCATGATTTGTTAAAGAGAGTAGTCAGCGGTGTCACTAGTTCTACCCTTAGTTCTTTTAGAATTCTTGGGTGAATCCCATCAGGCCCCATTGCTTTGTCCACCTTCAATTTTATTAGTTCTTTCAGAACCCTTTCTTCTGTAAATGGACTGGTATCGACCCCAGTCTTCAGAGTGTTTCTCTTGTTTGGTTTAGGTAACTCCCCCTCCTCTTCCTTTGTGAATACTGAGCAGAAATATCCGTTCAGTATCCCTGCTTTTTCACTGTCACCCTCTACCGACATTCCCTCCCCTTTATTAAGCTTCAGTATCCCTCCTTTGGTCTTTCTTCGCTCCCTAATGTATCTATAAAACGTCTTATCCCCCTTCTTAACAGAATTGGCTATTCTTTCCTCGGTTTGGGCCTTTGCTATTCTGACTGCCTTCCCCGCCTCTTTCTGCTTTAACTGATAAAGTTCTCTGTCCTGCTCCTTCTGTGTTTCCTTATATTTCCTGAATGCTGTCCTTTTCTCCTTAACCTTCCTTGCCACCTCTTTTGAGAACCATAGCAGTTTTTCCTTCGTTGTGTTTTATTGATTTGCTTTACACAAAGGCTTGTTGCCTCTCATATGGCTGTTTTGATCACTCCCATTGTTCCTCCACCCTCCTTCTTGCCTGTTTGCTAGTGCTTTTCTGAGGCACTCTCTCATTTCCCAAAGTCAGCCCTCCTAAAGTCCAGTACTCTTGCTTTTGTATGGCTTGATTGTATGGCTGTTTATAGTGAACCACACTGTTTGGTGGTACTTCCCCAGATGGCTACCCACTTCTAAATCTGAGATTCTTTCTCCAGCCTCATTTGAGAGTACCAGGTCTAAGATTGCTCCCTCCCGAGTGGGTTCCAATACTAGCTGTCTGAGGCATGCCCCCTGTAGGGCATCAAGAATGACCCTGCTCTTGGATGTGCCTGCAGCAAAGGTGCTCCATTTAACATCTGGCATATTCAGGTCCCCCATCAACAATATCTCCCCTTTTTCTGCCATTCTAAGAAAGCCTTCTATCATTTCCTTGTCCATTCCTCCCTGAGATGGGGGTCTGTATACAACCCCATGCGGATTGTGATGCCATTTCCTGTCTCCAGGGTGACCCAAAGTGCCTCATCTGCTCCTGTTTACTCTTTAGTTCTGTTGCTTTGATCCCTTCCCTTACGTAAGAGCTACTCTCCTCCTCCTCTTTTACCTCCCTGTCCCTCCTGTAGATTGTGTATCCTGGTATGTTGACATCCCAGTCATGGTTCTCTGTGTACCATGTTTCTGTGACTGCCACGATATCCAGGCAACCCACTTCCATCAAGGCCACTAGTTCAGGGAGCTTGTTCACAGACTACGGGCATTGGTACTCATCACCCTCCACTTTTGATAGCCTTACCCTTTTAGCCCCATTTCTGTCCTTACTGCCTTTGCCTTTTTTACATTTAAATCTGTTCTGCTCCCTAATAACTTCTGTACCTTGGCGTTTACCTCACTAATCACCATGTTTTGTGGGGGAGGCTTGGAATTCCCTGCTCCTTTTCAGTGCCTCCCCCCTTGGCTAGTTTAAATGCTTGCCTATGAAGCATTTAAACCTCTCACCTAGGATCCTGGTTTCCCCCCCGGACAGATGCAGACCATCGTGGCTCCCCAGTCGCCAATGAAGCCAAAACCCTGAGCTCCACACCAGTTTTTCAACCATTCATTAAATTCCCTGGTGAGAAGTGCCCTAGCATCTCCCTTGCCATAGACAGGCAGCACCTCCGAGAAGGTTACCGTATCGCTACTTGTCTGGGCCCTTGCTCACAGACTCCTCTTGCTGCTCTGATCCCATTCCTAGCCAGTCATTTGTCCCTAGGTGGACAATGACATCCAGCTCCCTCCTCGTGCAGCTCCTCCCACGATCCTGAGGATTCGCTTCCTGTCCCTCAAGCCGTGGTGCCAGGAAGGCACCTTACCTCCTCTCCCTTCCGCCCCATTTCTACCCCCTAATGATCGAGTCCCCCACCAGGAGTTGTTTCCTTCCCCTGTGGGGTCCCATGCCACCCTCCTGTGGGTCTCCTTTGTGAAGGTTCCCAGCATCCTCCTTGGTCTCTACTGCAGGTGCCTCCATAGAGGAACCACTATCCACCAGAAGAGCGAATGAATTGTGGAGAGGTACAGCTGGAGGGATGCAACTCTGTTCCACCACCCTCTCCCTCCTTGAGCCCACCCTGGTCCAGCCTCTCCTCTTTCTTGGCAACCTCTGAGGTAGTGGCATTGGCCCTGGTGGTCCCTGGGTGGGGGAGGAGGTTTCACGAATCCTAGCCAGGTCAGCCTGGAGACGGGCAACCTCCTCTCTCAGACCAGAGAGGTGCCTGCAAATAGGGCAGCATCGCAGCCTCCAGAATGTCTCCCGGAACACTGCCGCCCCACAGCCATTGCACTGCACCACTCCTATCATGTCTTATTTTGTGTCCTCTCTACTGTTTCTCTGGATGCTTATTCTCTCCTCCTTACAGCTCTCACCCTTCCTGTTCTGGGACAGCAACTTCCTATCTTCTTCAGTAGCCTCCTTCTTCCTTGCTCAATATCAGACCACCAGCAGCTAGGGGGGGAGAGTGAGCTACTTTTTTCCTTTAGGGTTGACAAAACCAATGTTTCTCTATGATCCTTTCCTTCCTACTGCCAAACAGGAAGTTCCTGTTGACAGTCAAATCCAGTGGCTATAAAAGTAGAACTGGCTTTGGGTGGGTGGAGGGCAATTAGTAAGAAAAAAGGCTAGCAACAGGAAGTTGTAATTTGACTCACCTGCTTTTGTAGTGTCTAAACCACACCCCCAGGTAAGCTCTCTTTCCTCATACTGGTTTAGCAAAGTCAACTGATACAGTACCTTCCCTGCACAGAACACACACTGACTTTCTTTCTTTTCTTTTTTTTAACCTAAATAAGACCCCTTCTGCTTCTAATAAAGTTATCTGTCTACTTAATCTTAACAGTCACTGACTCCTGCTGAGATATAAGTTTTAAATTAATAAGAAAATGTAGCTTCTTTTAGTTAGCTGCTTTCTGCTCTACAAGCAAGGCTAGCAACAGAAAGTTGTAATTTGACTCACCTGCTTTTATAATGTCTAAACCACACCCCAGGTAAGCTCTCTTTCCTCCTACTGGTTTAGCAAAGTCAGCTGATACAGTACCTTCCTGCACAGAACACACACTGACTTCCTTTCTTTTCTTTCTTTTTTTAACCCTAAATAAGACCCCTTCTGCTTCTAATAAAGTTATCTGTCTACTTAATCTTAACAGACACTGACTCCTGCTGAGATATAAGTTTTAAATTAATAAGAAAATGTAGCTTCTTTTAGTTAGCTGCTTTCTGCTTTACAAGCAAGGCTAGCAACAGAAAGTTGTAATTTGACTCACCTGCTTTTATAATGTCTAAACCACACCCCCAGGTAAGCTCTCTTTCCTCCTACTGGTTTAGCAAAGTCAGCTGATACAGTACCTTCCCGGCACAGAACACACACTGACTTTCTTTCTTTCTTTTCTTTCTTTTTTTTTAAATCCTAAATAAGACCCCTTCTACTTCTAATAAAGTTATATGTCTACTTAATCTTAACAGACACTGACTCCTGCTGAGATATAAGTTTTAAATTAATAAGAAAATGTAGCTTCTTTTAGTTAGCTGCTTTCTGCTCTACAAGCAAGGCTAGCAACAGGCTGGTGTAATGGATTGCATCACAAGTCCTATGAAGACAGGTTGAAGGAACTGAACATGTACTCCCTGGAGGAGAGGAGGGAGAGAGGGGATATGATAGAGACATACAAGTATCTCAAAGGGAGGAACAGGGTGCAGGAATACACTATTTTTAAGCGAAAAAGATGTTCCAGGACTAGAGGGCATGGGATGAAGTTGGAGGGAGGACGATTCAGAGGAAACATGAGGAAGAATTTCTTCACAGAGCGGGTGGTGGACAAGTGGAACACCCTTCCAGAGGAAGTGGTGGGGGCTGAAACAATCACGGGATTTAAGAATGCATGGGATAGACATAAAGGAATTCTGGAGGTCAGGGGTAAGGGGCAACAGACTTCTAGGAAAACATAAACTGAACTTACAAGCTCAAATGGGCAGACTGGGTGGGCCATAGGCCCTTATCTGCCGACACTGTCTATGTATCTATGTATAAGCCTGCAGTAGTTACACTGCATTAGTTAGTGCTGTTGCTGCGCTCTGCAGTCCATATGTTCTTGTCTTATGCTTGTCATGAAACTTTGCAAGATACAGTAAGTGCCCTGCTGTTTTCTGTAGTTTAAAGTGTATCTGAGTTGGAAAAAAATACTTTTAGATAATGCAGGGACTTCACAAGACATGTAGCAGAACTGAATGAAAGTATAACTTCTGCTGCCTTGTGCAGGTACGCATCATTAACTCTCATGATACCTTGCATGAGTGGGGTCATGACTTTTGAAATGGAGACAAACAGGTTTTGACACCAGGGCAAAACAGAGTGAAGCTACCTCATTTATATGTTTGTTCACCCTGGAGAAGAGAAGGGATCGGGGGTTATGATTGAAACTTTCAAATACTTGAGGGGAATCAACAAATCTGGCACAGAGGGATTATTTAAGCTGAGGAAGTGAAGGGACATGAGGGGGCATGGGCTAAGACTGGAGCGTGGCAGATTCAGGAGGGAGGTGAGGCATTATTTCACTGAGAGGGTTGTGTTGAAATGGAACGCTCTAGCAGAGGAGGTGGTGGCATGCAGGATGGTGGGCAGTTTCAGAAGATCATGGGACAGGGCAAGGGGGGCTGGGTAAACAACGCTGAGCAGTTTCCGAGGGTGAGAAGGGGATGGGGTGGGGCAGCTGCAGTATAGGGGTGCTAGCTGTGCATTTGAGCAGACTTCATAGACCGTGAGGCCTGTTTCTGCTGGCAAGTTTCGTAGGTTCATATATTTAAATATCCCTTACTCCTCCACTCCCCCCCCCCTCTCTCCTTTGTTTTCCCCCCTTCCCTTACCTCTCCATTCCCACTTCCCCCTCTCTCCTCTGTTTCCTCACCTTGATCTTCCTGGCCACTTTATTACAAAGCACACCTTGATGTGTCCTCCGTTGATCTCCCTCCTAACTCCCCCCCCCCAGTGAGTTCCTACATGCCCTCCTCTTACTTGGGCATACGAAGAAACTGCACTTGATATGTGCCTACAACCCTCCGAAGGGTGGTCTGCAAGGGCTCTCCTCCCTTCTCCACTGCACCAGTAACATAGTGGGGTCAAACGAAGTTCTAATCATAGGCGATTTCAATCTAGACTGGCTGGCTCCCAACCGCAAGTTATATGAACCTCTGCTCTCGGGCCATGCCATGAGCCAGGTCATCACTGAGCCTACAAGGCCCTCTCCACAGGGGAATAAAGGGTCACTAATTGACTGGATCCTGACTAACAGACCTGACAGGATCACATACTCAGGCATCCTGCCAGATGCCATCTCTGATCACTCGCCCACCTACTGCACGTGGTGCATTTCACGGATCAAAAACGCCCAGCAAAGTGATCACAATGAGGGACTACTCTAAGCTAAATACCCATCACTTCCTCTCAGACCTCTCACTTGTTGACTGGTCAGGGGTCACCGCTCTAGATGACCCAGCACGAGCTCTTGAGGAATTTCTTACCAAGTTCATCCCCGTGCAGAACAAACACGCCCCCCTCACCAGGAGGTGAGTAAAAGGTGCCGTCACCAAATGGCTTCACGGTGGCCTCTTCTCCCTTATGAAATCTAGGGACAAAAGCTGGGTGACCTACAAGGCCTCCCAAAGCATTACCGATCTCCTTGCCTACAGGACCATCAGAAACATATGCAAAAAAGCCATTCGCTCCGCTAAAAGCGAATACTGCCAATCCGCCCTGCTCTCCTCAGCTGCTAACCCGAGAAATTTCTGGCAAAATATCAAAAGCGCTGTTGGAGGGTCTGCGAGAGTGCAAGTCACCGACCTACTTATTGGCGGGGTCAGCTGTAACAACCCCCTCACCATCTCTAATACCTTTAACTCCCTGTTCTCCGAACCTCCGGCCCCTCCTCCCCTGTGCTCTGCCCGAATACCCTCCGACCCCCCACCTCCTGTTTCTAGCTCCCACCCTCCACTCTTCCTCCAACAAGTGTCTGCTTGCGAGATCCAGAAGCTCCTCGCCAGCCTATCCCCCCACAGTGGGGCAGGTCTGTGACCTCAAGCCTAAGCTGCTCAGGCTGGGGGCCCATCTTCTTGCTAGGCCTCTCCCGCACATTTCAATTCCTCCTCAGCTCTGGGCTAATCCGGATATCTGGAAGGTGGCAAAGGTGGTCCCAGTCCTAAAACAAGGCAACCCCAAGGACCCCCAGAACTATCGTCCTATTGCGATATTGTCAGCCGCCTCCAAGATCCTTGAGAAAATCGTGGCCTCCCAGCTATCCCTCTACATTCAGGACCATAACCTTCTCTCACCGGCTCAACACGGTTTTAGAAAAGGGCACAGCACATCCACTGCCCTCGCTGTTGTCACCTCGACTATCAGAACTGCTGCTGACCAGGGGAACCTCACTGGTGCCATCTTTGTGGATCTCTCCAAAGCATTTGACAGGGTTGACCACTCCCTCCTCTGCTCCACCCTCCGATCCCTCGGTTTCTCCCCCACTGCCCACACGTGGTTCCTCAGCTACCTCTCTCGCTGACAGCAGTACACCAACTTCAGTCGTACCAACTCCTCCCCCTCTCCTGTCCACCGTGGGGTCCCCCAAGGCTCCGTCCTTGGTCCCACCCTCTTCTCCCTCTTTATCAATGATCTTCTGTCCTCAGCTATCCATGGGCGTACCACTCTGTATGCTGATGACCTGGTCATATTGACCTGTGCCCGTGACATTGCCACCATTAACTCCCAGCTGAACGCAGACTTCCATCGCATTCAATCCTGGCTAGTGGATCACAGGCTCACCATCAACCTCAGGAAAACCCAAGCTATGCTGTTTGGCTCACGGAACAAGATAAAGTCCTGCCTCTCCCCCCTTCAAATTCTTGATATCGATGGCTCTCTCCTACAGACAGCTGCCTCAGTCAAGTACCTGGGTGTCACTCTGGACCCGCAGCTCGATCTCACCCTGCATATTCGTAACGTCTGCAGGGCTACAAATTACAAGCTCGGCCTTGCCTACAGAGCTAAAAACTGCCTAACCCCTGCAGCTCGTTTGGCGCTGGCAGAGGGTCCTCCTCCTACACTCTGCTATGGGCTGGTCACCTTTGCCCCGTGCCCCCATCCAGCCTCCAGAAATGGGACTCCGCCTAATAACATTTGCGCTTGTGCTTCGCTCCGCCCTTACTCACCTGCGACCTCTACTCCCGACTGGAGTGGCTCCCTCCAGAAAAGCATCGCACCTTCGTGATTGGTAATTTCATTGACAACATTATAAGATCGTCCACTACCTCCGCCCTCGCCTCTCCCCTTAACCCTGGCTCCCCCTCCTGTCAGCTCAGCTCAAGAGAGGCCCTCGATCGGCTTGTCCCTAGAACTCGCTCCCTCATGGGGGACCGGGCCTTCTCCTCCTTCGCCCCAAAAATCTGGAACTCATTCCCAATCCTTACTCGGTCCGCCCCCTCACATCCCTGCTTCAAAACCTCACTCTGGCACTACCTGAAACCCTCCTCAGCCTGCCCCTGTACCTCCTAGTATTTCCCTTCCTACTCAAGTACCATGAGCTCCCAGGGCCCCACTGCACCATACCCCTCCGAACTAGTTACACAATTCTGACTTTACACCCTCCTCCATCCTCTCCCCTCACCCCTCCCTCCCTAATTGGCCTTACCCCTTCCACCCAGTCCCTCCCCCACCCCCACCCGCTCCACCCGTCCCTCCCCATCCATTTTCTCCTCGTATGCACTTACTTCTGTTAGCACTAATTTACCTCTTAATTTGTAACTAAATTCGTTTTGTTTTACCTGAATTCGCTTAGGTTTACTCCATAATTGTATGCACCTGTGTCTCCCAACCTCAATTCTAACTATGCCTTCCTTCCTCTTTCTTTCAGGTATTGTCTGTTGTTTTCTCGTATGCAAAATTTGTACTTAATGTTGGCCACCTATTCATTTTCTGCTAATCCTGTTGATTGCTCAACTGTATGTAACTGACTCCTGAATGCCTCTACCTTTGTAACCCTCCCGGGTCGCACCTGAAAATAGGCACTTGGCTGTCTAGTGTGCCCTACCCGGTTAACAAAAACAAATAAATAAATAAATTCTCCACCACTCATTCACACTGATGAGATCTACGCTGGAGGCGCTAGGACCCAGCAGGAGCAAACTTTTTGCAAGAGGGCCGGTGCCAGAGATGGAGTCGCGAGGAGCAGTGCCGCGAGCCTCGTCTCGAGCGGCAGTGACTATCTCGGCGTCAACCCTCCAACCGCCTCAGTTCCTTTTTTCCCACCATCGAGTGCACTTCAGTGATGACGTCGCTCACCCGCCGGGAGTCAAACTTCAGACTAGCAGCATAGTTGTCAGTTTATTGTTTTTTTTAATCTATCTCGAAATAAGTACCGCTTACTCTTAAATTACTTATTAAGAAAAGAAGTCTTCAGCCCTCCATTGAGGGAGTCTACCATGAGCGGGTCAGGTGACGGTAGGGAGACTTCGTATGAAAGCTGTTCAGTCAACCGGGCTGGGTCTGGTCCACCGCCCTCTGCGGAGGGAGGGCCTGACAATGGGCGGTCTGATGCTCGGGGGATGGGCAGTCCCAGAGCATAAAAAGCGGTGCCTCTCGGCACCATTGGCCTCGAGCTCTTCCTCGTCCCACAGGTCAAAAAAGAGAAGGCATCACTCGAGGTCGCCTTCTGAAATGTCTGCACGTTGACGGTCGGTCGTTGGGGTCAGATGCTGGTCTCCTCCTCCGGAGTCGCCAGTTTCTGTTTCCAGTGACCGATCTCTTTGACGTCGGAGCCCTTTCCTGCCTCTTGAAAGGGCTGCCGATGAGCAGTTTCATCAGTGGGCCGCTCTTATGGAGCAGTGGACTCGGAGATTGGTCCAGCTGCCTGGCCCGGTCACTCCGAGGCCTTCGGGCCTCTCAGGGGAGCGGGTAGGGCGGTTGGACCTTCCTAGTCACGCAGCGCCATCTTCGGTGCCGTTGACTCTGTGCTCGGGTGTTTCCCCCCTCACGTGGTTGTGGCACAGGGGGCCAAACCGATGCCTTTATCTCCTGGTATTCTTCCTTCTTTTTCTTCAAATCGAAGTCTTCGAGGCCCTGGATTGCTCTCGGCATCGATGGGTCTCTCGGCGTCGTCCTCGGCGCCGGTGTGTCTGTCAGCGCCATGGTCTCTGTCGGCGCCATGTGCTGGGTTTTTTCCGACAGCGATGTCTCCCTTGTCTTCGGTGCCATGTTCTTCCTCAGCGCTGAGGCCTGGTGCGGCGCTGTCCAGCCATCAGGAGATCTGAACTCCGAATCCTTTCTCTTCTTCGTTTTCATTCCTTTCCTGTCCATACAGTCCCTCCTGGACTATCAGGAGATGATATTGAGCCTGACCCAGATCTTTGACTGGGTGATGATGTTGAAGGAGCAGAGATCAATCCTGCCGTAGAGCCTGTGGTTGAAGTCCTGTCATTTAAGTCTCTGCTGAAAAATTTAAATTCTACTCTTTCTCTCCAGAATACAGATATCGATCCTGGTAAGCTCTTAAGACTCCAATATCTTCATGTCCCGGAGATCCCTATGGATTTAACTCCCCCGGTACAACCATCCTTTGAGACGCTCTCTAAGATGGTATGGAATAATCCCGCTCTCATTCCTTCGGTGGCTAAGTCCATAGATAGGAAGTATGCTGATCCCAAGGATCAACCCATTTTGGCCTCCCAGGTCTTTGCGGACCCTATTGTAGTCCTGGCAGAGAATAAGACCATTCTTCCTCAGGCTTCTACAGCCCGGCCTATAAACAAAGAATCTCACAAGATAGACACCTTAGGTAAGAGAGTCTTTGCTGCCTCCACCCTGGATATGCGTAGTGCCAGCTACCAGGGCTATTTCTCTCAATATGAGTATGTTCTTTGGCATTCACTCAAACAGATGGTGGAAGCTCTGCCCGAGTCGGACGCTAGTTCAGAGCTACTTCAGACCATAACCAGGGTTCAAGTCCAACAACCAGCAGGTTAAAGCAGCATGGGCGCACGGTACTGCTCTTCTGAGCGGGCAGCGGGCATTTGTACCCATCGTCACTCCTGGCTACGCACTTCGGGCTTCACGATTGATGCCCAACAGCAGGTCATGGCGTTAGCCTTTGACGGTATGTATCTGTTCGGACCTCAAGTAGAGCAAGCTCTGGAGGCCATGCAGAAGACTAGGTCAGCCATTAAAACGGCTCAACCCTCTCCCACCCCTTCTCAGGGGGAGTGTTAACAAGTGTCAGTTTCACAACCGTCAGTCCTTTCGGGGCAAGGGCAGGGGAGGTTTTAACAAAAATCAAGCCCCCAGCCTCAAAAGAAAATGCAACAGAAGGCACAAGGGCCCAAAGCGCCCAGTGCCACCTTCTGAGTTTCTGGTCCAGGTCCCACCTCAGCTGCCTGAGGGGAACTCTTCCTCAGCGGTGGGAGGTTGTCTGGCTCAGTTCTACAACCAGTGGAAGTTCATAACATCAGACAAATGGGTCCTCTGGATAATCCGCAAGGGGTACTCCCTCAATCTTTCAGAAGCCCCTCCAGATCGTCCCCACAAATGACAGCCCAGGCTGTCAACAATACAGTCAGACCTTCTTGCCTCAGAAATACAAGGCCTTCTGAACAACAGGGCAGTAGAAATAGTTCTGCTGGATCAACGAAACACAGGTTTCTACTCTCATTACTTCCTGGTCCCGGAAAAGACCAGTGGCATGCACCCCATTCTGGACCTCAGAAAGTTAAACAAGTTTATTTTCAAGGAAAAGTTCAAGATGATATTGCTTGGAACTCTGTTACCCTTGCTTCATCAACACGATTGGCTAGCTTCCCTGGACATGCAGGATGCTTACCAACATATTCCTATACGCCAAAAGCATCACAAATACCTAAGGTTTGTAACACTGGACCAGCATTATCAGTTCAGAGTCCTGCCCTTTGGACTATCCTCGGTGCCACAAGTTTTTACAAAGTGTTGTGCAATTCTCGCAGCACATCTCAGCAAAATCAGAATACAAGTGTTCCCTTATCTGGACGACTGGCTTCTAGCAAGCCCTTCCAGGCAAGGTACTCTCATAGCCATGGCCTCAGACTTTCTCACGTCCATGGGTGTCCTGCTAAATCTCAATAAATCGCAGTTGCAGCCCTCCCAGAAGCTCCTTTTTATAGGAACTCTTCTGGACACCTCCTTTGTGAAAGCTTTTCTGCCAGAGGACAGAAGGAGCGATATCCTGCAGATGGTCCGATAAATCAGAGAGAACAGCTCAGTTCGAGCTATCTCGATGCAGCGGATGCTGGGTCTCATGGCATCCTCAGTGTTCACTGTACCCCTAGCACGCCTCCACATGAGAACCTCTCAGTAGATGCTCAGTACTCAGTGGTCCCCAACCATTCACCCTCAGTCCTTTCTCATCAAGGTGACAGAACCTCTGAAGAAGTCACTCACCTGGTGGTCGCAAGAGGACAACCTTCTGGAAGGGTATCCCATTGCTCCCCTGGATCATCAGATTTCCATTACCACGGACACGTCCCTGATGGGGTAGGGAGCTCACTGTCAGAATCTCCACACCCAAGGTAAGTGGACTCGGGACGAGTCCCAGCTTCACATAAATGTCCTCGAAATGAGAGCCATCCTTTATGCAGTCCGGGCTTTGAAAGACATTCTCTGTCACAAGAACATTCTCCTTCAAATGGACAACAAAGCAGTGATGTATTACATCAACAAGCAGGGCGGTGCATACTCTTACCCTTTATGCAGGGAAGCGATGAGAGTGTGGGAATGGTGCATAGAGCACAAGGCTCTAATTCAGGCGGTCTGCCTGCCAGGAGTGCAGAACGAACTGGCAGACCATCTCAGCAGAACAGAGACAGATCCTCACGAGTGGTCTCTCGACTCAACCGTAGTTCAGTCACTATTCGCAGAGTGGGGAACTCCAGACCTGGACCTTTTTGCATCCCCACTCAGTACAAAACTGCCTTTCTTCTGCTCCATAAATACAGGGCCTGGCATTTTCTGTCAGGATGTGTTCAGGCTGCAGTGGACAAAACATTTGCTATACGCCTTTCCTCCTCTTCCTCTAATTCAGAGGGTACTTCTCAAATTCGAGTCCCAGGGGGACAAAATGATCCTCATTGCTCCCTTCTGGCCTCGACAGATATGGTTTCCATTATTCAACAGGATGTCAGAAACCCCTCTGAAAGTGCTTCCTCTTCAGACGAACCTTCTGACCCAGGGGCCTGTGGTCCATCCCAATCTGAGGTCTCTTCACCTTCACGCTTGGCTCCTGAAGAGATAGAAGTGAACAGGTTCAGTGTCTCTCAGAGAGTTTCAGATATTCTTTTGGCTGCGCGCAAGCCAGTCACCAGAAAAACTTACACAGCCAAATGGAAGTGTTTTTCTCTCTGGTGTGCAAAATTCTCTTTGAATCTTTTTTTCTACCCACCAAATAAAGTTCTTGAGTACCTTTTTGACCTCTCAAATTCACGTCTACAGTACTCTAGTCAGAGTTCACCTTTGTGCCATTTCAGCTTATCATGAGCCAGTACTTTCCTTGTCACTGGCTCAGTTACCTGTAGTTAAGAGGTTGTATTCTGCATACCAGACCTCCTATCAGATGACCAGTCGTAGCCTGGGACATTAATCTTGTGCTAGACATGCTCACTTGAAAGCCTTTTGAGCCTCTAGCGACCTGTGAGCTGAAATTTCTCACTTGGAAAACGGCCTTCCTGGTGGCCATTACCTCAGCCCGAAGAGTTTCTGAAATATATGCCTTGGTCACAGACCCTCCATATACTGTATTTCATAAGGACAAAGTAGTTCTTAGGACCCATCCTAAGTTTCTCCCTAAGGTTGTTTCAGAATTCCATCTAAACCAACCTTTGGTCCTACCTACTTACTTTGCTAACTTCCAAAATGAAGGAGAGCATACCCTTCATTCTTTAGATGTCAAAAGAGCTCTGTATTTCTATTTGGATAGAACAAAAGGAATTCGCAAAGCTCAACAGCTGTTTGTTTCCTTCAGCGAGACCCGGCTGGATCAACCTGTCGCTATCAGATGCATTTCGGCATGGCTGGTGGCATGCCTTCGCCACTGTTATTCCATGGCGCAAGTTAAGCTGGAGGGCAGAGTGTACGCTCACTCTACTAGAGCAGTCGCGGCATCCCTGGTGGAAATCCGCAATGTGCCCATTGCAGACATTTGCAATCTGCGGCTACCTGGAGCTCAGTGCATACTTTCGTCAAGCACTATGCCCTGGATGTCCATGTCAGGCGACATCTTTCGTTTGGCAGGACTATCCTTAATGGACTTCTGTCCTAAATTTTTGAGCGCTTGGTCTCTCCTGCTGCCCTGTCGGGGGATTATTAGCTTGGTACTCTCCCATCAGTGCGAATGAGTGGTGGAGACTTTATGTCCAGGAAGATATGGAAATTATGCACCTACCATAATTCTTGATCTCCTTGGACGCAGTCTCCACCACTCATTCATACGCCCACCCACCATCCCACGAGCTCACCTTTGTTGTTGGTCTTCACTCCCTCAATCTTTAGGCTGTGAAGACTTCTTTGTTGACCCTTCTTATACGGGTCGCTCGGACTATCTTATGTCCGTTTTTTTGTTAGGCTGTCCTTCTAGGTTAGTTACGATGCACCTCCTCAGAAAAAAAGGTACTGAGGCAGTTGGAGGGTCAACACCGAGATAGTCATTGCCGCTCGAGCCAAGGCTCGCGGCGCCACTCCTCGCAACTCCATCTCTGGCGCCGGCCCTCTTGCAAAAAGTTTGCTCCCGCTGGGTCCTAGTGCCTCCAGTGTAGATCCCATCAGTGTGAATGAGTGGTGGAGACTTCGTCCAAGAAGATCAAGAATTACGGTAGGTATGTAATTTCCATTTCTGTCCCTCTACCCCCCGCCACATGGGTCTTTCCTGCTCAAGCTGCATTGTGGAATCTCCCTCCTTGTTTTTTTTTTTGCTCCTTCCACTTCCCAGTTCACCCCATGTACCTTCTCTCCTTGTAAGCCCTTTCGCCCCTCTTCAGACAAGGCCACTGGCTGCACTTGACACAATATTTATCTTGCCATGTTGTTCTTTTGTTTATGTAATTACTTTCCTCTTGTTGTACTACTTACTGAAACCATTGTAATTTGCTATTCTTGTGACTTGACATGAACCTCTTTAAAAGAGCCCTTGGCTCAAAGGGCTTTCCAATTTGTTAAATAAAATAAAAAAATAAAAATTAGGATGAAATTGGGGGGGGGGGGGTGCAAGAGAGAGGGAATCATTGTTCATGCCTACAAACTACACAGGAATGCAGAAAATAGGTTGACGATACTATCCCTTTGAAGGAAAACTACACCCTCATATCTTGTAAATATTATATACTTCCATGTCAACAGCCAACTCTTTTCGTGTGGCTGATAGGGATATATGCGATTGCTTTAGTTTATTTTCACAGTTCATACTAGTCTATGTAACTATTCTGGGGGGTCTCCATTTTCTGGTTGTTGAAATCCCATTGCCCCTGACAGCCGCATTAGCATATGAGAACATGATATGCCAGCACCCTTTAGATTCTTCAATATGCCTGTCTGCTTAATTAGAGTTCAACAAAGCAATTTGGAGCAAGGTGTGAAGTACTACAGTTACCTCCATTTAGCTTTGCAAAATGTCTGAGTTGTAATGCAGGGGTTTTCCTTTTAAATTGCATTCAGTTTATGTATTTTCCAGAGTTTTTTCAAGATATATTTACTTTCAGCATAGAGATACATGATATAAATGGTTGCTGTGACATCATGTTCTCATATGCTAATGCAGCTCTCATGGACAATGAGATTTTAACAACCATAAAATGGAGACCCCCTCAAGATGGTCACAGGGGACTAGCATGAACAGTGACAATAAACTAAGGCAAACACATATATATCCCCAACAGCTACAGGAAAAGAGTTGTCTGTTGACATGGAAACAAATAAAATTTACAAGATTTGTGGCCGACCCAGTGGCACTGGAGGTTGAGGCGCTGGTCACTACACCTCGCGCCACGCCAGCGACCTGGGTTCAGGAACGAGCCTAGGCTACTGGGGATTGGCAGGGGGAGAGAGAGGATTGAGCCTCCAGAGGACTGCTCTCCTCTCTCGGGGGGAGGGAACTAGTCATCCCGCTCACTAACTGCCTTCTGGCATTGGCTGGAGGGCATTATGGGTCAGGAGGCTTGATCCGACGTCCTTACATCAGAAGGGGGGGGCTGGGCGAAAATGGAAAAAACGAGCCTGGCAGGCTCGACGATGGTCCGCCACTTCTGGGAGTGGTCTCCGGATTTTGGATTGGGTCTCTGGGAAGGGGGAGAAGCCGTCAACCTCTCCTGGCCCCGCTGCCGGGGCAGTCCGTGGGTGAAGTACCGGGGGCTGCCTAGCAGGGAGCGGCAGGACTGGAGAGAGAGAGAGAGAGAGAGTTCCTCTGTTCAGAGGGCCATAACCGCTTGCCAGGGCTGCAGTGGATAAAAGTGCTTATGGAAAAAATAATTTACAAGATTTGAGGCTGTCGTTTGCCTGTAAGTTCCATTTCTGTTATAATCAGAGGTGAGCTCTGTTCAGGGTAACTGGGGCAGCTATCTGCAGTGAGTATTGATTATTCTTCAGACTGTCCCTCAAATAGTAACTTTAACAGTGGAATCTATGAACAATGTGTTCCGCTGTCCTGTCACTGTGTCTAACTGTAAAAAGTAACTGGTACATGTTCTTTTCAGTTGGGTGCAGTTTCTTTATTTGTTGTTTTCATACTTTCATTCAAAGTACGCACCACATAATACCGCAATCTATACTGGCGTAAATGCAGCCTAGACAGACAGCATCTGATCTGAGTATGCAAATACACGAATACATATTCAAATATGTATTTAGACAATTTGGCGGGTGCCAAAACTGGGAAATCTTATCATACATGAAAAGAAAAAAATATAACAAAACTAACAAAAAAGGTAAGAGGAATCCAGATATGGTCTTGATTCCTCTATCTGTGCTGGCCTGTGGCCAGGTAAAATCACACATCCAACTATAGCATACTGCCCATGGCCCAGCCCCCCCCCCACCACCACCACCTCCAGAAATGCCAGTATAAGTAAGGACCACACCCGCGGACCTGTCCGATATACTACCACACACACTTCCCAGATAATTACTCCCCATGCTTTGCCCCAGCTGATACACCTCCTGCTAGTCCATCTGTTGATATATGCCTAGAGTCTGGATTATACCAAGAAAGTGAGGTGTTCTTTCTCTGAGATCTGGCTAACAGATGACTCCCACAGCTTGAATTCAGGGGGACCAACCTGAAACCAGCTAAGAGTAATTGCTTTGGCTGCAGCCTCAGTCAAAATGTGCCAGAGATAAATTGTCTCTCTACCTCATAATTGTTTAGGTTTTGCCCCCAACACGATATATGCAAATATCCATCGGTCACTAATATTTACCACTTCTTCAGTCCCATCAGTTCCTTTCAGCATTTGTGCAGTGACTTGCAGTGCCCAACAATATGACTTTCCATTGCGCTGGAGGCCTCAACAGGGGAAAAAGACCTAGGGGTCATGGTGGATGCATGTATGAATAACTCTGAGCAGTGCAGGAGAGCGGCTAGCAAGGCAAACAGGATGTTGGGATGCATCGTAAGGGGGATCACCTCTAACAGCAGGGAAGTGATTCTGCCGCTGTACAATGGACTGGTTATACCACACCTTGAGTACTGTGTACAATACTGGAGACCAAACTTGAAGAGGGACATACAGCTCCTGGAGAGGGTACAGAGGAGGGCAACTAAGATGATACGAGGACTACGGGATTTGACGTATGAGGACAGACTTCAGGAGCTCTGCCTGTTTTCATTGGAGGAGAGGCGAGACAGGGGGACATGATTGAGGTCTTCAAGTACCTCAAGGGAATAAATAGGGTAAACATGGAGGGATCTTTAGACTAAAGCAGGAGGTATCACCAGAGGGCATGGTTTGAAGTTGGAAGGTGGAAGGGTGAGGGAAGAGGAGGAGGAGGTTTTTCACTGAGAGGGTGGTGGACCCTTGGAATCGCTGCCTGGCGAGCTGGTTCAGAGATCCACAGTGGAGGGCTTCAGAGAGGGCGGGACAGACACAGAAAGCGGATGTATCAGATGATGGCCTGGCTCAGGGGGGTGGGGATGGATGATAGGGGTTTCTGGAACACAAGGGGGGGAGGAGGGCCTCGGCACCCAACTAGGGATCTGAGGTTCGAGCAGACTCGATAGACCGTAAGGCCTAGTCTGCTGGCAATTAGTATGTTAGTAATTTCCCCACAATACCTCCACTAAACTGCCTGATATGTAGAGTCCGACCTCTGTTGAATGACCGTGGAAATGTAGACTCTGGTCTTTACCTATCGGGAGAATTTGTACCATCTTTGAGATGAAAATGTCTTCAACGTTCCCTCCCAGACTTCACTTTTTGTCAAAAATATTTGGGTCTCAGCTTCCCATTTTCTCTTAATATGTCCTGCTGCCTCCCACCTATCCTGCTGCAACTATCAGTATATTGTGGATATGGCCCCCTTGGAGAGAGGGGCTACCACCAAGAATTAAAATAGTCCCTATAGCCAGCCTGTGATGTGACCCTCCTCTGGGCCTTGAGCTATCTGTTAACAAAATTCACAAATCTGAAAACATCTAAAGCAATCCCTCGGGCCCCATCCAAACTTTTTTGAACAATCCTCAGAAGATCGGATTGTTTCCTCCTCTAACATTTGTCACGGGGCCCTGAAGCCCGTCCTAGCCTGTCTCTTATGTTACTGGTCCTACATCCCTGTCATGAAGGACTGGTCCAAAGCCAACCATTTAAAGCACAAAATTCTGACCTGTGCTGTTTTTCCTTCCTGGAACTATCACAGGCTGCGAGTGTTGCTGTAATTTCCATCAAAGGGGAAATCCTGTATTTTCTTGATTGTCAAAAAGCACTGCCAGAAGAGGCAGATCCTTTTTCTTCTCCAATTCTGTATCATCTTCTTCGAGGATATCTCTTTCATCAGGCCACACCTGTGGAACTATAAGCCCCCAGATGGTAGGACCACATGGAAACTTTTGCAAGCAGTCCAACAGGGGCCACCCATGATGACATCAGACGTCGGCTGCTACATAAACATGGGCGACCCCTTCCCTCCTGAGTTCTTTTCTCACCATTAACCATACTCGTCAGACCACTGGCAGAAACGCCGCTGCAGTTGCCACTGTTTAATTTCTTTCTTGATAGCACAGTAATCACTTTTGCAAGTGATTTTTGATGACTTGTATGTCAGAGGAACCGTCTAAACTGTTCCAGTACTGTGAATGCAGTGAGAAGATCTACACTGGTGATTTCCGCGATGTCTGCGTCTGTTACCTAGGCCCGGACAACAGTGTGAAGGCCTGCCCGATCTGCAGGGGGTTTCAATTCTACCACCTGGTGATGCCGAAAAAGGGCCCTAGAGAAGCACCTATTGAAGGAACAGGTAGCCCACAGGAGAAGGAGCTCCAGCAGAAGAGGACTGCTGCATCGCCGGCTCACTCTTGCAGGTTCTTGAAATCCTGAGAAAAGTTGTCCAGGAGCCATGAGCACAACTAACAAGAGAAAGAGAAGGAGAAACCCTGACTGGTGTCCTCCAGGTCACCCCCAAACATACCAAGTACAACCTCCTGTGCGCTGTTGACTGCTACAGTGGCATCACCGCTCCCCATCCCCGACAATCAACACAGCTCCCAGGTCACAGCATGGTGCTATCAGGCCTAGTATGACTGGTATGTCGAAATCTGGACTCTGCCTCCCCCATCAATTCCTACTGGTGCACCCATTGCCCACATGGGTGCCGACGTCCAGGTGGTTCTGTCTTCTTTCACAGACATGCTTAGACCCCTACTGCCTCCTGCCCCCATTCCAGGGGGCCTGTCAATGGTGTCTTCTTCTAACCCTCTTGTGATAGTGCAAACCAGAATGTGCCTCAGCCACCTCCTAGGGCACTGCTGACCTAGCCAGCATGTTCCCTGCTACCCGTTGACCAGGTCGATGACGATTTTAAATATAATCCGGATTTAATAATGCAGGATGATGAGGAGGAACCTGAGCACTATGCCAAAAGCCCTTGTGAGAGGGGCACCAGCTCTGCTGTGTCCACCTGCAGTGAAGACTCAATGGTCCACACTCCAAGGTCCTCACCCAAGGACCCTACTTTCCTTACCATGATGCAGCAGTTACAGGCTGCCATGGCTTTTGATTTAGAGGAGCAGGATACCACCAAGAAAAATATAATCAATATCTTGGAGTTGTCTGATTCTCCTGGGTACCGCTTATTCTCCCTGAGCTAGAGGATGCTACCTTTGCTGCCTGGTAGAAGCCAGATATCATCCCAGCCATACCAAGGGAGGTGAACAAAATGTATATGGCTCCTTCTGGGAAGCCCTTTTTTGCCACCCAGCCTGAGGCAGATTCTTTGGTTATTAATGCTGCCCATGGTAGATCAAGGGCTCATGAGCACCTGAGCTCCCTCCCCTCTGATAAAGAGTCCAGGAAGTTGGATGTGCTAGGCAAAGGACTTTTGCCTCAGCTTCCCTGGGCCTTAGGATTGCTAACTATCAGGCCCACATGGTTAGAACACTCTCTGGAGAAAGGCCAAGGCAGCTGCACAAGCCTTACATAGAAACATAGAATTTGATGGCAGATAAGGACCGCGTGGCCCATCCAGTCTGCCCATTTCTCCCTACCTACACTATTACATCAGACTGTGCTTGATCTACATGCTTTTCCTCCCTCCCCCTTCCATTCCAGCATGATTCCTTTGTGCTTATCCCATGCTTTCTTGAACTGTACCACTGCTTTTGCCCCCATCACCTCTGTGGAAGGCTGTTCCTGGAGTTCACCACTCTTTCTGTGAAGAAGTACTTCCTCACATCTCTCCTAACTCTAACCCCTCCAGCTTCATAGCATGTCCCCTTGTTCTTGAGCATCTTTTCTTCTGAAAAATACTCCCCTCCTATACTTTATTTACCCCCGTGAGGTATTTAAATGTCTCTATCATATCCCCCCTCTCCCTCCTCTGTTCCAGAGTATACATATTGTGGTCATTTAGTCTCTCCCCATAGGGCTTTTGATGCAAAACCTGCGCCATTTTAGTTGCCCTTCTCTGGACTGCCTCCACTCTGTGTGCTTCTGGAGATGTGGTCTCCAGAACTGGACACAGTACTCTAGGTGGGGTCTTACCAGCGGTCTATACAGAGGCAACACCACCTCCCTCTTTCTGGTGGTGATACCCCTCCCTACGCACCCCAGCATCCCACTTACTCTTCCTACTGCCTTATCACACTGCCTGGCCACCTCTGGATCATCCAGTATGATTAGCTCCAGGTCTGTTTCCTGCTTGGTGGTCGTCAGTACCACTCCACCAATTCTGTACTCTGCCTCGGGGGTTTCTGTGCACTAAATGCATTATTTTGCACTTTTTTGCATTGCAATCCAGCTGCCATACCCTTGACCACTCCTCTAGTTTTCTTAGGTCTCTGCTAATCCTTTCAACCCCCCCGTGTCCACCCTATTGCAGATTTTGTTGTCATCCGCAAAGAGGCAGACCTTCCCTTCCAGCTGCTCTGCAATGTCACATAGAAAGACATTAAAGAGGACCAGTCCCAGCACTGATCCCGGAGGCACGCTGCTGGTTACCCTCCCTTCCTTAGAGTGAACTCTCTCTTTACCACCACCCTCTGCTCCCTATCCCCTAACCAATTTCTTATCCTGTTTACCTCCTTTGGACCCACTCCTGAGCTACCCAACTTGCTTACTAGTCTCCTATGTAGCACGGTGTTGAATGCTTTACTGAAATCTGGGTAGACGACATCCACCGCTCCACCCTGATCTAGTTCCTTGGTCACCCGGTCAAAGAAATCTGTCAGATTTGTTTGACTTGGCCTCCCCCCTTGGAAAGCATGCTACCTTGGGTCTTGTAACCCACTGGAGTCAAGATATTCCACAATCCTTTCCTTCAGCAGTGATTCCATTAACTTTCCCAGCACCGATGTCAGGTTGACTGGTCTATAATTGCCTTCCTCCTCCTTGCTACCACTTTTTTGTGTGGTGGGACTGCATCAGCCCTCCTGCAGTCCTCCAGAACCACTCCTGTTTCCAGTGAGCTGTTAAATAAAACTGGCAGAGATGCAGTCAGTGTTTCCCTGCGCTCCCTCAGTACCCTTGGATGCACCCCATCTGGCCCCATTGCTTTGTCCACCTTCAGATGAGCAAGTCCCTTCAGGACTCTCACCTCTGAAAAAGGACTAATATCCACTCCCTCCCTTCAAAGCTTGTGTTAACTTTTTTGTGGCCCCTCCCTTTCTCCTTCCTGTGTAAACACTGAATAAAAGTATTTGATCAAGATGTCTGCCTTTTCCTGGTCCCCCTCTGTACAGTCTCCCACTTCCCTTTTTAACCTCAAAGTCCCACCCCTGGTCTTCCTTTTTGCACTTGCATATCTGAAAAATGTCTTGTCCTCTTTCATTACCTCCTGGGCTATTCTCTCGTCAGTTTGTGCCTTTGTGCTCCTTACTGCTTTCCCTGCTTCTGTCTGTTTGCCCCTTCACACTTCCCTATCCTCTGTGTCTCCTTATACCTTCTGAATGCTGCCCTTTTAACTTTTACTTTTTCAGCCACCCTTTTTATAACCATAGCAGTGTCTTTTTCCCTCTTGCTTTTGCTCACTTGTTTGACACAGAGGTTTGTTGCCTTTACTATGCTCCCTTTTATCTTTGCCCACTGTTCCTCCACTCCACCCAGGTCCCCATCCCTACTAGGTCATCCCTGAGGCATCTGCCTTCGTGAAGTCCAGGACCCTCGCCTATGTGTGGTTTGATTAGGCAGCCAACCATATACTGAGCCACACCATACAGTGACACTGGTCCCCAAGTGGCCTCCCACCTTGACGTCTGCAACACTGTCCCTGTTAGTGACTACCAGGTTCAGTATTGCCCCATCATGAGTGGGTTCACTGACCAGCTGCCTGAGGAAGGGCCCCTGCAGAGAGTCCAGGATGTCCCTGCTTATAGCTGAAGTTGCTGCTGGGAGGCTTCAGTCCACATCTGGCAAGTTGAAGTTCCCCACCAACAGCACCTCCCACTTTTCTGCCATCTTGCCAGTGGCTTCCACCGGTATGTTATCCAATTCCTGCCTCTGTGCTGGAGGTCTGTAGATCACTCCAGTGCTAATAGTAGCTCCATTCATTGTCTCTAGGGTGACCCACAGTACTTCTGCCTCCTCCTGTAGTCCCTGTATCTCTGTGGCTTTTATGCACTCCCTTACATAAAGCACCACACCAGTCTCCTTTACTTCCCACCTGGTCCTTCCTGAACAGAGTATAGCCTGGAATGGCCATGTCCCAGTCATGGTTTTCAGTGCACCATGACTCAGTAATGGCCACAGTTTCCAGGTCAACCTCTGCCATGATGGCCTCCTGGTCTGGAATCTTATTTCCTAGACTTCTAAGATTCGCACACATGACCTTCCAGATCTAGTTTCCACTCTGCTTGTTGACCGCCTTTTTTCCTTTTTGCCCTCCCTTCCTCCTTCCCACTTCTCTTCTTGATGTTCCCATTCCTTGGCTAGTTTAAATGTCCATCAAAGTAATATATAAACCGTTTACTGAAGACTGCAGTTCCCCTCCCCAATGGATGCAGGCCATCACCCCTGTATAGGTCCTTATCATCTCAGGTGGGTCTCCAGTCCCCAAAGTAGCCGAATCCTTCCTCTGTCAACCATTCCTCCAGCCAGGAGTTGAAGCTCCTGGTGTGGAGTTCCCTCTCCTGTCCCATATCGTAGACAGGCGGCACCTCAGCAAAAGCCACTGAGCCAGCTGCCTGTCTTAAGACCCCTCCCCTGCTCCCTAAACTTCCCCTGCACTATCCCAGACCCATCCCTAGCATATACGTGGTCTTGATGCTGTATCGAGACCAGGTATAGACTGCAGTCTATACTTGGTCTCGATATAGCACCAAGACATGTACGCTCCAAACCAGAGCTATTAGAAGATACAGGCATATATAAATCTAAAGGACAGACCTGCTGCTGATCCCCGCATGACACATCATTCCCAGGACAGCCACGGGAATTTGTGGGTTCACCATTCGGGGTGCTGAATTTTGAAATGCCAGCACAGAGGGAGGTAGGATCAACCAGATAAATTACAAATATATAAAATTGACGGAGGTAAAAAAAATGTTTTTTTTTCTGTAAGTTCTAATCGGGCCCTGCCTCACACTGAGGTGGGATCCGTTTTTACGTGGACGTTTTCCCTTTTAGGCTGTTACAGCTGAGGCTGATGTGGGAAAGCATTTGCTTCACACAGCATGTGATGTTTCAAATGCTTCTGCCAGAGCTGCTGCCTCAGGCATCCGTGTAAAGAGGTACTCCTGGCTCAGGGTGACACGGTTTGTGAATGACGTACAACAGTCCATTCTCAGTGCCCCCTTTAGAGGACATAAACTATTTGGTTCTGATGTCCAAGACATTCTTTCTAACCTTCAGGACTCAAGCAGGACCCTGAAGTTTGTGCACTCCCTTTACCATACCCAACCAAAGGGTAGGCAAAGGGTACCCCTTCTTCCAGCTAGTGCTAGACAGTGTCCAACCACCAGACTGCAATGGAAAGGGCAAGGGAGCCTTGCCCACCTAAGGTACCACCCCAGGTGCTCATTCAAAAACCCCTAGAGGTGATGGTACAGGAGGAGCCACCACAACTGGCTCTGCCGGACTCCTTGTACACCCCTCAACCACCACTACCTCCAGGAATGGTTGTAGGGGGTGGTCTCTCCATTTAGTTAACTCAGTGGAAGGAGGTGACAACAGATGGCTGGGTTCTGGAAATTATAGCACATGGTCATGCTCTGGAACGTTTGGACGCACCTCCAGATCATCTGCCAGTGCCAACTCACTATCCTCCAGACCACCTCCCTCTGCTTCTGGAGGAAATTCAGACATTGCTTCAAAAGAAGGCCATAGAGTCAAACAAAGAAACACAGGGTTCCGCCCACTCTCACTACTTCCTAGTCCAGAAATGGACAGGAGGCCTTTGGCCTATTCTAGATCTCAGGGACCTGAACTTCTTCATTGAGTACAAAAAGTTCAGAATGGTCACCCTGCAGGGCCTGCTCCTGCTACTGCAGGCAGGGGAGATGAACCCAGAGGATCCTCTGATTTCACTGGCTCCCTCCGAGAACCACCATCGGCAGCCCTGACAGTCGAGGTCACAGTCCCAATCCTGAAGTCCCAAGTCGAGCAACTCACGTCAGCATTGGCATTCCCACTGTCGACATTCAGGCAAGCGGTGTCACCACTACTTCTCCTCTTTTTCCTACTTGAATGAGGAGAGGCTCTGGCGCAAAATGTGTCGGCACTACGAGGAGCTCATGTGGCACCGGATCATGTTCTCTGGAGTTAAGCAGCTTCCAGCTCTCACCCTGGCTACTGCCACCCAGGCCTCAGCCTACTCTGGCTCGACCGAATCCACCTCAGTCTTTTCCAGCCTCTCCACCAGTTCAGGTGGCATCGCAGCCCAAACAGCCACCTGTGGGTCCACTCCTAAGGACGCCCGTACTGCTCCTGGGCTTCTGGTGCAGCTATCAGTCACTGTGACTCCCAATAGACCTCATAGGGTCAGCAGGGACTCTGGTGGTCAACCACTTTTTGATGAATCCTCGGGAGTCAAAGGGCTCCTCTCTACATTCCCGTCCACTGAACGCCGCGTTGGCCAAGGATTTGAAGGGCAGAGCATGGTCCTTACCTCTTCCTTGGTCCTTCTCTGATGTATCTTGGAGTCGATGGGTTTTCTGATGGAGCCTGTCCAGAAACTGGTTAAGTACCTGCTTACCGAGATTCTCGACTGGGGTGACTCCCCTGGGGAGGCCTTCCCAGTCACTGAGGCCATTCTTGGCCCTACTTTGGAGCTTTGGCAGCATCCGGCCTCTTGCCTTATACCTTCAGCCCAGATGACCTGCAAGTATGCAGTCCCTACCGGTTTCCTTTCGGGATTCACCAAACACGCTTTGACAGAGGGTCTGGTGATTGACTCTGTCTTCTGCGTACTGGCAATGTTGGGGACTCGGATAAGCCTCCTGATAAGGAATGCAAGAAATTGGATCACATGGCCAAAAAAGTCTATGCTGCCGCCTCTCGCAGCCTTCGGTAGGCGAGTTTGGCTCTTTTGATGGTCCACTTCGCTCATGCCCTTTTAGGCATGCCCAGTGAGGTGCGTCCCTAGCTCCCAACCGACTTACAGACTACGGTCAAGCAGGTCCAGGATCAGGACCGAGTTGTGGTTAAGCAGCAGCTCCAGACAGCCATGGACATTGGCGTCTCTTGTACTCGGTCTGTAGCAGCTGCGGTTGCCAAGTGCCGCAGGGCTTTGCTGAGGATCTTGACCTTTATGGTGGATGTCCACTTCTTAAGCAGTGACTTAGTCAGGCCGGTGGTCGAAGGGCACCTCACTCGTATCGAGAAGTCCAGTGCCACCTTGGACTCGATGACCTCTACCCAGAGGGATCCCAAGGGCTCTAAGGCTCAAAAAGAAGAAGCCCTTTCAGCCCTTCTCTGCACCTGTGGCCAAGCCATCTCAGCCTCCAGCTGAGCAACAGGCCCAGGCTTAGCATCCCCTGCCGAAGTCTGTTGCTTTGGTCGTCCGTAAACCTGGAGGTCAAGGTCCCGCTGGTTCTTCAGCCAGTCCCTCCTCCATTTCCAAGCCTGCCCAGTGACAGGACAGGGTTTTCCACCTTCATGCCTGTCCTGGCTCCCCTGGGTCTTCCTGTGGGGGGCCAGCTCTGCCACTTCCCTTCTGCCTGGTCTGCTGTTTCTACGGACAGGTGGGTTCTCGAGGTGGTCAGTCAGGATCTGCATCTGAAATTTTGGGCTTACCCGCCTTGCTGAGCCCATTCCCCATGGAAAGACATGGTGTCTACTGACATTCTTTCAGCCCTTCGGGAAGACATTGCCCAGGTCCTCCAGAAGGAGGTCGTGGCTCTTGTCTCGGACCCTCCAGTACACCTGGTGCCAAAACAGACGGGGGGCTGGTGCCCCATCTTAGATTTGCATGACATGAACAAATTTCTTCAACTGAACACTTTCAGGATGGTCATTCTGTCTCAGATCATACCATCTCTGGAACATGTGGTTCTGCTGTCTGGCTCTTCAGGACACATTTCTTCTACGTCCCAGTCCATCTATCCCACCGCTGGTTCCTCTGGTTCAATGCCAATGGGATTCTGTACAGGTTCCAGGCCATGTGCTTCGGCCTCTCCTTGGCTCCCAGAGTCTTTACCAAATGCACTGCAGTGGTGGCAGCCTACCTGAGGCACTGATGGGTCTGAGTATACCCTTACCTGGATGACTGTCTCACAGCGGGTCCCTCCATAGAGGAGGTGGAGCAGTTCAGGGATCTGGCCCTCCAGACCTGTATGTCCCTTGGCTTCCTGGTCAATGAGTCCAAGTCTGAACTCATCTCCTTGCAGGTGATTCTCTTCATCGGGGCAGAGATAGACTCTTGCAGAGCCAGGGCTCGGCTTCCAGCGGACTGGGCTGAGTTCCTCTCCTCCTTTGCATGATCATTTCGGCTTGGGCAGTTGCACCCTGTTCGGGACTTTGTGCTCCTCTTGGGATACATGGTGGCATGCACCAGCGTGGTTCGCTGAGCCTGGTGGAGAATGTGCTCTCTTCAATGGGAACTTGCCCAACAATGGTCTCAGCGCAAGGGCCACTTCAGTAAGCTGGTCACTGTGACCCAGCTGATGTGGGATGCCCTCCAGTGGTGTTTAGTCCCAGAACATCTGCAGGAAAGGATCCCATTTGTCCGCCCAGAGCCATAGAAACATAGAATCTGACGGCAGATAAGGACCGCTTGGCCCACCCAGTCTGCCCATTTCCCTACCTGATGGATAAGCTGCAGATCCTAGTTAACCAGCAGCCTACTTCTTCCTACCCCCAACCCCTAGAATTGCCTTATGACTGTCCCATGCATGCTTGAATTCCACCACTGTTTTTGACTCCACAACCTCCTCTGGAAGGCCGTTCCATACATCCACAACCCTCTCTGTGAAAAAATACTTCCTTGAATTACCTCTGAGCCGCCCTTCTATCTTCAAATTGTGCCCCCTTGTTCTTGCACACCTCTTTTTTTGAAAGATGCTACCCTCTTGGACTTTGTTGATTCCCTTGAGGTACTTGAAAGTTTCTATCATGTCCCCCCTCTCCCTCCTTTCCTCGAGGCTATACATATTAAGCTCCTTAAGTCTCTCTTCATATGTCTTCCGGTGCAGACCCTGCACCATTTTAGTTGCCCTCCTCTGGACAGCTTCCATCCTGTCTATGTCTTTGCGGAGATTGGGTCTCCAGAACTGCATGCAGTACTCCAGATGGGATCTCACCAGCGCTCTGTACAGAGGGATAATAACTTCTTGTTTTCTACTGG
Organism: Neoceratodus forsteri; assembly: GCA_016271365.2. Taxonomy (NCBI): domain Eukaryota; kingdom Metazoa; phylum Chordata; order Ceratodontiformes; family Ceratodontidae; genus Neoceratodus; species Neoceratodus forsteri. The sequence goes on from JADMNL010000022.1 coordinate 319,355,424, forward strand.
TGATGCCTCTCCCTATGCATCCCGGTGATCCTGATGACTGATGCCTCCTTGATGGGCTGGGGTGCCCACCTTGGGGACTACAGAGTCCACGGGCACTGGACCACCGACGAGTCTCGATGCCATATCAACCTGCTGGATCTTCGGGTAGTTCTGCTAGTTCTGACAGCCTTTGCTCCACACAGTCAGGATCAAGTCATTCAGGTGGAGACAGACAACACCGCGACCATGTACTACCTCAACAAACAGGGCAGGATGCACTCCCTTCCTCTGTGCAGGGAAGCTCTCCGCATCTGGACCCTCATGCTCAGCCTGGACGCCAGTCTCCTGGCCATCCATATGGCTGGCCTCTCCAACCAGTGGGCGGATGCCCTCAGCCGGGTGGGTGAGATGTCTCACGAGTGGTCCCTCCATCGGGAGGTAATACACAGTCTGTTCTCCCAGTGGGGCACCCCTCTGGTGGACCTGTTTGCCTCCAGAGAGAACACAAAGCTGATGTACTGTGTCCCCCCCAAGCAAGGAATGCTGCAGGGGATGCCTTCTCAAGGCCCTGGACCCCAGGCCTTCTTTATACCTTTCTTCTGTTTCCCTTGATCCACAAGGTGTTGCTTAGGGCCAGGAGGGACAAGGCACAGATGATCTTGGTGGCTCTAGACTGGCCCTGCCAGTTTTGATACCCCGATCTTCTCAGTCTCAGCAGCAGGCTCCCGAGATGTCTCCCTCTATGCTCAGACCTGCTCTCTTGCAATCAGGGGAAGGTATTCCATCCGGACCATCACTCCCTGCACCTGACAACCTAGTTCCTGAGTGGCTATAGTTTCCAGGCTTTGGGTCTCTCTAACGATGTCCATACTGTGGTTGAGGCTTCTCAGGACGAGTCAACCCGAAAATGCTATGCCTTCAAATGGAAGAGGTTCTCTATTTCATGCCTGGGCAAGGGGTTGGACCCTTTATCTTGTCTGATGGCTAGCATTCTCGACTACCTTTGGTCCCTCTCTGTTGGGACTTCGGTCGACGACCTTTAAGGTGTACCTGGCAGCCATCTCTGCTTTCTAGCCATTGGCTGGTATGCAGTTGGTGTTGTAGGAGAAGGTGGTCTGGCGCCTTTTTAAGGCCTTGACCACATTTCCCCTCCAGTGCGTGAACCACCACCATCTTGGGACTTGTTACTGGTGTTGGCAAAGCTCATTGGCAAGCCATTCGAACCAGTGCACAGGTGTGAGATGTCACATCTGTCATGGAAGACCACCTTCCAGGTGGCTATCATGTCAGCCAGAAGGATCAGTGAACTCAAGGTGCTCTCAGTGGAGTCTCCTTACCTGGTCTTCCACAGGGACAAGGTTGTCCTTCGCTCCAACCCAAAGTTCCTCCCGAAGGTTGTCTGATTTTCACCTTATCCAGGTGATCAGTCTCCTGGTGTATTTCACCAACCACACCTTAGAGGCCAAGCATAGGCTCCATTCTTTGGACCTGCAGCGATTGCTCATTTATTACAATGAGTGCATGGCTGGAGTTTGGGGAGAAGTTCGCCAGCTATTCGTCACCTACACTGAAGCTACACCTGGCAGACTGGCAGTTAAGTGGATGATTGGCAGGTGGATTGTATCCTGTATCAACTTCTGCTATAGGTTGGCGGGTAGGGGAGCCTCCTGTAGGACTTAGGGCTCATTCCACCCATCATATTGTTTCTTGTGGATTCTACTTGGTAGAAGGTTATTTCTTTTCTTTCTTACTACTAAGGGGCTAGCAGGGTATTGTTTGGGGCTGTTGGAATTTTAAAACCTGTTTTGGTAGCTATATTGGGCTCATTTGTTTGATTCACTGTGTGGCAGGCTGCATTTGTAGAGACCTATTTCTTCTGTTTTAAAACATAATTGGTGTGATTTAACTGGGTCTGTTTCTTTCAATTGGAGACATATATCTTCTAATTCCAAGCCTATTTTGATGTGTTGTTGGTGAAGCTGTTTGAATTGGAGTCCTGTTTCTTTGGGTAGCAAACCTATTTTGGGGGCTTTGAGTAGAATTGTGATTCATTGTTGCTGGCTTCACTAGCTGCAAAGTTTGAGTGCAGAGTGGGGGAAGGGTGCTAATGGTCTGACCAGAGGCCTCAGCTACCTGATTGTTCCTGGAAGACTTGGGCTGGTCCCACCCTTGGTCCATTATTTCCTTTATACCAGGGGTTCTGACATTACTTCCTCAAACAAGCAAAGGATATGCACCTGTCATAGCAAAAGCAGACATCCAGTAAAGAAACAGCAGCAAGTGAAGAGGTGACTGCTCTCTCAGTAGAAGGGAAGTAAATGCAAATCTAGGAGCTTTCATTATTACTTCTTCGCATTGATATTGCATTGGGGAAAGGAGGAGTAGGAGTTTGAAGTAGGTTGTGCAATGGCTACTTAAAGTCTGTTTTTAAGTGTGGATAGGAAGGATAGGAATGTAAAAAGCAGTTGCTCAATATATCTAAACGTGTGCAACAAAGGAGGTAAGGGAAATAAAGAAAATGTTTTGCACTGATAGAGGAGGGAGAGGGGAGACTTGGGGGAGTGTTTGGTATCCTGCATCTGGAAGGGTGGGGAGTCGCTGGTGAGCAACGACAGCAATGGGTATGGTGGTAGGCTGCAACAATCATGTGCACCAATCTTTCTAAAAATTGCCTGGAGTGTGGGAGGATGTTTAGTGTGCAACCACATAGAAAAACTTAGAAAGGAGATTGAGGGTCTGCAGGAGGAACTAAGACAGGCAAGGCAGATTGGGGGTGGGTTTAGCCCAATACTGAGGGAGGAAGAAGGGAGATGAGGGAGGGTGATTTAAGCCAACAGTGGTGAGGAGAGGGTCGAAGAAGGGAAGCAGAGACAAAGGGGCCCAGGCCAGGAAGAACAATTGCCGGGAAACCAGGTCAGGAGACAAAGACAAATGGAAGGAGGAGATAGGGACTTGTGAGGAGGCGAAGAAGTGGCAAAAGTCATGGAGTGGAAAGGAGAGAACAGGTTACTATGAAGAGAGAGGGCGGGCATTTGTGAAGGGCCTTCAGAAAATAGTTGTGCACTGCTAGAGAGGAAGAAGGTGGAGGAGGAAATGATGAAATTAGAGGAGTAATTGATAAATGCCTGGACCAAACTGGAGCGGGGAAGTTCTGCTGGGAGAATTGCAACAGGGGTAAAAGGGGAAATAATGTGCAGGAGGAAGAAGAGGAGCTGGAAATGAGAGAGGGAGATGAATGGAAGCAAAGCAGGAGAAGAGAGGTGGAATCTTAGTGCTGGGGACTCAATACTAAGAGAGTCAGTTAGGGGTAGCAAGGGAGAGGCATAGTCGCTTTGGGTGGAGGCCATGCCAGGAATGACAGCGGAAAGGGTGGGACAGTCTGTTCTGAAATATGCTAGAAGGGTAGGACAAGCCTCATTTAATTATACATCTTGGGACAAACGACCTGGCTGACAAGACAGTAGATACAGTCCAGAGGAGGTTTGAGGAACTAACACAATTATGTGAGGGGGCGGAAGATCAGTAACTTTTTCAGAGATACTTCGTGCCAAAGGCAAGCACAACAAGAAAGCTGAGAATAGAGGAATTTAACGATGGCTAAGAACCTGATGATGCTAAAGGGTATGGGCTGTTGGGGGTGGGAGGACCTGGGAGGACAGAGTCTCTATGCCAAGGACAGACTACACTTGAGTGAGGAGGGAAAGAAAGTGTTGAAACAGAGGGATGGAGGAGTACATAGAGGAAGTTGGGAATTTAAACTAGAGTGGGGGTGGCAGTTGGGGAAGAGATATACAGAGACCACAGGTTGGGAAACCATATGAGCTTACCCCCATAACAGTGACAAAGGACAAATGGCAAGTACTGTTGGTGATGCTAGGAAAGGAGGGCAGGATGGGGGGGGAGGGTGGAAGGTGGTTACCCTTAATGCTAGGAGCCTTGGGAGGAAAACTGCAAAGTTACAGGTTCTCATGGGAGAGGTGGACATTGCAGTCATCACGGAAACATGGGCCACCCAATACAATGACTGAGACCTGTCTGTACCAGGCACAGATTATTTAGTAGGGACAGAGTGATTGGGAAAGGAGGGGTGTGGGCACTATATGTGAAGGAAGGACTGATGTGTGAAGGGAGGAGGGAGAGGTAGCAGAGTCACTTTGGATGCAAATCCAGGATTCCAAGAATAGATTCTTAGAATGGGAGTGGTGTACAGGCCACCATCTCAGATGGAGGAGTTAGACAGGGAACTAGCGGGACAGATCAGGAGGACCTGTGAGAAGGGTAGTGTGGTGATTGTGGGGACTTCAACATGCCAGGAGGACTGGAGCACCCCAACAACCTGGAACAGAAGGAGCAGGTACTGCTGGATGCCTTCCAGGACAGCTTTCTGCTGCAAATGGTCAGTGAACCAACCAGGTTAGAAAATACCCTTGACCTTGTGCTGGCAAATGGGGACTTTGTGAGAGAACTTACAGTGGAGGAACCGCTGTCAGGGAGTGACCACCGCTCAGTATGGCTCACATTGGATATGGGCAAGGAAGGAGTGGAATCTGGCACAATAGTGCTGGACTGGAGGGCCGACTTTGGGAGGATAGGGGGAAGTGGTAAAGGGTACCTGGCCAGAATTCAATCTAGTATGGACACTAACCAGAGATGGGAGCTCATAAAGCTGGGGATAGTGGAGGCAACAAAACCTGCTGCAAAGCCCAGGCAAGAAGGCTAGGGCTAAGAAACCCGATCTGGCTGAGCAAGGAGGTCATGGAAAGGTAAGGAGGAAAGAGCTGCCTTTAGGAAGTACAAGAAAACAGGGGGGGGAGGACAAGGAGGAGTACTTGACAGAATCGAAGGAGGTGACAAGGGCAGTAAGAGGAGCCAAAGCATTCACGAACCCAGGCTGCACAAGGCACAAGGAAGGGGAGAAGGACCCCTTAAGTACATCAGGAGAAAGGAGCTGTAAGGACCACATAGTAAGGAATAGGAAGGAGGGGGGATGGGTGGAAGCAGGGTGCGATAAGGCGGAAGCACTAAATGAGTACTTCTGCTCAGTATTTACTAAAGAGAAGAGGGGGTGACACCCAAGGTGGGAGAAATGGCAGAAGCTGGGGGAAGTGGTGACAGATGGGGAAATCATGGAGAGCAGAGTTCGAGAGGGTTTGAAGGCACTGAGGGTGGACAAGGCGCCAGGCCCAGATGGCATCCACCCCAGGGTACTGAAGGAGCTGGCAGAGGTCCCAGGACCTTTGGTAGACCTATTTAATGCCTCACCACATCCGGGATGTGTACCTCAGGACTGAGGATGGCTCATGTGGTGCCCCTCCACAAGAGTGGCCCCAAGGATGAACCAGGAAACTACAGACCAGTGAGCCTCACATCCATCGTGGGTAAGCTAATGGAGACTATCCTGAAGGAGAGGCTGGTGGCCCTCCCTAGAGGCCAAGGACTACAGGACAGCAGACAGCATGGCTTCATACGGGCAGATCCTGCCAAACCAACCTGGTCGAGTTCTATGACTGGGTAACTAGGCACTGGACAGGGCCATGCAGTGGATGTCCTGTATCTGGACTTCAGTAAGGCATTCAACTCAGTGCTACATGGAAGGCTGGGAAGGAAGCACAGGGCACAGGGGCGGGTGCAAAGCTGGTGAGATGGGTGGGAAACTGGCTGCAGGAAGGCAACAGAGGGTGGTGGTGGGTGGGAGCTCTCACACCCAAGGGCAGTGACCAGCGGTGTTCCACAGGGCTCAGTGTTGGGACCAGTGTTGTTTGGGATATTCATTGCAGACATATCATGGGACATCAAGAGCAAGATCAGTCTGTTTGCTGATGATACCAAGGTAGGCGTGGTGGTGGATGACCTAGGAGGATGACAGGGGTTGCAGGATGATCTGGCAAAGCTTGAAACCTGGTCAGACACCTGGCAACTGGGCTTTAATGCCAAAAAGTGCAAGGTACTGCATTTTGGGATGAAGAACTCAAGGAGGCATTACCAGCTAGGGGGAGTGCAGTTAGCCCAGACCAGAGGAGGAGAAGGATCTGGGTGTGCTCATTACAGGGTCAATGAACAACTCGGCACAATGTAGGAAGGCAGCTGCAAAGGCCAAAAAAATGCTGGGTTGTATTGCAAGGGGTATATCCTCGAGGAGGGAGGAGGTGATTCTGTCACTGTATAGTTCATTAGACCACGCCTGGAGTGCTGCGTGCAGTACTGGCATCCGTATCTGAAGAGGGACATTAGTTACTGGAGGGTGCAGCGCAGAGCGACAAAGATGATCAAGGGGCTGGGGACTTATCATATACGAGGAGGTTGAAGGAGTTGAACATGTACTCACTGGAGGAGAGGAGAGACAGGATAACATGATTGAAACCTTTAAATACATGAAATGAATAAACAAGATGGGTACAGAGGGCTGTTCAAAGTAGGAGGAGGGCACCAGTGGCCATGATATGAGACTGGAGTGAGGAAGGTTCAGGAGGGAAATGAGGAGACACTTTTTTACAGAGAGGGTGGTGGCTGGGTGGAATGCGTTACCTGCTGAAGTGGTATGCAGTAGAACAGTGGACTGCTTCAAACAAGGATGGGACAGGACAAGGCGGAGGGTTAATGAAGGGGAAGGGTGGAAGGGAGGGGCAGCTGCAGAATAAGGGGTGCTAGCTGCACATTCGAGCAGACTTGATAGACCTCTAGGCCTTTATCTGCTGGCAAATTTCGTATGTTCATATCATATGGCTGCTTCCAGGGATGTCCCTGTCCAGGAAATCTGCAGGGCTGCTACCTAGAAGTCAGCACACACCTTCATTTCCCACTACCACATCAACCTTCAGTCACGCCAGGATGTTGGTTTTGGGGCCTCAGTTCTCCAGTCTCTGTTCCTTAAATGGGGGGTGCACCTTGCCTCCTCCTCCTCCTCCTCCTACTGGAGAACTGCTAGGAGTCTGCCAGAAGTTTGGATAAGTACACCATATCCATATCCCTAGAAAAACAGGTTTCTCACTTGTAAGGGTAGATCTTACTTCGAGAGGGCTCTTGCAGTAGGTAATTACATATAGGACTGACGTCAGCAGGCGGTAGGACCCCACGGAAAAATTTCTAGCTAGCAGTCCCTGGCAGGGACCACCCCCACGTCAGGTAACCGGCGTTGGATGACGTCGGTATAAAGGGGCGGTCCCGGACGCCCGCCTTCTAGTTCTTGCCCGCCGTCAGCTCGTGCAGCCTCCTCAGCAGTGAAGCACTCAACCCTGTTGCCGTCGTTTTTGCCGAAAGTATCAGTATTTTGCATTTTGATCGTCAGGGTGAGCGACCGGTTTATGTCGTCCCTTCTAAAAAATAAGTGTGACTCGTCGCGGCCAACTGCCTCACAAAGACGGTCCTCCCTCAGCCTTTTGTTTAGGCCCTGACCACACGGTCGACAAGTGCCCGCATTGCCTGCATTTCAACGCGGCCACCCACAGACGACGCCAGCAGTCTTTGGAATCCCATCTCCTTAAAAAGAAGATGTCCGCAATGGAGAAGGAGTTGAAGAAGCTTAGGCAGGCGTTGACCTTCCCAGAAGGACACAAGAAACGGGACAAAGAAAGGCATCGGGAGAAAGCCTCCTCTTCCGCGACTCCGGCTGGAGCTGCGGCTAAGGTAACGTCCCCTTCAGGGAATCGCCCGACGGCAGCCTCCAAGGTTTTGGAGGAGGTGTCGACCCGCCCGTCGGGTTGGGGTCGAGCCGCGGTGCCTCGAGCTAAAAGGCTTCTGCCACCGTACTGCCATGGCTTCTGCGGCCTACTAGTGCAGGCGCCTCCATAAGCCGGATGTCGGCTCCTCTGGCGTCTGCGGAGAAGGCGCTAAGGCGCTCGACCCTCCAGGGGGGCGGGCGCGGCAGTGTCTCCCTCGGGACGGGCCACTTCCACTCTCGGCCCGCCTCAGGCGAAGGACCCCCTAAGATGAGGCCTTGGCTCCTCTGGCGTCCATGAGTTCGGCTAAGTCGCCCGTCGGCTCCACGGACGTGCGCCGGGCATCGAGCCTCGACAGACCCTTCATTGTCTGTCGACTGCTTGTTCCCTGCAGCCCTTCGCTGCCATCCGGGAGCGAGTCCCCCCTGCCTGACCCGGGACTCCTCTCCTCTGTCCCAAGCGATGCTCGGATGCTTTCCGCCATCAGATCATCCTCCTACAGAACGCGGATCTGGCGCCAGCCCGACACTGGCCCCCGATGCGGTTTCGGCGCGGCCCCTCCCCCTGACACAGCCAGGGGATATTCCTCTCCCATCGGGCCTCCACCCACGGGCCTATCACGGTTGATCCGCCCGTGGAGTTCCCTACTGGGCTGTCTGCTCCGGCAGCTCCTCTGGTACCTGAGTATCTGCCGTCCTATCCGACGCCGGTTTACCCGAGTCCACAGTATCCTGCACCGCAGTACCCGGCGCCGACTCCACCGACGCCGCAGTACCCGACGCCGCAATACCCATTTCCGGTCTTCCCGCGGCGGGTTACGGATACTCATTCGGATATCATCAGTACAACTATCCCCTTCTTCTCCTCCGCACTCCCCAGGCGCGGTGGATCTTCAGGAGACTCTGGCCTCCTGGTGGGCTCAGCCCACCAAGGAGATTGAGAAACACGCCTCCACGGCGGCAGTGCCACCTCCGGCTCCCGTACGCCCCAGACGGCACACTCCCTCTCCGCCTCCGGATTCCCGGGCTCTGCCCTCGGGATCCAGAGAGGGGCAGGACACGCGTCCAGGGATCCCCCCTAAGGAACCCGTTCCTCCCCCTAGACGAGCTAGGGAGTCTTACTCTGCTTCAAATTCTTCTTCTTCTTCTCTCGGACTCCTCGGATTCCTCCGACGGATGCTATGAGAAAGACGACGAGCCTTGCTCTCCGTCCAAGCCCCGGCCGAGGACTCCTCCGAAGTCTCCTCTGGAGGATCCTTCCTTCACGGAGTTGCTCAGAAAGATCCAGGAAGTCCATCAGTGGCGTTCCTTAGAGCCAGATCCTCAGCGGGTTAAACTTGCTGAACACATGGACTTGCCCCTTACCCCTACTCTAGTGCCACCCTAGATCGAGCCTCATGCCCACCTTGTTTCCACCATTTGGAAACAACCGTCAGCTTTAGCCCCACTTCCTCAGAAGTCCAACAGGCTATACCAGGCTCCGGAGGGTGTAAACTTTCTAGACTCTCACCTCCGTGCAGACTCGGTTGTGATTAGCGCCGCTCACGGCCGGTCTGCACACAAAACTTTTGAACTCATCTCCCCAGATAAGGAATCTCTTCTGGATCAGTATGGAAGGAAGATCTATGCTTCTTCCACACCTGGGATCAGGCCCTGAGTTATGTAGCACATATGGGGGATTACCAGAAGGCTGTCCTTACCCAGGCGGAATCTAAGATTGACTCCTTGCCTGACTCCCAAGTCAAGCAGGAGTTAGCTGACCTTGTCCGTTCTGCTCGTTCAGCCAGTCGTCACATTCTGAGGACGACCTACGATGCAGTGGACACCGCAGGATGGAGCTCCACGTTCGCCGTAAGTCTTCGGTGTCACGCATGGCTCCGTGTGTCAGGTCTGGTCCTGGAGGTGCAGTCAGCAATTCAAGAAGCACCTTTCAGAGGTTTGGTGCTTTTCGGTGGTGGTGATGTCAAGGACATCATCACTGACTTGCAGGAGAAGGGGACGGCCCTCAAATCTGTCGATTCCATGTACCGTCCCCATCCCCCGCAGCGCCGTCCTTTTCGCAGACGCAGCCGACCTCAAGCGAAACCCCAGGGAAGGCGGGCCACTAAACGGGCCCCCACAGCTGCCAGGCCCCCACCGCCCAAAAAAGCAGTGGGTGCCCCAGCTGCAGCGCTGCCTCACACCACCTGACTCTTCCCTCTCCTTCCGCCTCCAGACTCCCCGGAGGAACCAGTTGGAGGGAGATTCTCCCTCCACCTTCCGGGTTGGGAGAGGATAACATCGGATTCTTGGGTGCTTCAGATCATAGCAGAGGGGCACTGTATAGAGTTTCTGCAGAAACCTCCACATCACCCCCCTCTGAACTCCTCTTACTCAAGGGACCATCTTCCTTTGATCAGGGAAGAAATATCTGCTCTCCTCGTGAAGCAGGCCATAGAACCTTCCCCCTCACCTTCACGGGACAGGTTACTATTCCCATTTCTTCCTTGTACCAAAGAAGACGGGAGATCTCAGACCCATTCTCGATCTCAGCTCCCTGAACCTCTATGTGGAATACAAAAAGTTCAGGATGCTCTCCCTTCAAACCCTCTTGCCCCTTCTCCGGCCGGGCCAATGGCTTTGTGCACTGGATATGCAGGATGCATACCTGCACATCCCCATTCGGCCCTCGCACCGAAAGTACCTCAGGTTTGCATTCCAGGGGGACCATTACCAATTCTGGGCGCTCCCTTTTGGTCTTTCCTCGGCTCTCCGAGTTTTTACCAAATGTCTGGAGGTGGTTGCTGCCCACCTGCGTACTTTGGGAGTTCAGGTTTTTCCCTACCTGGACGACTGGCTCCTGGCGGCCTCGTCCAGGGAGGAACTCCTGCATTTTCTCTCCCTCACCCAGCAGGTTTTCACTGGTCTGGGTATCACCATCAACCATTCCAAGTCTCATCTGGACCCTTCCCAGAGACTCCAGTTCATCAGGGCAATCCTCGATATGACAGTGTGCAGGGCCTTCCTGCCTTCGGACAGGGGCCTCCCTTCAGTCCCAGATTTCCCTTCTTTCAGAATGCAGGAAGGTTCCGGCGAGGTCGGTGCTCCGTCTTCTGGGGCTTATGGCGGCTGCCATCCCGACGGTTCCGCGTGCGCGCCTCCACATGAGGATCTCTCAGTGGACTCTCTGCTCTCAGTGGGATCAACTTGTAGATGACCTAGATCATCTGGTGCTGATCTCCTCGCCGATGACAAGAGACTTGCAATGGTGGATGGTTTGAGAGAACCTGTTCTGGGGGGTCCCCTTCTTTCATTCTCCCCCGCCCAGACTCTGACCACGGACACATCAGGCGAAGGTTGGGGAGCCCATCTGGGTCCTCACCGAACCCGGGGGTTATGGTCCAGATTGGAGTTAGCTCTCCACATCAATGTGCTCGAGCTACAAGCAGTGCTGTATGCTCTCCAGGCCCTTCACCAATACATCCTTCCTGGTCACCTAGCTGTCTAAACAGACAACATGTGCGTGGTGTGGTACATCAACAAGCAGGGAGGGACTCTGTCCTACCCGCTGTGCAGGGAAGCGATGAGGGTTTGGGAATGGGCAACGCTTCACAACCTTCACCTCACGGCGATCCATGTTCCGGGAGTCGACAATGTCCTGGAAGACAAGCTAAGTCATTCTTCGGCTCTGCCACATGAGTGGGAACTGGACCAAAAAGTTCTAAAAAGCATCTTCCAGATTTGGGGGACTCCACAGATAGACCTGTTCGCCTCCTCCCAAAACGCAAAGCTTCCAACCTTTTGCTCGCTCGCTCCAGAGCGAGGCGCTTTCTGGAGTGACGCTCTAAGCTGGAAGGACAGATTCATCTATGCTTTTCCCCCAATTCCTCTGGTCCCTCGTGTGCTGCAGAAACTTGCATTGGAAGGAAGCGAGAATGATTCTGATCACTCCTTTGTGGCCCAGGCAAATCTGGTTCTCTCTTCTACAACAATACTCAGAGGTTCCTCCTCTTCCTCTTCCTTTATCTCGAGGATTGCTGACCCAGGATCAGGAGACCCTGGTCCATCTGGGACTCAAGTCTCTTCAACTTCATGCATGGCTCCTGCAGACCTAGCCCAATCCCATTTTGGCGTCTCTCCTAAGGTGGCCGAGATTCTGGTGGAGGCTAGAAAACCCTCCACTAGGTCCACCTACACTATGAAATGGAAGAGATTTTCCATTTGGGCTGCCTCCAGGAATGTGGAGCCTTTCTCCTGTGCTGTGGCCGTTCTGCTTGATTATTTGCATCATCTTTTCGACCTGGGTCTCAGTCACTCCTCTTTGAAGGTTCACATGGCTGCTATTTCAGCCTACCATGTTCCCTTCGCTGATAAAGCATTTGCCCAATTGGAGGTATCCAAGACCTTTCTCAGAGGGGTCCTTCATCTCAGGCCCCCTGTTGGGACTCCGGCTCCCCTTGGGACTTGAACTTTCTCAGAAACTTACCTTCCTCCTTTTGAGCATCACGGCTTCCATGAACTTGAAAGTTCTTGTCGTGGAAGGCGCTCTTCTTGGTGGCCATCATACGGCTGTCAGAATTTCCGAGCTCCAGGCCCTTATGTGTAAAATCCCAGATATGATTTTTCATAAAGAACGAGTAGCTCTTCGCACGAATCCTAAGTTTCTCCCGAAAGTGGTAGCGGAGTCTACCTTAAATCAGTCTATTGAATTACCTGCCTTTTTCACGCAGTACTCCAACCAAGGAGAATACTTGCTCCATACCATGGATGTTCACAGGATTCTGAGATACTACACCAATAGGACGAAGGATCTCAGAAAGACTGATCAGTTGTTTGTCTCTTTTGCTCACAAAAGGGAAGGCAATGTCTCCATCAATGCCTATCAAAGTGGTTGGCTCATTGCATCACTTTCTGTTATGACAAGTACAACAAGACCCTTCCGAGTCAAGTCAGAGGTCACTCCACTCGTGGAGTAGCAGCCTCTGTGGCTTATTTCAAGAATGTGTCTGCGGCAGACCTCTGTGCTGCCGCCACTTGGACTTCCATCCATACCTTTACTAAACATTACAGTTTGGACATTGCCTCTCGCCGTAGAGCAGGCCTTGGGTTAGCTGTCTTGCAAGGCCTCCTATCTTGAGGTTTGCAAGGTTGTTTGCTACTTCTTGGAGTAGTTCCTCCTCCCGGTGCCTTTCATTTGTTCCAGACTGCTTGGGATTCTGTCCTATATGTAATTACCTACTGCAAGAGCCCTCTCGAAGTAAGATAGTACAGTTGTGTAAGAACTTACCGTAACAGTAGATCTTCGAGAGAGGCTCTTGCAGTAGGAAATACCTTCCCGCCCTCCATCCCCCTAGGCTTTTTCAACTTCTTTTCCATTGAGGGAAATATCTGGTTCTCTCTCATCCAGGCCTTCCAGGCCTGTGGCGGGAAAGAACTGGAAGGTGGGCGTCCGGGACCGGCCCTTTATACCGACATCGTCTGACGCCGGTCACCTGACGTGGGGGCGTTCCCCGCCAGGGACTGCTAGCTAGAAATTTTTCTGTGGCGTCCTGCCGCCTGCTGACGTCAGTCCTATATGTAATTACCTACTGCAAGAGCCTCTCTCGAAGATCTGCTGTTAAAGTAAGTTCTTACGTAACTGTACTTTCTATGAGTCGTATATGGTATACATCCACAGTAACCCACCCAGCCTCCTCTGGCAAGTGACACACTGGTCTTGCTTCCAGCGGGCAAGATCTGACATCACGGGGCGTTGCTGAGGGAGTTACCACCCGGGTGGGTGGGAGGAGCCTGCCTGAAGACTTCCCGGCGAGCCTTAAAAGGGGAAGGGACACTGCCAGAAGTGTAGATGTACACCATATACCACTCCGAGAACTACCGTTACAGGTGAGTGACCTGTTTTTATTGTTGTTATTGAGCTCACCACTAGTGTCTGTGTTTTTTTTTTTTTGGTGCAGAGGATGAGCTGGGTGCTGGATATGTTGAAGCTACAGTGTTGTTGCCTCTTATGATGCAGTCTCGGGTAGCAGTGATGGTTTCAGTAGAAACAGAATCATAGAAACATAGAATTTGATGGCAGATGAGGATCACTTGGCTCGCATAGTCTGCCCATTTGTCCCTGCCTATACTGTCACCACAGGCCCTAATCTATCTATCTCCGGCTCCCCCCCCCCCCAAACAATGCTTCCCAGGTAAGATTCCCTCATGTCTCTCCCATGCATGCTTGAAATCCACTGCTGTTTTTGCTCCCACCACTTCTGCTTGAAGAATGTTCCTGGCATCCACCACTCTTTCAATGAAGAATTCCACAAATCTCTTCTAAATGTTCCCCCTTCCAGCCTCATTGAATGTCCCCTTGTTCTTGTGCATCTTTTCCTCTAAAAAAATACTCCCCTCCTGTATCTTGTTCAACCCCATGAGATGTTTATAGGTCTCTATCATGTCTCTCCCTCCCTCCACTGCTCCAGGATGTACATATTGAGGTCCCTCAGTCTGTCCTCATAGGGCTTCTGATGCAGCCCCTGCATCGTTTTAGTTGCCTTCCTCTGGATAGACTCCACCCTGTCTGTGTCCTTCCTGAGATGTGGTCTCCACAACTGGACTCAGGTGGGATTTCACCAGTGATCTATGCAGTGGCTACACCACCTCTCCTGCTGGACCTACTCCTCTCTATGCACCCCAGCATCCCATTGGCCCTACCCATTGCCCTATTACACTGCCTTGCCACATTGAGGTCATCATATATGATTACTCCAAGGTCCCTTTCCTGTCTGTTGACTATCAGTACTTCTTCTCTCATTTTTTACTCTGCCTGTGGGTTTCTGTGCCCAAGGTGCATGATTTTGCACTTTTTCACATTGAAACACAGCTGCCATGCCCATGACCACTCCTCAAGTCTTCTCAGGTTGCTGCACGTTCTCTCCACCCACACACACACACCCCTTGCCCAGTTCTGTCCTGGCTCTGGCATAGATTTCAGTGACAGACTGGAGTTCAGCTTGCAGTGGGGCCCACACAGTTGCAAATATGCGCCGTCCATCTTGAGGCCTTCCCCCGGGCCACCACTCTTCCTCCTCCTCCTTCATCAGCGGGAGCCTCTGCTTGATACTCCCCTAAGGTGAAGGTGTCACCAGAACCTCAAGGCCTTGTCTGAAACATGGGCACTGAAACCCGGCAGGCTGCTTTATTCCAGTTCCACCCCCCCCCCACCCCCGCCTGTGCCTCAAGAGTGCTGGGAGTCGACTGACAGGATGTCCACGTTCTTCAGCCACTAAGCCCTCTAGCATTGGAGCAATACCGCTTTTGGGTGGACCCAGTAGAAGCCTGATACTGGGAGTCTGATGGAGCTCAGTTTAGGGCACCCTCCCCAGTGCTCCACTCAAGCGGTTTTTCTGCTCCCTCTCTTTCAGTGTCCTTCTCAAAGGACAAAAAATCTTCCTTACACCTGGTCTCATCGGTGGATAATGTTCTGTACCAGAGATTTGTGGTGGAGATGCTGCAGTCTTTGGGATTTCCCTGCTCTTCCAAGAATCCACCTTCACCGTTGATTTCATACTTATGGATCTAGGGCCAGAGGTACTAGGATCCTGTAGGAGCGTTTTCCCACAGAGGGAGTCAGCGCTGGATACAGTCATCACCCATGCATCTTACGTACCTCACCTGATGCCGTGTGCTAGCCAGTAACTGTTATCGGCTCCCTCATGTAGCCCGGTTCTGTTCTTCCACGAGTGCACACCATGGGAACAACAGTGCCTCATTTCCACCATTGTCGAGCAAATTTCTTCTGCATCACCGCTGAAAAGTTTTTCTGTCTGTGATGTCGTATTTGTTTATTTTCTGTTATGTTGAAGTCTGAGAAAAAGGAGAATAAAAAAGACTGACAGCCTCCCATCATGTGTCATTGCCCTTGTGGAAAACCAGTTGTGGCAAAAGATCGACATCAACAGTGCTGGACCTGCCTCAGCTCGACTCATGATATGAATGCATGTGATGCCTGCTTCTCTATGGACCATTGTGTATTAGAGAGCTGCATGTTGAAGTGGAGTGCCCGATCCTCACATTTGGAGGCAGGCATGACATGAATTAGGCCATGGCACGGTCTGTGGGCCCTTCCCTTGAACTGCTTCCCAATACTTCATGTACCGAGGAAGCGCATGGTCCTCCTCGATCCAGCCAAGACATTGGGAGGCTCTGGAGGGTGGGTCTGGTGGACAGTTGACTCCATCTGGACGGCCAGCTAAACAACCCCCATCTGTCTGCCCGGGGCAGCGTACATCCCCAGTGGGGAGGCCACAGCTGTATGCTTGGTCTACACCGATGCACATCTCGGTGTTGTGGCCTGGTGCTTCCCTGGCTCCTGACACCATTCACATTGTTGGTGAGCTCGATGTTGCCGCTGTGATGTTAAACCCCTCTCCTGACACTGTTCACAGTGTGAGAGCTTCCAGGCCATGCAGAGTCCAATTGCAGAGGTGGAGGTGGTGATCTCTGCCCTGAGCAGTCTTTTGATGCTCTGGGGAGGAGGTCGACGCCTTCCTTGGTGATGGACACGGCACCAGTTCTGGGTTGACTTCAGGTCTGCTGCCAGTGATGGTGTCCCCTCTAGGTCTTTCCCAAGTTCCAGTGCCATTCGCAGCACCAGGCTGGCTTCCAACACCACTTATGGTGTCAGGAGTTGGGACAGACTCTGGGATGGCACCGGACCCGGCACCAAGTGCAGTGCTGGCCACAGCGAAGGATGGAAACCCATGTCTAGGCTAGTCCCTGCCCTGGGCCCAGTGCCAGAGGTGGCACTGACTCTTGGCCAGAGAACAGCCAGGGCATGGAGTTCTCTCTGGACTCACAGGCTGAGCCCACCACCAGTGAGAACCAGAGCTGCCTCAAGGGAACTGTCCTGTGGGGGGTTTCCCCCCATGGACTTTGACCTGGTAATTCCTCTTCTGGACGTCGACATTGTCTGGGTGGTCTTGCCAGGCCCTCCCCTCGGGCGAGGTCTTCTGAGCTTTCCCACAGCCCAGGTATAGGCCCTGGAGCACCTAGCTCCCGCTTCCCTCTTGGGCCTATACCACCTCAAGCCTGAACTTCCAGGGCTCATAGGCCCTCTTGGGCCAATCATTTGGAGTCAGCAAGGAAGTGTGGCTGGTGCTTTGTACCAGTACCATAGACATGCCAACCAGGTTCGGTTCCAGCCCGCCCCCTGGCACCACCCACTTTATGTCCGGCACCTTCTCTGAGGACACAGAATCCTTCCTTCACATGTCCTCAGCCTCTGAGTACGTCCTGTATCAGAGATTCCTGGTGGACATGTTGCATGCATAGACATTGGCACGCGGGCCGCCTGCAAAATTGTGTCCTTGCAGCTAGCACTCCTAGGAACTTTTACCGATGCCAACTGTGTCATCCCCACCCTGGCCCAGAGCCTTTGAGGAATGTTTAAGAACAGTTTGGAGGTGTTCCTTTGCACTCCATCCATCACCAAGGGTCTTGTAGCAATGGTATTGCACACCCTTGAATTCTGCAGGTATAATGCCTCACCACACCTTAGGGATTGAAGTTATGCAGACTATGACAGGGCATCGCTGCTCAGTGCGTAACTGACCTCCTGAATCTTACTCTGCTCAAGCAGATGCTTTTGGCAGGAAGGTGTTTACCTTAGCTTACACCATAATGTACGGTAATGCCCATCAGGCACATTAGGCAGCTTACTGCAAGTGCCTGTGTGCGCAGTTAGGTCAGCACCTAGTTGCCATCCAACATGCAGAGTTAGGCAAGCCTTCTTTTCAAAGGCCTGGAGTTGGTGAGGCACCAGTCAAGGACATCATACAATGGCAATGAGGTTGCCTCCAGGGCAGCTAGTGGGAACCAGAGTCTGCATTCAGTGAACAGCGTGTCTTCACCTCTCATGACTGGCACCTGTGGCCCAGTGAAAGGTGCTTAATTCCCAGTTCCAAGGGGCTCACTTTCTCTCTTGTAGGGTCAGGCGGGAGCTATCAGGGCACCCTCCTGCTCATATGTCTGACCTAGACCATTCTTGGGTCTCAACAGTCCCGTGAGGAGCCCCTTCCCCAGGTCTTCTCCCTCACGCTGAGTATATTTGTTATCCTCAGAGTGAGTCAACTCTTCCTTTTTTTGGGAAGCTTTATACTCTGACTCATATGTATGAATCAGTGGTGAAGACTGATTCTTGTAAGATCTGGAAGTTAGTACTTGACCATAATTGTTGATCTTCCAGAATATCTTCATCATTGATCCAGATGCCTCCTCACCATCCCTCGCTCAGCTGAGAGCCAGGAACTCTGACTGTTCACCCTGTGGATACTGGCAGCAGATCACTTTGCATTGTCTCCTCTGTCATGGTCCTTGGTGGTTTTCTGTTGTTTAACAACAACAACAGCAACAACAAAAAAGAGGGCTAGTCACTCAAGTACCACCCTCACAATAAAATAATTAAAAAAAAACAACGGGGGGGGGGGGCACTTGTTGCTCCACTACCAACAGCAGCAAAAAATACTTATATTTTTCTATGGTGTGGGTAGGTGGCTCCCCCTTCCCTCCATTTTTTCCCATCCTCCTTCTGCCTGCCTGGGGTATATCCCCTCTAGGGTATATCCCTCTTAGTTACTATATGCAACACGTGCCTCGGGCACAGTCCAATATAATTTCACTGAGCAGATGCTCTGTCTCTGGTGAGGTGCTTTGCACCCTGATTAGAACAATGTACTAGCTTCACACAGGTTACATCCCTGTGGTTGCAGGGGGAAGCAGGGTGTATTCTTCTGCTCTTGTTACAGTTTTTGATTGGAATCCCTTGTCACTCCTCTTTGTTTTGGGCTTCACCTGCTCTTTTTGGAGCATGCCACAGAAGGTAATCAGTCTTTCCTCCCTAAGACTGCTGGCTGGTTATGGGTTTACTCTCAAGTTCTTTCTGGTGGCATGGAGCTATTATTTTTTGGTAGTCCATATGTCATTTTTGCCATCTCATGTGCAAGAGGGTCCCAGACTGAACTTCCCCATTTGCTACTTCTGTCAGTCATTTGCTCTGGGCTGCCACCCTGTCTTTTTACCTATCACTATCCACACTCTGGCTAGTGGTAAGAGACTCTGGCTGTTCTTAAACCCACTATTCTTGTGCCACCTGGTAGGTCTAACCCTTAGTCTCTAAGTTGATAGTCCTGATCTTCCTGGTCATAACGTCTCCACCACTCATTCACACTAGTGGGACTATGCCAGAGGCGCTAGGACCCAACGGGAGCCAAAAATCTTGAGGGCCAGTGCCGAGGTAGGACTGCGAATTCGCAGTGCTGCAAGGCTGGCTCGCACCATACAAGCTATCTTGGCGTCAGCACTCCAACCGCCTCTGTTCCTTTTTCCTGCCGTCGAGTAAGCTTCAGTGACGATGTTGCTCACCTGCCAGGAGTCAGATCTTCATGCCTATATGACAGCAGCATAGTCGTTCAAGTATTTGATTAGTTTGTAGTATATTTAATCATTTATTTATTAAAAAAAAAAAAGTTTTATTTCGTTTCGGTGACAGAGAAAATAAGTTTTCTTCAGCCCGGAGTCGACCATGAATGGGGCCGGTGATGGTAGGGAGACTTCACTTGAAAGCTGTTTTAGCAGCAGAGCTGGGTCTGGTCCACCGTCCTCTTTGGGGGGTGAGGGGGTCTGACCATTGGCAGTCCAGTGCTCGGGAGGAAGGGCAACCTGCAACTTGAAGTTCCTGACCTGAAAGGCTACCTTCCTTGTGTCCATTACTTCCACTCGCAGGGTCTCTGAAATACATGCCCTGGTCACAGACACCCTGTATGCAGTATTTCGCAAGGACATGGTGGTTCTCAGAACTCACCCTAAATTCCTTCCTTCCTAAAGTAGTCTTGGAATTCCACCTGAGCCAGCCCCTGGTCCTTCCAACCTACTTTGCAAATGTTAAGAATGAAGGGGAGTGTACCCTACATTCTTTGGATGTAAAGAGGGTTTTGTGATTCTACATCGACAGAACAAAAAGAGATTTGCAAATCCAAGCAAATCTTTGTCTCATTCAGCATGGCCCAGCTGTGTTAGCCTGTTGCCATTAGGTGCATTTCAGCATGACTGGTAGCATGTCTCCGCCATTACAATACGATGGCGCAGGTCAAGCTGGAAGGCAGGGTGTACACCCACTCTACCAGAGTGGAACGTGAGATTTGGAATGTGCCCATTGCAGACATCTGCAATGTGGCCAGGTGGAGCTTTGTGCACACTTTTGTGAAGCACTACGCCTTGGATGTCCATGCCAGACAGCATCCTTCCTTTGGCAGGACAATCCATAATGGACTTCCGTCCTGAGTGAGCTCTTCTCGGGGGATTATTTTAGCTTGGTACTCTCCCACTAGTGTGAATGAGTGGTGGAGACTTTATGTCAGGAAGATATGAAAATTACATAAATACCGTAATTCTTGATCTTCTTGGATGAAGTCTCCACCACTCATTCATACGCCCACCCACCATCCCCAGAGCTCACTGACTCTGTTCTGGTCTCCACTCCCTCTAGGGCCTAGGCTGTGAAGACATTGTTGAGTTGACCCTTCTTACACGGGTCATACGGACTATCTTATGTTATGTTGGGTTACTTCTAGGTTAGTTTACGCTGCACCTCCTCAGTTAAAAAGGTACTGAGGCAGCTGGAGGGTTGACACTGAGATAGCATACATGGCGTGGTCCTACCTCGTGCTGGCCTTCCTGAAGATTTTTGGCTCCCGCTGGGTCCTAGTGCCTCCGGCGTAGTCCCACTAGTGTGAATGAGTAGTGGAGGCTTCGTCCAAGAAGAGCAAGAATTACGGCAGGTACGTAATTTTCATTTCTAGTTGTTTTTTTATTATATTCCTATATCCTTTTACTATCCCTTTGGGCTAGAAGTATCTAGTTCTCTGTGTTTTTTATTTTTTTTGTATTATATATTTTTTTGATTTTGTTTTATTTCTCTCCACTTTGTTTCTCTCTTGCCAAACAGAACTGAGGTGCGTGAGGGAGCCAAAGATGGTTATTGGCTAGCACGCAGCACCACGTGAGGTACATAAGGTGCACAGGCGATGTCAGTAGCCAATGTCGGCTCCCACCTGTAGAAAAAAGCTCCCACAGGGTCCTAGTGCTTCCTGCCCCAGACCATAATATGGAATTAATGGTGAAGTCATTCTGGAAGATCAACAATTTTGGTATATACATAATTTTCATTTATAACAGTTGCAGACCTGTTGCCCTGCTGTTGGGACTCATAGAAGTTCCCAAACCAGACACTTGTGTCATTCCTCACTTGCACAGGGCCATGGAAGTAGGAGAGAGGGCACTGTGGAGACCACTTCGCCACACCTCCCACCCCCAGGGACCTTTTCAGGTGTTATGCACCAACTGGATCTATTGGAGTCATATCTCACCTCATTTTGGGGTTTCAAGTCCTCCAGAACTTGACTGGGCCATGGAGCCTGACCTGCAACATCCTTTCCAGCCAAGATTCCTGAGGTTTTGATGCTCTTCATAGGAACGTATTTTCCTCTGCCAGATCAATTCTGTTTCTTCACACTAGGCCCATATGGCAGTGTACCAGTGCTGCCTCTGGTCACAGTTGCATAGTTTGCTCTGTGATGATTGCTTGTGAAGCCATTTGGCAGGACATGATCATCTGTTAGGGGTCTGGAGGCAGCTCTGCACCAGTCAGGAGTGTTCTACAATGCCAGCGAGGTGGCCTATAGGATTGTCGGTTCGGCCGCCTGTAATAAACGGATGTCCTGGCTTTCCTTGTCCCAGCTGGAACCTTTGGCCCACCGTGATGTGCTAAATTTTGAGTACTGGGGGGCTACTTTCTTTTTCCTGCAGATTAGGCAGCACTGTGGCAGTTATAGGGGGGAACCTCCAGCTCCTGCTCCAGTCCTTGGGTCCTTTGACCAAGAAAAGGCCCCTTTCTCAGGTGTTCTCCTCCACTCAGAGGGCTGGGGGTGCAGTTAGCTTCAGAGTAAGCAGGCTGCTCCCTCATGAAAGGACAGCTTGGAACTCTGACCCAAGAGTGGGGCTTCATGGAGAAGAATGATTCAAGAAGATAGAAAAGTTACAGTACTTACTGTAACTGAAGATCTTCCTCAATATCTTCTCTATAGAGTACCACTCACTGGCCAACCATCCTCCTCTGTATAGAACCAGAGCCAGAGTTACTGGGTAGCTCACCCTTGTTAGTGGTTATTTAGTCTTCTAGGAGCGTGGATATGTTGTTTATCCACACTCTCTGGCATGTCCCTTTCTCCTTTAAACTTGCCGGAAGTCTTCAAGCTGGCTCCTCCCACCCACCCGGGTGGTAAATACCTTGGCTCCGCCCCATGATGCCAGATCTTCCTTTCCGCTGGAAGATACAGGTCCCTCGTGCTACTTCTGTACTTCATAGACCCTGGTTTTCAAAATGTTGGTTTTACCGCAAATTGCTATCAAACTCGTTAGAGTTCACAATTCTGATTCGGATAGGGAGGACAAATCGTCCCCCGGATTTTGCTGGTGTCCCTGTGGCCAGAAAATGTTGTGCACCAATCACCACCTGTCATCCGTGTACTGCCTCGGCATCGGACATGACACCTCGTCATGTACAATTTGTTTGGCCTTCCATCCCAACGTCTGGATGACCACAAGGCGCGCCTTCAACTGGGGAGATCGGAGAAAATGAACCCGCCGGTGAAATCCAAAGAGGCGAGGTGGGCGGTTTCCACGGCCGCAGGATCCGCCGAGCAATTGGAACAGATGAAGGCATTTGAGGAGGAAGCGGCTCAAGCTTCTCTTGGTCGAAGCTTCTTCGTTCCCCTCAACCTCGGCTCGACTTTTATGGGCTCCTTTCGGGAGTTGTGCCAGTCTCTCCCCACCAAGGGTGAGGCACCCTCGGGCTCACACTCCTCCCTCGGAAGAGGGACAAGGACCCCAAGTCTTCTTCCTCCAGAAGAAGACGCTGTGGGACCGAGAGAGGTCCAAGTCCCAGGAACCCGCGGTCTCGACTTTGGTCGAGATCGCATCCTTGGCCGCTGACTACGGGTCTTCCATCGGGCCAAGGCACCAAGACTGAGGAACCGTCCGAGATTATGCTAGGTCCCATTGAGCCCTTATCACCAACTCCTGTCGATGGTTCCTTAGGAAGGACCCCAGTTCTTTCTTTTCCCAACGAGGAGACTGTACCTTCAGGTAACCTCATCGAGGAAACCATTCCGGAGCCTCAGTTTTCCCCAACTCCAGCATCCCCCTATCGAACTTGCTGACCCAGTCAGTCTCGATCGAGGACTAGGACTCCTTCGGTCAAAAAAACGAAGAAAGGTCACAAACACTCAAGAAAGAGGGGTCACCATCGAGCCTCATCCTGCTCAGACGAGGTGAGACTTCGACGGAAACTCCGTCAATGTTATGAGGAACACATGTGGCAACAGCTGATTCTGACAGGTCAACCTCCCAGGCCAACGCCGACCCCTCCAGAACCAAAGGCTTCGGTTCCTCCACCCATGGGGCCGGCCCGTATCCCGGCTCAGCCTATTATGGTCTTCCCACCGATTTTGGTGGAGCCACCACCTAAGCAACCTCAGGGAGGAGCTCCCTCAAAAGAGGACCGGACAGACACTGGACTGCCCCGCCGTCTGTCCATCACTGTCATCCCTGATCGCCCTCAGCGCATCGGGGGAGACGTAGGCGGGAGACCATTATATCCCAACTCTTCAGACTCTGATTCCACTGGTTTGCACTCGCATCCGGGGATGACGAGTCATCAGTGGCAGATTTGGAGGAAGGTCCTTCCTCTTTTGAGGGCATCCGCTGCCTGATTTCTGAATCTACTGGAATGCCCCTGGAGCCTATCCAAAAGAAGATGGAATACCTCCTTACAGATATCCTCAAAAGTGGGGGATACCCTAACGGAGGCCTTTCCAGTGGCCGAAGCCATTGTTGGCCCAGCCCTTGAGCTCTGGCAGCATCCTGCCTCCTGTCCAGCTCCGTCTGCCCGCATGGCCCGCAAGTATACGGTACCCATGGGGTCCCTGGCGGGGTTCACAGAGCATCCCTCAGCCGAAAGCCTTGTGACTGCTTCTGTTTTCAGAAGCACTGGTAGCTCAGCCGACACTGACTGCCCCCTGGATAAGGAGTCCCAAGAATATGGACCAGTCTGCCCGGAAGGTCTATGCAGCCTCCTCCTTAGGCCTTCATCAGGCCTGTTCGGCTGTTATCATGGCACACTTCTCTCACGCCCTCTTAGGGTCATTAAATGAAGTCCTCCCTCATCTCCTAGTGAACATGCAGACCACTGTGAAACAAGTCCGTGACCAGGGCCGTGCTGTTGCAAAACAGCAACTCCAGACGGCCCTGGACATTGGAGATTCCTGTGCCTGCTCCTTAGCAGCCACAGTGGCCACTTGCTGCAGGGCCTGGCTGAGGTTATCCTCCTTTCCAGCGGATACTCAGCACAAGTTAACTGACGTGCCCTTCCTAGGCACCGACCTCTTCGGTCCAGGAGTGGCTGGTCACCTCCAGTGCATAGATCAGTCCAGTGCCACCTTAGATGCTACCTCTGCGAAGGGTTCTTCGGGCAAGAACCAGCAGAAGCACAAGAAGGAGCCTTTTCAGCACTCTTCCCCTGTGGTTAGGCAGTCCTCCTTTCAAGGAGGCCAGCAGCAGCAGCAGGCTCAAGCTTGGCGCCCCAGGCTGAAGCAGGGTCCCCAACAGCCCCATAAAGGAGGTCAAAGTGCTGGTCCGGAAGCCTCCTCCTCTAAGCCTGCTCAGTGACAGGTTGGGGGTTGCCACCACAACACCCATCACACCAGCTCTGGGTCCTCCCGTGGGGGACCAGCTCAGCCACTTTCTTTTCGCCTGGTCCGGTATCACTTTGGACAGGTGGGTTCTGGAAGTGGTCAGCCAGGGACTGCCTCTGGAATTCGAGCTGTACCCTCCCAGCTGAGCCCGCGCCCCTCGGGAGGAAATGATCTCAGCTCGCACTCAGTCGGCCCATCGAGACGACATCGCTGAGCTCCTCGACAAGGAGGCGGTAGCTCCAGTGCCGGATCCTCCTACAGACCCAGGCTTCGTGTCCAGGTACTTCCTGATGCCCAAGCAGATGGGAGGTTGGTGCCCCATCTTAGATCTCCACGACCTGAATCAATATCTCAGGTCTTGCACCTTCCGGATGGTAACTCTGAACCAGATCATACCATCCCTGGAGCGAAACATGTGGTTCTGTTCACTGGATCTACAGGACATGTTCTTTCGCGTCCCAGTCCGTCCATCCCACCAGCAGTTCCTCCACTTCAAGGTCATGGGGAACCCTGTACAAGTTCCAAGCCATGCCGTTCGGCCTGTCAACGGCCCCTCAGGTCTTCACCAGCTGCATTGCAGTGATGGCAGCCCATCTTCGGCGTCGAGGAGTTCGGATATACAGTTATCTCGATGACTGGCTCTTGGCAGTTTCCTCCCTTCAGGAGATGGAGAGGTCCAGGGATCTGGTCCTTAGAAACTGCTCCTAGCTCGGCCTCTTGATCAACGAGGCCAAGTCGGAACTCATGCCCTCTCAGATGATGGGCTTGATCGGGGCAGAGCTCGACTCTTGTTGTGCCTGGAAATAGTCATTTTATGGCTAGTGCACCTACCCGGTTAACAAAGACTAAATAAATAAATAAAGCCAGAGCTCGGCTCCCGGCGGAAAGGGCGGAGGTTCTTTCCTCCTTTGCCCTATCATTTCTGGTTGGGCACTTGCGCCCTGCCCGGGACTTTCTGCAGCTTCTGGGTTACATGGCGGCATGCACCTCAGTGGTCCATTGGGCCAGGTGGCACATGCGCCGCCTCCAGTGGGAGCTGGCCGCCCAGTGGACTCAGCGCCACAGTCAATTCGACCAGCTGATCACTGTAACCCAGAAGATGAGGGACGCCCTCCAATGGTGGACCGCCCCAGAATGGTTACAGGAGGGTATCCCAATTGTCTGCCCAGAGCCGACGGTCGTCCTGATGACCGATGCCTCTCTCATGGGCTGGGGAGCCCACATGGGGGACAACAGGGCCCACGGGTTCTGGATCCCCGAAGAGTCCCAATGCCACATCAACCTGTTGGAGCTCAGAGCAGTCAGACTGGCACTGTCAGCTTTCGCTCTTCAGCTTCGGGGTCAAGTGGTTCAAGTCCAGACGGACAATACCACGACCATGTTCTACCTCAACAAACAGGGCGGCACGCACTCCCATCTGCTGTGCAAGGAGGTGCTCCGCATCTAGACCCTCGTAAGTCGGTTGGAGGCAGATCTCCTAGCCATCCATGTGGCAGGAGTCGTGAACCAACTGGCGGATGCTCTCAGCCGCATAGGCCAGACGTCCCATGAGTGGTCACTCCATCCAGAGGTAGCTTACAGTCTGTCCTCCCATTGGGGCAAAATGTTGGTGGACCTGTTTGCCTCCTGGGAAAACACCAAGCTGAGACTGTACCATACCCACCCCCCCTCAGCAGGGCTCGCTGCAGGGGGATGCCTTTTTGAGGCCGTGGACCCCAGGCCTCCTCTACACCTTTCCTCCATTTCCCTTGATCCACAAGGTGTTACTCAAGGTGAGGAGGGACAAGGCAAAGGTGATCCTGGTAGCCCCAGATTGGCCGTGCCAGTTCTGGTACCCAGATCTCCTCAGTCTCAGCGACAGGCCCCCGGAGTGGCTTTGTACGCGCCCGGACCTGATATCATTGAACCAGGGGAAGGTATTCCATCTGGACCTTCAGTCCCTGCACCTCACAGCCTGGTATCTGAGCAGTCAGAGTTCCAGGCTCTGGGTCTTTCCGAGGATGTCTACACCGTGGTGGAGGCATCTCGTAAGGAATCAACCAGGTAATGTCATGCCTTCAAATGGAAAAGGTTTTCCATTTGGTGTCTGGGTAAGAGTCTGGACCCCTTATCCTGCTCTGTGGCTAACATTCCAGATTACCTTTGGTCTCTCTCCAAAGGGAGTCTATGGTCATCGACCCTTAGGGTGCACCTGGCAGCCATTTCTGCTTACCGGGCATGAGTCGGTCAGCCGACTTTGGCTCAGGAGACAGTGGTCGGGTGCTTCTTCAAAGGCCTGGATCACATATCCCTTCCGGTGCGTGAACTTCCACCTCCATGGGATGTCTTGCTGGTTTTGGCAAAGCTCATGGGCAAGCCATTTGAACCCATGCACAAGTGTGAGCTCTCACACTTGTAGTGGAAGACGGCCTTCTTGGTGGCTGTCACGTCAGCCAGAAGGACAGGGGAACTCCAGGTGCTTTCGGTGGACTCCCCTTATCTGGTCTTCCACAGGGACAGAGTTGTCCTGCGCCCCCACCCGAAATTCCTTTCGAAGGTGGTTTCAGAGTTTCACCTTAACCAGGTGTTGACTTTGCTAGTACTACCTAACTACACCTCAGACACCGGGTACAGGCTCCATACTGTGGACCTCAGACGTGCTCTCTCCTATTATAAGGAGGGGCGGCAGAATGTGGAGAGGTTCGCCAGCTGTTTGTCACCTACGCTGAAGCCACTTCTGGCAGACCTGCAGCCAAATGGACCATTGCGAGATGGATTACATCATGCATAGGTCTGTGTTATGAGTTGGCGGGCAAGGAGCCTCCCAAAGGGATAAGAGCTCATTCTACCCACCATACTGCTGCATCGGTGGCTGTTTCCAGGGACATCCCTATCCAGGAAATCTGTCGGGCTACTACCTGGAAGTTAGCAAACACCTTCATTACCCACTACCACATCGACCTTGAGTCACGCCGGGATGCTGGTTTTAGGGCCTCAGTTCTCAAATCTCTATTTCCCAAGTAGGGGGTGTGCGCCTTGCCTCCCTCCTCCCGGAGAACTGCTTGTAGTCTGCCAGAGAGTATGGATGAACAACATATCCATGCTCCTAGAAGAACAGGTTACTCACCTGTAACAGTAGTTCTAGGAGTGGTATATGTTGTTCATCCACACGCAGCCACCCGAGCTCCCCGGCTTTAGGCGCACAACCTTGCTTCCAGCGGGCTAAGATCTGGCGTCATGGGGTGGAGCTGAGGTATTTACTACCCGGGTGGGTGGGAAGAGCCAGCTTGAAGACTTCCAGCAAGTTTAAAGGGGAAAGGGACATGCCAGAGAGTGTGGATGAACAACATATACCACTCCTAGAACTACTGTTACAGGTGAGTAACCTGTTCTTCCAGGCAGCCACTCTGCGTTTCTCTGTATCCCTAGTGGCTTTCTGAGCACTGACAAAAACAACAAGCAAACTATTTCTAAAATTTAAAAATACCCCCCTTCCCCGCAAATCCCTTTATTTTGGGTATATTTGATTAGTTGCTATGTGCAACACTGCACCCTAGTGGTGCCCTGACTAGTCAACCTCTGCTTGACGGTAGCTCTTTCAGAGTGGGCAAATTTAATTTGCTCTGTTCCTGTCAGAACAATTTGGTTGTATTGGGATGCTTGGTGTACATGTGTCTTTGGTGGGGTAAATTCCCTTTTATACTACTGCAGAAGAGGTAACTTAGGTCAGCCCTAGGGACTAGCACCACTGGTGCAACTGGTAATAGGTTATTTAGCTTTTGCTGTCAATTCAGCAAATATCTTGGGGTGTTTTTCCATCACAAAAAAGTTAGAATGGCTCGTTTCGTTAGCTCATCACTGCTTGTCACAACTGTCTTACCCCATGGGCTGGGAGTGCCCTAGTTGGGGCATTTCTTTTCTCAAGTTTTTTTGTCTCTTTTTGGCCGGTAAAGGAAACATGTCAATGGATGTATCCATCATTCTATTATGTATCAGATTGTACTGATAACTAGTTGAGAATTGTCATATGTTACAAGACAGTTTTTGGGACATCTGTGAGATTCGAGTCAAGTCTGCGTTTGAGGATCTGGCAGAGCTTAGGTTTGCACCATTTTTAGGGCTTCTTCCTACATTACCCTCATTTTTCTCCTTAGTAATCAGCACAGCTGTCTTTTCAGTGAGGGTATCTGAGTCTAACAGCTCTGGCTCAGACTTACATTTTTGGACCACCACTAACCCTCACCATAGGATGTAATCGCAAGTCTTCTGTCCCTCTTTATGTCTCTGTTAGTAGTCGGATTATATTCAGTTGTTTACGGTCTCTTCATATGGCCTTGTCTTTTTATGCTATCTATCCTACAAGCATAGGTTGTAGCCACATTTCTTACTCTCCAGGCTAACAGAACTGAGGTAGGTGAGGGAGCCAGCAACAGTTATTAGCAGACACACTGTCATACAGGCGCCCTAGCTAGCAAACACTGCTGGTCCTCTGGCCAAAAGATTTGCTCCCTTGGGGTCCTAGCACCTCTATCTTAGACCCAAGAGTTGGAGTCTGTGGAAAAAAAAATAACGAAGGTCTTCAGTTACAGTAAGTACTGTAACTTTTCTTTCTCTGACCTAGTTAGTCTTGTCATTCAAGCTTTCTCAGGTGTAGTTAGTCTAGTCATTTAAAAACGATTTATGTATTCCTAAGCAGCATGGTCTGCTGCTTCAGGGTCTGATTTTCTACTCCACTCCAGTCCTGCTCCACTCCAGCTGGAAGTTTGACTCCTTAGTGGCGAAGGCTTCTCAGATTAAGTTATTCAGAAAAATATGTAGATACTAGCTTGTCCTTGATGAAGTGGTCAACTGCTTCAAACAACATGAAGTCTTGCTGTATTCTGACAATATGCAGTTAGCCCCAGAACTTGAACTGCTCCGGAGAGTACACGGTTAACTCTATGCAGAAGCATAGAATGTTGAGCTCAAGTTTTTTTTTTTAAACATGTGTCTGTGGTGCTTCAGAGTGTAACCGTCAGATTCTTTATTCTACCTAACTGTGAAGTCGCTCCAGAGATTGCTCCTTCGCATCAGTTCGGTAAAGTTTCAAAACGCGTCAGTTTTCCAACTGATTTGTTTATTCTTGCTTTTGAGCCTCTGTCTATGGTGTAGTAAGTAGCGTAGATAGGTAGTGGACTGTTATTTCTGTTTTTTTCTGTGGAAATTGTAATCTTTTGGTTCCTTAGCGGTCGGTCCGGTTGGGAACTGACCTTGTGTGTTTACTTTTAATTCTGGGATTTCAGTAGTGGTGTGCTGGTTCCTATCGTTTAAAAAAAAAATGGACTTTTAACGGTTTCTTTCCACAACCCGTAACACGGTTGGTAACCGATAGGGGACCATTACCTGGCTAAAAGCTAAAAAGGGTAATTTTATTAGTGTGGCCATATCTGAGAAACCCCCCCCCAAAAAACGGTCCCACTGGGTTTCAACACTGTACGGAGTGTGTGGTGGCCTTTGCCAAGGCTGACCCCTCCACCTTGTGTGTGTTTATTGTTTGGGGTTTGACCACCTCAAAACAGACTGCCAGATTTGTAAACATTTTCCTAAGGCAACTCTGGAAAAAAGATTGCGTAGGCTAAAGGAAAAGGAGGCTGAGATGTCCACTGACCTTGATGGCCAGCCCGGTTCGATTCTGACCGAACTTGAGGGGGTGTCCACTGACCTGGACGAGACATCCTCGGGCAAAAGAAGAGCTAACCCCGCGGGGTCGGTTCCGACAAAAAGATGGAAATAGTCAGCCAGTTCAGATCCAGCACCCCATACTCCAGCTGCTGAAGAAATAGCCAAGGCAATCAGCATAGTGCAATCACTTCACCCGGTTCTGTCCGAACTGGCGCCGTCGGTTAGGCGCCCGGTTTGGTCGGATCCTGCTCCATCGGATTATGATACGGATGCTTATTATGAAGTGGAATGGGAGGGGGACAAATACATACCTGATGATGATGATGACAATGATTTTGAAGGTCCGGATGTGCCCATTGAACTGGACATCTCCCAAGACACACCCTCCAATGTCTCCTCTCCCAGGCTTTCTGAGTCCCCATCTCACTATTTGTTTTACAAAAAGGTGACTGAAACCCTCCAGCTCCCTATGGTAGAAGCTGTTGAGGAAGAAGAAGAGCCTGATTTTGTTGAAATGATGGACATCCCAGAGTCCAAGAGGTTGTCTATTCCCCATCACAAATCTTTGAGGAAACAGACAAAAAAGATTCTACAGACACCAAATTCCTTACCTCCTGTGGACAAGAGGATGGACAGGAGGAATATGTTGTCAGGCTCGGGTATGGAGTTTTTGTACAATCATTGCAGCCTTGTTGGAGTAGTGCAGGCTGCAGACTGTGACTGTACTAATATACCTTTGGCTTCACACCCCCCAGATAAAGACTCCAGGAAGGTGGATGCCATGGCCAAGAAACAACATTTGGCATCCTCCTTGGGACTCAGGCAGGCAAACTATGGCCTACACAGCCAGGTACCAGAAGTCCTGTTGGGATATGGTTCAGGAACTGGCTAAATGGGCCTCTCCCCCCAGCTGGCCAAAGAGCTGGAGGAGGTGACTGCTGATGGGACTGAGGCATTCAAAGTGCAATTCCATGCTGCTGCTGTGGACTCCAGTGATGTGGCATCAAGAGTCATAGCTACATCTGTGTCTCTCAGGAGATTTGCTTGGCTCAGATGCACTAGCCTTTCTCATGACACCCAGGCTAAGACCATGTATTTCTCTGTAGTGGGCAACTCTCTGTTTGGGGAGCAGACAGAGGCTTACATGAAGAAATGGATGAGTAAAGGACCACCTACAGGAGTGCACAGGCCAAAGAGAGGCAAGCCACTCCTGAAAAGCAGCAGTATATGGGCAGGGGCAGGCCTTTTCACAGGCCTTTCTACCAAGCCCAGGCCTCCTCTCCCTTTCCGCAGAGAGGGTTCTTCCAAGGGAGAGGCAGGAGGGGGGTGAGCAGGGCTGCATCCTCTTCCCAGTCTAAGGCTTCTACCAAGCAGATACCCTGATGTGTCAGCCCGGGTCGACTCCCCAGTTCCAGTAGGATGCAGGCTGGCTTACTACTTCCAGGACTGGAAATCTGTTACCTCAGACAAGTGGGTCCTGGAAGTAGTAAGCCAGGGACTAGCCCTCAGTTTCAAAAAGTTTCCAAAAATGAGGGTCAGGTCTTTTCCTCTCTGCTTGGCTCTGAGAGTTGTGAAGAGAGTTCCTACTCTATTCAGGTGCAAAGGTCTGTACTCCAGGTATTTCCTTACCCCAAAAATGACAGAGGAGTAGTTACACATCCTAGACTTAAAGTATTTGAACAAACACATCTTAAAACCAAAGTTCAAAATGGTGACTCTGGGAGTAATTCTTCCCTCCCTAAGGCCAGGGGATTGGTTAGCATCCCTGGACCTCAAGGATGCCTATTTCCACATTCCTATCAGGTGCTCCCACAGAAAGTACCTCAGGTTCGAGTTGCCTTCAGGCCATTATCAATTCAGAGCCATGCCCTTTGGCCTTACATCGGCTCCAAGAATGTTTACAAAGTGCCTTGTAGTAGTAGTGACCTTCCTCAGAAGGAAGGGGATTTCTCTCTTCCCATACCTGGACGACTGGCTCATTGTAAGTCAGTCCTCCGACCAGGTCAAGTCAGCGCTACAAGTCACTCAAGACTTGCTCAGTTCTTTGGGATTCCTTCTTAATCTGTCAAAGTCGGTTTTCGAACCAGTACAGCGTCTCACTTTCATAGAGATAGAGTTAGATACTGTTCAAGCAAAGGCCTTCCTCCCCTTAGCAAGGGTAAAGGCCCTTACAGATCTTGCTTCCTTATTTCATCCTCTGGTCTCTTGTCCAGTAAGACATTTTCTTCAGCTCCTAGGCCACATGGTAGCTTCCTCTGCAGTGGTACAAGGAGCCAGATTCCAGTGAGGGACATTCAGTTCCACCTAAGGTCTTTTTGTTCTCAAAAAGAAGATTCTTACCAAATTGGTTCCAGTGACTCAGACGCTGGTCTGAGCTCTCCGGTGGTGGTTGGATCAGGACAATCTCAGACAGGATGTCCCTTTCCTCAGTCAATCTCCTTCAGTGGTCCTAACCACAGATGCTTCTCTCCTAGGTTGGGGAGCCCACCTGGGAGCCCTCACAGCTCAAGGTGTTTGGTCTCCACAAGAATCTGTCCTTCATATGAGTCTTCTGGAGCTCAGGGCAGTATTCCTAGCCCTTCAAGCTTTCTCGGACTCAGTCAGGAACAAGGTGGTTCAGGTCAGGACAGATAACACCACCACTATGTGGTACATCAACAAGCAAGGAGGCACTCGATCCACAGCCTTGTGCACATAGGCCATGAAAGTTTGGTCTCTAGCTTTCTCACGTCATAATTCCCTAATAGCAGTCCACCTTCCAGGGAAGGACAATGTGCTAGCAGATGCTCTGAGCAGAATCTCCCAGGACCATCACGAATGGGCCTTGGATCCCCTCATCCTGAAAGTAATTTTTACCAGGTGGGGCACTCCAGAGATAGATCTGTTTGCAGCCCCAGACAATCCCCTGTTCTGCTGCAGACCTCCAGTCCTAGGGACTGTTCCTCTGGATGCTTTTAGTACTGGACTGGAGCGGCAGGTTCCTTTATACCTTTCCTCCCTTTCCCCTGTTGTTCAGGGTTCTAGTCAAGATTGGGCCACAACCCTGCACAGTGATTCTGGTAGCTCCAGATTGGGCCAGACAACCTTGGTATCCTCTGTTGTTGTCCCTGGCAGTGTCACTCCCCCTGTCTCTTCCCAAGAGACACAATCTCCTCACCTCCTCTCAGGGGAGGATCTGGTACCCCAATCTCCAGTCTCTCAAGCTCAAGGCCTGGTCCTTGAAGAGTTAGAATATGCAGGCCTGCATCTTTCTCAGGGAGTTTTGGACATTCTTAAGGTTTCTAGGAAACCTTCTACCAAAAAAACATATGATTCTAAATGGAAAAGATTCAGCATTTGGTGTTCCCACAAGCATACTCTACCTGAGGCTGCAGGCATTGCTACAGTTTTGGACTATTTGGTTCACCTTAATGGCCTAAGCCTTCGGCCAGCAACTTTGAAAATTCACTTAGCAGCTGTGTCTGCATTCCTATCAGTAGGGAAGGCCTCTTCCCTGGCATCTCATCTTGTTTTCAGTAAGTTCTTTAAAGGTCTGGTTCATATCATCCCTCCTTTTAGAGAGCCTACTCTAGTTTGGGACCTCGATAATCTGCATTGCTCAGCTTATGCAGCCACCCTTTGTAACTCTGGCTACTGCCGAGTTTAAGTACTTGACCTGGAAAACTGCTTTTAGTAGCTATTACTTCTGCCAGACGTATTAGTGAATTACAGGCCCTGTCAGTTGAATCTGATTTTATCTCATTCCACAGAGATACAGTAAGGTAGTCATCAGAACTAATAGGAGGTTCTTACCTAAAGAAGGTATCATATTTTCATCTGAACCAGTCTGTCTCTTCTAGTATTTTTCATTGATCACTCTTCTTCAGGAGAAAGAAGGTTGGACAGTTTGGATGTTAATAGGGCTCTTAGCTACTACATAGAGCTTACTAAGGCACACAGGAATGACTGTCTTCAATTGTTTCTCGCTTATGGTGAAGTGGGAAAAGGTAGGCCTGCTACTAAAATAACTATTGCCATGTGGATTGTCTCTTGTATACAGTTCTGCTATGCCAAACTAGGTAAAACACCTTCTTCAGGCTTGAGGGCCCACTGTACTAGGGGTACAGCTGCTTCTCTGTCTGCTGCCAGAGATATACCCTTGTTAGAGATTTGTAAAGCAGCCACTTGGAAAACAGTCCATACATTCACCGAGCATTACTCCCTAGATATCCAGGCTAAGAGTGATGCCAGGTTTGGTACAGCAGTACTGCAGAGCCTATTCCCAAAATAGGTTTGGTAGCCCTCCTTCATGGAGGAACTGCTTAGTAGTCTGCATGTTGTCAGAATACAGCAAGACTTCATGTTGTTTGAAGAAAAAATTACTCACCTTAGTAACTGTGTTTCTTCTCATGGAGTCTTGCTGTATTCTGACCTCCCCCTCTGCTTCCCCCTCTCAGAACCTAGATTTTGGGATGTGGGCTGGCAGGTACAGTGTTGCACCTCAAGGGTGAACCCTTATAACCCCCCCTTTTCTGAGGTGGGGTAATTTGCTGTTCTGATTGAATTTATCTATATATATAATCATGTATGTGTTCACTACCTGTTTTTTCTTGAGTTCTCGACTTGAGTCTTATGGATCCAAGTTGTTGCCTTTTGGCTTATATTTTTACAATTTCCACATTAAAGGTGTAGTTAGTTAGTTGCTGATGAGAATCTGACGGTTGCACTCTGAAGCAGCACAGGCAGAGGTTTGAAAACCGAGCTCGAGCTCAGCGGTCTATGCTTCTGTATAGAGTTAACCATATACTCTCCGGGGCATTTCAAGTGCTGGGGCTAACTGCATATTGTCAGAATACAGCAAGACTCCATTAGAAGAAACACAATTACTAAGGTGAGTAATTTTTTCTTATGATAGATCTGGGCAGCATTCTCTCAATGGGTGAAACAGACAGTGATTAGGCCAAGGAAGGCATCTGTGCCTCAGATTTTGGAATTTCTTTAGGACAGGGCAGACAAAGGTCTGTCCTTCAGCACTTTGTGAGAGCAAGTCTTGGCATTTGGTGAAGGCTTGATCCTTGCAAGGAGCATGCCTTAGGTTTGCACTTTAGTAATAGTAGTAGATTTTATTTATTTGAGGCACCCTTCCTTGAAGGCTCAGGCACCTTTACAAAACATAAAACAAACAGCATATTGTAATAGTCATATATCTAAAATCTAACAAATATGCAGGCCCGGTGGCGCTGAGGGTTGAGGCGCTGGACACCACACCTCGTGCCACGATGGCGACCCGGGTTGGGACGCGAGCCCGGGGTGCCAGGGGTTGGCTGGGGAGGGATGGGATGGAGCATCTGGAGGACTTTTCTGTCATCCTGAGGAGGGATTCAGGGAACCACTGCTCTGTGGCGGCCCCTAGTGACGACTGGGGCACTACTAAGCGGTGTACCAGCAGGAATGGAGTCGTCGTGGCGTGTCGGCGTGCTGTGGCGTTGTGCACACTTGCACTCAGGGACACCATGAGGAGGAAATGGTAGCACAAGCCTATGGCAGCGATGGCCGCAGATTCACCGCTGGTGAATGCCTGGACAGAGACGTGTACCGGTATTGGATCCTGGCCGAGGCGTGGGGGCATAAGAGGGGGCCCCTCTCGATGTCACAGATGCGTATGCCAGCTGGGCACGCACAACTCCGGGGTCAGCATTGAGGAGGAGTGGTGGCTGGAGGTAGGCAGGGCTGTGGCTGCAAGGAGAATAAAAACTGTGGAGATAAAACAAATTAAATCTAACAAATATAAATATTATAAAATCTAATAAATCACTAGGCAGGGACAAGCTTAATTGGCGTCTCCCAATGATGCGGCTCTGAGGGAAGTAGGAGGGGAAAAACATAAATTTCTAAAAAAAATTTAAAATAATCTAATAAATAATTATATGCCTTACATTCTAAAACAATAAATGTTTAAGTCTACATAGTCCCCAAACACTTGTTGAAAAAGAAATTGCTTCAGTTTTCTGTTAAGTATTTCTAGGGAGTGGGCCTTCCTCAGATGCCCAGGCAGCGAGTTCCAGAGGATCGGCGCAGCCACCTCGAAAGCGTGATCCTCCGGAAATTTCAATCTAGCCCTGGTGACCTCCAGAAGAAACATAGAAACATAGATTTTGATGGCAGATAAGAACGCCTTGGCCCACCCAGTCTGCCCATTTCCCTACCTAACGGATAAGCTGCAGATCCTAGTTAACCAGCAGCCTACTTCTTCCTACCCCCACCCCCTAGAATTGCCGTATGACTGGCCCTCCCTCATTGACCAGAGAGTGCGTCTTGGTGTGTAGGGATGCAGAATCTCCCTCAGGTAACCCGGACCTAGCCTGTGCTGGGCCTTATTGATCAACAGACCTATCATAAAGGTGATGCTCCAGTGCACTGGCAGCCAGTGCAGTTCTCAAAGCACTTGTGAAATATGATAAGCTCTTGAAAGACCCGTCAATAACCATGCCACATCATTCTGCAGCAGCTGTAGGTACCGCAGCGCAGCCCCTTTGACCCCGAGGTAGAGGGCATTACAATAGACGAACCTCGAGGTAACAAATGCGTGTATCACTGTGGCCAGGTCATTGCGGGAGATAAGGGATCTTATTCGGGCGATAGATCAAAGATGGTAAAATCCATTCCAGACAAATACCGATACCTGAGCATCCAGTGTCAGCTCGCTGTCCAGAAGGATGCCCAAATTTTTCACCATGGTGGAGGCCGCCAATTTGGATGTACCAATAAAAAGCCCCAGATCCTCCCCATAGACCTCCACTTTCCCAACCCAGCTCAACCACCAACACTTCAGTCTTCCCTTGGTTGAGGCTCAACCAATTTAACAACATCCACGACTGGATCTCGGACAAGCACTTATTCAGCACATCAACCGCATCTGTTCTTCCCGGTGCAAATGACTGGTAGAGCTGGATATCACCAGCATAGCAATGAAACCAAGCCCAAACTGCCTTATGACCTCATCCAGGGGCAGCATATACACTGCGAGTAACATGGGAGAGAGAACAGAACCTTGGGGAACTCCAAAGGACAGGGCCACTAGGCTTGAGGAATAATTCCCCAGCACCACCTCTGGAATCTGCCCTGGAGGAAGAACTCAAACCAGCTGATGATCTTGCCGGTGAGTCCAACATACTCCCTCAGCCTGTCCGACAACACCCCGTAATCCACAGTGTTGAATGCTGACAAGAGATCGAGGGGAAAGTGAATAGATCACTGTCCCCTATCCCTTGCCCTGAGCAGGTAATTCCGCTCACTTATAAATGCGGCCTCCGTGCTGTGCATAGCCTTAAATCTGGACTGGAGAGGTTCATAAATCTGGAAGTCCATGAGGTGACCCTCAAGCTGCTCTACAACCACTTTCTCAAGAGTCTTCTCAAGAAAGGGAAGATTCGAGATAGGTCAGTAATTTGCCAAGATGTTGGGGTCCAAAGATGGTTTCTTCAACATGGGCTTCACCAGAGCCTGTTTAAGAGGCTCCAGAAAAACACCCATCACTAAGGAACACCCAACAGCCTCTGCAAAAACCGGGTCCAGAGCCCCTAATCAACAAGTAATCACTTCAGGCCCGAGACCAAGCTGCAGAAAGTTGGTTTCAGCCTGAAATTAACCCACAGACCTCCTCCGTTGTCATCGGTGGGAACTCTCCCCAGGGGACTGAATGCGAATGTCTCCCCGAGGCCCAACCCTGTTGGATTGTAACAGTCCATCAGGAGAAATCTCAGCCCTAATGGAGGACACCGTGTCTGAGAAGAACCCAGTGAACTCCTCATATTTTTGCTCTGAAAATGCTCTAACAAATTCCAGACTGGCCAGATGCTGCTGCACCAAAGAGGCTGCCACATTTCAGTAAGATAATTGCGACCTCTTTTATCTCAGACCAAGACCAATATGATTATACATCGAGTGCCTACCAGACTGGCATTACTCATACTGCTGTCTCTTAGCATTGACCTGTTCCCCCACCCCCGGCAGTTCCCTCACCCCTGCCAACCCATCCTCACACACTCACCGCCCTGCCACTCCCCAGCCCACCTACGGTGTCAAGCACTCCCCCTTTGCACCCCCCACCAGCTCATCTGTCTGCACCCCCTCCTCCGCGGACTCCCCTTGGCCCCCCTTCTGTCTGGCCATCCCAGCTCTTTGGTCCCTCCCCATTCCTATCTTTCTCCAGAGCCGGGCCGCGCACGGTACCCAGCCCAACCGAATCAGAAAGCACATGGCTTTTTTCAAACTCAACTCCCTCCTACTTCTACTGTCAGGCAACATCCACCCCAACCCAGGCCCCATAGAAGACAGCCTTAATTGCCCCTCCACAACCACTGGTCTGTGTACGGCCTCGATGAATATTTGCAGTCTCCCCTAGAAAAATTGCCGACCTACAGGGTTAGGTTGCCAACACCAACTGAATATCCTAGCACTAGTGGAAATGTGGCTATCCAAAAAAAAAACCTGATCACTTTATTACCATACCAGGTTACACACTCTTTCGGGAAGACAGGGTTGGGAAATGTTGACGTGGCTGCATGATATACCTCAGAGACACATTGCAAGGGCTTGCCCTCTCCCCACCTCAACTGGAGCAAGGTGCCCAGGCAGTCTCCCTCAAAATTTCCACTGGTGCCTCCAGAGCCCTCCTAATATTCACAGCCGCCTGTATCCCCTTCCTTGACACCAGTTCCCTGCCTTTCAGTCACTTTTAGAGTACCTCTCCAGTCTGCCCAGCAAACTGGAACAGATCACGATGGGTGATCTCAATATTAACTGGCTCTCCAGCTCTGCCTCCCAAGCCAAGGATGCAATAGCAGCCCTTGACCTTAAACAGCTGGTAACTACTCCCACCCGGTTCTACCTTACCAAAGGCACTGTCACACTTCTGGACATTGTCCTCTCGAACAGACCTCATAAAATCAGCTTTGTACGTGTTACTAGCGCCCTCAGTGACCCTCTCCTGTCACCCTCTCCTGGTCCTGTAAAATGAAAAAAAAGGCACCAAAAACTGTCCTCTGATGGCACATTCACCCTGGCAAGCTAACACAACTTAGAGAGTACCTTGCCAGCTGGGACTGGTCCCCTATTAAACTAGCTCCTGACGTTGACACTGCTTTCGGTTACTTTGTCCTGTCATATAATGCAGCGTGTGGCATCTTTGCTCCCCTTACTAAGTCATCTGTTAAGGAGCATAACTCCCCGTGGATAACCCTGGCTATAATCAATCAGCTGCGGAGTAGAGATGACCTCTGGCACAGAGCAATCGAATCTGGCAAGCCTATAGTGCTGCACGCAATAAATTAACCTGGCCCATCCACAAGGCAAAATCAGACTACTACAGATCCATGCTTGCCTCCTCCTGGGGGTCCGCCTGGAAGTTCTGGGATAATATTAAGGAGCTGAACGGAAAGTCTACAATGCCCCCACCCGCCCAGCTAGATGTAAATGACTCACTCGTCACAGACCCACAGTGCATCACTGATAGACTCAATGAAGCATTCTCAGACCTCAGTGTGGTCCTCCCCACCAGCTTTTTCAACCCTGCCCCTGCTCCCACCCCCACCTCCACTACCCCCCTTTCCACTTCAGGGCCCTCCCACCATCTGAGGCCAAACCCTACCTGCTTAAAGCCCTCAGTGGCACCAGTGATAGTAATGATACACTGGATCCAAAACTCCTTCGCCTAGTTGTGGACGCAGTCCTTGCACCCCTTACCAGCCTTCTCAGTTACTCACTGTGTCACAGCCAATTCCCCTTTGCTTGGAAGACTGCAGTGGTCACCCTTATACACCAAGGTGGGGACCGTACCTCCCCCGGGAACTACAGAACAATCTCAGTACTGCCCCCCCCCCCCAAAAGCCCTAGAAAAAGTTGCGGCTGACCAAATGATCGAATACCTTGACAAATACAATCTCCTCCGTGTGGAACAGCACGGTTTCCACCGGGGGGCATAGCACCACTACCGCCGTCATTGAGTTTTCCAACTATTTACACACAGCCCTGGATAAAGGGCTTCTCGTGAATGCAGTCTACATCGACCTATCCAAAGCCTTCGATACCATCTGCCACCCACTCCTCATATTCACCCTCTCCCTGTTAGGTTTTTCACATGGCCCTCTGTCCTGGTTCTCCAACTACCTCACCTCCCGGTCACAGTGTGTGAAAATCAACAGTACCCTCTCCAGCACTCAGCAGGTCTGCTCAAGTGTCCCACAAGGCTCGATCCTTGGACCGTTGCTTTTCAGTCTGTACCTAAATGCACTCCCCAGTTCCTGCTCAGAATAAATGCTCCTCTATGCAGACAACGCAGTCCTTTTCACATCCCACCAGACCCCCTCCCTCCAACAAAGTGCCCTGCAACACTCTTTTAATCAGGCGGAATCCTGGTTTCTGGACTGTCGCCTTGTAATTCACCTAATAAAGACAAAGCACATGCCATTATCGCATTCCAAAGCAAATCCAGGAACGCCCCACTCACTGTCCTGTCTAGCGCCCTCCTTCCCCTTGAGCAGGTGAAAACCTACAAATACCTGGGCATCGCCTTCGACTCTGCTCTCTCTTTTCATGACCACACACACACCCTCGCTATAGCTATAAACACACGTGTTGGCCTACTGTACCACCACAAGAGCTGTCTACCACCTGCAGCCCTGAGGCTGGCCATCACCTCCTCTGTGCTATCCCTAGTGGACTACAGCATCCTGGTGTACGGTGCAGCAGGCAAAACTGCACTCAGTATCAAAATGTCCTTGAACACGTTTGTTTTAAGTTGCTACCTATTTTTGTATTTATAACAGAACCCAAATTGCTGTCTCTGGTGTACTAGATGGTTTAGCTGCATGACTGTATAGGACCTGTATAGAGTTTCACTCTGTTATGAATTGTATTCCTGGTATTTATGTACATGCATAGTGTTTTCCTGTATAGAGTTTTTGCTCCCGTATGAATTTTATCCCTTGTATTTGTGTACATATATGTATAGTGTTCCCTACGTCTCCAACACAGACGAAATGTCCAGATCTTACTTCGAGATACAACTCTTGCAGCAGGTAACACCATTAGGACTGAAGCCGGCAGGCGGCAGGACTCCTCAGAATTCTTCTAGCTAGCTATCTTCAGCGGGGACCGCCCCCGACGTCGGTCCCGCCTCTGACGTCAGGCGTAGTACATAAGGAGAATCCGTAGATTCCCCAGTTCTTTTCCCGCGTCGACTTGCGTATCTCCGACCCTTGGATCATTTCTAGCAGCTAGCACATGGTTAAGTTCTTCCTTCGGGAAAAAGTTCTTTTTTTGGCTCAGTTGCTGTCTGATGTCATCTCCAACCTCCGCTGAAGGCCATCCCTCAGTGCGCCTGTGGAAGCAATCCCGTTCAAGGATCCACATTCGGCCTCGTCGAAGTTGCCTGAGCCCAGACCACGACACCCGGTCCTGTATTTTCTGCCAAGGGTTCAACATCCGGACCGGATCCGTCTGCAGAAGGCTCTGCGGCATTCCTGCTCGAGGAGAGTTAAGGCCATGGACACCTCCAAGGGGAGTTCTGCTGAAAAAGCCCGGAAACATTCTGAGAAGCACAGGATGAAGGCTCCATCCAAGTCCCCGTCTAGGGCCTCCGACTCCCGTAGTTCCGGCTCCCGGTCCGACTGTTCGCCTTCCCGGGCCCGTTCTCAGCCTCCCTCCACTGCGGTGAAGAAACCTTCGGGCGCCTCTTCCTCCTCACAGGCCAAGACCTCCAGGCCCTCTTCGTCCTCTTCTTCCAAAGCCCTGGTTAGGTCGGGGGACCATCATCGTCACCACAAGTCGGGTTCCCGCCATTCCGAACCCGACGTCAGGTCTGCCTCCTTGCCTCCTCCTCCCCAGTGGAAGACCAAGGAGCTTACCTCGCTTAAGAAGCCGTCGGACTCGACGTCGGCCACTCATCACAGGTCCCAGGAGCCATCGACCGCCAGACGCCCGTCGCCGGTCAGGCCTTCACCCTCTCAGTCGTCGGTAGGAGGGCCGACGTCCACACAAGTCGAGAAGAGTAGCCCGACGCCTCCTACCGACGTCGGTCAGGAGACTATCACGGAGGAGGAACTGACGCAGCCCAAGGACCAGGCGGGTGGACCGGTCCTGTCCGAGCCTCCCAGAGTAGCCTCCCGCAGCCACGGGCCCTGAGGGAGCGGCGCGGAACCGACTGACCGACCACGGCGCCCGGTCCGTCGTCGGGCCTTTCCTTTTCTGAGGTGAAGGAGCTCTTTACCTACTGGTGGGATACCATTAAAAAGGACGTGGTTCCCACACCACCTCCTCTACCTCCTCCTCCTCCTCCGCCACCTGCGTCCCCTCCAGCCCCTGCGCCCCCTTCTCCATCCGGGGCAGCAGGCCGAGTACCTCTCCCCCAGGAGTCTACGGACCCTCAAGGGAAGACCAGATAAAAGGAGACCTCCGTCCAGATCCTCTTCAGGGTCACCCAGTCCTAAGAGACCCAGAAGACGCCGCCGTTCGTCTTTCGACGGAGGATACAGGATCGGAGTCCTTGGTAGGATCCAGATCCCTCTCTCCCCTTCCACTCCCCTCTCCGGACCCTCGTGAGCTTCCTAGATCTCCTCCGGATGACCCATCGTTCTCGGAAATCATGAGACATATCCAAGAGAACATGGGCTGGGATGCAGAAGAGTTAGACCCCGGGAGACTACGCCTTGCTAGATATCTTCGGCAGAAGGATCCCAAGCATGTGGTTGTACCACCCTTGGTGGACACTTTTGTGGACGTCATCAAGGCAGCGTGGAAGCGTCCACACTCGCTCCCTTCCATGCCCAGAAAGCTGACCGCCTGTACAAGGCTTCTAAGGAGGACCAGTACTTGGCTCCAACATCCTCTGGCGACTCTCTGGTCATAACAGCCTCTCACGGCCGGTCCCGAGACCGCAACATTTGAGCACCCTGCCAGCGGACCCGGGTCAAACAGCTGGGACGCCATGGGCAGGCGCACGTATGCTTCCGCTACCTACGCCATCAGATCCCTGAACTACTTGACCCACATGGTGCAGTTCCAAAATGCTTTGTGGGAACAGGGACTGGATCTGGCGGAGAAATTGCCAGAAGGTGAGCAGAAGGAGGAGATGTTGCAGCTCCTCCATACGGGTTCGGACATGGGAACCCAGGTGCTGCGAGCCGCGTATGATTCCGCAGACTTATCGGCCAGAGCGGCAGCTTCAGGCGTATGCCTCCGGAGACACTCATGGCTTCCTGTCTCCGGATTTACCCCAGACGTCCAGAAGAACATCATGGACGCCTCTTTCGAAGGAGAAGTTCTCTTTGGTGCACCCTCTGAGAAGGTTCTCACCAAGCTCCAAGAGGCTGGGAAGGTGGTGAGGTCGGTCCAGGCAATGTACCGGCCAAAGCTTAGTTCCTTCGTGAGAACCAAAGCCGTTTTGTGGACAGACACAGAGACAACAGTCCTGCACCAGTCCACAACAGAGGGGCTCGGTTCCCAGAGGCCCAGGGAAGACAGCCCGGGCAGAAGTCAGCGCCCAGCTAGCTGGCTCAGCCTCTGTCCCTCCGCCGCCACAGCCTGACTCCTTCCCGGCCCCCTCCCCTCAGGATCAATGGGACATCAAGGTCAGGGGTCATATTGCGAATTACCTGCCAGGATGGCAGTCCATAACCACCGACAGGTGGGTTCTTCAGTTGGTCAAAAAAGGCCACTTTATAGAATTCGCAGACAAGCCACCCTCAAGGCCTCCCCTGCTCTCCCGTTACTCGGGTCAGCACAAATTGCTTATCAGGCAAGAAATACTCATGCTCCTGCAGAAGGGAGCGGTGGAGTATGTTCCAGAGAACCAGATAGATTCCGGATACTATTCCCACTTCTTTCTGGTTCCCAAGAAAACAGGGGACCTCCGTCCAATCTTGGATCTCAGCGACCTAAATACGTCGGTCGCCTGCAAACGATTTTGCATGGTGACCTTTCCGGGCCTCATTCCCATGCTGAAGCAGGACACCTTTTTAGTGTCTCTAGACATGCAGGATGCCTACCTGCACATCCCTGTGGCTCAAGCGCACAGGAGGTTCCTGCGCTTCGAGTTCCTCGGCTACCATTTTCAGTTCCGGGCCCTTCCGTTCGGACTGTCATCGGCCCCCAAGGTCTTTACCAAATGCATGGCAGTTGTGGCTGCGTCCTTAA
The DNA here is from genome assembly GCA_016271365.2 of Neoceratodus forsteri. Lineage (NCBI taxonomy): Eukaryota > Metazoa > Chordata > Ceratodontiformes > Ceratodontidae > Neoceratodus > Neoceratodus forsteri. Next base: position 319,399,641 of record JADMNL010000022.1, read on the forward strand.
GGAGACAGGGCCACTATGTGTCCCCGTACTTGGACGATTGGCTTCTCATGGCCGCCTCCAGAGAGGCGTTGTTGCTGGCTATTCAGAGCACTCAGGACTTGTTCCAGTCTCTGGGCATTATAATCAACTACGAGAAGTCTTTCCTCGTACCGTCACAGAAGCTGCAGTTCATAGGCGTAGTTCTGGACACCGTTCAGGGGAAAGCTTTTCTCCCAGACGACAGAGCGGAACGCATCAGATCCCCATCAGGGATCTCGCCAAGAAGACTGTCCTGCCAAGCTGGTCCTTCGCCTGCTCGGACACATGGCTGCGGCCATTCGACCGTCCCTTTGGCAAGGCTCCACATGCGGGTAACCCAGTGGATGCTCAAGTGCAGTGGGACCAAAGGCAAGACCACATGCAGTATCCGTCAGAATCACAAATGCCGTGATTCGAGATTGGCAATGGTGTCCAGACCCAGGACACTTTCTGCAGGTGTCCTGTTACAGCGCCGTCCCCGGAGATAATCCTCTCCACAGATGCCTCAGGGCTGGGGTGGGGAGCGCACTTGAACGGGGTGAGGTCCCAGGGAACATGGACCCCTCAGGAAGCCCACCTCCACATCAACGTGTTGGAGATGAGGGCAGTTCTCTACGCCCTGCAGGCCTTTCAGTCAGAAATCCTGTCGTGCACTCTTCCGCTTCAGACAGACAACACAGCGGTGATGTATTACCTCAACAAACAAGGAGGCGCACACTCTTACCCCCTTTGCAGGGAAACCATGAGAGTGTGGGATTGGGTAATTCAACACGGCGTTAACCTGATTGCAGTTCACGTTCCCGGAGTGGACAACACAATCGCAGATGGCCTGAGTCGCTCCCAGGCCAGAGTCCACGAGTGGGAACTTCTTCAAGGGGTCACAGAGGATCTGTTTCTTCGATGGGGCACTCCAGAACTGGACTCTATTCGCCTCCCATCCAACAACAAAACTGCCCAATTTATGCTCGCTAGATCCAGGGCCTGGTGTTTTCTGGCGAGACGCGGTGTCCCTCTCCTGGGCGGACAGATTCCTCTACGCTTTTCCTCCCTTCCCGTTGATCCAGAGAGTTCTTCTCAAACTGCGCAGGGAGCATGCAACAATGATCCTGGTAGCCCCATTCTGGCCCAGACAGATCTGGTTCCCCTTGCTAACGCAGCTGTCCTGGAACCTCCAATTCCGTTGCCTTTCAGCTCCCATCTCTTGTCTCAGGAGGAAGGTTCTCTAGTCCACCCGGACTTACACTCACTGAACCTGCATGCTTGGCTCCTAGAGACATAGCCATTTTGCGACACGGGGTCTCGTAAGAGGTGGCGGAAGTCCTTTCTGCGGCCAGAAAGCCGGCAACGCATGCGACGTACGCCATGAAATGGCGCCATTTTTGTCTGTGGTCGCAAGCACACGGCTTTTCCCCTTTAGGTTGCCCAGTGAAAGCGGTGCTAGAATACCTGCTCTCTCTTTTCCATTCAGGTCTCGCCTACTCCTCTATTAAGGTGCACCTCTGCGCTATTTCTGCTTACCACTTCCCGGTGGGACAGCGCACAGTGGCGCAACTTGACGGCTCTCGAGATTTTCTGAGAGGGGTGTTACACCTTAGGCCACCCATTAAGGACCCTGTTCCCCATGGGATTTACTCTTTGTCCTGGAACAACTCACGCTCCTTTGAACCTGCCGCGGATTGCGAGCTGCGTTTCCTGTCATGGAAAACGTTATTTTTAGTTGCTGTTACGTCAGCAAGGAGAATTTCTGAGCTTCACGCTCTCATGTGTAAGGAACCTTATTTGATTTTCCACCAGGACACAGTGTCCCTGAGGACGAATCCTAAGTTCTTGCCTAAGGTGGTCTCTGCACTCACCCTCAATCAGGACATTGACCTGCCTGTATATTTCCCTAAATATGCTAATAGAGGAGAAGCGCTGCTCCACACCCTGGATATTCACCGCTGTCTTAGGTATTACCTGAGCAGGACTAAACAGCTTCGCAAGTCGGAGCAACTCTTCGTTTCCTTCGCTGAGAGGATGATGGGCCAACCAGTATTGAGGCAGTCCCTTTCTCGCTGGCTTGTCCAGTGTATATCTTACTGCTACGATGCTAAGCAGAAGCCCCTCCTGGGTACAGTCCGGGGCCATTCCACTAGGGGGGTAGCTACCTCCTTTGCAGCACTTCGCAACGTCTCCTCCTCTGCCATTTGTGCTGCAGCCACGTGGAGCTCTGTGCATACTTTTATCAGGCATTACAGCCTGGACATTGCTTCATGGCGTAGAGCCGGTTTCAGCCTGGCTGTGCTACAGGGTCTCCTGTCTTAGAGTCAGGACTTGGATGGATTTTCTTAGTTTCCTCCTCCCAGAATGCTTACAAGCTGCTATTGCTTGAAATCAGTCCTATCGAGTGTACCTTGCTGCAAGAGCTGTATCTCAAGTAAGATAGTACAGTTACGTAAGAACTTACCGTGAACAGTAGATCTTCGAGAACAGCTTTTGCAGCAGGTACTCTCCCGCCCACCTTCCCCTTGGAGGAGTGCATGGCTTACTGAGCCTTTGAGCAGGGGCTTACGCCTTTTCGTCTTCTGATGGTGGACCTCGGTCTCCCATTCTGATGTCGTCCCTGTGGCGGAAGTCTCCAGCGGAGAACTGGGGAATCTGGAGTGGACCGCCCTTATGTACTACGCCTGACGCCGGAGGAGGGATCGACGGGGGCGGTCCCCGCTGAAGTTAGCTAGCTAGAAGAATTCCGTGGGGTCCTGCCGCCTGCCGGCTTCAGTCCTAATGGTGTTACCTGCTGCAAGAGCTGTTCTCGAAGATCTACTGTTACGGTAAGTTCTTACGTAACTGTACTTTCTTGAAGCAATCAGCAGAACCAAGCTGATCTACAGATCCCCATTCTAGGGACATGGATATGTTGTTTATCCACACTGTCTGGCAGGTATCCTTGCCGCTTTAAATCTTGCCGGAAGGTCTTCAAGCTGGCTCCTCCTACCCACCCGGGTGGTAAAACTCTCGGCTCCGCCCCATGACGCCAGATCTTCCTTACTGCTTGGAAGCTCAGGTTCCCTCCTTAACGCACTGCATATAAGACTGCTTTCTAATTCTTCGGTTTTGCGAATTTAAAAGTTTTTGCATTTCTAGACTTCGGTCTTCTATCCCTCGCGGCTGCGATGGACAAATTGACTCCCGGTTTTCGGAGATGCCCTTGCAGGCAGAAGATGTCTCGGACGGATCCGCACTCCACGTGTGTCTACTGTTTAGGCCTTGAGCACGACCCGCAGGCTTGCGACCTGTGCTCTTCCTTCTCAGCCTTCCGCCCTCAAGACCGTGCTGCCCATTTACAACTGGGGCGTCCTGAAACGCTTTTCCCGTGTAGTCAAAGAGGCCCGGGTCTCGTAGGCTGGGCGAGTAGGCTCGATGGATCAGCTAGAGCAGATGATCGCCCTTGAAGAGGAGGCGGCACGGGCCGCATCTTCCTCGGCCGCGGCATTTATCCCGCTCTCCCTGGGTTCCTCTTATACAGCTTCCTTTAAGGAGCTTTGTCTGTCCCTCTCCACTAAGGGAGAGGGACCAACGTCTGCTGGACCTTCTGCTCGGTCCAAAAAGAAAGACAAGGGTAAGTCCCTTCATCGACGCTCTTGGGAGCAGGAAAGGTCCCTCTCCCCGAGTTGTCGGCCATCGACTTCGGTCGATCGTTCAGCTTCGGCCACTGGTCTCACGGTGTCCCCATCAGGTCAGTTGACTGAGACTCCCATTGACGCAGTCGAGATTTTTCTTGACCCGTTGGACGGGTTGTCGCCAGGCGAAGCCGAGAATCCTCTCTCCCCAGTTCCCCCGGTGGGAGTTGAGGATCCCGTGGTTTGCAGTGCCTCCGGTTCCGGGAGCTCTCGGGTGAACCCTCCGAGCCGAGGGAGAGCCGGTTCCCCTGCCCTTCCGGCACCGTCCTCGGAAAAAGCCGAGTTCTCGGTCTCGACTTGCGGTCCAGCCGATCCTGCCGTCAGAGCGGTCCCGCACCTGCTGTAAGCGTGCCGCTGGCGCCTCGCCTCCTCCTCGGACGAGGGAGGCTTCGACGTAAGTTACATCGACGATACAAGGACCTCATGTGGCAACAGCTCCTTCTGACCGGGAACAAGCCGACGCCGTTGCCTTCCCCGGCCATTAAATGGCTGTCACCGGAGCGGCCGAAACAACCCCTCGACTTACCCGAGGAGCCTGTTCCCAGGCCGGTTGTTTGGCCAAAACCAGCTGCTCCACCGATTCCGGTGGAACCTCCGCCTCGACAGCCATTATTTGGGGCTCTGACCAAGAATTCTCGGTCGGCTCAGGGCCTGCCCCATAGGCTGTCTGTTACCCTCACTCCCGGTCGACCTCGGCAGGTGGAGGGTGGCTCAGGCCCGAGGCAGCTCTTTGCGGACTCTTCCGAGTCCGATGGCGATTCCTCCCTTTTCTCCAGGCGAGTAGACTTGGAGTCCTCTGGAGGTCAGTCGATGGACGATAGCCCTTCGTCCTATCTGGGATTGCTTCGGCTCATCTCGGAGTCCACTGGGATGAAGCTTGAACCTGTGTCTAAGCGGGCCAAGTATCCCCTCATGGAGATACTGGACCATGGGGATTCCCCTGCGGAGGCCTTTCCGGTGGCCGAGGCCATAGTGGGCCCGGCCTTGGAGCTCTGGCAGCGCCCTGCTTCCTGTTCTGCGCCCTCGGCCAGGATGGCCAGGAAGTATGTGGTCCCTACCGGTTCTTTGTCCAGTTTTCGAACATCCCTCAGCCGAGGGGCTGTTACCGACACGCTCGCACGCTGGAACGCTTAGGGACGTGGGACAAACCTCCGACAAGGAGTCCAAGAAATTGACTATGCCGGGCGCAAAGTCTACGCTGCGTCCTCCCTCAGCCTTCGTCAGGCCAGTTCGGCCATACTCATGGCACATTTCTCTCATGCCCTGTTGGGCTCCCTGGACGAGGTAGTTCCTCATCTTCCGGCGGACCTGCAGACCATGGTTAGGCAGGTGCGGGCCCAGGGCAGGGCAGTGGCCAAACAGCAGCATCAGACTGCTCTGGACATTGGAGACTCATGTGCCAGGTCAGTAGCGGCCGCAGTGGCTATGCACCGTCGGGCATGGCTGAGGATATCCACCTTCACTTCGGATACCCAGCACAAGTTGGCGGATGTCCCCTTCCTGGGGACCGACCTCTTCGGCCCTGGGGTGGAAGGTCACCTGCAGAGGATCGAGAAGTCCAATGCTACCTTGGACTCGGTCTCATCCGCACAGAAGGACAAAGGCCGCAGACCACAGCCTAAGCCCTTTCATCCCTCTGCACCCGCAGCACGTCCGGCCCAGCAACGTCAGGGCCAGCAGGCTCGAGCTTGGCATCCCATACCCAAGCCCTCAGCTTCCTCCTTCAGGAAGCAGGGATGTAAAGGCCCTGGAGGTCCCTCGGCCGGTCCTTCCTCCAAGCCTGCCCAGTGACGGGTTGAGGGGTGTCGCCCCCAACCCCGTCGCCTCATCCCAGGTGCCCCCCATGGGGCGGTTTCGCCACTTTCTTTCCGCCTGGTCCGTTATCACCACAGACCAATGGGTGTTGGAGGTGGTGGGAAAGGGCCTGCCTCTGGAGTTCGAGCAGGCCCCGCCCTTCAGAGCCGTCGCACATCGGGGGGCCTCGGGGTCCGAAGCCTCGCTGTCGGCTCAGTAAGCCGACATCGCTCTCCTCCCAGGAAGGAGGTGATCGAGAGGTGGCGGACCCTCCTCAGACCCGGGTTCGTGTCCAGGTACTTCCTGGTTCCAACGGATGGGGGGCTGGCGCCCCACTCTCGACCTACACGACCTAAACAAGTTCCTAAAGTCTCGAACCTTCAGGATTGTCACTCTGGCTCAGATAATACCATCCTTGGAACACGGCGTGTGGTTCTGCTCTCTGGACCTGCAGGACGCGTTCTTTCACGTCCCTATCCGTCCATCACATCAGAGGTTCCTTTGCTTTCGAGCAGAGGGATCCCTTTTCGAGTTCCAAGCCATGCCCTTCGGCTTATCTCCAGCTCCCAGGGTCTTCACCAAATGCATGGCAGTGGTGACAGCATTCCTGCAGCGCTGAGGGGTCCGGGTTTACCCTTACCTGGACGATTGGCTGATAGCAGCCCCCTCCAGACAGGAGGTGGAGTGGTCCAGAGATCTGGCCCTCCAGGTTTGTTCTCAGGTCAGCCTCCTCATCAACGAGGCCAAGTCGGAACTCGAGCCAAAGCAGGTGATTCTTTTCATCGGGGCAGAGCTCGACTCTCTTCGAGCCAGAGCACGGCTCCCGGCGGACAGGGCCGAGGTTCTTTCCTCCTTTGCCCAATCATTTCTGGTTGGGCAATCGCGCCCTGCCCGGGACTTCCTTCACCTCCTGGGTCTCATGGCAGCCTGTACCAGCGTGGTCCGTTGGGCTCGCTGGAACATGCGCCCCCTTCAGTGGGGGCTGGCCAGCCAGTGGTCCCAACGCTGCGATCCATTGGACCAGCTAGTGATGGTGACACAGGGGATGTGGAATGCTCTCCAGTGGTGGACCGTTCCATCCCATCTGCAGGAGGGCATCTCGTTTGTCCGCCCCGAGCCGACGGTCTCTCTATCGACCGATGCCTCTCTGATGGGTTGGGGTGCCCATCTGGGGGAACACAGAGCGCACGGCCTCTGGTCCCCGCGGGAGTCCCGATGCCACATCAACCTGCTGGAGCTCCGAGCGGTCCGCCTAGCTCTCACCGCCTTTGCTCCGTTTCTTGAGGTCAAGTGGTTCGGGTCAGACGGACAATACCCGACCATGTACTATCTAAACCGCCAGGGTGGGGCGACTCCATGCTTCTGTGCAAGGAAGCTCTCCTCATCTGATCACTCGTGCGCAGCCTGGAGGTGGATCTCCTAGCCATTCATGTGGCAGGAGCCTCCAACACCCTGGCCGATGCCCTAAGCCGGATAGGGGCTGCGTCCCACGAGTGGTCTCTCCTGCCGGAGGTAGTACAAGATCTATTCTCCCATTGGGGCACACCTCAGGTGGACCTGTTTGCCTCCAGGGAGAATGCAAAGCTGAGGCTGTTCCATGCCGCCCCCCTCAGCAGGGCTTGCTGCAGGGGGATGCCTTCTCGAGGCCGTGGACCCCGGGCCTCTTCTATGCCTTTCCCCCGTTCCCCTTGATGCACAGGGTGCTTCTCAAAGCAAGGAGGGACAAGGCGCAGGTGATTCTGATAGCCCCAGACTGGCCCGCCTACTGGTACCCAGATCTCCTCAGCCTCAGCTCCAGGCTCCCGAGGCAGCTTCCAGCTCGTCGGACCTGCTCTCAGTCAATCAGGGGAAGGTGTTCCATCCGGACCTTCAATCCCTGCACCTGATGGCCTGGTTCCTGAGCGGCTAGAGTTCCAGGCCTTGGGTCTTTCCGACGAGGTCCTCAATGTAGTTGAGGCGTCCCGTAAGGAGTCGACCAGAAAATGCTATGCCTTCAAATGGAAGAGATTTTCCATTTGGTGCCAGGGCAAGGGCCTTGACCCTTCCACCTGTTCCTTGGCGAGCATATTGGACTACCTTTGGTCCCTTTCTCAGCAAGGGCTTAGGTTGACGACCCTTAAGGTGCACCTGGCGGCCATCTCTGCTTGCAGGCGCGGGCCGGGGAGGCGGTCGTGGCGCAGAGAGGTGGTCTGGGCGCTTTTCAAGGCCTTGATCACATTTCCCCTCCGGTCGAGAACCTCCACCTCCGTGGGATCTACTGCTGGTACTGGCAAAGCTCATGGGCAAGCATTCAACCAATGCACAGGTGTGAACTCTCACCTGTCATGGAAGACCGCCTTCTTGGTGGCTATCACTTCAGCCAGAAGGATGGGAGAGCTCCAGGCGCCTGCATCGAGTCTCCTTACCTGGTCTTCCACAGGGACAAGGTTGTCCTGCGCCCCCACCAAATTCCTTCCGAAGGTGGTGTCGGAGTTTCACCTTAACCAGGTGTTGATTCTGCCGTGTTCCCACCCATCACACCTTGGAGGCCAAACATAGGCTCCATGCTCTGGACCTTAGAAGGCAAACGCTTACACAGGAGGCGCTTGGGCTGAAATTCAGGGAGAGGTTCGCCAGCTGTTTGTCACCTATGCTGAAGCCGCACCTGGCAGACCTGCAGCCAAGCGGACGATAGGCAGGTGGGTCACCTCCTGCATAGATCTCTGCTATAAGTTGGCGGGCATGGAACCTCCCAGAGGGATAAGAGCTCATTCTACCCGCCATACTGCTGCATTGGTGGCTGCTTCCAGGGACGTCCCTATCCAGGAAATCTGCAGTGCTGCTATCTGCACACTCCTTCATCACCCATTACCACATCGACCTTGAGTCACGCCGGGATGCTGGTTTTGGGGCCTTGGTTCTCCAGTCTCTATTCCCTAAGTAGGGGGTGTGCGCCTTGCCTCCCTCCTCCCGGAGAACTGCTAGGAGTCTGCCAGACAGTGTGGATGAACAACATATCCATGTCCTAGAAATACAGGTTACTCACCTGTAACAGGAGTTCTAGGAATGGTATATGTTCATCCACACGACCCACCCAACCTCCCGGCCCGACGCACAACCTGAGCTTCCAGCGGGCCAGATCTGGCGTCATGGGGCGGAGCCGAGAGTTTTACCACCCGGATGGGTGGGAGGAACCAGCTTGAAGACCTTCCGGCAAGATTTAAAGCGGCAAGGATACCTGCCAGACAGTGTGGATGAACAACATATGCCATTCCTAGAACTCCTGTTACAGGTGAGTAACCTGTATTTTCTACCTTGGGACATTACTACAGTGCACTCTGCAAGCCCCCATTTGAGCCTTATGTTGTAAATATTGTAAGACATCTTTTCCTTTAAGACATGTTTTCTAGTTGCAGTTTGCTTAGTGAGGTGGGTAGGAGAGCCACAGGCACTCTCATGTAAGAATCCATATTTAATTTTGTACCAGGATAATACAGTGGTATGTACAGAGCTTTCATTCTTCCCGGAGCTAGCTACAGAATTCCATGTTAACAAAGTGATAGGCCTCCACTTCTTTTGTCTAAAGCCAGTGAATGAGGAGGAGAAGCAGTTGCACAAGCTAGACATTTGCAGAGCGGATAAGATGTACCTTATATTTAACTCAACCTGTCCAGAAATCAGGTAGTCTGTGTGTACTGTTTGGTGCAGCAAAATAGGTCCAAGAAGCTTCCAGGGCACAGCATTTGCTATATGGGTCAAAACATGCATAGAAAAGGCCTATGTGGCAGCAAAATTGAAGCCACCTAGGTTTTATCAGAGTGCATTTGCCAGGGCCATGGTAGCTTGCTAGGCAGAAAGGGCAGAGACCTCAGTGGCTAACTTGTGCAAGGCAGGTACCTGGTTGTCTTTGTGCACGTTCACAAAACTGGACACTCAAACTTCAACTGACTGGACAAAAGTTGCTTCAAGCTGCTGTGAAGTGATCATTTATATTTAAATAATAATCTCTCTTCCGAGTGAATATGCTTTATGGGTACTGCTTATTAAATACAAGCAGTGAAGCCAGAAGATTGATGCAACGCCGACAGCTCAGGTTCAGGTCCAAGGGGATTGAGGGGGTGAAGGGCAGACTGCCTCGCAGTGCTTCCATCACCTGTCGGAGCACAGGTGGCAGAGTACCCAGCAAGACATGGGGAAGGGTGGATGCTGAGATGCATTTGGATGATGCACGCTTTTGCCAGGACCAAAGTTCCTACGCCGTGTCCCCACAGGGGTAGGAAGTTGGAGCCTGGGGGGATCTAAGGGGTAAATCCCCTCTGCCCAAGCTCCTTGGTGGCCTCTAAATCTGTCCCGATGGTGGTATATCTGCCACACTGGGCAGAGGAACAGAAACATTGATTTTTTTTTTAAATAAACAGCACTAAATGAATGCCCAGTGACAAGATGGAACAACAGAGAAAGAAGAAATGTTATCGGTCTTACCATAATTTCTTTTTCTGTTACAGTAGTTCCAATGTTGTCACTAGGACCCGCTCTATGGAGACTGTTCTCCAGTTAGAGTTTGGAGAGAACTCAGTTACGGTCTGTCAGTTGAATACGGTATTATTGTTTCAGGCACTTATTTCTTTAGGGCATTGTTGATATATTCAGAGATTCTCGGAAGTCAGTGTATTATGGGAGCTACTGTGGTAGAAGTTATGATTGACAAAGTTACATCATCCACAAACCAGTTGATGCAGATTCTTTTATTGAGGCACAAAAAATGAGAGAGTCAGGTACTGACGCACATCTCCAGGGTAGGGCTGTGATTTCATTTTGTTCCTTTAAGGAATGTGTAAGTTAACCTTGGCATTGTTATGTGATACATGGCTATGAAACATTTAAGACTGAACTTTAAAGCCAGCTGCCTCAGAATGGGAGGAGCCAGGGTTCTATAATGACTTCATGGTTTGGGAGTGTGTTGGTCCCTGCTTCACGAAGACTAGTCCCCCTAAGACCTGGTCTGAGAGACCAGCTTCTTTGTTGCACTTAGCTTTTTTTTTTTTTTTTTTGACTTTACACCCTCTATTGTGTATTTACTGTTCCAACACCACGTCCATGAAATTTGAGGGTCAAAAGAATTTTAGGAAAATCATGATTTAAACCCAGACCTCCTGGATCACAGCTTTGTGCTCTAACCACTAGGCTGTTGCGGCTGGTGCTTAGCAAGCTTACAGTTCAACATATGTGTGACACTAGCTAATCCTAGACCAGTTAAAACAAGATACTGGCTCAGACCAGGTCTGTGGGGGGAAAAAGATAACTTGTCTCAGACCAGGTCTTAGGGGACTCATCTTCCTAGACTGTTGGTCCCTAGTAGATAAGCATGTGTTACCCAGCAGTAAGTGAATGCCCAGTGACAACATTGGAACTAGCGGAAAAATAAATCACGGTCTGATAAAATTTCTTCTTTCTGAGAAACTGCATGTTGTAATCTCAGATAATAGATTTTTGGTCTGGGCCATTTTTTCACCATTTCTCTTTAGTCTCCACTAGCACATTCTCACATTGTGGAATGTGGTCTTAATTATACTGAAGCCCAGACCGAGAACAGAAATGCTGTTCCACATCATTCTTTGGGGATGTTATTCGCCTAATTTATGAAGAAGGGGGGAAATAAAAAGAAAAAAAGCTCTTTGTACTTCAGTTACTTTTTTTTTTATCTTAAATAAAAGCGTGGCTAGACTTTCATATTAGCAGGGCTGTTTAAAGCACAACAGCTGTGTTCGAATTTTCTTTATCCTTTTATAAATTGTTCTAAGAAATGGAGGAAAGTATACCTTTAAGAGCCTGACTCTTTTTTAAGTTCATCATTTTATTCGTTTTCAATAAAAAAAAAAAGTGGAAAAAAAATCACACAGCTACATATACTTATAACCAGTTGTAGCACAAATCAGAACTGAATCTTAAGTGTGATGGGTAACAGGAGTGACACTCCATGATATACTGGTTGCTTACATGAAGCCTCGGGCATCAGCATCGCTCATGCCTCCAGGTATGCTGCCTCAATCCATGGCTGTGCTTTTGAAATAATGCAAGTTAAAGATCATTTGCATTTACAAGATGTTTCCTTGCAAAAGAAAAATACAACACAGCCCACACTGCAGACAGTATTACACAGACCTGCTGAACTTTTTATTTTTGGGGGTGACCTGCGCCTGTGTTTTAGTCCCATGTCACTGTGTCTTTCATCTTGGCTCAGTTTAAACACGAGCACTGGGAGTGGAGCCTGGAGCCAAAGAGAACAGATGCCTCTCAGTGGGCTCTTACAATAGCTAAACAAATCAACTAAAATATTCTTTTTTTTTTTTTTTTTTTGTAAAGGGCAGTGTTTTATAGCACTAACAGATGCAGCTTGTACAAAGAAGCAGCCTGATAGCGTTGGTCTCCATAGGAAATCAAAAGAAAAAGGCGCCACAGGGTGGCAGTAGCACCAAGTTTGGTAAGCCGTCAGAGCAAGCTGGAGCATTGGCTGTCATCCACATAGCGGAGAGGTCGGCAGAGCCATCGAACGGTGCACTTCCGCAGGCCATAAGGGATTTGGATAAAAAAAAGTTGATAATTTGGCAGACAGAATTTCTAACATGGATACCAAAATTGCGAAAGCTACAGAGACTGCTGATAGAGCGGCAGAGACAACAATTAATACAGCTACAGTAGTGATGGGGGTGCTGGCCAACCGTCTACGAATGGAGCAGTTGGAAAACACTGTATGCTCCTCTAACTTACATTTCCTAGGAATCTTAAAACAATCAGAAGATCAAGATCTGCAAGCGTACTTGGAAAACTGGAGAGTGGACATTGCTGGACATATAGTGAAGGCTTATAGGATTACCCCCCCCCCCCGAGGCCTCCAACTTCTGGAGATCTCCTACGCATGGTACTTTCAGTTACAAGTGGGATGCATATATGGGACAAAGTTCTCTCAGCCACTTAAAGAAAGGGTCCAGTCAGCGGCCCGGTGGCAGAGAGAGTTGAGGCGCTGACGCCTTACCTCTCACCATGCTGGTGACCCGTGTTCAGGAACGAGCACGGACTGCCAGAGGCTGGCACGGGGGGGGGGGGTGCAGGATTGAGCTGCCATCAGGCAGTTCTCCTGGCTGGGGAGGGATCCAGGTTTCCTCAGCCCTCAGCTGCCTCATGGTGGAGGCCAGGGGGCAGCGCAAGCTGAGGAAGCCAGAGGCGCTAGGCCAATAGGGTGGGAAGATGGGGCTGTCACCGGAGCAAAAGGGCGCATGCGCACCTCCACTTGCATGCGCCTCTCTGTCTGGGGCCCCGGGGTAAAGCGGGAGAAAATGTGGAAAATCACGGGGGTCGCAGCACAATGAAGCCTCTGGGCTGGCTTTGGGGGACTGCCGGGATGTGCAGAGTGGCGTGCTACAAGTTACTGAACTCCCCCAGATTCTGGCAGGATTGGCAGAGATGACCCCATGCTGCGGCCTACCAAGGAGGAAATAATGCTAAGTTAAAAAAAAAAAAATAATAAAGGGTCCAGTCACTTTGGAAGCTGGCCTGCGGATTCAGTTTCCCGGACATCAGTTTTGCCACCCACCAGAGGCGCGAGGCATTCAATGCAGTCCAGTCTGGCCTTCACACTCTTGAAGTTGTTCATGCACTTCAGCTCCCATCCCAACTTTGAACCTCCTGCACAAGTAAAACCTTTCTTGATTCCAATCCTGTCAAGGCTAGGGAAAAGTCTTGAAATTATAAAGAAGGACTTTACACAACAGCCCGATGATCATGCTGCAAAGGACGGAGACTGAGGACATGATTTTAAAAATGTCTTATTTTCTAGCTTGATGTCACTTATCTGCTGATTTAAAACTGAGATGCATTATCAGTTTAAAAGGATATGTGGAGTTATTCCATTAATGTTTTTTCTTATTGATCTTTGGACCGGGGTTTGCTGATCCTAGCATATTAATAAATGTATAATTTAGTTGTCTTTGGGGCAGCGTTTTGAGGTTGGCGAATAATTGGAAATCCCAGAATAGCTGCTTTACAAAGCAAGCAAGCCATGTGCTTGCTTGACAGTAAACCCTCATGTAGTACTCATGCAGCATCAGATGTGCATTCCTAGTTGACAGCTGTCATTGTTGTTGAACATTTTATATTTGGCATATCTCATTTAACTGCCACAGTTAGTAGTATTAAGTTTTTCATGTTGGCTGAGTTTGTTGATAGCTATGTGACCTGCCTTGTTCGCATTTTTAATGGTTTGTTTGTTTCCTGGATCCAGTTCAATTTGTCTGGAGGGGTGAGGGGAGCTCTATTAGGGGTCTCTGCTGAGAATTTTCGAATATTATAAAACATTGTAGTGACGCGTGGACTATAACGCTGTACCCTGCAGCATTTTCTTAAGTGCTATACATTGCACAGGGACTCGAGTTCTGGAATTTTTCTTTGTAAATTATGTTCATGTTTCTTGCTGCGAGGTTATTAACTGGAATTGATTACTTCCCTGTTTCACTGAGAGAAACTGCCTCACTTATGTGTATCAGTGGTTGAAGAGTTTTTAATCCAAGTTATCAGATTTTTATGCATATATATTTATTTTGTTTTTGTTTACCAGGTAAGTGCTCTAGTCATGAAATGACTATTTTCAGGTACGACCTGTGAGGGTACAACAATCACAAATACAGAGCATGAGTGCAGGAAAATTACATATAGGGTAGGTCAAACAGTCAGTAAAAATGATACATACAGCACAAACATAACATGACATCAGAATATTCACATAAAATCAGGGTAAATAACATGCACAGTAAATGAGAAATAACACAGCAAGGTAATCTGGAATACTGGTTAATTGGTCACAGCAATGAACATTTATAATGGTAGTTTACTCACCTGGTAAAGGTGATTGTAGGGGTATACATCTCTGAGGCACTCCACCTCCTTACAGCTGGGTATTGTGTTCACCTGATAGGTTGCTGATGCACATGTGACTTCAAAAGAAGTCCGTCCGCTCTTCTCTGTGGTGCTGCTTCCTGTATCTCAGTTCGACGTCCTCCAAAGCTATTCCTGCTAAAATATAAATTTGTGGTCTCTCGACCTGTTATGTAGTCTTCTACCTTTAAAGATATAGTAAATACCATGCAAGATGACATCACTGTATAAAGAACTCACAGACTTTGTTAGAGTTAGTCACACTGTGGACCTAGAGTCCCTTTATTTCCTATTTATACACACTAGCATTGACTGGCCGTACGGCATGCCGGTGAAAATATATATGAGACAAGTAAGATCTCATCTGATCTGACTATTGGGCGGGCTGTGGAGTGCCTCAGAGATGTATACCCCCACAATCACTTTTACCAGGTGAGTAAACTACCATTGTGGAGGATAATCTCTGAGGCACTCCACCGCCTTTCACCTGGGTGACGATGTAAATAGCCGTACCCAAAATGGGTGGGTAGTCAGACAAGTCTATTCTTTCCCATCTGCTCTTGCAGCAAGTAGCACTGCCCTCACAAAGTTTACCTTTGCTCCCCCAGACACATCAACTCTGTAGTGTCTAGTGGAAGTATGTGGTGAAGCACATGTGGCAGCTGCGCAAATCTCTTCCACTGATGCAATGTTCCTTTCTGCCCAAGAAGTGGCTATAGCCTTTGTAGAGTGCGCTTTGACGCCCGTGGGCAGATCTCGCTTTGTTGCCTTGTATTCCTCGGCGATTGCAGATTTCAGCCAGGTGGCTATAGTGGATCCATGTGTAATAATGAATAGTTGGTCTGTTAACCTAATGTCTTGTGTCCTGACGAGGTATGTGGAGAGTACCCTCTTCGTTTCTAGTGATTGTAGTTGAGGTTCTTGGTCTACTTCCTCTGCCGGCATGTATGCTGGAATCTCGATGACCTGCTTGGCTTGGAAGGTTGAATTGACTTTTGGTATAAATGACAGAATAGTTCTTGGGGTGATTTTGTCATCATGGAACACTAGGAAAGGTGTTCTACATGATAGGGCTTGAATTTCACTGATACGCCTGGCTGAGTAAATGGCGACTAGGAGGATAGTCTTTAGTGTTAACCATTGAAGGTTGATCGTATCCAGTGGCTTAAACGGTGTATCCGTCATTATCCTAAGTAGGAGAGTGAGATCCCATGGAGCTGTCCGTTGCTTGACTTTTGGGCAGAGGTTGTTTGCCGCCTTGAGGAAGCGTACAACATCTCTGTGTGATCCTGGGGTTGTACCTTCTATCAAGCCCCTGGCTGCCCTAATCACTGCTACCTGTACTCGTAGCGAAGCCGGTAATAACCCTTTGTCCAGACCTTCTTGTAAGAACAGTAGAATGTCAGCTGTTGATGCTGTCAATGGGTCTCTGCCTTTCTGTGTGCACCAGATGTGGAATATCTTCCAGTGCCTTTGGTATGTTATTGTTGTGGAGTTCCGTCTGGAATTTGCCATCGTGTTAATAACAATAGGGTGGTAACCAGCTTTTAGCAATCTCTCCCTTTCAGGAGCCAGGCTGTCAGCTTGAGGTTGGCTGGATTAGGGTGAAATATTGGACCCTGACTGAGAATGTCGTGTCTGAGTGGCAGGGTCCAGGGATGATCCAGTGCCATCACCACAATTGTGGCGAACCAACTCCTTCTGGGCCAGTATGTGGCCAGTAGGATTACCCTCAATCTGGTCCAGTGGATCTTTTTCAGTACTTGTGGTATCAGTTGAAGGGGTGGAAATACTGTATGTAAGCTATGTGGAAGTTCCAGGTTGTTGAAAGTGTGTCCACCCCCATGGATTTGTAGTCTCGAAAGCGGGAGTAGAACTTGGGGCACTGGGTGTTCTTGTGGGACGCCATCAGATCTAACTCTATCAGTCCCCAGTGACTGTTGATGGATTGAAAGATTTGTAGGTGGAGCATCTATTCCCCTGGATGAATCCTTTGTCTGCTGAGCCAGTCCTCTATGGTGTTCAACTTCCCAGCTAGATGGATGGCTGTCAGACTTGCCAGGTGTTTCTGTGCCCAAGGAATGAACTTCTTTGCCTCTCTTTGCATTGCTCTGCTTCTTGTTCCCCCTTGTTTGTTGATATATGCTACGGTCACTTGATTGTCTGACTGAATGAGCATGTTCCTTCCTCTTGCCTCTTTTGTGAAATGCAGTAATGCATTGAATACTGCTCTTATTTCTAATACATTTATTGGCAATTTGGACTCTGTTATGGATCACCTTCTTTGTGCTGATTTTTGACCTGTTGTTGCGCCCCACCCTGACAGACTGGCATCTGTGTCTGTCTGTATGTCTAGTGGCATACCCTTTAGTAAGTTGTCCTTTATTGACCACCACACTAAAGAATGTGAAATGTTTGAAGGAAGTTGCACTCTTTTTGTAAAGTCCAAGTTGTAAGTAGGATCTTGTTGAATGAGTAATGACAACAGTCGTCTCGTGCCATCTTGCCCATGGGATGGTATCTATACAAGAGGACATTAGGCCTAGTGTATGGGAAATATCTTGTAAAGATGGTCTTATTGTGTCTTAATCTGTTTACTGTGGCTATTAGCGTCGATACCCTTTTTTCTGATGGCTGAACCTTCCCTTCTGTAGTGTCTATGAGGGTGCCTAGGTGTTCCAGCCTTCTGCATGGGTCGAGTTGGCTCTTGTCGTGGTTTATGACCCAGCCGTGAGTCTCGAGACAGTGAATTGCAGTTCTTGTCTCCCTCCTTGATTGTTGATATGATCTTGTTCAGATCAGACAATTGTCCAAATATGGTATTACTTGTATTCCCTGCTCCCTTAGTTTTGAGGCGAGCACTATGAAAACTTTTGTAAACACTCTGGGGGTGGATGACAGTCTGAAGAATAGTACCCTATACTGGAAATGTTTCCCCATGATGTGAAATCTGAGGAATTGTTGGTGAGATGGTCTTATGGGGATGTGCAGGTATGCGTCTTTTAAGTCTATGGATGTGAGCACGTCCCCTGGCCAGAGTGCTTTTAGAGTGGATCTTATTGTCTCCATTTTGAACGGCTTGTATTTTAAGCTTTTGTTCAGGAATTTTAGGTCGAGGACCGGGCGAAGTTTGCCTGTCTTCTTGGGGACTGTGAACAGTATTGAATAAATTCCTTGACCCTCCTCTGATTGGGGAACCTTCATGATGGCATTGTTGTGTGTTAGTTCAGTCAATATGTGTTTTAACTGTAGAGGTGTTGCCCTGTGTTTTGATACTGGTGATGTTATAAGTCTGTTCATTCTTGGTCTTTGAGCAAATTCGATCGCATAACCATGTTGAATTATTTCTAAGACCCATTTGTCTTGAGTGTTTTTTATCCATTGGTGAGCAAACAGGCTCAGCCGGGCACCTACTGGGATCTTGTGCTGCAGTTCGTAGAGAAGATAGTCATTGTTTGTGCCACTTGTGACTTCTTCTTTGCTGGTAGGAGCCTCTAGCCCTACTCTGTGTTGCCCTTCCCCGATATCTGTTGTATGAGTTATAGGGATTGAAATTTGTTCTGTGACCCTGACCCCTGTAAGACAGATGGCATCTGCATCTGTCTCGAAAGGAATGGTTACGATTAGTTTGCTTGGCTGGGAGGTCCATAGAGTGATTAACTCTGTCCTTCCCCAGGGCCTTTCCATTCTCCTTCCCTTTTAAATATTTTTCCAGTCCTTCTCTGAACAGCAAGTTGTCTCTACAGGGCAATTTTAGTAGGAGTGACTTGGATTCCTGATTCACGTTCCAACGCTTCATCCAAATGCATCTCCTTGCTCTATTTAGAAGAGTGGCAGCTCTCGTGTTGATCTTCAGGGAGTCTACTGCCATGTCTGCCAGGTATTTGGTAGAGAGGATGATGTTGTCAAGAAGATGTGACTCCCGAAGTTTTGGCTGAAAGAGCTTTTTGAGTTTCTTGCAGCCATTCTAGTTGGGCCCTTGTGGTATAAATGGCAGTGGTAGCTGCTCTAGCTCCCAAACCTGCTAGCTCAAAATTTTTCTTTATTATGTTCTCCAGTTTCCTGTCCACTGGATCTCTTAATGCCAAGGTGGACTCTGTTGGCAGAACGGTCTTCTTATTAAGTGACGCTATCTGAGGATCCACGGTAGGTGGAGTGCACCATAAAGCTAGTTTATCAGCTTCCAGGGGATACATTATGTCCCATGATCTCTGTTCTGGGATTCGAGCAGGGTCTCTGGATTCCCATTCTTTATTAACTGTCGTTGATGGACTCGAACACTGGAAATTTATCAGCAGCTTTCGGTGCTGGTTGTAGGGAAGGTAACAGCTTAGGCTGAGTAATGGTTGTGGCTGGAGTCTCGAAGCCCACCATTGCCAAAATACTGCGAACTAGAGCCGGAATTTGGTCGGGAAAGCACCACTTGGCCGTGAGTGATTGTGGGTCAGCTGCTTTATCCTCCTCGTCCTCAGAGTCTAGATCGGAGTGTGAAGGGCACTCCTCTGAATCATCATTGTTTGATTTTTTTCTGCATAGAGGGAGCTGGAGCTTGTGAGGAATGCGGTCTGGCTAAAATTTCTGCTGATTTGTCCCACATCGCTGAAATAAGTTGCTGTTTTAGTTGGAGCACCTGTTGATTCTGAAGTAGTATGGCATTAGTGTCGGCATTGCAGAGATGTAGATGGAGGGGCCTGTGTAGCATCGGGAGCTCCTGGTGGCTCACTGTGGTCGGTAAAAATGTCCTCGTCTGTATTTGGTGCTGAAGTGGGAGGCTCCTCTGCGCAAGAAGCGCATATGCGTCCTAACTGCACTGAAGGAATGGGGACATTGCAGAGCCTGCAGCTTTTAGATTTTCCCATGTCTGTGAAAGAATGGAACAGTGGGGATGGCTTAGGTTGTGATACTTAAAAAAAAACACTACCTTGTAAAAAATATAGATATATACTGTATATATGCAGCTCTAATATGTGTGGATCGAAAATAGTAGAAGTACCCCTCTATGCATTCCTGCCCCCTCCATAATGAGCTGCTGTCCCCTTAAGGGATGCTGGAAGTGTAATGAGGATGGAGTGTATGACGTAGACAGCCAGCTCTGAATGCTCCAGTGCTGTATTAATTTTTGTTATTACATATAAAATATGTGAAAGGAAGGGTCAGTTCAAGGAAAAGGCTGGAACTGACACATTAAGACCCCCCAAGGATAAGTTCAAAGGACAGGAGGTATTTTAAACTGCAGAGATCTGGGGTGCAATTACCTTGTCAATTTGCTTTTATCCCAGGAAATAAGATTAGCCATTCATAATGCCCTCAGGGAGATCCTTCGACTTGCATAGTTGCCAGGGAAGGACTTGTGGGGAGGGGTGTAGAAGAGAGGTCAGAATGGACATTGAAGAGGTTTGATGTCTGAGCCAGGGAGGACTCAGACGATTCTGGAAGGTCCAATATACATTTTCAGGGAACCCTTAAATTACATGAATACCCTTTGATGTGTAGATACCCAGGGCCCAGACGAGGGTTAGGAGTCAAATACACTTCTAATTTGAATACGGTGACTTACATCAAAAGACTGTTTATGTGTGTGTGTGTGTGAGTGTGTATAGCAGAGCACAAACCAGTTCTGACCAGTTAACCTGTGGAGAGGAAAGTCAGTGAGGTCATCTCATATGTTTTTTTTTAATATTTTATTTGGAGACTCTGTATTGTCAAATACAGTTTGATTCACCAAGGCAGAGTTAGTGACCTCATGAGAAGGCCGGCTCAGCAGTGTGTTTAAGTGCTGAAAGAACCTGACCGAGACACACAAGAAAATATTTCTAACACTAGAGAATATTATCTGACTGAGGGAGAATCATCACAGCACTGAAAAAGAGTAAGATTAGACCAGTCTAAAAGTATGTATTGTAGGAACTGTACTTTTTCCTGTTTGTTTTAAGGCTGATGTGTTGGGATACATATATATATATATATATATATAGTTTTGTAATTATTGTTGTGTTTTGATATTTTTAAAGATATTTTTTTACAAACGAAACTGCTGGAGTGCCTTGACAATTCTTTTTATTTTAAGTGGAGCTTTTAAAGGTTACAAGTACACTATGTATGGGCTTATTGTATACCAACTGGGAAATGGATAGAGTTCTCTTAAAGTCTTGCATTGAGTTCTAAGGGTTCATTTGAAAGACCTGGTTGGGTGCCCATAGGCAAAGATATCTGGCCCCCTGAAGACAGAATTATCTGAGCCTGATAATTGGGTACGCTAACAAGAGGTTATCAGTTTGAATCCTTCCAGAAATTGAGACTAAGGTGACTTGAACCCACAAAACAGACAAGAGGGTTACCTTGTCTGTTCACTGTACACAAATAATACGCTCAGAGGTTGGCACTTTGGGAGTAGAGGGCTGACCGGCTGAGCGAGTTTGTGACAGAATGCACAACTACATGGCAAGGGCAGGAAGATACAGTATGCCTAAATCAGCAATATATCTAAGGCAGTTACGACAAAAGAAAATACATTTCCATGGTAAGTACCCAAAGGAGAACAAGCAATCCAGGTACAGTGCCCACATGAGACAATCAGTTATGCCAGGAAGTAAAGAAAACATAATGCCAAGAGAGCTTTCCTAAGGGTCTGAAAATGGAACAGTTTCCTAAAAAAGTGAGGTGGAGTTCTCAAACTGTGCCCTGAAGAGAGAAAAAGTCATAGTAGCGAGTGTAAGGCAGGGCAGCCAAACGCATTAGGCTGTTTAAGAACGCATAGCAGCACGACTGGAGCGAGGAATGCCACCCCAATGCGCATGTGCGAGCTAGAAGATCACGGCACGCATGTGCGAGCTGGTACCCGAGAGAAGGCAACCCCTCGAGCATGCGCGAGCTAGGGAGCAGACCGCGCATGCGTATGGGTTGCTGAAGCACATGCATGGAGGGGAAATAATGTTGCGGAGTCAGGACCAGCTCAGGGAGCAACCGGGAGACCCAGCAGACAGAAGGGACATGGTCAGCACCCTCCCGGAATCCATAAAAGACGGGGAGGTGTGCATATGCTCCATGTTAGGACGCCAGGAGTGCGAGCAAACAAAGCATGCCTAGGACCAAAAAAAAAAGAGAACCAACGCTGTACCGGGGCAGTTACAGCAGAGGTAGGCCCCCAAAACAAGTGGAATTACAGGAGTAGCGACTTTCGACCAGAGCCCCAGGGATCAGCCAGTGGAAAAAAGCGATGAGATATCGCAAACCAAGCTGCACAACAGGGGGCAGTCACTGAGGTCGCTAGCAGGGACCACAGGACGCCCAGACAGAGTATAATAGCAAGTTCCCACAGTATATAGGATTGAGGTGGGACTGGGACACTCTTGGGGCCAGTAGTAGGGGTCAACAAGTGGATACCCAGCAGCAAATAAACAGTTAAACCTAGGTCTGCTAACAGGAGACCCAGGTGAGCTGCATAGCCACAGACACAAGTATATGAGCTCCATTAGCAAGTAAGGCTGAGCCCCCAGGATCTGGTCAGACGTACTAAATGCTGCCTGTAGTTCTTTTCAAGGAAAAGAATACTGTAGAAAACAAGGCATATTTCTCTCACTGTTCTTCCTCTAATAAACTGTACTATACGTGACAAGTATATTTTAGATGCCGTCTCTCGTATTCTGTTTAGTAAATATCTTGCCAGAAATATCAGTAGAAGCATGCTGAATCTTACCTTAACATGAAAAGAAGTTCAAAATAACTGCTGGGGAACTGTTTTAATGCACCGCAACCTGATCGGATGCACAATTCCAACTGAGATACAGGAAGCAGCATCACAGGGAAGAGGGGACGGACTTCTTTTGAAGTCACATGTGCGTCAGCAACCTATCAGGTGAACACAATACCCAGGTGCAAGGAGGTGGAGTGCCTCAGAGATTATCCCCCACAGTGCAGCACAGACAGGCATGGGCAAATTCCTGGTAGGGCAGGATGCACCATCATGGACTACAAGGCGAGACTCAGTATAAAGAGGGGGGGCTAGATATGTGCTCAGAGCCAAGTTTGATTTCTCTGTATGCATTACTTTGAAACTGAATAAAAATAAAGTAAAAAAAAAAAAAAAAAAACAAGAGCACTAGTTGCACCATGAGCAGCTGTCATGCCATGTTTGTATAGAACATGAAATGTAGCATAATGGCAATAGTGGAGCATATCTGAAGATTACGGAAGCACAGTGTATAAAGACAAATGGCTTAAAGGAAAACTGGTTAATGGAGAAAGTGTAACTCCTGATGCAGAAATGCCTGATTAGGGCTTTCAGCAATAATGAAAAATGTTTAAATACCTGTGGCATCTGATATTTTATGAATATTATTGACAGCAGGAGCATTCCTGACCAATCACACTGCTTTCTTCAGCTGCTCGTGAGGTACTGTTATAACAGTATGAATGTCTGACACGATGAGCCACAGTAATGGGCTTCTCGCTGACAGAATGCACCATCAGCATTTTTTTTTTAAAAAAGGATTTTTGTTTTTTAAAGTTGCCAATCTGTAGTAATTTTATGGGTCCAGTTGGAGAGCCTCTTATGGATCCAGGAGTGGCGTCTTTTGCGTCCTTAGGTATCTTAAGGGTATCTCTTGCAGCAGATACTTCTCTTGGGAGTCCACCAGAGGGTGCGCTTGTGGACGGCAGCTTTCACCAGCAGTGCTCAGCGGAGGCCGCCCACCATGATGTCATCACTCTGTGCAGTATAAAAGAAGTGGGGGGCCCTCAGTATCCTCAGTTCTGTTCCCGCTATCAGCTCACTACATGGTTAGCTCACACTTCAGTGCTTCGATGACATCGACGACGAAAGAAGAACACAGAAAAAGAAACTTGAACGGTTCGCTGTTCGCTTGCATTCCTAAGCATTCCCTGAATGTCTCACTCAGATTCCTTATTCAGGAAGTGCCCTTGTGGCAGGAAAATTTATAGGTATGACCAACACCTGGTCTGTGCGAGGTGTTTACAGGCTGCCCATAACGTGCTTGATTGCTCCATCTGCAAACAATTTAACCAAGTCAATTATCAATGGCTGCTTCAGGAAATTGAAATCCACCTTATGGAAAAAAAAAATTGCTCTCCTTGAGAAGGGGACTCGTCCCCACACCCCCATCGACGACAGCCTCTTCACCGACCTCTCAATCCTCCCACATGCAGTGGTCAGAACATAAACATAAGGACAGAACTCCTTCATCTGAAGGTAAAAGACCCCATTCATCTACGTCCACCTCTTCTCGTGGCCAGTCGACGGCTTCCAAACACTATATGGAGAAACCACGGACCTCATTGATGATGACCTTGCCGGTCCTCTCGTCGACAATGCTGTCCACAGCCTTGGCCATTGGGACCTTGCCTGCTTCTACTGCAGCTTTCGGTCACTCTTCGTCAACATCCAGGTCCTGCCATAGGACCATGCAGATTTGTCAACGACGCCTTCTTTTCATCACTCAGACACTAAACCCTTTCAGTCTCTGTCGACAAGACCATTAACAGGGCAGGGCTATGTCATTCAGGAGGAGGGTTTCTCCCTAAGAGTACTGCCTAAGTTGCCACCTCCTACTCAAGTGGCCACTGACAGAGGTCCATACACTAATTCCAGGGCAGCATTGACCCATGCTTCAGGTACCCAGTTGCATCCACAGCCACACCCTATTTCTTCAGTACTACCTCTCAGTAGTTCACAGACTAGTACTTCTTCAGACCCTACTGCTTTGCCTCAGACCGCTTCTGCCTAATCAGTGGATGTGGCCACAGTAGTCCAGAAGGTTTTACAAGTCATTCAGGGCTCACAGCCCCTGCAACAGGCAAAAATGGTCAGACCTGCATCTTCATCTTTCCCTCCTCCACCAAAGAGGTCTAAACAAGAGGCTTCATATGTCCCATCAAGGGAACTATCGTCTGCTCCTTCCTACCAGTCATTGGAGGAAGTATTTCTGCCTGACTACAAAGAGGAGTATAAGGAAGACCTAGATGCTGGGGATGGTCTTAGACCCTCCTCCACTAATTCTGCAGTATCCTCCCTGGATGAGAACACAGACTGTTTTATGCCTGTGTCTCCCCCAGATTACCCCACTTTCTTAGAGATCATGACTCTGATCCAGAATGTGATGGGTTCATCACTAGGGAACCGGACAAGCAAAGACAGAATATGGCAGACTATTTAGACCTTCCTGAGGATCCAGCTTGTTGTAGTCCCTTCTCTCATCCATGCCAACAGGATGCGTTCCTGACAGCATGGCAACAACCTTCGGCTGTTTCACCAATTCTTAGAAGGTGGATCGCCTTTACCAAGCACCAATAGAGCATTCATTCTTTACTGCTGTTCCACAGACTGACTCTGTGGTGATTTAATGCTGCCCACAATAGAACTAAAAGGCCTAAACATTTGAGTTCTCCCCCACCTGATAAAGACTCTAGACACATAGATCTGATTGGGAAAAATGGTCTATCAGGCGGTCACTTTGAACTTACGTGTCATCAGTTACATAGATCACATGCTGAGATACCAGAAAACACTCTGGAATGCAGCATTGGAAGTAGTCAACAAACGCTCGCAATCAGAGGAGAAGGACCAGTTTCTTTCCGCATTTAATAATAGAACCAGCCTCTCCCACCATCTGCTACGGACTGCCTATGATGTCGCGGATACTTCAGCCAGGACCTCAGCCATAGGTGTGAACCTCCACCGCTAAGCTTGGTTGCATGTCACGGGTTTCACACCGGATGTTCAACAAAAAACCCTTAACACTATTTAATGGGGATAAACTCTTTGGCTCCATGACACAGACTATCCTAGATGACCTACAGTCCTCAGGCAGTACCCTTCAGTTGGTATATGGAATGTACCATACTTCCAGGCAAGAGGGATAGAGATGGTACGTTCAGCCCTTTCAATTTCGAAGGACTGGCCATCACACAGGCAACAATAGGCAATCTAATAGGGGCCGACAGCAGTCCCAGCCACCCAGTCAAGCCTCCTCTTCTGCCTCCTGTGGACGTCCCACCACCCCGTCTGCAGGGGCAGGTGCCTCCCTTGCCATCTGACTCATCTTGTGCCCTCCCAAGCGCTCTTCCACCAGCCTGGGAGGCTGAGGGAGGCCGTTTTTCGAGTCATGTAGAAGCATGGCAATGGATAACGGATGAGTGGGTGTTGCATATAATAAAATCCAGACATACACTGGAACTTACATCTCATCCACCAGTGCATCCACCCCTTCATGTCACCTACCCACGGGAACATGTACCTTTCCTGTTGGAGAAGCTAGAATCCCTTAAACAGAAACAGGCCATCCAACCAGTCCCTACCGACCAACAGGTTAAGGGATTCTACTCCCACTTTTTTCTTATCTCAGAATGTACTGGATCTCAGAAACCTCAGCAAATACCTTCAGTACCAAAGATTCTGCATGTGACTCTGGCCACTGTCCTTCCTCTATTACATCCAGGAGACTGGCTGTGTGCTCTGGACATTAAAGATGCATACCTTCACATACTAATCCATCCAGCCCACCACAGATACCTGCATTTGCAGCTATTGAGGTACCATTACCAATTCAGAGCACTCCCATTCGGCCTGTCATCAGCTCCCAGGGTCTTCACAAAATGCCTAGCAGTTGTGGCAGCTGCCCTGAGAGGAAGGGGACACTTCGTCTTCCCTTAACTGGATGATTGGCTCATAAAAGTGTCCACCAAAGAAAGCCTCATGTACTCTCTTCAGACCTCCTTGCACCTTTTTGAAGACCTAGGGATAACAGTCACCTTACCAAAGTCTCAGCTGGATCAGTCTTAACAAATCCAATACATTGAAGCCATCTTAGACACCACTCACGGCATGGCATTCCTGCCAGACAACAGGTGTCAAACCCTGATATCTCTGGCTACCCGATGTAGAACAGCCACATCCATAACAGCTCGTCAGTTACTAGCACAGCTAAGCCACATAGCCGCAGCCATCTCAACAGTACCCAGTGCCGACTTCACATGAGACCGGTCCAGTGGGTATTATGGAGCCAGTGGCTTCAATGTACTGGGAACCTAGAAGACCAGTTTGTGGTTACCCCTGCTTTACGCAAGACTGTACAGTGGTGGAAGGAATACTCTAGCCTACACCAGGGTATGCCCTTCCATGTACTGATTCCAACTCCAACACTGACCACAGACGCATCCTGTACAGGATGGGGCATGTATCTGGGTCCTCATCAAACCCATGGTCTGTGGGACGCCACCACAGCCAAGCTCCACATCAGCATCTTAGAGATGAAGGCAGTAAAACTAGCAATCAAGACCTTTCAGCCTTATTTGACAACAGATCCCCTTCTCATGCAATCAGACAATACGACTGTGATCTACTACATCAGCAAACAAGGAGGCAACAAATCCCAAAACCTCTACTGCAAAACGTCCAGAGTTTGGAAGGCCGCACTAAGGCAACACCTAACACTTATAACAGTTCATGTCCCAGGTGCAGTGAATGTACTGGCAGACCACCTCAGCCACCACGCACGGCCATGAATGGACCCTGCAGGCATCAGTCCTGCAGAACATATTCCAGCAGCAGGGCATGCTGGGGATAGACCTCTTCGCATTTCCAATCAACCACAGACTACCTTACTTCTGTTCCATTTTTCCGGAAGAGAAGGGGCGTTCTGTGGATGCTCTATCCCTTCCATGGATGGGACGATTTTTATACGCCTTTCTCCCCATCCCTCTTCTCCAACAGGTCCTTCTCAAATTGCAGCAGGAACCAAAGACACTGATACTAATAATGCCATTCTGGCCCAGACAGATATAGTTCCCACTCCTTCAACAGCTGGCAGTCACGGACCCCATTCCCCTTCCCCTCCGACTGGACCTACTAACTCTCAACGTTGGGGGTCTCTGTTGCATTCCAACCTACGCTCACTGCATCTTCCTGCATGGCTCCTGAAAACGTCTTCATAAACAGACATGTTTCCCAAAATATGGCCCAGGTTTTACTAGCCACAAGGAAAACCTATCACGACAAATGGAAGCGTTTCGCCCATTGGGCAGCTTCAGAATCGCTCAGTCCTTTCTCGTGCCCACTTCCAGACGTTCTGGAATACCTTACAACAATATCTGCACAGAATTTAGGGTATTCATCCATCAAGGTTCACCTCACTGCCATTTCAGCATTCCATGAACCTATTGGAGGTCATACAGTGGCCCAGCTAGATCTCTCACGAATGTTTCTTAAAGGCATTCTTCACTTGAAGCCTCCCATACGTAGGCCAGTCCCACCTTGGGATCTTAATTTTGTTATAGAGCAACACACGTCAGTCCCTTTTGAACCGGCTGACTCTTGTGACTTGCGCTTCCTAGCATGGAAGGCATTATTTTTGGTGGCGATCACGTCCACTCGCTGCGTATCAGAGCTACAAGCACTTATGTGCTCGGAACCTTACTTGGTATTCCATAAAGATAGGGTTTCATTGTGTACCAATCCAGCCTTTCTGCCAAAAGTGGTAGAATTCACACTAAACCAGTCTATTCACCCTCCTCTTTTCTTCCCCAACCACTCTAATCCAGGTGAGCAGTTATTACATACCCTGGATGTCCATTGTATTCTAAGCATATACTTGATGCGCTGTAAGCCCACAAGAAAGTCAGAACAACTCTTTGTGGCCTTTGCTCCTGGCAAAGAGGGACAGCCTGTTACAAAACAAACACTGTCACATTGGCTGGCAAATTGTATTACCTATTGCTACAATAAAGCCCACAAGCTATTACTGGGCACTGTTCGCACCCATTCTGCAAGTGTCCACTCTATATCAGCTGCCTGCTTCCGAGGTGTCTCCATCTCAGACATTTGTGAGGCTGCCACATGGTCTACCATACATACCTTCACAAAACACTGGAGTATAGACATGGTCTCTAGGTGCTGTGCCACATTTGGGCACACTGTGTTACAATGCCTCCTCTCATGATGCACTGCCCATCCACCTTTATTACTGCTTGAGAATCTTCCCAAGAGTAGTACCTGCTGCAAGAGATACCTCGATGAAGGATAATAGATCTTCAAGAGGATCTCTTGCAGCAGATACATACCCGCCCTTCATCCCCTTCCTTCTCGGAGAGAGCAATTCTCATATACAGTGAGGGTACCACTGGTCCCCTCAGTTCTCCATCACAGTCATGCTCAGCAAGCTGACGCTGTCTGGGAACTGAGGATACTGGGGGTCGCCCACTTCTTTATACTGCACAGAACGATGACATCACAATGGGTGGCCCCACTGAGTACTGCCAGTGAAAGCTCCCTAGAGTAGTACCTGCTGCAAGAGATCTTCTCAAAGATCCATCATTACAGTAAGTACGAAACTGTACTTTTTGTCACAATCAGGCCATTATGACTTCAACTCCAGAATAAACCAGAGTTGTAGACAGACCATAAGATTCAAAGCTACCATTTCCATGTGGAATATGGATTAACATTCAAGGTTTTTTTTTTGTTTTTGTTTTTTTATGTAGTACAGTTGAGTTCTGCTGATGACAACTAGAATGTTTTTGCTGGTGGATGGACTGTGTTTTTAAACCAGACAACTAAGCTATAAGGCATGACAGGATGTGTGTGTTGTTATGGGATGACAATACCCCGAGGGATGTGAGGCATGCAGCGAAACAAAGTGTCTTATGCAGCCAAGAAGTTGGCTCACAATTAAACACACCCTGGAGTGCCTTATTGCAATAATAAAATGGTTCATCTGATTTCTAATTTTATAACTGGATAATTCGGTTTAGAAGTATTTCTAACTTGTATTGTTTTGCTGGAATAATAGTCATGTGATCAGCTTCTTCGAATCACAGCACAGGATTTTCCCAACCCATTTTATAATAAAGGAATAATGCCCGACTGGGTGGGTGTTATGCTGGGATAACATCCCGCCTTGGGTGGTTGGGCCCGAGGCCACAGGCCAAGGGTGTCCAACACCTGAGAAGGGATGTTAACCCAGCGTAACACCCACCCTGAGGGCATTATTCCTATTATACAATGGCTTGTTGTTTTATACAGAATTAATCATTTTAAAGAATGTTTTTGTTAGTGTGTAAAAATATTTTTGTTTCTTGAGAGAAGATGCAAACGATGCTAGAACAACAATGCTCAGCAAACAATCAGCTTTGATGTTATGCCAGGATAACATTCCTGCTGTGATGGCTAACTGACCAATCAAAAGCCAGGATTCTTTCTTGCCATCGTATAATATGCATTTTAAACCACCCAAAGCATGTAATGTATGTAAATTTTATTGTGAAATTGTTTCTTGGAAATGTAATAATCAGGAGAAGCATTGGTATGGTACTTGAAGACCCATTACATTTTATCTTTAGGTTATGGATTTGGAAGAAGAAGTTAAGGCCCTTCATGAACAGTTATACACTCAAGTGGATGGTGGGAAAGAGCAAAATGGAGAGGTGGCTGCTGCAGATGTTACTCAGTTTCAGAAAGAGAACAGAGAACTGGAACAGCAAATAGCCGAGAAAAACAAGGTGGGCTTAGAAACTTTCCTCAGGTATGAGGTAGTAACAGATGTAACAACCAGGACATTTGTTTTTTTAATTTTACTATTATTTTTTTTTAACATTTTAGTTGATGTGTGAAGTATGTGAGGAACTACAGGGGTCGAAATGGGCACTGGACCACTAGCCAAATGCTGATAGATTTTGTATCGGGCTAGTAAGATTTTCCTTTAAATAGCCCTGTGGGCTTGTACTGGAGAAGGTGACATTTCAGTAAATACACCAGCTGGGCCACTGGAAAAGTCTGTGGGACTAGTTGATTTTTCCAGTTACTAGTCCAGCTGGCTAGTGGTTGCAAAACTTAGTCTTGATCCCTGAATTGAGACTACAGTCTTTCAGATTTGCTGGTTGGGAGAACAAGTTCGGTGTGGGTAGCAGAGTTAGTCATTTGATCTGAAGGCTTTTGTTTTGGGTTAACAGAGTTTCTTTCATTAAAAAAGATTTGTTTTTTGAGTATAAACAGTGGCCAAGGCAAAGTAAGACATTTTCTGCTGCGCAGGCAGGCAGGATAACAATAGAACAGAGCCCGAATAAACACAATCGATCTGGACCAGTTGTTGGGTAGAGAAGGTCTCCACATTTCAAAGAAATGTCCAGAACATGACGTTAGGGAGGCAGGGCCGATGATGCAAGAAAGTCGACTGCTCTGCCGGGGTTTTTTTTTGTTTTGTTTTTGTAATCTTATGTTTTCTCCACCTTAGCTGCCCAGTCACCACCATCAGATCGACCTGGTTTCTCCGGGGCTTACCTCACTCCTGCTCACTCTCAGCCTGAGGGTCTGTCCAGAGGTGCCTGGTTGCTGTTGTGGGGTCTGTGAGGGGGTCATGCATCATCCTGCTTTGGGGGGGCCACATTTTTCCCCAAGGGATCGCCACATGTGCCATTGAGGCAGTGTGCAAGCTCCACCTCCACAGGACACCCCTGCGGTCCTGAGTGTGTTTAGTTTTTCCTCCCTGCATGACCCTGCTACGCTGTTGCCCCTGTAACCCCCCCCCCAAGAGGTAGGAGCGCTGCCCTCGGGATGCTCAATCCTACCTCCCTAGCTGGCCCTTGAGTGATCTGCATCTGTTTCCGAACCCGGGTCGCTGGCATGGCATGAGAGGAGGCGCCCAGTGCCTCAGCCCTCCACGGCACAGTGCCAGCTACCAGGGATATTTCTGACAGTGTTTCTCTGAGTAAGTCAGTTTTACTTGGGACTTGAGATGCCTCACCAGTGCTGCCCAAATCTGCCCAAGTCTGCTAAAACTCACAAGATCCCAGCTGGGGCTAATTTCTACTCCATTAGAATTTAGTGAGAACTAGTGAGTGTTATGCTGTGTGATCTTTATCTTTCAAATGTTACTATTTCACATCTGTAGCATGCTGTATTCACCATAGTCTTCTGTTTGTCTAATGATGTTCTATATGTAAATATCAGGGAGTGTTAAATGTTATTTTTATATACTTCATTCTTTGAGTTTTAAGGTATAGAGAGCCTGGGGCAATTGGGAAAGTGTAGGATCTGTTTCAAAAGAGACAGGCTACTAAGCTATCTAAAGCAAGTGTCCTCAGCTGTGACTAAGAGGGTGGCTCATTTGCCCTTTTGGGAGCAGTCACTGTACTGTGTGAGCAGTGGCTGGTGTGGAATTCAGACCTAAAGGTACCCTGAGTGAGAGTCAAGCTGAGTGGTGGCAGCATACCAAGGTGACCATTCAGGTATCTGCAGAGTTTTGTAAACTGGTAGCAGTGTTGACTGGGCTCTGGGTGAGAACCAGTCTGTCACAGACATGGGTTGAGAGGTTCAGTTTTAGACAGCACTCCCATCCCCAACCCCACTCTCCCCAAAGTTGTCTGTGAGCTTATTTTACTCCTTGTTGACAGAACATAAAATGTGATTCTCTCAGAAAAAGTCTATGCAAAGTCATGAATCTGGGCATTGTGTTTAAAGTACAGTATAAGGCACCTTTAAGGTAAGGCTTGGCTTTGCAGGTATGAGACACTGTCTTAGCTTGAAATACCTTTGTGTCCTTTTTCCATTTTCACCACATAAAGTACAAGTAACTCAGACAGACGTAAGGGAAAAAATTGTGTCTTCTGATCTTACTTCGAGAGGGTTCCTGCAGTAGGTCTTCACAAGTAGGACTGCACCCCCTGGCGTTAGGACCGCATGGCAGGCTTGTAGCTAGCCGTCTTCAGCGGGGGACCACCTACAACGTCAGGTGATGGGACATCAGCGTGACTATAAATAGGGGCAGTTCCCGCCCACCCTCCCATTTTTCTCGCACTGAGACCTCGAAAGAGGAAGCAGGAGAGAGGAGGAAAACAAAGAGTATACTTTTGCAGCTAAGGAAATAGGTCTGCTAGAGGATGTCTCAGTGAGTGATTTGACAAAGGATTTGGAACAGTTAATAAGGGCAACACAAGAACCTGAGGACAGTGGTGCAAATGAGATACAACCACAGGGGGGATCCAAACCTGAATATTCTTATGAAATTATTTGACTCTAACCAGGCTGAGCAGGAATTAGTAAGTAGTGTGGATGTACAGAACTTTCAACATATGAGAAATGCTATGTTTAAATGTAATTGAGATTTTTGTCGTATTGTATTTAATAACATCCTCTCTGTCTTTGAAAATACTGTTCTGTTTAGGGTTAAATAACTACTTGAGAAAAAGAAAGACAAGTGACCTTATAAAAATCTAAGCAGCTCTGAATCACAAGCCATTAAGGAACTGGTAGATAATGGTGACATTAGTGTAGTCGTGAATAAAATGGAATATCAGAAAAAGGTTGAATTATTAATATTTGATGTTAATTATGAAAGTTTGTGTAGTAACCCTACTTTTGAATATAGGAAAGAGTGTTTTGTGTTTCTTAACAGAGCTGAGCAGGAAGGGCATATTACTAACAGCGAGATTAAGTATCTTTATTGTGAACACGCTATCATTCCTGCACTGTACTGTCTCCCTAAAATCCATACAAATTTACAGTGTCCCCTGGTAGACTTACTGTATTAGGAGTAGGGTCCCTCACAGAACAGCTCTGTGAATTTGTGGATCTTTTCTTACAATTCATTATGACAAGTTTACCCTCTTATCTGAAAGACACTGCGGGCACTATTAGGAAGTTCCAGCCTATTCACTGGGAACCCAACTTTAAGTGAATTTGTATAGATGGAGCTGCTCTTTATACCTCCATCAAGCACAAAGATGGTATCACAGGATCAAGATACTGTCTTGAAAGAGATCAAAATATTACACATGCCTCAGTCAGTTTTGTAATTGATGCCCTTGATTTTATTTTACATCACAGTTATCTTGAATTTAATCATTTCTACACCCAAAGATGTGGTACAGTAGTGGGGGCATCCATGACCCCCGCATAGGCATATTTATTCATGGAGTTGTGGCAAATGAACTATTTACAAGATAGAGTGAATCCACATTGCAATAATTTTGTGAGATGGGGCGGTGTATCAACGACTGCTTGTGCATCTGGGATGGTGATGTTAAAAGTGCTGAGAGATTTGTGAGCCGGTTAAATAGCAAAGATCTTAATTTGAGATTCACCTCTCAGATCCACAGCTCTGAGATAAACCTTTTGGATATTACTATATCGGGGAACCCTAATACAGGAAGAATAACTACTGAGAGTTATAGGAAACAAATGTCAACAAATTCATTGCTTAGGAATGATGGTGCCCATCCGAGAAAGCTCAAGCAATCCATCCCTTATGGGCAATTTATTAGAATAAGGTGTAATTGTACAACAGAAGAAGATTGTTTGATACAGGCAGAGGAATTACTAGAGAGATTTGCTGAGAGAAAGGGATTTAAAAGAATCACTAGAAAAAGTAAAATTTAAAACATGAGGAAATGTTAAAGTCAGAAACTGTATACAGTAAACAGCAGGCACATAAGGATCCTACCACACTCTCACTTGAACATAATAGTGTGTCAGGCCAGATAGGCAATGTTGTCTGGAGTAATTGGGGTATTTTGAAAGGAGATATTAATTTGCAAGAGGTAGTGTGTGACTCACCAAGGGTCACATTTAGGAAGACAGCAAGTTTACAGGATCTGCTAGTTCATAGCCAATTTTATAAAAAAAGAGAAAAACTCCAGAACATGGTTGCCAAATAGACCTAAGGGGATGCATAACTGTCAAACATGTGTAACCCCCCTGCAAATGGGGGTTCCCAAAAGACTTCCAGGAGCTTGCTTGAATGCTCCAAGCCTGAATGGTGTTTGGCATTTAAGCCATTTATCAGTGAGTGTTTTAGAGCCTCTGGTACTGTCTCTTTAAGAGCTGTCTGCTTGCAGACATAATTAGTTTGTATGGGGGACTGTGCTTCTCTGAGTACCACTCGAGCTGCTGCCAATTCACTTCATTTTTGCAGTCACTAGGAGTGCAAAGGAACCTATCTGAAAGATGTAACTGTTTGCCAGAAATTATTTAGAGTAATAATGAAATTACAGTTTGTCTAACCTGCTTTCTTTGCAGTCAGAACTGTGTCTGCTAGTTCCCATTCTAGTTTTGAACTGCTGAACTGGACCAATCAGTGTGGGGTAAGCTAGCTCTAAAATGATGCCTTGGACCTAATCAGAACTTGGACTCATAATCTGAGCCAGCCACAAGAGGATTGTATGGGCAGTGACTCTGGGAGATGTAGTTTAGACTTCAGTGCCTTTTGGACCAACAGCAGCAGTCTATTGTGAGTGACAGCCAATCCAGTCAAGAACTGGGAGGAACTCAAGAGGAAGTGCCAGTTTACGTCAGTTGGAGTTCAGTTGAGCTTTGGCAGTGAAGAAGGAAGGAGCCCTGTGCTTTTTCAGTGTGCAGTTTTAGTCAAAACGTGTGTAAGGCCAGAGTTCCGGTCTGCAGCTTGTGTAACAGCTTGTTAGGACTGAATCCGTCCTGTGAAAAGAATCAAAGGATCTCTGAAGAGTAGAAACCAGGCTCACCCTGTAGAAGACTGGAAGAATTGCTGAAAATTGCACTCGGTCTGTCAGGAACTGAATCTGCTGTGTGTTCTCCGGTATTGTGCAGTAATTGCGATCGGGATACAGATGCAGCCTGCCTGGTGTAGTGCTTTCTTTTATATGGATGTGTGAAGAGGTTTGTGTACCTCAAGTGAGCCCTGCTGACATTGAAGGACCCTATCTTATTTGGAGGTCGTGAGTACTAATTCAGGGTCGCTCCCTGTTGAATTGCCACATTAAATCAAATGGAATTACTGTACTGCTGACTGTTTAATTCTCCTTTTCTCTGTGTGAAAGGGCCCCTATCAGCTGCCACGGTTTGGACTAGCCACTAGGGCTTGGGTACCCCAGGGACAGTAACTGATAGGATAGGCCTGTGCACAGAGCCATAGTAGATTATTAGAGTGATAAGCTAATTAACCTGATTTCCCCTGTCCTTGTTATATCCCCCTAAATAAATCAGAGCTGCTTGTTTCAGCAAAGTATACTGCCTGAGGTATTTGTCTATGTTAAAGTACTGTACTGTGATTGCTGCACTGTATCTCATTTCACAGGAGGTCCCAGTGCCGGAACCAGACCTGGGGGTAAGGTGTATACTGTGAAGGTAATTCTGATATATTGTGTGGGCCACTAGTGGGAAGAAAGGGGGGTTGCAGTGTCCCAGAGGGCTGTGACCAAGTTAGTTTAACTATTGCAAACCCTGACCTCTGGGTGGAGGCACCCGCCATTGGATCCAGGCCCCTCAACCTGTTAGTGGCAAATCAGGCAGGGGTAGTAGCCCCTGGGATAGCGCCATCTAGGGGTTACACATGTAACATCTGTCAGGATGTATATACATACAGGCAGTGACTTGTTATTACCAAACAAGACAAGGATAGCTGTTCAGGATTCATCGCCTGCAGCATTATGTTTGTTGTGTACATTTTATGGTGTGGCTGCCAGTTTTATTATGTAGGCAAAACCATGAGAATGTTTAAAGAATGTATACAAGAACATATACGTTTAATTATTAATAAGAAATTGGATACGCCAATAGGGAGACATTTTGCAGAGTTCCATAATTCTGACCCCCGTTGCTTTGGGTGCATGGGTATTGAGTGGGTACAGACACCCACAAGAGGAGGTGATAGGCCCAGTCTGTTATTACAGAGGGAAGGATTTTGGATTTTTAAAGCAGATACAGTAAAGCCTAAAGGTTTGAATGAAAAATGGGACTTGAAACCATATCTGAAATATAAGAAATAGCTTGTTGGAACCATGAATGTAACTTTCTTCTTGGATCTCTTTCCTTCTTTCTCCTTCAAACTTTTCCTTTTTTTTCCCCCTCACTGTTCCCCTTTTTTCTTCCTAATCCTCCTTTTCTTTGCCCCCCCATATTTCCTGTTCCTTTCCTTTTCCCTTTCCTTCTCCCTCCTTTAATTTCTTTCCCCTTCCCCTTGTCCCTTTAATGTATAAATAAATGAGAGAACATGTGTATTTGTGAGTTCAATACACATGATTAATAACAATATGTATTTTCTTTATGTATTTTTTTGATTTTTAGGATGCATCGTAATGTGAATTCCTGGAACAGATGGTCCTGGGGAACAAATTATATTTTACTGTATTATTCCTTGTTGATTATAAACATCATGCAATTTTGTTGTAAGCTCTATCCAGTGCTTTCTACCTTCTTTTTCCTGGTAAATTGATCCCTTTTGGTGATCACAGAATTTTAATATTTATACTAATTCTGTATAGAAATGTTTTGGTAAAAGCTAAACTGATAGACTTTATATGATTGTACCTCATTCCTTCCTGCAAGCTTTATTCAGTACTTTTTAGGTTTGCTTGCGCATGTGCAAGAAACATTTCGTAACAGTTTAGGAGAGAAGCAGGGTTTTGGAGGTGCGGCACTGTGGGGGCCAATGGCCCCAGTGCCTTTTGAGGCTTGGCTTACTTCCCCCAATGCGGTGGCACACTGCTGCTGACACTAGTTCAGCCAGTGTGCCACCACCTTGGAACGTTTTCACCGCTGCAGTCAGGGGCTGCCTCATCATTGCAGTGTCAGCCATTCCGCTGCAGAGAGGGAGTGACCCGTCATTTCAGAGTGGTACCTTGCCCTCCGTATGCCCCCGACCCAGTTCATTTCCTGATGGGGAGCCCAGTCCCTGTTGGCATAATGTCCCCACCCCAAGTTTGTGTTGTGTGCGCCGAGAGGGTGCCCAACTCTTTGGCATCACGCGCCCCAACAGTCTGTCTTTGCCAACGGGTGCCCAGTCCCTGTCGACTTCAGTCCCCCTTCCGAGGTTAATTTGCCGATGGGGAGCCCACCCCTCATCATAATGTGCCCCAATTTGTTGTCTGCCGAGGGGTGCCCAATCCCCTCGGCTCTTACCCCCTCCCTCAGTATGTGCCGCTGGGGTGTCCAATCCCCGTCAGCTACAGCCCTCCCCCAAAAACCTTAAGGTGGCACACTGAGGCCCACCCCAGCATGCCAATGTCCTGAAAAAAAAACAAAGCAGTCACATGTTTTTTTTTTTTTTTTTTTTTTAAAACCTGTAACACAGAAAACGCCCTCGCTGAGTCCGTGGCCCCTCCCCCAGCCCGTGCCCACCCTCTGTGCACCCTGCCTCCCACACTCCCCCACCCCATACTTACCCGGGAGCCCAGAGCGTGGGGTGGGGGTTAGAGCTGAGGGGGATTGGACACCCCCCTCGGCAGACAACATCTTCGGTGGACCAGGAACACGTCTGCACTCTTCAAAGCCGACCACAAACTGAAGAAATGCCGGTAAGCTCTATGGCATAAATAGGGTTTTTTTCAACTTTGGTGCATATCTCAGGCATTTTTGGGAATTTTGGCACCAAATTTTTAACACGGAGTTATTGGGACCCCTCCTCATGAATTCAGTCGCTGTCTTGGCGTTATTTGGTCCTGAAAGGTGATTTTGCGGTCACTGCGCTGAATCACCTTTCAGGACCGATTAACAAAATGACAGTGCCAGTGTTCATGAGATGGGCTCTTAAAAGACCTATGTTGCAAATTTGGTGAACAAAATCCAAAAAATTACTGTTTTACGAGCATGCATTGTGCAATTTCCATGCACGCTCATAACGTCCGTAATTTGTAATATTTTCACTCCAGATTTTCAACACTGGCATTTTCCACACCTCCTTATGAACAGTACAGCTGTCATTTTACACATCCTGGCCAAAATGTGTTTTTTCCACTTCAGGCGCAGAATAGCGCGGTCACTGTGGGAAATCAGTTTTCGGGATAGATTGAGAAAATGACAGTGACACTGTTCATGAGCAGAGGTCCTAAAATGCCTATGTTGAAAATTTGGTGATGAAAGTCTATAAAATGACTGTGTTACAAGTGTGCATTGCACAGTTTCCACGCACTCTTGTAACTTCACAAATTTGTAATGCTTTCACGCCAGATTTTCAACACTGGCATTTTTTCACACCTCCTTATGAAGAGTACAGCTGTCATTTTTCACATCCTGGCTGAAATGTGTTTTCGCACTTCCGGCGCAGAATAGCATGGTCGCTGTGGGAAATCAGTGTTTGTGACAGATTAAGATCAAGTGAGTGAGAGAGGAGGAGTGAGCAGCTCAACTGAGCTCTGTTGGGACTGCTGCGGATTTCTTTGTGGGCAGAAAAAGGCATCAATGCAGGCACGAATCCAGTACAAAAGGGTAGCCTGCAGCGCCGGGAGAAACGGAACAAGCCCGTGAGAGAGGGGGAGTGAGCGAGCTCAACGGAGCTTTGTTGGGACTGCTGCAGATTTCTTTGTGAGCAGAAAAAGGTGCCAGTGCAGGCAGGAGCCCAGTACAAAAGGGCAGCCTGCAACGCCGGGAGAAACAGAACGAGCCAGTGAGAGAGGGAGAGTGAGCAAGCTCAACGGAGCTCTGCTGGTACTTTAGAGTTGTCCAACCTCCCGCCCAGGGTTCTCTGTGGTCCTATATTTCAGCAGGGTCTCTGGGGTGGAGACAAAGCGATGATTGGATACTTTTAGAATTGCTGTAATAATACTGATTTAGTTCTGTTTATTTATCTAACTGACCTAAGTACTGAGCTATTCTGTTATGATTGCTGTAATAATACATATTTATTTGTTCTGTTTATTTCTGTAAATGAGCTGAGTAATACTTGGAGTGCAGTAGGATTTCTAACTGGGCTAAGTGAAACTATATGAGAGCTGAGAACAAAAAGTATGGTAGCTGCGGGGTGAAAAACAGACAAGGAGGCTTTAGGATTGCTACAGTAATACAGTATCTAACAGATGAGATTTGAGACCGAATTAACCCAGTCGGCAAGGGGCAGTAGGGGGACTAGTGTGGGGGGACAGGAATTTGAGTAAATGGGGGCCTAACAGTTGTAGTAGGGTACAGAACCTGGGAGTAAGAGCCAGTAACATAAGATGCGGCCAAAATGGGGCAGGTGCCACATGTCAATAGGGAAGGCATCTTTGGAAGGGTGGTGGGGTGTACAGGGTGTGGATCCACCATGATCCTGGTCTGGGCTTGGAGGATGGGGGTGTATGGTCTGTAGATGAGTGGCTTGTTTGAGGGAGGAACTGTCAAGGTTAGGGAATAAGTGGTAGGACAGATGAGTATGGTAATCATCCTGGCTGGGGGCAGGGATAGGGGATGGCAAGGAGGGATGGAAGAAGAACAACTAGGGACTGAAACTGACCCCGGTATCAGAGACACTAGCAGAAAAGAGAGGAGAAGTAATGGGGGTGCCCGAGGCGAGGGGGGGCCTCCTAATGGGAGAGGAAGAGACCATGAGCAGTACCAGGGAGAGAGCAGATGGCTGCAGGTAGGGAGGGACCAGGGGTGGCACGGAGGGGAACAAGTAGGAGGAGGGAACCGATAGGGGGAAGAGATGTAGGAGGGGTGTCGACTAGGAATAGATTCGAGCCTCTGCTATGGGAGAGAGGGGGAGCAGGAACATACTGAAGGGGGGGAGGACAAGCGGGGCAGAAGAGGGATGGCAACAGGTAGGAGAAGAGCTAGCAAGGACAAAAGGGTAGATGGGGGGCTAGTAAGGAAGGAAGGGGTGGTGACTGGAGGAGAGAAGGCTACGGGAAGGGGGAAGGATGGGAGGGGCATCACTATCAAGGTAGAAGGGAATGGGGGCTCTAAATCGACAACAGCGGGGATAGGAGAGGGGTTGGAAATCAGCAGGGGAGGTCAACATGGGAAGCCCAGTAGGAAGTAGTCAAGCTGGGAAGGGGTTCAAGGGGGATGAGATGAATAAGGCAGACAAAAGGGGTGAGGCGAAAGTAGGGGGTACAGATACAGAAGTCAAAGAGGGTGCAGGTGGAGGGAGTAAGGGCAGGGAAGAATGAATACTGGGGTGGTGGAAGGGCATTAGAAGGAAAGGGGTAAGGACGGGGGTACTCATCCTGGGAATTCTATACTGAAAGGGGTGAGATGGGGCGGAAGGGGGGAAGGCACAGCCGTATTTGGGTTGAAGCTATCCACAGGTTGACTGCAGGAGGGGGCAGGGCAGGCACTGCTCAAGTTTGCAGCGAGTGGGAGGAAGAAACCTCATTTAGTGTTGCATGTGGGTACAAATGACTTGTCTTGGGAGACTGTGTAAGTAATGAGGGGGAGGTTCAAGTAGTTGGGCAGGCAAGCAGTGTGGGGGGAGTCAGTGGCATTCTTGGAGGTACTCCCAGTACCATGTGCAAGCATGGGGAGGAAAGGTAGGATTGAGGAATTAAATGAGTGGCTGAGGGATTGGTGCCACACGAAAAATTATGGGTTAGTGACTACCTTGGGTAGGGTCTGGGGGAATAGTGACTTGTACACGGGGGACAGGGTACACTTGAGCAAGAAGCGAAGAGCATTAAAGGCAGGATTAGACGGGTATATCTCTACTAAGGTGGATTTAAACTAGTGGGAGGGTGGCCAAAAGACTGAGGTTGGTAGAAAGGTCCTGACAGGGGAGCCTAATGAGCTCACCCCCCCTAGATATAGGTAAAGGCGGAGGCGTAGTAACCCTGGGAGGGGGCCGGCAGAGTGGTCTGAGTGTAATACAGAAGGCACCACCACCCAGTAGGAATAAGGAGGAGAA
Organism: Neoceratodus forsteri; assembly: GCA_016271365.2. Taxonomy (NCBI): domain Eukaryota; kingdom Metazoa; phylum Chordata; order Ceratodontiformes; family Ceratodontidae; genus Neoceratodus; species Neoceratodus forsteri. Next base: position 319,440,592 of record JADMNL010000022.1, read on the forward strand.
AGGGTGCGGACTACCGGGAGGAGGGACACAGGCCAAGGAGAAGAGTGAGGAGAAGGAGGGGTATGGGTGGAAGGTGATCTGACTAAATGGATAGAGAACTGGTTACAGGGGAAGGTGCAGAGGGTGGTGGAGGGAGGGAGCTCTCAGTACCCAGAGCAGTGACAAGTGGGGTGCCGCACGGGTCAGTGCTGGGCCCGGTGCTATTTGGGCCCTTTATGTCCGATATAGCACATGGAGTAGGGAGCAGGGTTCGTCTGTTCACACATTATACCAAATTGGGGGCGGTGGTGGATGAAGAGGACAGACGGGAAAAAATGCAGGGGGACCTAACCAAACTAGAGACATGGTCGGTGGAGTGGCAGCTAGGATTCAATGCAACGAAGTGTAAGGTGATGCACTTCAGAGCTAAGAACCAGAAGAGGGACTGTTGGTTGGGGATCACAGAGGAGGAGAATGACCTAGGGGTGTTGGTAACTGGGAGCATGAACAACTCGGCCCAGTGCAGGAGAGTAGCAGTGAAGGCAAACAGGATGCTGGGGTGCATCGCAAGGGGGTTCTCATCCAGACACAGGGATGTGATCCTACCTCTCTACAGATCATTGGTCACACTACACCTAGAGTACTGTGTGCAATACTAGAAGCAATACCTGAGGAGAGAGATAAAGTTACTGGAGGGGTGCAAGGAGGGCAACAAAATGTTAAAGGGGATGGAAGGAAAGGAATATGAGTTAGGCGAAGGAGCTGAACATGTACACACTGGAGGAGAGGAGGGATGGGGGGATATGATTGAAGCATTTAAATAACTGAGGGGGTATATAAACCTAGCACCGAGGGGGTGTTTAAACTGAGGAATGGAAGAGAGACAAGGGGACACGGACTAAGGTTGGAAGGGGGACGTTTCAAGAGGGAAATGAGGAGGCACTACTTCTCTAAGAGGGTGGTGTCTAGTTGGAATGCGCTGCCAGTGGAGGTGGTAACATGTAGGACAGTCAATAGCTTTAAGGAGGAGTGGGATAAAGCAAGAGAAAGAGTCGGGGGCAGAGGCTGGGACAAGCGGGGGAGGAACTGAGGGGGAGGAGGCTGGGGCAGCTGCAATCTAGGGTGCTAACTGCAGACTTACATAGACCGATTGGTGTATTCTGCTGACAGATTTGTATGTTCATATGTAAAATCACAGTGACTCTGTTCATGAGCAGAGGTCCTAAAATGCATGTGTTGAAAATTTGGTGACAAATGTCCATGAAATGACTGTGGTACAAGCATGCATTGTGCAGTTTCCACGCACCCTCGTAACTCCGCAAATTTGTAGTATTTTCTCTCCAGATTTTCAACATTGGCATTTTTTTAGGCCTCCTTATGAACGGTACAGCTGCCATTTTTCACATCGTGCCCGAAATATGCATTTACACATCTGGCGCAGAATACCACGGTTGCTGTGGGAAATCAATGTTCGAGACAGATTAAGAACATCATACTGACAGTGTTCACGAACAGAGGTCACAAAATGCCTATGTTGAAAATTTGGTGACATAATTCCACTAAGTGACTTTGTTACGCGCATACGTTGCACAGTTTCCACGTACGCTCAGAAGTTTGAGCATTTTTAATATTTTCATTACAAATTTTAAACATTGCCATCTCTTCACACCTCCCTATGAATGATACAGCTGTCATTCTTCACATCCTGCCCGATCTGTGTTTTCGTGCATCTGGCGCAGAATGGCACGGTCACTGTGAAAACTCAAATTTTGGGACATATTGACAAAATCACAGTACCACTGTTCACGAGAAGAGGTCCCAAATGCTTTCATGAGGTGGGGCCCACAAAATGGCCATGTTGAAAATTTGTACTGCAAATATCAACAAATGCCCAGGGCGTTATGGTTCCTAACCATAACGTCCCACCCTGTACAGACTGACAGGCATCAGGGGTGTGCCTTTGGATTGCCGACTGTAATGATCATGCCATTCCAATGCCAACTGTAATGCACATGCCATTCCACCCCCCCACCCTGCAGCCACTGACGGGCATCGAGCTGTGCCTTGGACTCTTCGGTCCCAGAGTTCACCCTATTTTACATTGCACCCATTTCAGCATATGTCCTTATGGAGTGGGTGACTGTAAAGCCGAACACCCCAAGGCACACCTCAACACTTGTCAGTGTCTGCAGGACAGGGTAAGGTGAAATGGCATGAACGTTATGGGCGACAACCCAAATGCATACCCCAATGCCTGTCCGTCTCTGCAGTGTGGAGTTGGGGTTGGTGTGAAGTTCAATACTTCACTGCCATTCCTACTCTGCCTCTAACTCCTGCATTTCCAATGCTAATACCGGCAAGCAAACATTCGGCATTGATAAATGCTTGTTATTTCCTGGTACAAGATCCCCTTTGGTGGTCCCAGAAGTGTAATGATTTGTTAGTTATTATAGCACTACCTAATGTTTTGCTGAAAGGTTAAAAGGTCAAAAGGATTGGCCCTATGTTTTTGTACCCTGCTTTGATTGTGAAATGTTGCTATAATGAATAAGCTAAGAATGGGAATTCGTTCATTTGAAACGTTTATTAAGTAATGCCTTATGCAAACACAGAGGAAGTATTGATTTAAATTGATCTTAGGAATATGTAAAGTTTTGATAAATCAAGTTCATATTTAAAAGTGTTGGTGCTGGTTCTTTATAATACACACCTGTGATGATGTCATTTATTCTTTGTATTTAAGAGCACTGGTGATTCACTTGTGATTAACGCCCCTTTGAAGGCAACCTGCTGAGGTGCTAGGGGCTTCTTGCATTCAATCTATACATTTTATTGTCTACCACTGAATTCAGAATAAAAATATAAACTGATTTATTAAGATTTGGCAGAAGTTTGATTTTTGCTGTGGAAGTGCACGGTTTGCTTTTGGACTCTTCCGCTCCCAAGTCTAGGTGGCTGGCAAATTGTATTCATTACTTTTGCCAGAAGTACAAGAAGCCCCCTCCGGGGACAGTCAAGGGCCACTCAACTAGGGGAGTGGCCACTTCCACTGCTTTCTTTAGAAACGTGTCCACTGTGGACATCTGTGCAGTGGCCACTTGGTCCTCTGTCTACACCTTCACGAAACACTACAGTCTGGACATTGCTTCTAGGCGCAGGGCTGGCTTTGGTCTAGCAGTCCTGCAAGGACGTCTGTCATGAGCAGACTGTCATTGGCAGTCATTTTCCTCCTCCCGGAACCTAGTCTCCGACTCTTTCTATTTAGTTGACTGCTTGGTATTCAGTCCTACTTGTGAAGACCTATTGCAGAAACCCTCTCGAAATAAGATATAACAGTTACATAAGAACTTACCATAACAGTAGATCTTCGAGAGAGGTTCCTGCAGTAGGTCTAGATTTCCCGCCCACTTTCCCCTAGCTCCTGTGTTTTTCCTCTGTATTCCCTTCCCAGGACTTTGTTTTATCCAGGGCTCAGGGTATCAGGAGTTTTCACTCCTCCTTCCTACTTTCTCTTTCGAGGTCTCCATCGGGAGAACTGGAGGGCGGGTGGGGACTGCCCCTATTTATAGTCACGCTGATGTCCTGTCACCTGACACCGGGGGCAGTCCCCCACTGAAGATTGCTAGCTACAAGTTTGCCGTGTGGTCATGATGCCAGGGGGCGCAGTCCCACTTATGAAGACCCACTGTGGGAACCTCTCTCGAAGATCTACTGTTACGATAAGTTCTTATGCTACTGTTATTTTTTTCAAACAAGTGATTTTAGAAGTTTTTATCACTAGCCTGAGGTAAAAAATTTTGAATTTTTGCAGTTCTCTGATTTTTATGGACTTGGTAACCACAGGTGATTTAAAGTAAATTTGCTTTTGAAATAACCTATCAGAAAACATAGATAGGACGAACTGTAGTAAGTGTGGGTAAGTCCATCCAGTGTAACCTTTTGTATCTCCTGCTGTTGTTATGGCCTATTGCAGTTGGTTGATAGCAGTGCACTACTGTACTAGAGCTAGAAGTGCAGCAGCCTTCCTTGAGATGCTGAAGTTGCTTTAGTCTCCCAGGGGAAAGGGGTTTGGGTTGTTCCTTATGTTAATACTAGTGTGGAGACCACTCTTGCTGTTGTAAGTGTGATCTCACGCACATTCTGTTTTTTCTCAACAGTAGGTTCTACGCCTTTGTCCCTCAGGTGAGGAACTCACCCCCCAACCCCTACACTGACCTGTCTAGTAACTTTACTGGTTATCCACCACTAAGGGTGGCCTGCCACTTGGGGTCACATGGTGAAAGGCGAGTGTCTGGGAACTTTCTGCTTCAGATTTTCTCCCCTGGGACATCGGTGTACAGTTGCAAAACACATGTGCAGATGTTCTCCTTCATCAGTGTACTCCCACCGTCACTGCCCCCCAGTCTATGCTAGGTGGTAGTCAGGTATCAGGACACAAGTTCCCTCTCCCCCCGAGGAAGGAGACCAGTCCTTAGGACACTTAATCTTACCTCATCTGGCCAACTCCTGGTGATCCGAGTCCAGTCTATAACTCAGGTCGCCAGCATGGCAGCAGGTAAGGTGTCCCATGCCTCAACTCTCCATGCCACTGGACTGACTCCTGCATATTCCTTTTTTTTTAAACTGTTTTTCCCTCCAGGTCACTGTCCACGGGGCCTCTCTTGGGCATCCTGCTTGTTCCTATCCCACCTGAAGTCCTCCTACCTGAGCCTCCTCTCTCCTCCCTCTCATCCCACAGTCGGCACCCCCAGCTTAACCCCTCCGGGGTGGGGCCTCCCCTCCTCTTGGGCACACTTTTTTTTTTTACAGACAAACTCCAACATGTGGGTAAGAGCCCGGGTGGAGGAATCTGGAAGGCCAGGCAGGGTGGACCCGGTTATGGACATGGGGACAGGTGCCATTGCCTACTCCGTGGACCGGGTTTTTCCTTGTTCTGGTGCTCGCTTCCCCCCCCCATGCGTGGTGCACGCCCTGATGCAACAGCACATGGTAACCCTGCCTTGCATCAGCCACGCTGACTTTGTGCTACCCTACATGCTGCAGTGCCCCCCAGCCTCCACCGGGAGCCGCTGGCACACCGGGCAATCCTCATCCCTCCCCCCGGGAGGAGAGCACCCCAACGGGCACTCAATCCTCGACCCGCCCCTGCCGACCCCCAGCACCCGAGCTCGCTCCCGAACTCTGGTCGCCAGCATAGCGCGAGGTGTGGCGTCCAGCGCCTCAACCCTCAGCGCCACTGGGCCGGCTCTCCTGCATATACTTAAAGGTATAGGAACCATGAACCAAAGGTGAGAGGTTCGGATACCTTTAAGGATGTAAGTGAGACCACTCTTAACAACTGTAAGGCCCTGTACACACTACTAATGGTCGTTTTCAAAACCGATTTTTAAACCTGATTAATACTCACTGTGCTACCACAGCCACATTGCAGCACAACCCTGTTTAAACACTGTTTTAAAACCAGGTTATAACATGCTCCCTGGCCACATTAATCAGTTCAGCTTTCAACTGTGCTGTACATCCGTGGGCAGTGTATCCCAGCATTCCTATCACTGCCCACGGATGCACTGTAACACAGTCCAGAGGAAATACGGCAGCCTGTATACACTGGTAAGTGCAACCATGTTCAGCTTAAACCATTTTTAAAACCAGGCTAAAGGCTAGGTAACTAGCAGGGTTTTAGCATGGTTTTTAAAAACTGTTTAAATGATGCTGTAATATAGCTGCAAACCGTGTTAGCACTTCTTAAACCATTTCAACTTGCTTAAAACGGTTTAAGAAGCCAAGTGTGTACAGGGCCAAAGTCTGGTCTCTGTAGCAGTATTGTGGTTGATCAATAATATAGTACACATTTTTTTAAAAACTTCAAATGATCATGCTTCCAGGCATCTCCATGTGAGACACCTTTTACTGAATAAGAGTCTCTCACTCACAGGGGAAAGAAGCATTCTAATTTGTCTGAAGCTCTCCCTTGAGCAATAATGCTCAAAAGAACTTCCTAGTTCAAGGATCAGTACAAGGAAATGGAAGAGCTGCCTATGGATGATGGACATGAATACAGCAACCCATTAGTAAGAATTCTGCAGGGCCCAACACACATAAGGTTAAAATATAGTTCTTATAATTCTTTGTTCTTGTTCTTTTTTTAGACTATAAAACAGCTGCAGCAGAGAATGACTGAGCTTAAAAAGACCCTTCAGAAGGAACTGGTAAGATGCTCATGAAATTCAGCGGCACACAAAATGTGCCGTAGCAGAATGATGGCACAGTGGGGTAGGGGATCATGCAGTTTTTTTTACTGCCGTAATTGTGTTTGTATCAGATCCCACATCATTTGTTTGGTTCTTGTGTAATTCTGCCCCAAAGGAACACCTGGCAGAGGCTGAGACAACCTGAACCATAGACATTGTTGACAGATAAGGACTGCTAGGCCCATCCAGTCTGCCTGTAAGTCCTGTACTTGATTACAGCTTTTGACCCTCCCCTAGATTAACCTTTGTGGTTCCCCTATGCCTGTCCCATGCATGTTTAAATCTAACCACAGTGCTCACTCCCACCACCTCCTGTGGCAGACCATTCCATGTGTCCACCACCCTCTCTGTGAAGAAACACTTCCTCACATTCCCTCTTAACCTGCCACCTTCCAATTCCATGTCATGCCCCCTAGCTTCTCCTGTGCTGGTCTCTGTTGGTGCTTCCTGGCTCTCACACTGGGCATAGTTGCTGACCAATGCCAGGCCTGCTCATTCCGTTGACCCTTGACAAGGCACCTTTTTCCAGTGCAAAACACATCTGGTGATTTGGGGGTCCCTTTTTCCCAGCCATCCATGTAGACACCTTTGCATAAAGTATTAATGATCTTGGTGTAATGAAGTTGGCATTTTACTGGAGAGGTTACCGGGTGCAGGTATGTATTAATTTTGCGTTCATTCCATTTTCCTGTTCTCTACTGTAGCAGCCTCATTCTCCATCCCTGGGAAGGAAGGCCACCTCTGAGCCTGACAGATGTAACCAAGATACAGTGACTCAGCTGTAAAAGCCTGTTTCAAAGGCAGCTTTAGGTCTGATGAAGACTTGAGTTTGAGGCTTTAGAGCCTGTGGTTTGGGGACATGCCCTGAAACCAAACAAGTTGAGTAGTTGTTCTGTCCTTACATCCTTTTAAGGATGCCATACAGTACTCTTCTTGGAGACTGCCTCTTTGGTGTGCTCCTTGTCTGATTTACACATCAAATTAAAATTATCAACAGAAGTTCAGATTTTGGCCCCACGTATAACATGGGGACCAGGGCTTGTGGTCTGGAGATCCAAAAGGGAATGCATCCATCCACTGAAATGACATTACAAGCAGTAGGACTATATATATATATTCTTGAAAAGAAAATGCTTTCCATTTAACAGCTACATTTTCTGTTAAACCTTTAAAAACAAATGGACAAGGCCAGGGGATGCTTTATGTGCCTGTAAAAGAACAGAGTTGCAGTTATTCATTATATTTAAATTGTCATTGTTTTCATGTTGTAGTTTATGTTTGAAATGTGTAAAATGTCAGTGTATATTTGTTTTTGGTTGTAGAGATTGAAACCTGAAGCTGAGCTGGCAGAGGTCAAGGAAAGGACAAACTCTGAAATGCCCAATGCATTGACTGCGTCCACAGTGGTTACTAACAGCTCTGATTTAAATGACTTGCAGGAGATTAATTTTGATTATTTGAAGCACGTTGTCCTAAAATTCATGTCTGCCCGAGAGTCTGAGGTAAGTTGTCTGCAGATTTTGCTGGCATCTTTTGTCCATGAATTCTTTAAATTAGGTTATGCAGCACAGCATATAGTAGGGCCAACAAAATGCTGAGATGCATAGGGAGAGAATTTGAGAGTAGGCATTGGGAGGTGATACTTCCACTATACAGATCTGTGGTGAGACCCCATTCGGAATACTGTGTACAGTTTTCAAGACCATACCTTAAAAAGGATAGTGACAGGATACACTTGTGATTAAGGAGCAAAAAAAGACCAAGGCCCCAAAACAACTCCTGTCCAAGAGAAACAGTAGTAATCCATATTTCCCTTGTTTGAGATGTATTTATCTAACCTTCTTTTTAAAACATCTGTATTTTCACTGATAATTATATTCTCCGGAAGTCTATTCCAAAGATTTGACGCTCTCTGCATATAAAAATATTTCCTTTTATTGGAATGAAATCTTTTGGTTTTAACCTGCAAGAAATGACCTTTTGTGACTGAGTTAGAATCTTTGTAACCTGTTTTTAATTCTGTCATTAAACTCACATCGTCCAGTATATTGTAATAGAAAAGCATATCTCCCCTTTTGCATCGAATTTCAAGACTGCGAAGATTCAAACTGTCAAGTTTAGATGTATATGGAAGATCAGTTAGATGTTTTTTAGATTTTGCAAATCTAGACTGGACTCTTTCAATCCTATTTATAGTTCTTCTATCATAAGGACTCCAAAGTTGACTGCCATAGTCGAGAAGAGGCCTGACATAAGACAGATACAGTGGCATCAGTACCTCACTTTTTCACTTTTTATATTTTTCGTTATAGCCACGATAGTTCTATTTGCTTTTGCCACTAAGTTCACACTCTGTTCTTTAAAGCAAAGTTTATTATCCACAAGAATGCCCAAATCTCTCTCAACCAGTTTTGATTGGAGAGCTTGCTTGTTTATGTAGTAATTGGCATTTGGGTTATGCAGCCCTATATGGAGGACACTACATTTATCATTATTTAATGACATATCCCATTGATGAGACCATTCCAATATTCTATCCAAGTCATTTTGTATTGTAATTTTTTGTTCAATGGTTTTACAGGGGCCACATAACTTAGCATCATCTACGTACGTACTCAATGTTGGATATAAACAGTTGAAAAATTATAGGTCCCAATACTGACCCTTGTGATATTGTGGTACTCCACTGGACACTTCTCCTGGAGTAAAGAGATGACCTCTATAGTAACCCTCTGGGTACGATGGTGAAGCCACTCATTTATCCAAACAATTATACTTTTATCAATTCCAAAATGATACAGGGGCTCCAAGGGCTGCCATACAAAGGGTGTCTAGAGGCGTTAAACATGTACTCGCTTGAGACTAGGAGGGATGTGCTAGAAACCTTTAAGTACATGAGGGGGTTTGAATTCAGTGTCCTATGCCGAACTATTCACCAGGGCTCCCAACTGAAACACGAGTGGGCACGGATGGAAACTGAGGGGTGGAAAATTCAGGCGGGATCTTAGAAAGCATTATTTCTCGGAAAGGGTAGTGGAGCCATGGCACAGGCTACCTACGGAAGTGGTTCGAGCTAGGACCATATCTGCATTCAGAAGGGGTTGGGATAAAGAATACGCTAGAATCAAATCCGTAAGAGAAACTACCAGATAGGACCCATGATCACCTAGGATGTCGGGATCTCAAGGGACTTGATAGACCTTTGGTCTCTTTCTGTCGTCACCTCTCTGTGTTTCTATGTTATAACGGAGCTCCCCAGTGGCTCAACTGAAACATGTGCTTCAGTGCCGACAGCTCAGGTTCAGGAGTGAGCTAAGGAGTCTGCGCTTAGGTGGCCAGGCGTGTCCCTGTGGGGAGTTGTGAGGCAGTACATTCTGATGCCTCAGTGGGCCCTGCTGGTGGACTGGGGAGTTTGCTTTCCCAGTAGGAGCACATTGCATGTAGTTGAGGGCACACACACACACACACACACACACACACACACTTTCCTGATGCTGCACGTGCTGCCTGGGGACAGAGGAACCAGAGGCCAGAAAGAACACACTGTACTGCAGTTGGATGAAGGTCTGCCCCTGCAGGCCCCACACTGCTGATCGTGGCACCTGCCTTCACTGGATCCTGCTTTCCAGAGGAACTTCTGGAGGGGTTCTGCAATACAGCCCTGAAAGCCTCACCATGGAGGACATAGGCAAGGTAAGTACCAGGAGAAGGTGGGTGGCAGAGCTTGGGGGGGGAGGGGCAGACTAGAAGAGGGTCAGTCAAAGTAGGCACATAAATACCAGAATAAAAAGTTTAAAAGTTATAACCATGACAACACTGACAAAAGTCCCTAACATCTCAGGATTAATTTTGGAAAAACATAATGTTTAGAAACAATTAGGTATAGATATCATACTTGTTTTTTTTTGGGGGTTCTGATTTTTCACGATGACTGTGGACATTTACATGAACACAGGATCACCGTCCCCTGGGCTTTCTTTGCTCTGCCTGTTTGTCTACACCTGTCATCACAATCATTTATTTGTGACATCACAGCAGATCTTACTTTGAGAGGGTTCCTTCAGTAGGTCATTACATATAGGACTGGCCCCACCTGGTGTTGGGCCACTCGGCAGACTTTTCTAGCAATCCCTGATGGGGGAACGCCCACCCGACGTCACGTGACCGACATGAGGGTGGCCGTATATAGTGGGTGGTCCCCACGCTCACCCTCCAGTTCTTTCCCTCTGTGGCCGTGCATGTTCCAGGTGTTCAAAATGTCCTGACGGACAGTCTCAGCTTGTCTCAGACCCTAACTCACGAATGGGAATTAAATTAGGAAGTGGCAGAATCTCTCTTCCTAAGATGGGTGCGCCTGGAAATCAATCTTTTTGCCTCCCAATACAACACAAAACTTCCCAGTTTTTGCTCGCTCATTCCAGGACATGGTGCTTTCTTGCACGATGTGCTGTCTCTCTCCTGGACAGGGAAATTTTTGTACGCTTTCCTTCCATTTCCCATTCTCCAGAGGATCCTTCTCAAGCTTCAGGCAGAGAAGGTGAGGATGCTTCTCATCGCCATATCCGGCCAAGACAAATTTGGTTCCCACTGCTGCAACAGCTATCGAGGGAACCACCGGTTCCTCTTCCAGTGACCCATGACCTCTTGACTCAGGACCAAGGTCGCCTTGTTCATCCAGGGCTCAGGACCCTGCATCTTCATGTGTGGCTCCTGTAGACATAGCGATATCTCGCTTTGGGGTCTCCTCTCGAGTAGCTCAGGTTCTTTTGGAGGCTAGACAACCCTCCACTCGTTCCACTTATGTATGCCATGAAGTGGAAATGTTTTTCCATGTGGGCCACTTCCAAGAAGTGGAACCCCTTTTCTTGTTCTGCCCCACAAGTCATGGAATACCTCCTTCATCTGTCAGACTCAGGTCTGTCATATCCTTCTTTGAAGGTCCACCTTTCGGCAATTTTGGCGTACCACGAGCTGGTGAATGGTAAACCCATGGCTCAGTTGGAGGTCTCAAAAACCTTTCTGAAAGGGATCCTCCACCTGAAACCCCCCATCCGCAGCCCAACCTCACCTTGGGATTTGAACTTTGTGTTGGAGAAGCTCACTCTTCCCCTGTTTGAACTGGCCATGAGCTGTGACTTGCACTTTCTTTCCTGGAAGACATTATTTTTAGTCGCCATTACGTCAGCTCATGCTCTGGTTTGTAAAGAGCCTTATCTTATTTTCCACAAGGACCAGGCGGTCCTCAGGACAAATACTAAGTTTTTACCCAAGGTAGTGTCAGAAGCCACACTGACCCAATCAGTAGAGCTTCCAGTTTACTTTCCGTCCCCTTCAAACAGAGGTGAGGCACTCCTGCACACCATGGACGTCCATTGGATCCTTCGGTGCTACACACACTGAACCAAGGATTTCCATAGCTGTGATCAGCTTTTTGTTTCTTTTGGCCCTAGGTCGAAGTGCAAAGCAGTTTCAAAGCAGTGCCTTTCCAAATGGTTAGGCAACTGTATTCAGTATTGTTACCAGAAGTACTAAAAACATCTGCCGGGTCCCATCAGAGGTTATTCTACTAGGGGCATGGCTGCTTCCGCTGCCTTTTTGCGGAATGTCTCTGCGGCTGATATCTGTGCCACAGCTACTTGGACACTTTTACTAAACACTACAGTCTGGACATTGCTTCTAGGCGGAGGGCTGGCTTCGGCCTAGCTGTTTTGCAGGGCCTTCTGTCCTAGGCTGGGTCCATTCTGGTTCCCAGTTTCTGTTGGAGTTATTTTCTCCTCCTCCCTTGTTTCTCTTGGTCTCTCTTTGGAGGGACTGCTTGGGGCTCTGTCCTATATGTAATGACCTACTGAAGGAACCCTCTTGAAGTAAGATAGTACAGTTACATAGGAACTTACCGTAACAGTAGATCGAGAGAGGTTCCTTCAGTAGGTCATATTTTTCCCTCCCTCCTTCCCTTCATTTTATTTCTTACACAGAGACTCCAAATCCTGTTTGCTTCTGCTGTCAGGCCTCTTCCTGGCTCCGGTGGGCGTGGGGACCACCCACTATATATGGCCACACTGACATCGGTCACGTGACGTCGGGTGGGTGGTCCCCCGTCAGGGATTGCTAGAAAAGTCTGCCGTGCGGCCCGACGCCAGGTGGCGCCAGTCTTATATGTAATGACCTACTGAAGGAGCCTCTCTGGAAGAGCTACTGTTACGGTAAGTTCCTGTGTAACTGTACTTTTCCACAGCAACAGATTCTGACGTTGTAGCTGGGGCTTTTTGATATCAAGTGTAGGCAAGCAGCCAGAGCAGATGAAACCTAGAGGCATTGGTGCTGGTTTAAAGTGAGCAAGCATAGTTGTAAAGAAAAGGAGGAATGGCATGCAGAATACAGTGAAATTTAAGCTAAAACGTGCCTTAATATTATTTATTTTGAACTTTCCCTGAGACGTCAGAAGCTTTTTAAAATTGATGTGTCAACAAAAAAAACTGTATAAATTTCACTTTGTTAGTGCCTGATAAAAAAAGATTACTTGTGCAAGGAACGTTTAACAGCTGTTGCATAGCCAACTGCAAATATCTTTCATTTGCAGCTGAAAAAAAATTTTGTGTGTGTGTATGTATGTATGTATTATACTAGAAATTTGCTACATATCTTCATTTCCAAACAGCCCATCAAAAGTTGAGCTCATTAACATGTTCCAGAAGGCTAACCACACTAAGGCCTGTGAGAAGAAGCAAGAAATTGGGGAGAGCAAAATATTTTTCAGCATGGCCTGCAAAGCCATTGTTCCCACAACCTACGAAGATTATTATGCTTTAGACAGTATGTGAGTTCGATCAGAACATCAAGCTACTAACTGTGTAATATGGTTTAAAAAATGGGCTTGAAAAATAAAGCATGCTGATTGGCTGAAAGCCATGTCCAGGCATGCATTTATTTTTCAATAGAGCCCAATAAAAAACAAGTGCCAAGTCGGGGCGCCCTATCACTAAGGGTATCATTGCCCCCCCCCCCGACCAATCACTTCAGGAAACGGTATGATTTAAAAAAATGTACCCACCGAATAGGCATTTTTTTTGTTTGTTTTTTGGTTTGCTTGCTATTGAGTGGACAGCCACCCCCCCCCGCCACATTCAAAAAGCACAGTCACCACGGCCCAAACAGCCCCACTGCTACCAACATCATGTATGCTACCTAGAAGAAATACTTAAGCTGTAAAAAGTAACGGTAACAAAAACGGTAGGTTTAATTTATTTATAGCACTTTCTTTCCTCATCAGCATTAGTCACGCCCCAACCTCTGGCGGCCAGCTCACTTTACTTTTTTTAAAATTGAATCTGCTTTATCGTTTTAATACAATATACAACAATGACAAACATACACACAAGTGAACATCCATACATTTAACCCCCACACAGCCTCCCACCCTAACCCACCCACAGATCCTCCCCTATGGCATCAGCAAGGAAACACTAGAGAAAATGTTACCATCTAATGTGGAATTAGATCTAGTCTTTCTGTATGGCATATGATATAGAGCTTGCAGTTTGCCTCATGTCTTATCAAACCTTGAGAGGTGATTACAAATACTCGCAATTAATGTCTCGGTGTTCAAGTTGAAGAGAAGTTCTTGCAACCACTCGGTGTTACGTAAGAGCATGAGTGTCTTGCCAAAGGCGTAAAACTAATTTCTTAACAGATGTAGCCATTAAAGCCAGATAATATCTGCGCTCATGAACCTTCAGTTTGGTGTAGCCCCCCACCAGACAAATCTCCGGTGTAGGCAAGCTCACTTTACTGACACATGCCGGTACCGGCAGCGTGTCTCCATCTGCAGGACCCACATCCACAAAACTATCGGTTGTCTCACACACGCAGTACTGCACTCCTAATCACTTGCTACTTCACCCCACAGTACCATAACCAAGAGCCTTACATACTGCACACTTACCCATCAGAACTTCAACATTCGTCTAATCCAAAGATCAGTAGTCAGACATCCTCCGAGAATCCAGCGCTTGCGCTATGGGACCCAACCACCCCCTGCTATGGACGCTCATGAACTGTTGCCATTTACAATCCGCCCCCAGAAGAAAGAAAGAGTGATCTATCTACTTATTGGTAGAGAACTCTCGACTTTACAGACCGGTTACAGAGAGAAAGGAAGTGGTGGGGTACCAGACCATAAAAACAAAGCCTTCAGACAACATGAAGTCTTGCTGTATTCTGACTATATGCAGTTAGCCCCAGCACTTGACCTGCCCCAGAGAGTAAAGGGTTAACTCTATGCAAAGGCATAGAACGTTGAGCTCGAGCTCGGTTTTCAAACCTCTGTCTGTGGTACTCTGAAGTGTAACCGTCAGTTCTAGGAGCGTGGATATGTTGTTCATCCACACTTCTTGGCATGTCCCTTTCCCCTTTAAATCTTACCAGAAGTTTTCAAGCTGGCTCCTCCCACCCACCCGAGTGGTATAAACCTCGGCTCTGCCCCATGACGCCAGATCTTCCTTTCCGCTGGAAGATACAGGTTCCCTCGTGCTTCACAGCAATTCATAGACCCTGGATTTAAAACATCAGTTTTTACCTCAACTTACCTTAAAACTCATTCAAGTTGTCGATTCCGATAGTAGCGCATCGGACATGGAGGAAAAATCTGCTCCCGGATTTCGCCGGTACTCCTGCTGCCAGAAGTTGTCGTGCACCGATCCCCACCTAACGTGCGTCTACTGCCTTGGTGTCGGGCATAACACTTCCTTCCACCTGCACGTTCTGCCTGGCCTTCCATCCCAACATCCTGGACAACCGCCATGCGCCTAAAACTGGGAGACCGGAAAAAAGGAACCTGCCGGTGAAATCGAAGGAGGCGAGGTGGGCGGTTACTGTTGCTGTGGGATCCGCCGAACAGTTGAGCAAATGAAGGCTATCGAGGAGGAAGCGGCTCAAGCTTCAGCCACTCAGAGCTTTTTTGTTCCTCTGAACCTCGGTTCCACCTTTTTGGGCTCCTTCAAGGAGTTGTGCCAGTCTCTCCCCACCAAAGATGAGGTGCCCTCGGGCTCGCACTCCTCCCGCCCTCAGAAGAGGGAGAAGGACCCTAAGTCTTCGTCTAAACGGAGACGTTCTTGGGACCGAGAAAGGTCTGAGTCCCAGGAACACGCGGTCGAGATCACATCCTTGGCCGCCGGCTTCACGAATCTTCCATCTGGCCAAGAGATCGAGGAAGTGGCCGATGAAGTTGAGATATCTGTCGACTGATCAACCCTAATTCGCCGACTCCGGTCCACAATTATTTAGAAAGGACTACGGTCCTTGTATTTCCCGATGAAGGGACCCAGCCCGCTGGTGTCACCATCGAGGAAACGGTTCCGGACCCTCAATTTTCACAGACCCCGGTGTCTCCCGATCAACCGAGTTGGCCAGCCTGATCTCAATTGAGGTCCAGAACCCCCTTGGTCGAGTGACCGAAAAAGAGTCACAAGCACTCTAATAAGAGGCATCGCCAAAGATTCTCGTCCTCCTCGGACGAGGAGAGGCTTCAACGGAAACTCCGTCGACGCTATGAGGATCTTATGTGGCAACAGCTGATTTTGATCAGGCAGAAGCCGGCTCCTCTGTCCACCCCAGCCATCACTTGGCTACCGCTTCCTGGGCCAACGCAGTCCCCTCCGGAACCGAAGCCTTTGGTTCCCCCACCCACGGGGCCAGTCCGTATTCCGGCTTGGCCCATCTCGGTCTCTCCACTGATTCTGGTGGAACCACCGCCTAGGCAACCTCAGGGAGGGGCTCCCTTGAAAGAGGACTGTACAGACACCGGGCTCCCCCAATATCTGTCCATCATGGTTACCCCTGACCGCCCCCGGTGGATCGAAGGAGATGTAGGCGGGAGACCATTGTACCATGACTCCTTGGGACTCGGATGTCACAGGACTGCACTCCCATCCTGAGGATGATGAGTCCTCCGTGGCAGGTTTAGAGGAGGGTCCTTCCTCCTTTCAAGGCATTTTCCACCTGAGCTCAAAATCCACGAATGCCCTGGAGTCTATCCGAAAAAGTGTACAGGACATCCCTAGAAGGATACCCCGACAGAGAGCATGTCAGTGGCGAAGCCATAACCTGGCCCGGCCCTATGAACTCTAGCAGCGTCCAGCTTCCTGCCAGCACCATCTACCCGCACAGCCCAGCAAGCATCACGATGCCAAAGGGTCCCTGCCAGGATTCACAAACATCCTTCAGCCGAGAGCCTCAAGGACCTCTCTGTGTTTAGACATACTGGTAGCTCGGCGACTGAGACCGACCCCCAGACATGGGTCCAAAAACATGGACCCACTGCCCACAAGGTCTACAGCGGCCTTCCTGGACGCTCGTCAGGCCAGTTCAGCTGTCATTATAGTACACTTCTCTCATGCCCTCCTTGGGTCAGTAGACAAAGTCCTCCCTCATCTCCCGGCGGACATGCAGACCACGATCAAGCAAGTCCGTGATCAGGGCCGTGCTGTTGCAAAACAGCAGCTCCAGATGGCCCTAGACATCGGGGATTCTTGTGCCCGCTCTTTAGTAGCTGCAGTGGCCACTCGCTGCAGGACCTGGCTGAGGCTATCCTCCTTCCTGGTGGATACCCAGCACAAGTTAGCTGATGTTCCTTTCCTTGATACCGACTTGTTCAGTCCAGGAGTGGCCGGTCACCTTCAGCGTATCAAGCAGTCCAGTGTCACCTTGGATGCTACCTCTGCAAAAGTTTCTTCGGGCAAGAACCAGCAGGAAAGAAAGAAGAAGCCATTTCAGCATTCTTCCTCTGCGATCAGGCAGCACTCCTATCAAGGAAGTCAGCAGCAGCAGAAGCAGGCTCAAGCTTGGTGCCCACCGCCCAAGCAGGGTCCTCAACAGCCCCGTAAATGAGGCAGAGGCGCAGGTCCAGGTTCCTCCTCCTCCTCCTCTAAGCCTGCTCAGTGATGGGTTGGGGGTTGCCACCCCTACACCCGTCACGCCAGCTCTGGGTCCTCCCGTGGGGGGCCAGCTCTGCCACTTTCATTCCACCTGGGCCGATATCACTTCGGACAGGTCAGTTCTCGAAGTGATCAGTCAGGGACTGCCTCTAGAGTTCGAGCAGTACCCTCCCAGCCGAGCCCGCACCCCTCGGGAGGAAAGGATCTCAGCTTGCACTCAGTCGGCTCTTCGAGATGACATAGCTCAGCTCCTCCGCAAGGAGGGGGTAGCTTCAGTGCCGGATCCTCCTACAGACCCAGGCTTCATGTCCAGGTACTTCCCGGTGCCCAAGTGGACAGATTATTGGCACCCCATGCTAGATCTCCATGACCTGAATCAATATCTCAGGTCTCGCACCTTCCGGATGGTAACTCTGAACCAGATCATACCATCCCTGGAGCGTAGCATGTGGTTCTGTTCACTGGATCTACAGGACTCGTTTTTAGACGTCCCAATCTGTCCAATCCCATCAGCGGTTCCTGACTCTCTACAAGTTCCAAGCCATGCCATTTGGCTGGTCATCGGCCCCGTGGGTCTTCACTAAGTGCATTGCAGTGGTGGCAGCCCATCTTCGGCATCAAGGAGTATGAATCTACCCTTATCTCAACGACTCTTGGCAGGATCCTCCCTTCAGGAGGTGGAGCGGTCCAGGGATCTGGCTCTCCAAACCTGCTTCCAACTCAGCCTCCTGATCAATGAGGCCGAGTCGGAACTCGTGCCTGCTCAGGTGATGGGCTTCATCGAGGCAGAAATCAACTCTTGTTCAAGCCAAAGCTCGGCTCCCGGCGGACAGGCCGGAGGTCCTCTCTTCCTTGCCCGATCATTTCTGGTTGAGCATAGCCCTGCCCGGGACTTTCTCGCCTTCTGATTACATGGCGCGTGCCCGCAGTGGTCCCATTGGGCCCAGGTGGCACATCGCCCCTCCAGTGGGAGCTGGCGCCCAGTGGACCAGCGTCATAGTCAATTAGACCAGCTGCTCACTGTAACGCATGAAGATATGGGACCGCTACATGGTGGACCCGCCCCAGAGCAGTTGCAGGAAGGGATCCCATTTGTCGCCATGAGCTGATGAGTCGTCCTCGACCGCATGCCTCTCTCATGGGCTGGGGCCCACATGGGGACAACAGGGCCCATGGGTTCCTGGACCTCAGGGTCGATGCCACATCAACCTGTTGGAGCTCAGAGCAGTCAGACTGGCTGTCAGCTTTCACTCCTCCAACTCCAGGTCAAGTGGTTCAAGTCCAGGCCGGACGGACACCACAACCATGTACTATCTCCAACAAACGGAAGCTGACGCGCGCACACCTCTGCTGTGCAAGGAGGTGCTCCACATCTGGACCCTGTCAAAGTCGGCTGGAGGCAGATCTCCCAGCCATTCACTTGGCAGGAGTCTCGAACCAGCTGCGCCGGATGCTCTCAACCCGCATAGGCAGACACATCCCACAGTGGTCTCTCCATCAAGAGTAGCTTACAGTCTTTTCTCCCACTGGGGCAGACCATTGGTGGACCTGTTTGCCTCCGGGAAAACAACAAGCTGAGGCTGTACCATGCCCCGCCCCCTCAGCGTGCTCCTTGCAGGGATGCCTTCTCAGGCCGTGGACCCCAGGTCTCCTCTCGCCTTCCCTCCATTTCCCTTGATCCACAGGTGTTACTCAAGGTGAGGAGGACAAGGAAGACTGATCCTAGTAGCCCCAGATTGGCTGCGCCAGTTCTAGTATCCAGATCTCCTCAGCCTCAGCTACAGGCCCCCGGAGCGGCTTTGTACATGCCCGGACCTGATATCTCTGAACCAGGGGAAGGTATTCCATCTGGACCTTCAATCCCTGCACCTCACAGCCTGGTACCTGAGCAGCTAGAATTTCAGGCTCTGGGTCTTTCCGAGGATGTCTACAGTGTGGTGGAGGCATCTCGTAAGGAATCGACCAGGAAATGTTATGCTTTCAAATGGAAGAGATTTTCCATTTGGTGTCAGGTAAAGTCTGGACCTCATCCTGCTCTGTGGCTAGCACGACTATCTTTGGTCTCTCTCAAAGGGGTCTGTGGTCATCGACCTTAGGGTGCACCTGGCAGCCATTTCTGCTGACCGAAGCGGGCCGGTAAGCAGCCGATCGTTGGTGCAGGAGACAGTGGTCAGGTGCTTCTTCAAAGGCCTGGATCACATATCCCCTCCGGTGCGTGAACCTCCACCTCCTTGAGATCTGTTGCTGGTTTTGGCAAAGCTCATGGGCAAGCCATTCAAACCTGTGCATAAGTGTGCACTCTCACACTTGTCATGGAAGATGGCCTTCCTGGTGGCTGTTACGTCATCCAGAAGGACAGGGGAGCCCCAGGCACTGTTGGTGGACTCCCCTTATCTGGTCTTTCAGAGGCACAAAGTTGTCCTGCGCCCCCACCCGAAATGCCTTCCAAAGGTGGTATCAGAGTGTCACCTTAACCAGGTATTGACTCTGCCGGTATACTACCCTAACTACATCTCGGGTACAGGCTCCATACTTTGGACCTGAGACGTGCTCTCTCCTATTATAAGGAAGGCAATGGAAATCGTGGAGAGGTTCGGCCAGCTTTTTTGTCACCTACGCTGAAGCCGCTTCTGGCAGACCTGCAGCCAAATGGACCATTGCAAGGCGGATTATGTCATACATAGGTCTGTGCTATGATTTGGCGGGCAAGGAGCCTCCCAGATGGATAAGAACTCATTCTACCCACCATACTGCTGCATCGGTGGCTGCTTCCTGGGACATCCCTATCCAGGAAATCTGTCAGGCTGCTACCAAGAAGTCAGCAAACACCTTCATTACCCACTACCACATTGACCTTGAGTCACGCCGGGATGCTGGTTTTGGGGCCTCGGTTCTCCAGTCTTTATTTCCCAAGTAGGGGGTGTGCGCCTTGCCTCCCTCCTCCCGGAGAACTGCTTGGAGTCTGCTAAGATGTGTGGATGAACAACATATCCGCTCCTAGAAGAACAGGTTACTCACCTGCTAACAGTACTTCTAAGTGGTATATGTGTTCCATCCATCTACACACACCCAACCTCCCCGACTTTAGCGCACAACCTGGCTTCCTGCAGGCTAAGATCTGGCATCATGGGGCGGAGCCGAGGTTTATACTACCCGGGTGGGTGGGAGGAGCCAGCTTGAAGACTTCCGGCAAAATTTAAAGGGGAAAGGGACATACCAAGAAGTGTGGATGAAAAACATATACCACTCCTAGAACTACTGTTACAGGTGAGTAACCTGTTCATTTCTTACTCCGCCTAACTGTGAAGTCGCTACGGAGAGCCCTCCTGCACTTCGGCTTGGTAAAAGTTTGAATCGGTCGGTTCTTTCAACCTGCTTCGTTAGTAAATCTGTATTCTTGCCTCTGTCTCGGTACCAGTAAGTGGTAGTTGCAAGTAGTGGTAGTTTTCTTAAGAAATTGTTTTATTTTTCAGTTCTTTGCCAGTCGGTCCGGTTTGGAACCGAAACCTATTCTGTTTTTATATATTTTATTGTTCGACTGTGTGGTATTTCCGGTACTTATCGGTTCCTAAAAAAAATCCGGTTTTAGGAATTTTTTAACCGACCTGTGACACGGTTGGAACTGATAAGTTTGCAATTCGCCTGGCTTAACCATTGTTTGGGGTGACTTTATATTGGAAGGAATGTCTGAGAAACTCAAAAAGAAAACCGGACCCACTGGGTTTCAGCACTGTACTGAGTGTAAGGAGGCCTTTGCTAAGGCCAACCCTCACCTCATGTGTGTGTATTGTCTGGGGTTTGACCACCTCAAGGAAGACTGCCAAACATGTAAGAACTTTCCCAAAGCCACTCTGGAAAAACGTTTGAGTAGGCTAAGGGAGAGGGAGGCCGAGAAGTCCGCTGACCCGGATGGCCAGCCCGGTTCGGTTGCGGCCGAACCTGAGGAGGTGCCCACTGACCTGGGTGATACCTCTTCGGGCAAATGGAGAGCCGATTCTGTGGAATCAGTCCCGAGTAAAAGAAAAAGGAAATCAGCTGGTTCGGATCCAGCTTTCCATGGTCTGACCGCTGATGAAATAGCGAAAGCGATTTCAGTTGTTCAATCACTTTGCCCGGTTCCGTCTGAACTGGTCTCAGTTCAGAGCTGATCGGTTCGGTCAGAGGTACCTGCTTCAGAATTGGATCCTGAGGCATACTATGAGGGCGATTGGGAGGAAGATGAAGATTATGAAGAGGAACAATGTGAAGGCCTAGATGAGCCAGTAGAGCCTGCCATCTCCCCAGACAGGCCTTCGCAGGCTTCTCCTCCCAGGCTTTCTGAGTCCCCTTCCCATTTCTTGTTTTACAAGAAAGTGGCTGAGACTCTTCAGCTTCCTATGGAAAAGACTGAACAGGATCAGGAAGAACCTGACTCTCTGGAAATGATTAATGTCCCAGAGTCAAAGAGGGTGTCTATCCCTTTACACAAATCTTTGGGGAAGCAGACACAAAAAATTCTACAATTTTCTGTATCCATTCCTCTTGTGGAAAAAAGAATGGACAGGAGGTATGCTTTGTTAGGTCCTGGGATGGAATTCCTTTCATCTCATAGCAGCCACGTTGAGGTAGTACAGGCTGCAGCCTGTGACAAGGCTAATATTCCTTTGGCATCTCGCTCCCCGGATAAGGATTCCAGGAAGGTGGATGCCATGGCAAAAAAGCAGTACTTGGCATCCTCTTTGGGACTCGGGCAATCTAATTTCATGGCCTACACTGCCAGGTACCAGAAATCTGTGTGGGGTACGGTTCTGGAACTGGCTAAGGATGCCCCTCCCCAGCTGGCTAAGGAGCTGGAGCAGGTGGCTGCAAATGGTATAGAAGCATCTAAGGTGCAATTCCACGCTGCTGTTGATTCCAATGATGTTCATTCCAGGGTCATGGCTACATCTATCTCCATGAGGAGATTTTCTTAGCTTAGGTGTACCGACCTCTCTCAGGATACCCAGGCTAAGGCCATGGACTTTCCTGTAACTGGTAATTCTCTGTTTGGAGAGCAAACAGAGAACTACATGAAGAAAATGGACGAGTACAGGACCACCTATAGGAGTGCTGCAGCCAAAGAGAAGCAGACCACGCCTCAGAGGCAGCAGTTTAGGGCAGGGGCAGGCCTTTTTACAGGCCTTTTTACCAAGCTCAGGCCTCCTCCTCTTCTTTCCAGCAGAGGGGGTTCTTTAGGGGAAGAGGTAGACGTGGGGTAACCAGGACCCCATCAGCTGCTCAGTCCAAGCCCCCTGCCAAGCAGACACCCTGAGGTGTCAGTCAGGGTTGCCTCCCTAATCCCAGTAGGGGGCAGGCTGGCTCATTACTCCCAGGCCTGGGAGTCTATTACTTCAGAAAAATGGGTCCTGGATGTAGTGAGCCAGGGACTTGCTCTCAGTTTCAAAAGGTTCCCAAAAATGAGAGCAAAGTTTTTCAATCCTCCCTCTCCCTTGGAGACAAAGGCCCTAGAGGCAGAATTCTCCTCTCTTCTGCTTCTGCAAGCGGTAGAGAAGGTACCTCTTTGTCCCAGGGGAAAAAGACTGTATTCAAGATACTTCCTTACCCCCAAAAAGACAGGGGAGTGACAACCCATATGTTGCTTCTTCTAATGGAGTCTTGCTGTATTCTGACCTCCCTCCCTCCCTGCCTCCCCGCCTGAAACCTAGTAGTTTTGGGATGTGGTGGGGCAGGCACAGTGCTGCACCCCAGAGGTGTACTGGACATGCCTCCATCTCTTAGGGGATTTCTTTTGGTTTGTTATTAAGCATTTTGGTAAACCACTACCTGTTGTGTTCTTTTTAGGTGTTCTCGACTTCTCTTCTGACCCTAAAAGCTTTGTTTCACCATTTGGCACAAAAGTTTGGAGACAATTTCTTCCTTTGAGTTAATTAGTTTAGTGCTCGTAAGACTCTGACGGTTACACTTCAGCGTACCACAGACAGAGGTTTGAAAACCGAACTCGAGCTCAGCGTTCTATGCCTTTGCATATAGTTAACCCTTTACCCTCCGGGGCAGTTCAAGTGCTGGGGCTAACTGCATATAGTCAGAATAAAGCAAGACTCCATTAGAAGAAACAGCATTACTATGGTGAGTAATTTTTTCTTACATGCACCGTCAAAAATTGGATTACCCTTAAA
This sequence comes from Neoceratodus forsteri, assembly GCA_016271365.2. Classification (NCBI taxonomy): domain Eukaryota; kingdom Metazoa; phylum Chordata; order Ceratodontiformes; family Ceratodontidae; genus Neoceratodus; species Neoceratodus forsteri. Next base: position 319,463,908 of record JADMNL010000022.1, read on the forward strand.
ACAGCACCCTCTGCTGATAATCCAGTAGTGAAGGGACTATTTTGTACCTTTTTGTTAAAATTCCTCTTCCATTTAGTTTCTACGTTTTCCTTACATTTTTTTAAACATTCTAACCTAAAATTTAACCAAAACACCCATTTTCTAACACAATAATACCCTCAAGGGTGAGCAGTATTGAGGAATACAGACCTTCCATGGGCAATAAGGCTCTCCTCCTGTAGTGTCAGGCCCTCACGCCCCTGGGCAGTCCGTATTCCCAATCACCACCCACTTCTGTCGGGTATTATTGTACTTACTACACATGGAAAAAACAACACATCCAGCTATAAAACAGAGCTACTGAATTAATGCATAAAACTTACATATGTGGCTGGCCTGGTAGGGTTGAACTAACAAGAGATACCATGGAGTATTGTCCCAATATCTACTTAAGGAGTAAGTTCAGAGGTGCCCCCCCAAAAAAGGCTACCTTCGACAGCGCTATGAATTATGCGGCACCATTCGCGCTGCCATTTCTCGGTACCTTGTGGTTGGCACCATTTGTATAGAGGTTCCCTTCACCAGCCACTATGCCATATCAAAACACTAGGCAGTAAAACAGTAAGATGTTAAAACAGTGAAGGCAGCATAATCTTGCCTATATCAGTCTTCACCATTCATCACTGGTGGGTATAACCGGAAGTGCTAGACCCCTCCAAAGTTCTGCCACCACCGCCACTTCTCGATGCTGTAGAATCACCAAACTGGTAAAAATCTTCTTTTTCTACAGTTATTTGTTAATTTGTCCACGCGATTATGTCCAGTTCGGGGCCTAGTTAGAAATCTGAGGCGGGGCATACCCCTATGCGTCGGTACCCCTGTGGCAGGCCAATGACTGTAATGGACCACCATGATTGCTGTTTGACCTGCCTGGGTCTGGATCACAATATGGACAGTTGTGACGCCTGTTTCTCCATGGATCGTCGAGTCCTCGAGTCGCGCATGTTGAAGGTGGGTCAGGATCCTGCCACCTTCGGAGGTCGGCGTCAGTCCTGGGATTCCATGGCCAGGACTGTGGGCCCTTCCCGATGGCATCGCTCCGATACTATACGTACCGGGATGGAGCAGGCCTCCATTTCTGGTCTTGCCAAAGCAGAAAGCCTATGTGAGGAGTCGGGTGGACAGTCATCCTCCTCCTCCAGGGGGTCGACTGAGCTCACCTCACAGCCCGTGGCCTCCTCGAAGGCCTGGACATCCCCGGTGTTGCAGTCATAGCTATACGCACGGCCTTAGCCGGTGGTGCCCTCAGTACCACCTTCCAACACCATTTCGGCTCCCGACACCGCCTCCGGTATAGGTGAGCGGGGCGGTGCCGGGGTCAGTGCTAGGTCTCCCTCCGGTGCCATTTGCAGCATAGAAGGAGGGAGAGTCTTGGGGTAGCCATGTTGGCGATCTCCCTGGTTGCTTCCTCTTCGGAGGACTAGGACGGGGATGATCCGAACTGGCATTCCAACCCGTCAGAGCTCTGAGGCTCTCCTCTTCCCAGCTCCAGGATCTCTGAGCCCCGGGAGTCTTCTGTTGGAGCCAGTATTTCCTCTCCTCAGGCTGGTGCCGTGGACCACGCTGTGGATATTGCCGTGGTGGATTCCAGTGCCGTTTGTGGCATTGTGGTTGGTGCCGGTGAGGAGGTAAGTGCCGGTTCATTGATTGGTGTCGATGTCAGTGCCTGGTCCGATGTCGGTGCCGTTCGTGCCATCTCCATGAGCTTGCACATGGTTGAGGTCAGACTGACTGGAGGGGCACCACATATGCTGTTCTCCAGTCCTGTGTTACCATGCCTGACTCCAGTGAACTATTAAATAGGCTTGCCAGTGGCTCTGCGAGCTCCTCAGCCAGTTCCCTTAGTACCCTTGGATGTACTCTGTCCGGGCCTGGCGATTTGTTCAGCTTCAATGTTAGCAGCCCCTTCCTCACTCTGTCCTCCTCTATCACTACATCTGTGTGTGTGTCCCCTCCCCCCCACTCCTCTTCTGCCTCCTGAAGGCACTGGTTCATCCTTCTCTCTGTGAAGATGGAGCAGAAGTATTCATTTAGTAGCTCTGCTCCTCCCCCCCCGTTATCCTCTACCCACTCCTCCCCTTTCTTAATCCTAACAATCCCATCCTTCTTGTCCCTTTTCTCGCTTATACAGCAAAAGAAGGCCTTCTCACCCTTCTTAATTCCTTCACTTATCTGCAGCTCCTTCTGTGCCTTAGCTTGCTGGACTTCCTAACTTGCCTCACTAGCCAACTTTAGGCAGTTTTCCCTATCCACCTCTCTGTTGGACTTTCTGAATTTCTTATAGGCTAATCTCTTTTCCCACACTGCCTGGGTGACCCCAGAACTCATCCAGCTGTTTCCTTTGGCCCTTGTGTTCATCCTCCTGAGCCTAACACACACCTCTGTGGCAACCAGTATTCCTTCCTTAATGTTGAACCACCTTTGGTCCAGCCCCTTATCTGCTCTGGTGACCACCAAGTGGCTTCTTAGCACTTTGCCCATCTTCCTGAAGTCCGCCCCTCCTAAAATCCAAGATTTTGGTATTAGTCTGGATGCTTTCCCTGCCCATATCCAACTGGAACCACACTGTGCAATGGTCACTCCCACCCAGGGGCTCCTTGACCATTATTTCCTGTACATGCTCCCCATTCGTGAGCACCAGATCAAGAATTGCCTCTACTCTTATTGGTTCTGTGACGCCCTGAGTCCAGAACCCGTTTTTCAGTCCTTGCACACCTGACCACTAGCACATGTTGTGGTTGGTATGCTCCAGTCCACCTTGGGCAGGTTGAAGTCCCCCCACAATTACCACCTCTCCTTTCCATGCAGCTTCCAATATTTATGAGCTCAGTTCCCTGTCCCTCTCCTCATCCTGGTTGGGTGGTCTGTAAACCATCCACAACCTCACCTCCGCTGTTGGACTATAAATGAACCCATAATACATCCACCTTCCCTTCCTCCAACTCCTCCCTCGTGCAAGTTATTCCCTCCCTGATGTAAACTGCCACCCCCCACTTCTACCCTGTCCCTCCTGTGTAGTTTATATCCAGGGATTGCAAAGGTCCCAGCCATGGTGTGGTGTTGCCCAAGTCTTGGTTTTTGCCACTGTGTCCACACTCCTGTCTGCTAATAGCGCCTGCAGGTCATCCATCTTGTTTCCAAGACTCCGCACATTCAGAGACACCACCCTCCACCTAGAATATGACCTTCCTTCCCTTCCCCTCTTCTTCTTCTCTTCACATTTCTCCCCTCTGTGTGCGCCCCCCCACCTATCCATGTTATGTGTTCCTCACCCCCTCCACCCTTTGCTAACTGTTTTCTCACCCCTTCCACCTCCTTTCTCCAGATCTCTTCCATCACTGTGGGGGGAGGTTCCTTGACATCCTCCTTTCGGAGTCTGTGGGCCTGCAGGCCTCTGCCCTCCCACCAGCAGTTTAAATTAAGTGTAGTGGTTATGTATTCTCCCATTTTGTCCCCGAGTACCCTCAAGCCCTCCCTACCGAAGTGTAGCCTGTCTGGTGAAAAGAATGCTTTGTTGGACCAGGTCTCCTCCCAGTCTCCAGTACAGATGAACCTTTCCTCCCTGCACCATTTCCTCAGCCAGTCATTAAAATCCTCTACTCTTCTTTTCCTGGCTGTGCTGGCCCTTAATACTGGTATCGCCTCTGAGAAGGCCAGCAAACTTGCTTCCTCCCTGCAGATTAAGGGAAATAGTAGGGGAGGTTGGAGGAAAACCTAATTTGGTTATACATGTGGGAACCAACGACCTAGCTGGAGAGCAGTTGGAGGTAGTACAAAGTAGGTTCAGGGAGTTAGGGAAGTTCTTGAGCCCACCTTCCCAGCTGTCATTTCTGGCATACAAACAACCCTCCTGTTTGCATTTTGGTCCCCTTTCCTTCCCCAGTGAATACCCCTAATTATGGAGCCCCCTATGATTGCCACTCTTCCATCCCCTGTACCCATGCTCCCCATCCTCCTTTCTTATCTTCAGTACTAGCTGCTCCCCTGCACCCTGGTGAACTTATCTCTGCATCCATTATTTATCCCCGGTTTCCAACTCCTACTCTGATCGTTCTCTTCTGACTATCTGTGTCTGCTTCCACTTTTCCCTCCCCTCTTCCTTTCATCCTCCCCCACATTCTCCACTCTGTTTTGCCTGCTTCCTCTTCCCTGCTCATCCTGATTAGTCCCCTCTCACGTCCCCCTGTACTCCTACTCTGAGCCCTGGCTCAACCTCACCTCCTGCTTCCCCCTTCCTCCTTCCAGACAGTGGCGCAAATCTATTCAATAAAGGCACCTCTTCAGAGGTTCCCACCCCTGATGCTACCCTCACATTCCCAGCCCTTCTCCTTTATACTGTGTGGTCCTTCACACTCCCTTCCCCTGCCGGATGCCGTCGCTACCCTGGGCACCACCCATCTGCCTTTCCCTCCACTGCTCTGCTTCTCTGACTTCCCACACCATCCTCCCCAGCTCCAATCTGAGCAGCCTTATTTCAGCTCTTAGCTACTCCAGGTTCTTGCATACTGGACAGCCCCCTTTACTTCACATCATCCCTAGAAAGACTGCTGCCCCACAGCTATTGCAGCTTACCACGCTCTTGCTTCCCATACATATACCAACTCCCTCACATCCTCCCAGCACAGCTTCTCCTAGCCTCCAGTTATACATAAATATAAAATTCAAAAATAGTTTCATAGTGGACATACGAGTTCGAGAGGCAGAAGCCGATTTAAAACTCGCCGCCATTAACTTAATGGTGGAAATCATACTTTTTATCACCCATATAGTGGTCTGGCTGTTTTTTTAAACTGTTCTACATTTTCACTTATTACAGCTCAGCTGGGTAAAGAATTCCATATGTGACAGGGAGCTCCTGCCACTCTTGAGGACCGACCTTTTCTTAAATCTGTTGCAACAGTTCTTCTATTTCTTAGGCTAATCTATCCTTTACAATTTGTAGTCCATAAGGTTGGCCACCTATGGGCACCCCTTCCCTTTCTTGACTATGCTATAGTGTCCTCCTTAATTTTCCTTTTCCCACTCAGGTCCTCGTACAGGGAGGCTATTGTGGTGACCTCCAAGAGTATGTAAAACAGATTGTGTTTATCGTTGTTGGATTTGGTATGTAATAGCACTATGTCATAAAATACCTTGATGCATATACCTTATGTTTATGAAACCTGTAAATGTTGAAAATAGCATGACACTAGGTGTTTTTGATAATGGTAAAAAGTACTAGGTGACTATTCTAGAAATTAAGTTAGTTGTGCTATTTAAAGTGCATGTAAATTGCTGTAAGTTGAACAAGTCTGAAATGTCATGGTGATTTACGTATATCCCATGGTGCTTTGCATTATGGAAGTTTGTGTGATGTTGTGTTTCTTTGAAACGTGGCTTATTGTCAATGCCCTTTGGGGTAACCCATGTTTCAGTGCTTCTGCACTGAGGTTCTTTGTCTTCAGCTTTTTTTTTTTTTTTAATTTGAGCCCCCACCACCCAAGCAAACAAGGCCCGCATAGGGGTAGAGGCTGAATCTCAACTGCTAGAGGTCAGTGTCAGTAGGTGCTGACTAAGTGCAGAGAAAAGACATACATAGCCTGTTGCTGCAAAGTTATGTACTGAAAAAGGGATATATAATTGTTTATGGTTATTTCCTGTATTTTGAATAAACATCACACACACAGATTGTGTGTTGAACTTGAAGTTCGGTGTCTGGTACAGCCCCAACAGATACATACATTTCTTTTCACTTTCACCATCCAAATGTAACAGCAAATCTCTATATTTTAGAACTCAGTGGGCTGCAACTTCAGATGTTCTATCAGAACTAGAACACTATGCCAGGAAAGCTGTTTCTTAGCAACAGCCTGACTGTGGCTCAAAAAATATTTCCTGTAAATGCCTGACTATTTTATTTAGTGTATTTGGATGTGTTAGTAATTACTTTCTATTTTTATAATAAAATATTTGTTTGTATAGTAAAAAAGTGGATTTTCACCTTTGCTTTTCACTCTGCTAGTGAAAAAGAATTCAATTGATTTTGGTATTGTGATGTCAGAAACTGCCAGCTACTTGGGAACCCAGTGTATTTCAGTGAGAAACTAAATATATTTTCTGTTTTTATCAAACTAAATAGATACTTCTTTCAGCAACAAACTTTGCCTTTTATATGTTTGTGGTATTATGGTACATCTGTAGGAGTTTACAATTTTTAAAACGGTAGTTGGCCTCTCCTTTTTCTTCCTTCCAAAGTAAAATCTGGTTATGAAGAACATCTCACGTGTTAAATTATAACAAAAGAACATATGTTATTAAATATTGCATATTTCTATTAAATACATAATATTGTGATGGTGCAAAGTGTTATTTCTCTATAAAAATCCGAAAACAGATTTGCAGTTTCCCACTGAAAACCACTGCCAGCCTTGCCAACATAATACAAGAATTCCATTGGATTGTTTTTTTTTTTGCTAGTATTCAGCAGAATACAAATAAAATGATGAAGCGGTAAATAAAAAAAACAGATACAAGCAAACAGAATGATTACATAGGAGGCATCTAAAGGCCTAAAACCTTCATTCTTCAACATATACATCCTCATTAAGCACTTACTGTTTAAAGATCTAGTGTACTGCATAAAACTAATATTTGATTTTAAAAGCAGCCAACCATTACATTTTATATCTGAGGTACTTTTTGGTTTTCCTTTGTTTAAGTAAAAGATTCTGTACCTAATGTTGGTAGGTGTGATGTGTGGAATAGCCCTCTGCCTGGCAGCTGACATGTCTAGCTCTGTTGCCCCAATTACATCATCAGCATTGTGACCTCATTGCTGCTTAGGAACAGCCACTTGGTAGCTGCCAGGTCAGTCAGGTGTGATGTCATTTTCAGTGAGATCACAATGCTGATAAAGTAGTGGGGAGACTAGAGATAGACATGTCAGCTGCCAGGCTAAGAGCTGTTCCACACATCCGGTGCAAAATTGTCACATAGAAAACTTTCTAACGAGCAAAGGGAGAAAGAAAAATACTTCAGAAATAAAAAGCTACAACTGACTACTACTTAAAATTTGCATTCTTTTCCTGTCTGCCTATTTTGGCTTCACTAGCTCGTTAAGGTACTTATTAAAAAAAAGTGGATTCCTTTTGCCATCTAGCAAAAATACACATTTATGATGCTATGTTTTTTTTATTTTAGGCCTTTCAACTGATTAAAGCCATATCTGTGTTACTCAACTTCACTACTGAAGAGGAGAACATGCTAAAGGAGACTTTAGAATATAAGGTAATATCATCTGAATGCTTGTTTTTCCTACCCTTTTAGGGAAGGCTGTCATTTCACACTCACATCCTGCTGCAGTAAAACTGTTCAACAGCTCTTCACTGTTCATCTGCAGAAGATTTCGGGCTGTACAGTGCAGGTCTTCTCTTTCAGACTGTCCCCTTAGTTCAGTTGCTTGGAGATATCTCTGTGGTTTCCCCGTTTCCTGTCTAATGCCATGGATTACAGCTGCAGTCACAGTGGTGAGATTGTCAGAGAAGATGACGGTGTGAAAAATGTAGCAGCAGCTGGTCCAGTTGCAGTGTTCTGCACTGCCACACAAGAGACCCTAGTTTGAAAATGACCTTAAGTATTGCACTCAGTGGACTTAATCGGACAAGCACATCATGGAGAAGATGTACTCACTGTCCGGTAATGGAGGGCTGGCATGCATTGCTGTCAAGTACCCCATAGACAGAAGTATGAGTGGAACTGTGTGAGGTCACGGAGGAGACTGTGGCACTCTCAGTTGAGGTCAGGTGCATCAGTGCCACCTGTATGACGTTGCTTGTGGAGCAGGGACTCTTGGGACAAAATTGGGAAAACAAGTCGTCTAGTCACTATCCAAAAAATGACAGGAAAGAACCATAAAAGTGGTGACTGAACACAGGCTGTTTTAGTTTTATTTAGGCAATTTCTGTAAGTTAGACGAGTGTCACAATGAAGGTTTTTGGCAGGGGGGCTTGTAACATATGCTGCCATGACTACTACGGAAGGTTTGGCCTATCTCACCTGCACATGATGTGTTCATCCATACTGGGATGTTCTGGCTGATCAGGATTAAGTGACCCTAGGAGGCACATTACTCTTTCTCTCTATGGCTATCCAGTACAAGATATGGAATATTCTGTAAAACTGCTTATATTCACGTTAATTGATTTTCTAATTGCCTAGATCCAGTTTACTCTCTGCACTTGGGCACTCTTCCCCTGAGCATGCTTAGTCACTGGAACAGTCTTTAAGCTTGACTTCTCATACCATTTCGTCCTCCAGCTTTGCCCCACTGCACTTAGATCTGAAAAGAATAGGTTCCCCCTTTACATCTTCTGCTAATGAATTAGGATTCTGTTAGTGTTCACGATTTTCAGTGATTCTTTTCAAAGTTTTGCTTTAATTTTTGACTCATTCCATTAACTTCTCCTATGACTTCCTCCTCTGTCATGGACCTTCGTAACAGAACAGAAGAAGAAGCTGGGGTTCAAGAGGTGCAAGGTGTGCAGATACCTGATGTCTGCGACCAACCAGTACAATGTCTGCGAGTACTGTGTGTGGAGCATTGCATCTGGTGCCAGGTCATGCACCAGTAGGCACTCAATGAGCACTGGCTGTAGGCACTACGGGGCATGCCAACTAAGATGTATGTACCTTCTGTGGCTGTGGTGTCAGCAGTACAGTTGCAGGCCCTAGAAGGGGAGAGGGCTGATGAGGATGTGATCCTGAACATTCTCATGGTGGAGTAGGAGTATGTGTTGGATCTGCCAACTCCTCACTAAGAGGAGCGTTTTATAATTTACATCTGTCTCTCCATTCCTTTGAAGGTGAGTCTCTCTCTCATCTGCAGTGGTGCAAGAAGACTCAGTAGTATTGGGATTAAGTGAGTTGATGAACTGATTGTGCACTCCCAAGCTACAGTTTCCTTGTGGTCTGTCAACCCTTTTGAGGATTAGTCCATCCAGGAAATTGATTCTTCATTCTCATTGGTCTCAAGTGCTTACCATGGCTCATCCGTCCCAAGCAGGGTGATTTTGGGACAACAGCTCCCGTTTTGCCCTTCACCAGTTCAGCCAGTGCCGGTCTTTCAAACACCGGTGCAGCCACCTGTTCAGATGATGCCCAGGATCTTTCTGATGGGGCAGCTGGACCCAGCAGCTCCTGCGCAGTGTTTGTCCAGAGTCCGTGTTCGAGATCAAGATCACAGTCACATATCTGATCTGTTGACAGAACTGGCTTTCGATCTCGAGTCCTTCCCCATCATCTTTTGGCTACTGCCACAGATGGCAGTTGTATCCATGATGGCAGAAATATGGGTTCAAACAACATGAAGTCTTGCTGTATTCTGACTATATGCAGTTAGCCCCAGCACTTGAACTGCTCCAGAGAGTAAAGGGTTAACTCTATGCCAAGGCATAGCACATTGAGTTTGAGCTCAGTTTTCATACCTCTGTCTGTGGTACTCTGAAGTGTAACCATCAGATTTTTTTTTAATTTTTTTTTATTTAGCTTGCTTTTTGGCCCTCTTCTGCCGTCTGTTAGAGCTCCACCCTAGTCACGGTGCCCCTGAGACTCCACTGCCTAATAAGCCCCTTGCTCCCCCAGTCACTCCTGACTTACCTCCCAGGAAGCGGGACACGGCACCACAGGAGGCACCGGTGCTGTGGAGTCATATCTGGTTGGGGAGCCCTCGGCCAGGCGGCTGATTTTAGTCTCGGGGCAGGGCGTCATAGAGACATCCGGCAGAGAGGGAATTTTAATCTCTCTAGGCTGGGGCAGAGATGTGCAATGTCGCCAGCATCTGTCCCACCCCAGTAACCCTTGTCTATGCGTCGGTGGACAGGGTGATTAACCTTACTGCTGTAATCACTCACACACAGGCCAGGAACCACCCCGGAGAAGTAGAGCAGTTCTGGGACGCCAATCCTTCTCCCTGCTGGCCTTCCAACAACCCGGGCTCATTCCTGAACCCGTTTTGCCGGCGTCGCAAGCAGAAATCCAACCGCTGCACCAGCGAGCCGGCTAACCATCAGATTTCTTACTCTGCTTAACTGTGAAGTCGCTCCAGAGATCCCTGCTATGCTTTGGTTTGGTAATAGTTTGAATCAGTCGTTTTTTTCAACCGTAGTTCTTATTTTATCAGTATTCTTACCTCTGTCTCGGTAACAGTAAGTGGTAGTAGTAGGTAGTGGTAATTTTTGTTGAATTGTCAGAAATTGTTTTGTTTTCAGTTCTTTTCTGGTCGGTCTGGTTCAGAACCGAAGTCTGTTGTGATTTGTGTATTTCTGTATGCATTATTGTGGTTTTCTGGTACTTATCGGTTCCTAAAAAAATCTGGATTTTTGTGGGAATTTTTTAACCGACCCGTGACACGATTGGAACCAATAAGCGTTAGTTGCCTGGCTTAATGCTGACAAGGGTGACTTTTTTTTGTATTCGGTATGTCTGTGAAACCCAAAAAGAAGACTGGTCCCACTGGGTTTCAGCACTGTACCGAGTGTGGGAAGGCCTTTGCTAAGGCTGATCCCCACCTCGTATGTGAGTATTGTCTGTGGTTTGACCACCTCAAGGAAGACTGCCAGATTTGTAAGAACTTTCCCAAAGCCACTCTTGAAAAACATCTGAGTAGGCTGAAGGAAAGGGAGGCCGAGAAGTCCGCTGACCAGGATGGCCAGCCCGGTTCAGTTGCGACCGAACCTGAAGAGGTGCCCAATGATCTGGGCGATACCTCTTCAGGCAAAAGGAGATCTGACTCTGTGGAGTCGGTTCCGGCTAAGAGAAAAAGAAAATCAGCCGGTTCGGAAACCCCATGTTCCGACCGCTGAGGAAATAGCGAAAGTGATTAGAATAGTGCAGTCGCTTTGCCCAGTTCCGACCGAACCAACATCAGTTCAGAGGCGATCGGTTCGGTCGGAAGTTGTTGCGTCAGATATTGATCCAGAGGCATACTATGAGGGCGATTGGGAGAAGGAGGAAGAAGATGGAAGGAGAGTTTGAAGGCCTAAATGAGCCAGTAGAGCCTGACATCTCCCCAGACAGGCCTTCCAGTGTTTCCCCTCCCAGGCATTCTGAGCCCCCCCTTCCACTTCTTGTTTTAAAAGAAGGTAGCGGAGACTCTTCAGCTTCCTATGGAAGAGGCTGATCAGGATCAGTAGGAGCCTGATTATATGGAAATGATGGATGTTCCAGAGTCAAAGAGAGTGCACAGATCCCTTTGGAAACAGACACAGAAAATCATGCAATTTCCCACATCCATTCCTCTTGTGGATAAAAGAAGGGACAGGAGGTATGCCTTATCAGGTCCTGGCCATAATTCCTTTCAGCACATTGCAGCCACGTTGGGGTAGTGCAGCTTGGGCTTCTGTTCATTCCTTTACAAAACACTACAGTTTGGAAATTAGCTGTCGTCGTAGAGCAGGCTTCGGGTTGGCTGTTCTGCAAGGTCTTCTTTCTTAAGACTCTTACAGCCGGAGGTTCTATTGGTTGGTTAGTTTTCCTCCTCCCGGGTGCTTTTCTTTTTTCCAGACTTCTTGGGATTCAGTCCTGTATGTAATTATCTACTGCAAGAGCCCTCTTGAAGTAAGATAGTATAGTTACGTAAGAACTTACCGTAACAGTAGATCTTTGAGAGAGGCTTTTGCAGTGGGTAATATCTTCCTGCCCTCTATCCCCCTTAGCTTTTTCAGCTCCTTTTCCAGGAAGGGAAATATCCATTTCTCTCTCATCTTGCCTATTTTGCCTTTGGCGGGAAAGAACTGGAAGGCGGGCGCGGGGGACCGTCTCTTTATACTGACATCGGTCACCTGACGTGGGGGCAGTCCCCCGCCAGAGACTGCTAGCTAGAAATTTTTTCATGGGGTCCTGACACCAGCTGGCTTCAGTCCTATATGTAATTACCTACTGCAGGAGCCTCTCTCGAAGATCTACTGTTACAGTAAGTTCTTACATAACTGTACTTTACTATGTGGAACATACTAAGGCCCATAGGAATGACTGTTCTCAGTTGTTTCTCACTTATGGAGAAGTGGGAAAGGGCAAACCTGCCACCAAGAGAACAGTTGCCAGGTGGATTGTCTCCTGTATCCAGTCCTGCTATTCAAAGCTTGGAAAAGAGCCTCCCTCAGGCCTGAGGGTTCATTCTACCAGAGGTATAGCTGCTTCAGTCGCAGCAGCGAGAGATATACCTTTAGTGGAAATCTGTAAAGCAGCCACCTGGAAATCTGTTCGCACGTTTACCAAGCATTACTCTCTGGACATTCAGTCAAGAAGTGATGCTAGGTTTGGCACAGCTGTGCTGCAGAACCTATTTTGGGAACCTATTGATACCTCGATATGGAACTGGAGAATCCAGTCTTTGTATTGTTTTGTTCCCCTTGATGTACCCAGTCATCCTGAAGAACCATCATATCTGATATTATGGGTGTTATCATATCTTGTGACCTAAAGGTGGCTGAACAGTGAGACAAGGCAGTGGGGAGAGCCAGTGGGCTGCTAGGGTGCATAGGGAGGGGTATCACCAGAAGAAAGAGGGAGGTGGTGATACCTCTGTATCAGTATCTGGTGAGACCCCACTTAGAATACTGTGTCTAGTTCTGGAGTACTTATCTCCGAAAGGACATAGACAGAATTGATGCAGTCCAGGGGAAGGCAACTAAAATGGTGCAGAATCTGCATCAAAAGCCCTATGAGGAGAGACTGAAGGACGCAGGTCTTCATTGCACGTCCCCATCCTGCTTAAAGGGGGGTTAAAAAATCCCGAACATCGCCGTCTTCATGGCGCTCTGCCCCTGGGTGCCCCGATTAGCCTCCGGAGCCGATCCCCCGACTAGATACATGTACCGCGGCTCCAATATAGGGGGTCGGTGACACGGCCCCGCTCTCTGGGGGGAAAGCCGGGGATAACCAAGGGGATGCGGTCATGTCCAGAGGTGGGGGCAACGGAGGGTCCATGACCAGAGCAGATAGTACTGACGGGAGTAGTAGGGGCAAAAAGAGATAATAATAAAAAAAAAAAAAGAATCAGGGGAAATGTATCGAAACACTTCTTCACAGAAAGGGTGGTGGATGCCTGGAACAGCCTCTCTGAGTAGGTGGTGGGAGCAAAAACTGTAATGGGATTTAAGGAGGAATGGGATAGGTATAGGGTAACCTTAGAAGCGGGGGGGGGGTTAAGTTGGAGATCAAGTAGGGTCTATGGTGTGACAGTAGGTAGGGAATATGGGCAGACTAGATGGGCCAAGCGGTCCTTATCTGCGGTCAGATTTTTTGTTGCTATATTTCTGTGTTCAAAGTGCATGGCCCAGCATTAACCATAGTGCTAAACTTGCCTAGAAAATATTGTATCATCATTGATTCAGCCTCATTCAGAAGGCATCAGTTGGTCTTCCCCTCATTCTGGATCTTCTTTCCTGTTCCAGTGGGTTACGGGATTGATACTTAAGCCTGGCATGTCTGCATCTGTAGGATGACACAGGAAAGACTGGAATTAAAATCTCTTGGCCTCTCTGGGAAAGATCTAATGATTCTCTCAAGTGAACGTTTTTTTCTCTTCGGTGCATGAAAGTGTATCTCCCTTCTGTTGTGAAATTTTCATTATTCTGAACTATTTGGTCTTACTTTGAGAGGGTTCCTTCAGTAGGTCAAAACTCATCACATATAGGACTAGCGCCACCTGGCATCTGGGCCGCACAGCAGACTTTTCTAGCAATACCTGATGGGGGACCACCCAGCTGATGACACGTGACCGTCAGCATGATCCTATATAGTGGGCGGTCCCCACGCCTGCCCTCCAGTTCTCTCCCACCGTTGCCTTGTGTCAGTCGCATCGCAGACTTCCCACAACGATCGTCTTTGAAGGTTACTATTTTTTCATCAGTTTACACCGCACTTTTTTCTTCCGATTTCAAACATCCTTCTATGTCTTCTCGGAAGAAATGTCAGTCTTGTGGCACTCAAATTCCACATAAAGATGGACATGTGAAGTGTGTGATCTGCTTGGGCCTGGGCTATCCAGTTTCTTCCTGCCCAGATTGCCAGCCATTTAATCAGGCCACATGCAGAAGGAGGCAGCAGGCTCGGGAGGCCCACCACTTGACGACCCAGCTGGCGTCTTTAGAAAAACAGATGGAGCAGATCCGTGAATCTTCTTCTTCTTCCCCTTATAAAAAAGAACACCAGAAAGAGAAGCACAAGAAGCGGGAGTGCACCACGGAGGGTTCCCAGGCCGAGGCCTCTAGGCCCTCGACCAGCAAGGCCCCTTCCCAGCCGCTGCCTAAGGAGAAATCAGCTTTGGGGGATCCAAGTAAGTCCTGCAAACCCTCCTCCGCAGATATGTCAGCCACCAGCTCTTCTGATGGCTGCACCGCGCCTGCCACTAAGTCGGCTTCCGGCTCCTCCGGGGACCGCCCAACCACTGGTAAGTCGGCTCCCCAGGCTTCGGTGACCTGCACGGCCTTAGCTGTTAAGTCGGCAGGGGGCTCCTCCCCCTCCCACCCAGCTCCGTCTGGTCAGATGACCACCTCTGGTGGGCACTCAGGCGTGGCTCTCCCGCCGAGGCTAGTGGTGGCCAACCTGACGTCCGGAAGAGCCCAGGGGAGACTACCCCACTCCCCCCCTTCTCCACCACTGGTAGCTTCCCCTGCTTAGGCCGATATCTTGGGCAATGACAGTGTGGAGCCCCTAGATGTCGACCACACCTCTGAGTTCGTTCCTCACTCCCCTGAAAGGGTCACAGGGAAGGAGGCTCCTCCTCAGCCTTCTGGCCCTACTCCAGAGGCCCCTCCTATCCTTTCTGGGGGGAATCACCCCCAACCCGGCACCTGCCTTGGTCGAGATCCCTCCATCGGATCCGGCAAAAGTTCTTCCGACGCTGGACCCTCCGACGACGGTCTCCGAGCCTGGGCCCAGTCGTCTGCCACAGCCTTCGGCTCCAGTGCCAGATGTGGTCCCTCCGTTGGGTCCCCTTTGCCCGGCTCAGACGCCAGCCCATCCGACGCCGGACCCCTCTCCGGCAACAGATCTGGTGCTGCTGGTCCCAGTGACGGTGGCCCCGACCCTGGACCTGCCGCTGATCTACACAACAGCACGCCCTACATGGGTTCCCCCTCCATCAGGTCCCCTGACGTTGGGCTTATACTCTCAACCCTAGACTGTCCTGCATTATCCCTCGGGGTATCCTGGGGACCATTACCTGGCTGGTCCCCCTCCAGTCTGGAGTGGCGTGGGGCATTACTTACCTGGATACAGTCAATACCCGGGGTATGGCTATTCGGGTTACCGGGGTACCACTACCCTCCTCTCCTGGTCCCTCCACCTCTTCCTCCTCCTCCTCCTCCCCAGCCTCCTCCTCCTCCTCAACAAGCTCTGGTTCAACCAGACTTTAGGACTCTCATCCAGTCTTAGTGGCAGGTTGCGCGCTCGGAGCTGCTATCAGACCTAGAGAGCAGACTTCCACCGACGCACTCTCCTAGGTCCCCATCCCCAAGAAGTTCATCCCATTCTACAGTTCATGCCATAGGGACCACTCCCAAGGATAAAGCTCTCCCAGATTTTGGAGACCATCTGGACGTCGGGGATGATGATGAGGAGGATGGCGATGATTGTCCAGAGGAGTCCGCTGATCATGAGTCCTCAGCCCCTAAGGGCAAGGCTTCTCCCAAATCCCCACCAGAGGACCCTGCCTTTTCGGATCTCCTGAGGTCCATGCAGAATTATTTTGATTGGGAGTCGGAGGAACAGGATCCGATGCAGCAGAGACTCACCGAACATCTGGACCTGGAGTCTCCATTCCCAATCCCTGTTCCCCCATGGATAGGACCTCACCAGGATCTCTCCTCTATGGTCTGACAGATGCCTCATTCCATCCTGGTGGTTCCCAAGACGGCGGACAGTTTACCGGGTGCCCAAGGATGCTCCATTCCTCCATGCACATCTGAAGGCGGACTCTGTTGTGATTTCGGCTGCTCATGACCGCTCATCAGCACCTAAGCACATGAGCACCTCTCCTCCAGACAAGGAGTTGAGGCAGATGGACCAGTTCAGTAAGAAGCTCTATCCTTCAGCAACATGTGCACTTCGGTCCCTTAATTATGTGGCCCATATGATGTCGCACCAAAAGGCTACTTTGGCCAGGCTCGAGGCCTATGTCCAAGCTATGGACCCTTCGGATCTCAAGGAGGAGCTCGCCAAGGATCTCTGCCTGTCACGATTTTCTTGCAGGCATGCATTGCGGGCTTCTTACGACTCTGTCAGTTCAGTAGCCCGCACCTTGGCGACCGCCATTGCTTTGAGATGACAGGCCTGGCTTCGCATCTCTGGCCTCGCAAATGAGGTTCAGTCTGCGATTCAGAACGCCCTCTTTCGAGGCTCGGTGCTCTTTGGTGGTGGCACCAAGGACATCATCACCAAACTCTGGGATAAAGGTCAGGCCCTGAGGTCAGTGCAGTCCATGTACCGATCGGGTGCCCAACAACAACAGCAGCAGCCCTTTCGGAAAAGGACCTGGAGGCAGAGGCAGCAGGCCCCGGCTTGTCACCAGGGCAAGCCTAAGTCCATGGGTTCCACCACTCCTCCCGCCTCCAAGAATAAGAGACATTCAGGGGGCCTTCCCACTGACCGTCCTGCCACCTTCTGACTCCCTCGCACCACCCCCTCCTCAGCCTCAGTGCAAGGAGCCGGTGGGGGGGGGTTTGCCTGCCATGCGCAGGTGTGGCAGGGCATTACCTCAGATGCATGGGTCCTGCAGATGGTGTCTGCTGGACACACCAAACAGTTTCTGGAGATTCCCCCAGACTCTCCGTCAAACCAGTCAGCCTACTCTCGAGACCAGGCTCTTCTCATCATTGAAGAAATCCAAACTCTCTTGCTGAAGGAAGCAATAAAGAGCATTCCTCTCCGACAAAGGGGAAGGGTGTTCTACTCCCACTTCTTCCTGGTTCCAAAAAAGTCAGGCGACTTGAGACCCATCCTCGATCTGAGCAGTCTCAACCTGTTCATTGAGTACAAAAAGTTCAAAATGCTAACTTTCCAAAGCCTTCTTCCTCTCCTGCTGTAGAACCAGTGGCTTTGTGCTCTGGATATGCAGGATGCTTACCTGCACATTCCAATCTTCCCCAGCCACCGCCAGTTCCTGCGGTTTTGTTTCCAAGGGGAGCATTTCCAGTTCCAGGCCCTCCCCTTTGGTCTTTCTTTGGCACCTCTGGTCTTTACCAAGTGCCTGGCGGTGGTGGCAGTCTTTCTGCATCACCAGGGCATAGCAGTTTTCCCTTACCTGGATTACTGGCTAATCTCAGCCCCTCCAGGGATTCTCTCTCAGAAGCTCTGACTTTCATTCTGGATTTGTTTTCCAAGTTGGGGATTACTGTCAGTTTCCCCAAGTTGTCTTTTTCCCCGACCCAGAGACTTCAGTTTATTGGGGCAGCCTTGGACATGATCCAGAGCAGAGCCTTCATTCCTCTGGACAGGTTGGAGACTCTGGTCCATCAGGCTTCAGTAGTGGCCTCATCCAGGACCATCCCAGCAAGGGAGGTCCTTTGCCTACTCGGCCTGATGGCGAACTCCATCGCTTACCATTCCCCTTGCGAGGCTTCACATGAGAGTCACTCAGTGGTCCTTGCGGGTGCAGTGGGATCAACTCCTGGACGACCTGGACCATCCAGTCCTGGTATCGTCAGCAGTGCAGAAAGACTTGCTTTGGTGGAGGGATCCTTGCAACCTTTCCTTGTGTCTCCCTTTCAGGAGCCTTGCCATCTCTGACTACAGATGTATCGAACATGGGATGGGGGGCACATCTAGGGGAACACCAAGCCCAGGGGCTTTGGTCCAGCTCGGAGGCATTGTTGCACATCAGCCTTCTGGAAATGAGAGCGGTCTTGTACGTGCTTCAGGCGTTCCAGACCTTTCTTCCCAAGGGATCACTGCTTGTCCAGACAGACAATATGTCAGTAGTCTGGTACCTCAACAAACAGGGAGGAACTCACTTGTACCCTCTTTGCAGGGAAGCAATGAAAGTGTGGAACTGGGCAGTCCAGCACGATCTGTCCTTGGTGGCCGTGCATGTTCCAGGCATCCAAAATGTCCTGGCAGCCAGTCTCAGCAGGTCTCAGACCCTCAGTCATGAATGGGAACTAAGTCAGGAAGGGGCAGAGACTTTCTTCCTAAGGTGGGGGTGTCCGGAACTCAACCTTTTCGCCTCCCCATTTAACACAGAACTTCACAGTTTTTGCTCACTCGTTCCAGGGCATGGTGCTTTCTGGCACGACGCGCTCTCTCTCCCGGACAGGGAAATTTTTGTATGTCTTCCCTCCATTTCCCATTCTCCAGAGGGTTCTCCTCAAGCTTCAGGCAGAGAAGGTGCAGATGATCCTCACCCCCCCCCGGCCGGAACAGATTTGGTTCACACTTCTGCAGTAGTTAGCGGAGGAACCACCGGTTTCCAGTTCCTATGACTCACGACTTCTTGACACAGAATCAAGGCCAGCTCGTTCACCCGGGGCTCAGGACCCTGCACCTTCATGCGTGGCTCCTGCAGACATAGCGGTCTCTCGCTTTGGGGTCTCCTCTCAAGTTGCCCAGATACTGGATGAGGCTAGAAAACCATCTACCTGTTCCACCTATGCTATGAAGTGGAAAAGTTTTTACATTTGGGCGGCTTCCAAAGATTGGAACCCTTTCTCTTGTCCTGCCCCACAAGTCATGGAATACCTCCTTCATCTTTCAGATTCGGGTCTCTCTTATTCCTCCTTGAAGGTCCATCTTTCGGCTATTTCAGCGTACCACGAGCTGGTGGGTGGTAAACTCGTGGCTCATTGGTAGCCTCGAAAACATTTCTGAAAGAGATTCTCCATCTGAAACCCACCATCTGCGACACTACACCACCTTGGGATTTAAACTTTGTGCTGGAGAAGCTCATTCTCCCCCTTTTTGAACCAATGATGAGCTGTGATTTACACTTCCTGTCCTGGAAGACGTTGTTTTTAGTTGCGGTTAGCTTACCTTGAAGAATTTTGGAGCTTCAGGCTCTGGTTTGTAAGGAGCCTTATTTAATTTTCCATAGGGACCAGGCGGTCCTCAGGACAAATCCAAAGTTTTTGCCTAAGGTGGTGTCGGAGGTCACACTGAACCAATCAGTGGAGCTCCCTGTATATTTTCCATCCCTTGCGAATAGGGGTGAGGCACTTCTGCACACTATGGATGTGCATCGTATCCTCCGGTGCTATACCCACCGTACAAAAGAGTTCCATAAGGATGACTAATTGTTTGTCTCCTTTGCCCCCAGGTCTTTGAGCAAAGCTGTTTCTAAGCAGCGCCTATCCAATTGGTTGGGAAATTGTATACGCTTTTGCTACCAGAAGTATGGCAAGCCTCTGCCAGGGCCCGTGAGAGGTCATTCTTCAAGGGGCATGGTTGCTTTCACAGCTTCTTTGCGTAACGTGTCAGTAGCCGATATCTGCACAGCTGCAACGTGGACTGTCCATACCTTTAGCAAACACCAAAGTCTGGACATTGCTTCTAGGCAGAGGGCAGGTTTGGGCCTAGCTGTTCTGCAGGGCCTTCTGTCCTAGGCTGGTTCCACTCTGTGTTTTCCTTGGTTGTTGGAGTTTTTTCCTCCTTCCTTGTTTCTCTTGGTCTCTCTTAGGAGGGACTGCTTGAGATTCAGTCCTATATGTGAGGACCTACTGAAGGAATCCTCTCGAAGTAAGATGGTACAGTTACGTAGGAACTTGCCATAGCAGTAGAGCTTCAAGAGAGGTTCCTTCAGTAGGTCATATTTTTCCACTCCCTCCTTCCCCCTTTTTATTTAGGAACTCCAGACTCTGTTTCCTCCTGCTGTCAGGCCTCTTCTAGGCTCCGGCGGGAGAACTGGAGGGCGGGCGTGGGGACCACCCACTATACAGGGTCATACTGACGTCAGTCACGTGACATCGGGTGGGCAATCCCCCATCAGGTATTGCTAGAAAAGTCTGCCATGCGGCCCAGAAACCAGGTGAAGCTAGTCCTATATGTGATGACCTACTGAAGGAACCTCTCTCGAAGATCTACTGTTATGGTAAATTCCTACGTAACTGTACTTTCTTCTTGCTAATCTTCGGACTGAAGGCAGCATCTGTAAAGGCTCACCTTTCTCTGCATCTTATTTTGAGTTCCGTTTCTAAACCCTGGCTCCTGAAAGTCTTGTCCATTTTTGTTGATGTGCTGAAATTTCTCTAGCCACCTTCTCAAGTGTCTCTTCATATGTGGGACTTTATCATTCAAGGGTTTCTCATTTAAATGTATGGACTCTAGCGAACTTGTGGGTACTTGTGTGAAAAAAGTCTTGTCTGCATGATGTGACCTCAGCCAGAAGGGTCAAATAGCTACGGGCTCATTCCATTGCCCTTTCTTTCCTGGTTTTCCACAAGGGCAAAGTGGTCTTGTGCACCCATCCCATATTCCTGCCCTAAGGTATACAGTGAGGTCCATTGTACCAGTCCATATCTCTGCATGTGTTCTTTCATATGCCTCATGGTTTCAGGGATGAAGCCTTGTTTTACTGGCAGGTTGTGAAGAGGACCCTTCTGTTCTGTCCATTTTGTTTTCTTTAAACCTCAAGAGGATAATAAGCACCTCTTTGTGACTTTTGCGGAGTCCCTTACAGGTAGACCAACTTCCAAACAGACCTCTTCTTCTGGATTGTGATCTGTATTGGACATTGCTACAAACTGGTCCTTCTCTTCTAGGCACACACACGTTCTTCCCTGAGCAGTTTTAGAGCATCTCTCTCTGAGTTGAAAGCTGGTGACCTGGTCTTTTTGTTTTTTTCTCTCCCTCTCTTATGTCTCAGGGTTAAGACTCTATTAGAACTGAGGTGGCCCAGTGGCATGGCGAGCTAAGGCACTGACTGCTACACTGCCTACTGCACTGGCGACCCAGGTTTGGAAATGAACCTAAGTCACTCAGTGGCTGGCTGGGAGAGGGAGGATTGAGTGTCTGTAGGACAGCTCTCCTCTCTTGGGATGGGGGGAGGGGAATGTCTGTCCTGCAGCAAGACTGCCACCTAGAGGAATCTAGGTGGCAGCACTGTGGGACAGCAAGGGAGGGGGGTCCCCATGGCTGGACGCCAGAGGCATCCCAGTGGAGGTAGATCACACATGTCGTATCACTGCAAGCACATGGGCCCCAAAGGAGAAAATGGAGGAAAAACCTTCCAACCCCAGCAGTGTGACAGCCTAGTCCTGTGGCAGGACACCAGTGAAGAAGGTAAGTTCTAAGGAGGTCAGGTGTTGGGGTGGAAGGAACCAGGTGACAAACACAAGGTGGGGGAAAAAAGGCCCTATTAAAGCTAAATACTCGTACTTAGTTTTGGCAACGGACCAGCAGCAACTACAGGGCACGGCACCTTGGCACCCCCACATGGTGCTGCGTGCCATGTTGTCCATCCTGGGCCAATCTCCAAGTGAGCAGTCAATGACAGTCTCTTCTTGAAGATATTCCCCAACTTTAGTGTTGCCCACAACTCCAGAGAGGGTGACAGCTCTGAGCACAACATTGAAGTTGGCTCTGAGTGAGATTTTGAGGGTGGTACCAGTGATGGTAATGGTGTGAAGCCCGTCTCCGAGGATGTTGCTGGATCTGAACAAAGTGCCGGAGGCATTATTGACTCGGGGTAAGGCAATAACCTGGAGGCTAAATTCTCTGCAGAGTTGATGGATGACATCATCACCAGTGAGGACCAGGGCCTCCCTGTGGGACCTGTATGGCTCCGGTCTCCTCAGCTACGGGTTACCCCCCCCATGGGCACCAATTGGATCACTCCTCGGAGGTAGGAGGACACCCTTTGGGTGACTCTGCTGGACCCTCATCTCATGCGAGGCCATCTGTGCAGTTCCACAGCCATGGACGGAGGCCCCTGAGACCTGGAATCTCAACCCTTCTAGAAAGGCCTCTTCAATTCCTAGAAAGGATGCCCTTGATGATAGGCTCTGAGGGGCCTCTAACGTGGAAGCAACAGCAGGCATAGGTCCGGTACCTTAGATGATTTGTATAGGAAGTCTGACAGAGCCCGGTACAGGCTCTTCCTTCCAATATCGACCCTCCCTGGAGGTGGTGCCTTTTCTCCATTGATGTCCTCCAGTGAGGACAATGAGTCATTCATCCACCTTCTTCTGCTGCTGAGTATGCCCTGTACCAGCAGTTCATGGTGGAGATGATCCAGGCACTTGACCTTGAGACCTATACAAGCTACAATCCAGCAGCCCTGCCACTGGAACTCTGTGGAGTTGCCATTGTCGACACTGGTCATTCCTCCTTGGCCTAGCGCTATGGAAAAGGCATCTAGGGTTGCATAGAGGCATCCCTCTTCAGTCTAGTCATTCAGAGACTATCTCATGCAGTATAGTGCACCCACAGAGTCTGTAGGTGAGGTACTTCACCCCACTTTGGGGTTTCAAGTACTACAGACCCCATTTGGGCCAGAGAGCCTTATGCGTGACTGACCTCCAGACACAGATTCTATTCACAGGGATACTTTTGGAAGGAAAGCTTCCACCTTGGCATGTGCTCTCATATGCATCTCGGCACATATGGTGACCTGTAACCATCACCTGTGGTTGCAGCTGCTAGCTGCACTGCCACTGAATCAGTCAGGCAGGTTATTGACATTTTCACCTGAAGTCCGGAGGTAGCACAGCTCCAGTCGAGGGCATCTTACAGTGTCAGTGAGGTGACCTTCAGACTAGTGGGAGTAGCAGTCTGTATCTAATGGCTGGCATGGCTTCACCTTTCCAGACTGGCACCTTTAGCCTGGTGTAAAGTGCTTAACTTGCATTTCCAGGAGCTCATTTCTTCTCCCCCAGGGTCAGACTGGAACTGTCAGGTAGCCCTCCTGGTCCTGTGCCACAGAAGTTCTGTCTGGCCTCGATCAGTCTCAGGTTTCTCCAGACCTGTAAGGAACCCCTGCCTTCAGGTATTCACCCCACGCAGAGGGCTGAGGGCATATCTTACCTTCAGGGTGAGCCAGATCCTCCCTAAGAAAAGGGGAAGCTTGGTACTCTGACCCATAGGTGGGAATCAATGGTGAAGACTGATTCTTGGAAGATATGAAAGTTACATACTCACCGTAAGTGTTGATCTTTCAGAATATTTTCACCATTGATTACCACTCCTTCCCACCAATCCTCACCTCTGAGCAGCTCACCCTGTTATTGCTGGCTGGCACCTGTAGTGCTGCATACCTCTTCCAGTAGCTCCCCTCCCTTTTGGACAGCTTGTTAAAAAAAATGGTTTGGGACGCACTATTGGGTTCCCAGTCCACCAAAAAAAAAAAAACTTGTACAAAAAATGGGGTGAAGGCCGTCTTTATGGCTCTATGCCAATCCAAAAATGAAAACTCAACAAAAAAAAAAGAGGTCACTCCTCTCCTTCTTTTTCCTGCCCAAGATATAGCCCTTCCTCCCTGGGCATATTCCTGTTAGTTGCTAAATGCAAACTGTACCCTCTGGGTAGTATCCAGTCTCACTCCACTTGACAGTATCACAGTCTGTGGTCGCATGCCCTGCACCTGACTGGATCATGCTGTACTAGCCTCCACACAGGGTACATCCCAGCTGCTGCAAGAAAGGCAGGCCAGTTTGTCTCTGGTGGAAAGTCAGGACGCAGCAGGGGCAAAAGTTTCTAAACCATAGCCAGTCACAGTAATCGTAAATACTTTACAGAAGCATGCATGTCCAACTGTGGATGCATTTGCTGTCTCAAGTTTATAACTCGATGATAAAGATGATGATGCAGAAGTGGGGGATGTTGGAGGAAGAGGCTGTTGGCGCTCCCCCTTTGGGTCAGAGCACAGACGAGCCCCCCCCACTCCACTGAATGACTGAGAGGCTGTGGCATAGAGATGTGAGTGCCAGGACGTTGTTGTGAGGGGAAGGAAGAGCAGAGATGTTAGCGCAGTAGGGCAGGGACCAGCCAGCCCCCCACACACACACACATACATACACCACTCAACAGTGTTGAAAGGTGCCCATGAGCAGGAGACAGAAATAAGGCCTGGTGTAAGAAAGATGTATCTCTATTCCCTCTTTATTCTGATAGATGGGAGGGAAGAAAAAATTACTCACCTTAGTAATTGTGTTTCTTCTGATGGAGTCTTGCTGTATTCTGACATTATGCCGTTAGCCCCAGCACTTGAACTGCTCCGGAGAGGAAAGAATTAACTGTATGCCAGAGCATTGAACATTGAGCTCGAGCTCAGTTCAAACCTCTGTCTGCTGCACTTTGAAGTGTAACCGTCAGATTCTTATGAGCTAATACTAACTAACTACACCTACTGTGTGGAAATTGTGAAATTACTAGCCAAAAGGCAACCAAATATTTTGGATCCCAAAAGACTCAAGTTGAGAAATCCAAAACAAAAACTAGGTAGTGAACAACTATAACTATTAAAACAAAAAAACATAAACCACTCCCCCTCTCTAAAAAGGGGATAGTGCCAAGTGCACCCCGGAGGTGCAACACTGCGCCTGCCAGCCCACTTCCCAAAAAACAGGTTCTGAGAGAGGAGGTCAGAATACAGCAAGACTCCATTAGAAGAAACACAGTTACTAAGGTGAGTAATTTTTTTCTTCAAACAACATGAAGAAGCCTTGCTGTATTCTGACATTATGCAGACTACCAAGCAGTACCTCCCTGGAGGAGGGTACCGAACCTACTTTGGGAATAGGCTCTGCAGTACTGCTGTGCCAAACCTAGCATCACTCCTAGCCTGGATATCCAGAGAGTAATGCTTGGTGAATGTATGGACTGTTTTCCAGGTGGCTGCTTTGCAAATCTCTAACAAAGGAATATCCCTGGCAGTAGCCAGAGAAGCAGCTGTATCTCTAGTCGAATGAGCCCTCAGGCCTGAGGGGGTACTTTGCCTAGCTTTTCCTAGCAGAACTGTATACAAGAGACAATCCACCTGGCAGTAGTTTGCTTAGTAGCAGGTTTACCCTTTCTCACTTCACCGTAGGTGAGGAACAACTGGAGAGAGTCGAACCTAAGTGCCTCAGTATGCTCAATGTAGTAGCTAAGAGCCCTCTTAACATCCAAACTGTGTAATCTTCTCTTTCCTGAAGAAGAATGATCAGTGAAGAATGCAAGAAGAGACATGGACTGGTTCAGATGAAAATCTGAAACCACTTGGGGTAAGAACCTCCTGTTGGTTCTAAGGACCACCTTATCTCTATGGAATGAGATAAAATCAGGCTCCACTGCCAGAGCTTGTAATTCACTGATATGCCTGGTAGAGGTAATAGCTACCAGGAACACAGTTTTCCAAGTCAAGTACTTAAGTTCTGCTGAGGCCAAAGGCTTGAAGGGTGGTTGCGTAAGTTGAGCAATGCAAACATTAAGGTCCCAAGCAGGCCTAGGATCCTTAAAGGGAGGATTGGTATGGAGCAATCCTTTGAAGAACTTACAGAAAACAAGGTGAGATGACAGTGAGGAAGCCTTCCCCACTGACAGAAATGGAGAAACAGCTGACAAGTGTACCTTCAGGGTAGCTGGTCTGAGGCATAGGCCATTAAGATGAACCATATAATCCAGAACTGTAGACAAGTCAGCAGTATCT
Source organism: Neoceratodus forsteri (assembly GCA_016271365.2). NCBI lineage: Eukaryota > Metazoa > Chordata > Ceratodontiformes > Ceratodontidae > Neoceratodus > Neoceratodus forsteri. The sequence continues at coordinate 319,489,541 of JADMNL010000022.1, forward strand.
GGGGATATGTGCTTAGTGGAACACCAAATGCTGAATTTTTTCCATTTGGAGTTATAAGTTTTTCTGGTGGCAGGTTTTTGAGAGGCTTTGAGAATATCCAGAACCTCCTGAGAAAGATGCAGTCTTGCAAATTCTAGCTCTTCAACAACCATGCCTTGAGGTTGAGAAACCGAAGGTTGGGACACCAAATCCTCCCCTGAGAGGAGGTTAACAGGTTGTAATTCTTGGGAAGAGATAGGGGAAGATGGACTGCTAAGGACAGCAATAGAGGATACTAAGGCTGCCTCACCCAGTCTGGAGCAACCAGGATCACTTTGCATGATTTTGACCTTATCTTGACCAGGACTCTGAATAACAGAGGAAAAGGAGGGAAGGCATACAGAAATTTCCCCTCCGAATCCAGAAGTAGAGCATCCAGGGGGATTGAGCCCAAGACTGGGGGTCTGCAACAGATGAGAGGAAGTTGATGATTGTCTGGGGCTGCAAAGAGCTCTGTCTCTGGAGTGCCCCACCTTGAAAAAATCACGTTTAATACTAGGGGATCCTGGGACCATTCGTGGTGACCCTGAGAGAGCCTGCTCAGCGCATCCGCTAGCACATTGTCTTTCCCTGGGAGATGGACTGCTACCAGGGATGTCTGTAGGAAATAAGCCAGAGACCATAATTTCATGGCTTCCGTGCACAAGGCCATAGACCAAGTGCCTCCCTGCTTGTTGATGTCCCACACGGTGGTGGTGGTGGTGTCTGTCCTGACCTGAACCACCTTGTTTTGTACGGAGTCCGAGAAAGCTTGTAGAGCCAGGTACACAGCCCTGAGCTCCAGAAGATTGATATGAAGTAGAGACTCCTGAGGGGACCATACTCCCTGTGCTGTGAGGTCTCCCAGGTGAGCTCCCCATCCCAGGAGAAAAGCATATATAGTAAGTACCACAGAATGAGATTGAGCGATGAATGGAACTCCTTGTCTGAGGTTGTCCTGATCCAACCACCATTGGAGAGCCTGGATCAGAGTATGAGTCACCGGAATTATCTTGGTCAGAGGGTCTTTTCTCTGAGACCAAAAAGCCCTCAAGTGAAACTGTATGTCCCTCATCTGAAATCTGGCCCCTTGTACCACTGCAGTGGAAGCTGCCATGTGGCCCAGGAGTTGAAGATAATGCCTTGCTGGTCGAGACACCAGAAGGCGGAAGGAAGAAGCCAGGTCTGTAAGGGCCTTGTCCAGCTCCACCCCTATGTAGGTCAAGAGTTGCAATGGTTCGAGAACTGACTTTGGAAGAATTAGGAGGAATCCTAGAGAAGTGAACAATTGCTGGATCACTTGCAGGTTTGACTTGACTTGGTCTGGAGACTGACCCACAATGAGCCAGTCGTCCAGGTATGGGAATATGAAAATGTTTTGCCTCCTTAAAAAGGCCACTACTACTGCTAGGCATTTTGTGAACACCCTTGGTGCTGATATTAAGCCAAATGGCATTGCTCTGAACTGATAATGGCCTGAAGGCATTTCGAACCCGAGGTATTTTCTGTGGGAGCACCTGATGGGAATGTGAAAATAGGCATCCTTGAGGTCCAGGGAGGCTAGCCAGTCCCCTGGCCTTAGAGAGGGAAGAATTATTCCCAGAGTCACCATTTTGAATTTTTGGCTTGAGTAGGTGCTTCTTTAAGTATCTTAAATCTAGTATGGGCCACCACTCTCCTGTCTTTTTTGGGGTAAGGAAGTATCTTGAGTACAGACCTTTGCCCCTGTGTGTAATAGGAACTCTCTCTATGGCTCTGAGAGCCAGCAGAGAGGAAACCTCTGACTCTAGGGCAATGGTTTCGGAGATATTTGCAGGTGGAAAAGACCTGACCCTCAGCTTTGGAATTTTTTTGAAGCTGAGGGCCAGTCCCTGGCTTACTACCTCCAGGACCCACTTGTCTGAGGTAACAGACTTCCAGGCCTGTAAGTAGTAAGCCAGCCTGCCTCCTACTGGGAGGAGGGAGTCGACCTGGGCTGACACATCAGGGTGTCTGCTTGGCAGGAGCCTTGGACTGAGAAGAGGATGCAGCCCTGCTCACCCCCCTTCTGCCTCTCCCTCTGAAGAACCCCCTCTGAGGAAAAGGAGAGGAGGCCTGTGCCTGGTAGAAAGGCCTGCCCCTGCCCCTAGATTGCTGCTTTTGAGGAGTTGCCTGCCTTTCCTTAGCCTGTACACTCCTGTAAGTGGTCCTGTATTCATCCATTTTCTTCATATAATTCTCTCTCTGCTCCCCAAACAGAGAATTATCCATGACAGGGAAATCCATGGCCTTGGCCTGGGTATCCTGTGAGAGGCTAGTACATCTGAGCCAAGCCAATCTCCAAAGAGACACAGATGTAGCCATGATTTATGATGATACATCATTAGAGTCCACAGCAGCATGAAATTGAATTTTTGATGCCTCAATTCCATCAGCAGCCACCTCCTCCAGCTCCTTGGCAAGCTGGGGGGAAGCCTGTTTGGCTGGTTCCAAAACAGTGTCCCATCTGGGCTTCTGGTATCTGGCTGTGTAGGCCATGTAGTTAGCCTGCCTGAGTCCCAAGGAGGATACCATGTACTGTTTTTTAGCCATGGCATCCAACTTCCTGGAGTCCTTATCTGGGAGGGGGGGGTGAAGCCAAGGGTATGTTAGCCTTATCACAGGCTGCAGGCTGCATGACCCCAACATGGCTGCATTGCTGGTACAAGAAGTCCGTACCTGAGCCTGACAGCATGTACCTCTTGTCCATTCGCCTGTCCACAGGAGGTAAAGAATTTGGAGTTTTAAGCAGTCATCGTGTCTGTTTCCCCAAAAGATTTATAGACTAGACAGTCTGTTGGACTCTGGGATGTCCATCATCTCCACATAGTCAGGCTCCTCTTGTTCCTCAACAGCTTCAACCAGAGGGAGCTGGAGGGTTTCAGCCACTTTTCTGTAAAACATAAAGTGGGAAGGGGACTCAGAAAGCCTAGGAGGGGAAACACCAGAAGGTCTGTCTGGGGAGATGTCCGGTTCTATGGGCTCATCCAGACCTTCCGCACCATCATCACCATTATCATATTCTTCATCCCCCTCCAGATCCAGTTCATAATACTCCTCTGGGGAATAGTCTGGAACTGGAAGAACCAACCGAACCGAGCGCCTGCCGAGAGGCCCTAGATCAGTTGGAACGGACGAAGTGATGCAACTACTAGTACCTGGCAATTTCCTCATGATTTATACGATGCAGTTCTGGATCTGAACCGGCCGATTTCTTCTTTCTCTTTTTCTTAGCTGGAACCGACCCCTCAGGATCGGCTCTCCTTTTGCCGAGGGAGTCTCGCCCAGGTCAGTGGGCACTCCCTCAGGTTCAGTTGGAACCGAACCGGGCTGGCCGTCTGGGTCAGCGGACTTCTCGGCCTCCTTTTCCCTAAGCCTGCCCAATCTTTTATCTAGGGTGGCCTTAGGAAAATTTTTACAAATTTGGCAGTCTGACTCAAGGTGTTCAAAACCCAGACAGTAAACACAGGTGGTGTGGGGATCAGCCCTAGCAAAGGCCTCCGAACACTCACTGCGGCGATGAAACCCAGTGGGCCCAGTTTTCTTTTGGGTTTCTCAGACGAAGCCATCCTAAAAACTTACCCTGTACTCGGCCAAAGCCAGGCAAGACCCCCTTATCATTCCTACCCGTGTCACTGGTATTTGAAAGAAACATCTAAAATATTTTTTTTTTTACACCTGATAAGGACTGGTACCTCACACTAAATATAGAAATAAGAATAAACTGAGGAGAAAAAGCAGGCAATCGATTCAGCCGAACCGATTGAAAAATATTTTTCTACAATTTCCACACACAATTCACACTAGTTCACTTCGTAAGTACTTACTGTACCGCAAACAGGGATCTTAACCGAAATAAAATAAGAAATAGCAGTTTAAAACCGCCGTTTTTACTATACCGAACCAATAGCGAAGGAAAGATCTCCGGAGTGACTGTTCAGTTAGGCGGAGTAAAGAATCTGACGGTTACACTTCAAAGTGCAGCAGACAGAGGTTTGAGCCGAGCTCGAGCTCAACGTTCTATGCTCTGGCATAGAGTTAACTCTTTCCTCTCCAGAGCAGTTCAAGCGCTGGAGCTAACTGCATAATGTCAGAATACAGCAAGACTTCATGTTGTTTGAAAGGGACTTTATCCTCTGTCCATCCTATGAAACTGCAGTACAGGCACATCAGGGATGGCGCATCCCTTTGAAAACCTACCCTTGCAGATTAGTAGACACAGGGTTTTGAAAATTTAAGCCATGGCGTGGACACTGCTTACTTATTATTTATGTGTGTGTGTATATATATATATATATATGTATTTATTTTTTTTTAAGATAGTATAATATACAAGCTTTTGGGGTCACACAAGCCCTTTTGTCAGGTGGGGGGATGCAAATTTGCACTTGATGAATGGACCACTTTGGCCCCCAAAACTTGTGTATTGTACCATCTTAGTACAAGGCATATATTGGTCCAAAAAAATGTATCAGACTTTCCAACGAATAGTGACAGACTTTACAGTGACTAGGAACATCATCAGAATTTAGAACAGTTATAAATGCTTGAAAAGATTCTAGACATTCTTGGCAGGCAGTTTTCTACAAAAAAAAAAGATTTAAACATTGCTGGAGCAACAAAATTGTATTTTCAAGTATTTTGAATACCTGGCTCCATGTTATTAAATAGCTCCAACTTTTAACATTATGTGAACTGAGGATATTGCTTTTTCTAAATACTTTGGTTTAAAGCCTTTGAATTAAAATCAGTTATAGCAGATCCATGTTTTTTAAAAAAAAAAACACACAGGACCCTTACAATCTGGATTTCAATACATATTTTATTATCTTCTCAAGATTATGTATGGTACACTGAAGCCTATTCCTGCAGTTAATTATTTTGCCTTTTTATTGAGGCTGTACATAGTATATTCCAAACTGCTGACTCCAACAAGCCATATTTTTATTTCTTTTATTTGTTTTTGTTGACTGGGAAAGGAGAGCTAGGAAATATTTTCCTGTATTCAGCCTTATTCCTGAAGGCTGATTTTGAACCAGGTTGAGCTGTGGGTGGTTTAGTGGATGGGGAAATGTATCCAGGACACAGAAGAAAGTTCCCTACTCTTTTTGAGAGGTGCCATTGTATATTTAATATCCACCTGAACAACCACCAAAACAGGCAGATGGGACCTCTGTTAAATGTCACATCCAAAAGGTGACACCTCACAAAATCACAGTGTCCACTAACACCATGCTGGAACATTGGTTATGGTTATTTATAACCAAGGGCGCATGCCCTTAAAGAGCTACTAACACCACTTTGTGCAGCACCTAGTTTTATGTTGCAAGTCTGTCTCCCATCCAACTACCGACCAGGCTCGACCTTGCTTAGCTTCTGAAATCTGCTGGGGTCATGGCTCCAAAATTGTAAGGATGCAAGCCTTTTGACCATTATTTGTTACTTACTGTCTCCCTGGCACCTCAGTGAAAATGAGATGCTATGTTTCATGGGAATAGCCTGGATGGAGCAATTTTTAATAAATGAATATACATCAGATTTGGAAGCTTGTTGCTCCATATCACTTCCCTCACCTATTTTCAAATAAAAATTCCTTAGTCATTCCAGTAGAGGGCAGTAGAAGACATTTTCACATCATACATCCCCATCTTGTAAATAACTGCATTCCCATGTCATTCAGGGTTAGTCCTATCAAAACAATGTGAACAGCACTAGTATTAGTGCATTGTTTTGTAACATCCTGGTTGGATTAATGTAATGTGCTGTACTGTACTGTAATAATAAGAGATCTGCAGCTAGCTCAGAGTGCAGCAGTTTATATGTTGATGAGTCCACTTCCCTTTAAACATGCTATTGTATTGCTGTTTGCTCTACATTAGCTGCCTGTTAGGTCCTGAATTGATTTCAAGGTGTGTTTGCTTACTTAGAAGTCTATCAAGGGAGCGGGTCTGACCTATCCCACCAAGTTCTTTTTCTTCTTCTCTTATTGCCCATCTGCTTTGATGCTCTAGGGATGTCTAGGACAAGACTGTGTACTGCCAGCAACCACGTTTTTTTTTTTTTTTTAGTATTTGCACCTCACTGTCGAATTCACTTCCAAAAGAAATCTGGCTTGATTCAGCTCTTTACAGACTTGGCTGTTTCATCCAGTCTACCCCTCATAATGGCCACCATTGCTTCTTGTACAAGAAATTGGCATGGATCTGCTTGAGTGCACACTTGTAGATACATCTAGCCAAGTTTTTGCACTGGTCTGTCACCCACAAGGTTCCTCAGTATATCTTGGACCTGCTCAAGGTCAGGAGTTGCAGAAAGGATCTGCGCTGTTAAATTTGATTAACCTGTGGTTTGAAAACAAATAGGGAGGCAGACCTTTGCCTTCATATGATCCAAGTGCTGGAATGTATTGACTTGAGGTCCACGCTTCAACTCTGTACTATCATGGTCGAGCGTGTCTCGGAGACTGTTAAAGTTTGTGCCACTATCGTGCACACTACATAGACACCAGAGCTAGTATTTTCTGTACTCATTATCTGTGTGTACCAAAGCATACATCTTAAACTATGAATTTACCAAAATTCTACCTGTAGTTTACTTCTGTGTAATATGTTTAAATAAATATGCAAGGTTCTATTTGATTATTGTAACATAACGTACAGTATGTGTACTACTGTATGTATTAGCTCTTCTCTTTCTAGTTTACACACACGGTAGATGAACATCAGCTCGATGTTCATTCCTTTGCAGTGATTCATATAAATGTATTTATAGATTTAATGGATTAATCTGTTTTTTTCTTATCCCTTCATGTTGTCAATGGGAATTGCTTACAACGTGGGTACTGTACACCCTGACCAGGGGCTCACCTTTTAAGAGCCGAACCCGACAGCACAAAATGCTGGTGTTACGAGTGTTGCAATGCCTGTTTTCTGGCAGTCTTTTGTACCAGTGCGCTAAGGACAGCCGTATGATTGGAAACTTCTCAGCTGACTAGTAACCTTTGTCACCTTTTATTATTTTTTTCTCCCTGTTTGAGTACTTCCAGCAGGTAGGGGCTATTTGTCTCTACAGGCAGTCTCTCTGAGTTCAATCTTTGCCTGTGCAAAAGAGTTAACAGCGACACTGTCAGCTTTCTGATTAAGTTTTAGTTTCTATGTGACCATGGTGCCTGTTGTCATCTATGTGCCTACCGGTGGCATATATGGTCTATGATTTTCATGAAAGGTACATTTATTGAGATTTTTTGATTAAAAAAAAAAAAAAAGTTTTCCAAGCAACATGACCTTATGCTCTGCTACCTGATGCTCCCGTGTATCCATGAGTGCACTATGGCACCAAAAAGCCTGTAAACTGGTGCATTAAGGAGTTAGTCATTTTTTTTTTGCAATACTGGATAAAATAGGGGATAATGTACTGGGTCATGGTGTACAGCAAGGCTGTTCTTGCTTTCAGAGGTTGTCCTAATAATCTGCAGACCTCGAAAGCAAAGCTTGAGAGGTCTGCAGTTGTTATGACAGCCTCGAGAAGGAAGCACAACCTTGTCTGTGCACTGTGACCCATACATTGTTATCTATACGCTACCCTCACAGCACATTTTCTGATTAGCGATCATTATTTTAAACTACCCACTCCTAATCACAAAAAGTGCTGTATAATGCTATTTCTCTTTTAAAATGGGTTTTCAATTTTGACAACAGTGTGAAATCGAAGCCGCTCCACATTGTTTTAATAAAACATAGACTGAAACAGTCCTACATTTCAGAAGATTAGTCTTCTCCGGTAACTGAGCAGCCTGCACATAAAGACAGAGAAGCTACTGTTTAAAGACAATTTGAATGAGAAAAAAAAAACAGTGCAGTTGTGGAGTGATTGAACATGACAGCGCGGCACAAGGGTGTTCCATGTTGTTGTACCATCATAGTGACGTACTCAAGAGAGTACAACAACCTCTTGACATCACTACAATGGTAAAACAACATTAGGAATTCATTGAATTCCATACACAGTAGCCCTTTCCCATACACTATTACATTATGTGAAACTAAGCGGGTAACTGAATGTAGCAAAGTTACTTGTGTGTGAAAAATGAGCAGCTGTGACTCAAGTCTTGCTCATTTTTGATATGTTGCTATTACCAATGTCACTAGTCAAGATACTGCTTTTATCCTGTTCTCCCCCCCACCCCATTTTTGTGGCTTTGCCACTCATAAGTTATCATCATGCCCCCTCACACTTGACTGTAAATTGCATCTTTTTAGTCTGCTCATTGCATACACACACGTATACAGAATAAAATGATTTAAAAGTATGGTATACAAGGAAATAATACCATTGATTAGAGATGTTGCAAAGTTTTAATTCGGCAGCAGGATTGCAGCAAAGTGGCCAAAATTTGCATTCATGGAGTTTCGTGAAGTTTTCCCTGCAGTCAGCAACTTCAGCTACACCCAAATTGCAAAGTTTTCAACACGAAGTGTGGAAGTTCGTCCCTGATTGAGGCCAGCATTGGAGCATCCTTCACTGGTGAATTCCAGGAGATGTGCCAGGTCCTCTTGGCCTTCAAGGAGAGCCCTACCCGCCATGGTAGAAAGGAAAATAAACAGTCGTCACCAGTCATTCGACCGGGAGAGATCATGCTCTTCCCGCTCCCTTGACTCCCCCTGACTGATTGACGTGTGTCAAGTGCTCAGTTTTAGTCAAGCTTCCCATGGTTGAGGGACAGGTCACAAGTTTCACGGTACCCCCAACGGACTTGTCGACCTCAACACCGGCCTGCCAGGCAGTGGAGATTTTTCTTGACCTCATTGACCATTTGTTGGAGGAGGTCAATGAGGGGTCAGTCTCCAGGACTCCGGTGTTCCTGGTCCTCACCCAGGAGGGACATGGACTGGTCGGTGTTCCCAGCCAGCGCCACTCGGGAACAGCCTCCACCGGAGATCATTCCACCTAAGTTGGTGAACGTTAGCTACACGACACCCTCAACAGCTTCACCTTGACTTCGGTCTTCTGGTCGATGGTTGAGGTTGAGGTATCGCTCACGCTCTTGGTCTTGCTTGACTGTGAGGCATCACCATCAACATTCCTCATCCTCCTTGTCCTCGGATGAGGGGAGCCTGTGCCATCGCATGCAGTGGCGCTACAAGGAACTCCTCTACCAACAGTGGGTCAAGGCAGGGGCGAGGTTAGGGCTCTGCCCCAACCTCGGTGGTTGACTGGCATGTGCCAGTCAAGCCTACACTGATCCGCCCAAGGCAGTTGTCTTCATTACCTGTCTCTCCACCCTTGCTTGTGGGATTGTCACCACTGCAGCCTTTCAGTGGAATCCCAACCAAGGACTCCTGTGCTGCAGCTGGATTGCCAGGCCAGCTGTCAATGGAAATCACTCAGTTGGATAACTCTCGTGTGGTTTATGGTGGCAAACAGTCAAGGGCTGTTTTTTAGGAGTCCTCTGATGACTCAGATGGCTCATCTGTGCAGTCATCGAGGACACATACCTATGACCACGGGTCCGTCAAGGAGTTGACTACTGACCTTGTGCCGGTGTCATTTGGGGCTCTATTCAGACTCATTTTGGATTCCACATCTGCCCCCTTGGAGCTTGTGCAGAAAAGGGGTAAATACCGGTTCACGGACATCCTCGATAAGGACGAATCGCCGGGGAAGGGTTGCTTTCACCATGGCGGAGGCCATTTTGGGAAAGGTCCTGGAGCTTTGACAGCATCCTGCCCTGCACCCTCGGCCCATATGGTCTGCATGTACATGCTCCTTACTGGCTCTCTTGAAGGTCTTGTCTTAGACTTGGCTTTATGGAAGCCCAGAAACCATGGGGACGTGGAGAAGTCCCCCAACAAGGAGCTGAAGAAGCTTGACCATGCAGCCAAGAAAGCCTGTGCCACTTTTTCTCTTGGTCTCCATCAGGTGAGCTATGTCCTGATGATGACCAACTTTGGTCATTTCAGGAAAATACAGGTACTCCTCTGGGTACCCTCCCAGTATATGTGTATCGTTCAGAAGGTAAGGTTGGGGGCTGATCCAGGCTAGTACTTGAGGAGAAAGGTAGGAACTCAGCCAACTCTGAAAAAATTTCTTTTAGTACTCCTTATTGCATCAGAGGTTCGCATGTAGATCACCATGCCATGTGCCAGGACCCCTGACATTTCCTTTCTTAGAGAGAGACGTACGGAAGCAGACATACTGCAAGAACCAAAACTATGAAAGGGTTTCTATCCCCTCATGAATTAACAAAATTTTACCAATAAAAGAATGATAAGGAAATTACCCTTCTAACGACTCTTACAAAGAGAGAAGAGTACAATTCCCTTGAGTAATCCTTGACATAAAAACTTAATGGGTAGCAACTTACATTGTATGGGAACAGCAAGAAAAGCATGAAAGGATCTTAGAAGCACACCATGTCATCACTGAAGAAGCCCCTGTAGAGGGCAAAACATCAGGGGGTCCTGGCATATGACATGGTGATCTACATGCAAACCTTTGATGAAATAGAGAGACCTTTTTTGGAGTTGGCTAAGTTCCTACCTTTCTCCTCCGCTTTGGTCACTCCCTACTGAGAGTGCTTGATCATGGTCTCCCTCGTCTCCCTGCTGACAAGCATTCGCTGGTGAAGTTGGTCAGAGACCAGGGTCAAGCCCTAGCTAAACACCAGCTCCAGAGCCCTTAAACATGGGTGACTCCTGTGCTCATGTCATGGTAGCTGCCATCACAGGGCCTGGCTGAGACTCTCCACCTTTACGGCAGACACTCTGCATAAGCTAGCAGATGTCCCTGCCTTGGGCACCGACCTCTTTGGCCAAGCGATGGAAGGTCACCTCACAAGGACTGAGAAGTCCAATGCCACCCTGGACTGTGGTTTAGTTCCAGAAGGACTTGAAGGCCCAGCAACTGAAAAAAAAGGCCTTTCAGTTTCGGTCTTTTCAACCACAGTAGCCTTTGGCGGCAGCAGCCCCAGCAGGGGCAATACCAAGCATTGCAAACCAAGGCCAAGTTCTTTAGGCAGGGGCCAAAAAGAGGTGGTGGTAGGGGAAGTGGTGCCCCTCTGCCCCTGGGGCTGGTGCCCTCTTCAGAGCTTCCTGTTGGGTTTCTAGTTCCCACCTGTCCAGTCCCTGACTCAGCTCTTGTTTGGGACTCTGCTTTGCTAGTTCTGGCCACACTGGTCTGTCATTACTATGGACAGGTGGGTTCTCAAGGTGGTAGGCAAGAGACTTGCCTCTCGATTGCAAGGCTCTTCCGCCTTACCAATCCCATGCTCCAAGGGAGTTCTTGGTGTTGCAGGACATGCCATCTGCCCTCAGGGAGGACGTTAGCTCTGGTGCTTGTGAAAGGGGCTATAGCCCATGTCCCAAATGCCCTGGCAAGTCAGGGGTATGTATCCAGGTACTTCCCAGTCCTGAAACAGACTGGGGGCTGGCCACCCCATACTGGATCTACACAATCTCAGTTCACATGGAAGTGCAAGTTCCTGTTGGTCATTCTGAACCAGATTATACCATCCCTGGAGCAAGGCTTGTTCTCTCTGGACCTCCAGGATGAGTTCTTCCATGTCCCTGTCCATCCATCCCACTGGCGGTACCCCCAGTTCCACGCAGAAGGGGTTCTCTATCAGTTTCAGGTCATGCCCTTTGGCCTCTTATCTGCGCCCAGGGTCTTCACCAAGTGAATGACAGTGGCAGTAGCCTTCCTGCAGCATAAGGGTGTCCAGGTTTACCCATACCTGGATGACTAGCTGATTGCCGGGTCATCCAAGAAGGCTGTGGAGCGGTCCAGGGATCTGGCCCTCCAGACCTGCAGTCTTGGGCCTAATGGTGAACTGTCTAAGTCTGAACTGATCTTCTTGCAAATGATTCACTTCATTGTGGCAGAACTACAGGTAGATTCCCTGTGGACCAAGGTCCACCTTCCTGCAGACCAGGCACTGGATCTTACCTCCATTGCCCGATCATTTCAGGTTGAGCGTTTGCGCCATGCCCGGGACTTCCTGTGGCTGCTGGGGTACATGGCATCTTGCACCAGCATGGTTTGGTGGGCTCGCTGGCAGGTGTGGCACCTGCAGTGGGAGTTGGGTCATCAGTGGTCTCAGTGCGTAGGACACTTGGACCACCTGGTCCCAGTGACCCAGCCGATGTTGGATGCTATCCAGTGGTGGCTGATCCCAGAACATCTGGGGAAAGGAGTCCCATTTGTCCACCTGGAACTGACCATCACAGGCAAGATGGACACATCTCAGATGGGGTGGGGGAATGCAGCAGGGGGACCACAGGCACCCGAGTTCTTGTCGCCCAGGGAGTCCCGTCACCACATGAGCCTGTCAGAACTCCGTGCAGTGTGGCTACCTCTAATAGAATTTGCTCCTTTGATCAGGGGTTAGGTCATGCAAGTCCAGGTGGACAACACCACAACCATGTTCTTCCTGAACAGGTAGGGCGGCACACACTCCTTGCCCTTGTATTAGGAGGCCCTCCACACCTAGACCCTCATGTGCAGCCTGGGTGCAGATCTCCTGGTGTTTCATGCCACCAGAATGGGCAGTTAGCTGGCAGATGCTCTCAGCTTGGTGGAAGAGACATTGCACAAGTAGTCCCTGCATCAGGAGGTGGTGAACCACCTGTTTTCCCTGTAGGGGACCTGTTTGTGTCCTGGGAGAACACCACACTGACATTGTTTAGTTTTCACCCCCCACAGTTCAGGACACTGATGGAGGCTACCTTCACATGGCCCTGGACCCCAGGCCTTGTATGCACCTTTCCTCCCTTACCCCTTATCCTCAAGGTGGTGGCCAAGGCCTGGAAGGACAAGGTGCAAATTATCCTGATTGCTCCAGACTGGCCATGGCAGTTCTGGTACCCAGATCTCCTTGGCCTCAGTAGCAGGCCTCAATGGCAATTGCCTTTTTGCCCAAACCTGCCGATCAGAAAACAGGAGAAGGTCCTACATCGAGCCCTTCACTCCCTGCACCTCACAGCCTGCTTCCTTGGTGGCTAGAGTTCCAGGCTTTAGGTCTTTTGGAAGATGGGCTCCTCATTGTGGAGGCCTCCCGAAAAGAGTTGACTCACTGGTGCTATGCCTTTAACGGTTACAGTACTGTGGGAGACTGTCCTGAATCTATATATGTTCAAACATGCTCAGCATTCAAAGAGTTAAATGGAAAAGGTTTTCCATTTGGTGTCAGGGTAAAGAGCTTGAGCTCCTTGTCTGCTCTGTGGCTAGTATTCTCAAGTACTTCTGGTCCCTCTGCCAGATGGGGCTGCAAGTGACGACCCTCAAGGTCCACCTGGCAGCCATCTCTGCATACCAGGCGTGGGCAGGTGTGTCGACGGTGGCCCAGGACAAGGTGGCCAGGTGCTCTTTCAAGGGCCTGGACCACCTGCCCCTTCAGTTTGTGAACCACCACCACCATGGTGCCTGTTGCTGGTGCTGGCTATACTCGTGGGCAAGCCTTTTGAGCCCATGCACAGGTGTGACATGTCCATCTAGAATGCTCAGATCTGTTGCAGAACAGGCATTTCCCTGAAGGTTTAGAATGTTCAACCTCAGTAGCAGTACTAACCATATTCAAGTGTGAAAAACTTTAAACTGAAAAACGATAGCATAGTACTGTGAGCGCAAAAGATCTTACTTTGAGGGGGTTCTTGCAGCAAGTAACACCTTTAGGACTGAAGCTGGCAGGTGCCAGGACCTCATGGAAAAACTTCTAACTAGCAGTATCCAGTCAGCCCTGACGTCACATATGGTATAAAAGGGGCGGTCCCCCAGCCCATCCCCAGTTCTTTTCCCGCCATCGACCACGCAAGTCATACCTCCGCAGATGCCTTCAGCTTGTCAGCCGCCATTTTTACCATGCTGACCCACGTTTTGTTATTTTAGCCAGAACCTGTGATTCCTACAACGATTTCTTGCATGTCGTCTTCTTCTCCATCCTCTTCAGTGGAGAGGCAGCGATCCAAGTGTGTGTGCGGCAAGCAGATTCTCCATAAGGAAGGCCGTTTAGCTTGCCTTTTCTGCCTAGACCTGGACCACAACATTGAGGCCTGCCAGCATTGAGAAGACTTTAACCAACGCAACCGACTCCGCCGACAGAAGACCCTCGAAGCCTTCCTGCTGTCTAAGAAGATATCTGAAATAGAGAAGGAACTTCTCCGCAAAAGTTCTTCATCCTCTCCGGCCTCTGGGGCCTCCACATCTTCTTCTCATAAAGAGAAAAAATCGTGTGGCAAACACAAGCACCGGGAAAAACATAAGGAGAGATCCCAGGCAGAAAACCGCTCATGGTCCCCGATGACATCAACAGGGGGGTCGACCTCCGCCACACTTTTGTTGTATTGTGTTTCCTACCCCTGAGTCCTGGACTGGGAAAACATTATTTCTAGGAGTGTGGATATGTTGTTCATCCACACTTTCTGGCTTGTCCCTTTCCTCTTTAAGCTTGCCGGAAGTCTTCAAGCTGGCTCCTCCCTCCCACCTGGGTGGTAAATACCTTGGCTCCACCCCATGACGCCAGATCTTCCTTGCCGCTGGAAGATACAGGTCCCTCGTGCTACTTCTGTACTTCATAGGCCCTGGTTTCAAAACGTTGGTTTTACCGCAACTTGCTATCAAACTCGTTAGAGTTCGCAATTCCGATTCGGATATGGAGGACAAATCATCCCCCGGATCTCGGCAGTGTCCCTGCGGCCAGAAAATGTCGCGCACCGATCCCCACCTAGCATGCGTGTACTGCCTCGGCATCGGACATGACACCTTGTCGTGTACAATTTGTTTGGCCTTCCATCCCAACATTCTGGACGACCGCAAGGCGCGCCTTCAGCTGGGGAGACCGGAGAAAAGGAACCCGCCGGTGAAATCCAAAGAGGCGAGGTGGGTGGTTTCCGCGGCCGCGGGATCCGCCGAGCAATTGGAACAGATGAAGGCATTCGAGGAGGAAGCGTCTCAAGCTTCTATCGGTTGAAGCTTCTTCGTTCCCCTCTACCTCGGCTTGACTTTTACGGGCTTCTTCAAACAACATGAAGTCTTGCTATATTATGACTATTGCAGTTTGTCCCACCATTAGAACTGCTCCGGAGGTGAAAGAGTTAACTCCATTCTAAGAATGGAACTTAGAACTCGAGCTCTATTAGAGAAGCTCTGTCTTGGTTATTTCAAACTCAAACTGTCAGATTCTTTACTCTGCCTCACTGAACAGTCGCTCCGGAGATTTCTCCTACTGCTCGGTTCATTTCTCGGTTTAAACAGTATTTTCTCAGTTAAATTCAACCGCGAGTATTATTATTTTAACTGCAAACCGATCGGTTCAAGCTCTGTCTGTGGTATTGTAAGTAATAGACAGGTTTTATTTCTGTGTGGAACTTGTAAATGTTTATCAGTTCGGTTCGAACCGATCAGGTTGGTTAAAACTTTAAAGAGTAAGCATTTTAAAGCTTTTAGAGTGCGGTTCCCGGTTCTTATCGGTTCTAAAAAAACTGGATTTCATTACGGTTTTTCCATGACCCGTGACACGGTTGGGAACCGATAAGGGTGTCTTGCCTGGCACTGCCGTTAAAAGGGCAAGTTTCTTGGTTAGGCTGGCATCATGTCTGAGAAACCCAAAAGAAAAAACCGGGCCCACTGGGTTTCAACACTGTAGTGTCTGTGGGGAAGCCTTTGCCAAGGCTGACCCACACACTACATGTGTTTATTGTCTGGGGTTGACCACCTCAATTCAGACTGCCAGATTGGTAAAAATTTCCCTGCAGCCACCCTGGATAAGAGAGTGGGCAGGCTCAGGGAACGAGAGGCCAAAAGTCCGCTGACCCAGATGGCCAGCCGGTTCGGTGCCAACTGAATAGGAGGAAGTGCCCTCTGACCAGGGCGAGACTTCCTCGGGCAAACGTAAAGCTGGCTCTGAGGAGCCAGTTCCAGCTAAGAAAACTAAAAAATCAGCAGGTAGGGAGTCCAAAATTCCTTCCCCAACTGCTGCAGAAATAGAAAAAGCTATACAAATTGTACAGTCACTTTCTCCAGTTCCGTCCGAACCGCCTCTGTCTGGTAAAAGGTTGGTTCGGCCGGTTCCACCGGTTCAAGAATATGATATTGGAGATTTTTATGAACCAGAGGAGGGGGAGGAGGATTATGAACAGTGTGAATGTGACTTTGAGAGTCTGGATGTGCCCATTGAACCGGACATCTCCCCAGACTGACCCTTAGAATCTCCCCTATGCTTTCTGAGTCCCCTTCTCATTTTTTGTTTTATAAAAAGGTTGCTGAATCCCTCCAGCTCCCATTGGAGGAAGCTGTGGATGAGCAAGAGGAACCTGATTTTGTAGAAAGGATGGATATTCCAGAGTCTAGGAGATTGTCTATTCCTTGCATAATTCATTTAGGAAACAAACAATAAAAATTTTAAAAGCTCCTAATTCTGTGCCTCCTGTGGACAAAAGATGGACAGGAGGTACACTCTGTCAGGTCCTGATACAGAATTCCTTTCACAGCATTGCAGTCATGTTGGTGTGGTTCAGGCTGCAGCCTGTGATAAGCTAATATTCCTTGGCTTCACATTCTCCTGACAGGATTCCAGGAGGATTGATGCCATGGCAAAAAAAAACAATACATGGCAGGCGTCCTTGGGACTCAGGCAAGCAAATTACATGGCTTATGTAGCAAGGTTTCAAAAATCTAGATGGGACACTGTCATGGCTTTGGCCAAACAGGCCTCTGGCCAGCTTGCTAATGAGCTGGAGCAGGTGGCTGCTGATAGCATTGAGGCATCCAATGCTGCTGTGGATTTAATGATGTATCCTCTAGAGTCATGGCTACATCTGTAGCTTTTCATAGGTTGGCCTGGCTCAGGTGTACTAGCTTGTCACAGGATACCCAGACTAAGGCTATGGATTTTCCTGTGGTAGGGAATTCTCTGTTTGGGGAGCAGACAGAGAATTATATGTAGGAAATGGATGAATATAGGACTACCTATAAGAGTGCTCAGGCCAAGGAGCGGCAAGCCACTCCTCAGAGGCAGACCCCCAGGGGTAGGGGTAGGCCTTTTCACCAAACCCAGGCCTCCTCTGCTTATGTTCAGAGGGGGTTCTTCAGAGGGAGAGGCAGATGGGGTGTGAGCAGGCCTGTTCCCACCCCTCAGCCTAAAGCACCTGCCAAACAGGCACCCTGTTGGGGTGCCCAGGACCAATTCTCCTTTACCTGTAGAGGGCAGGTTGGCTTACTTCATTCGGAACTGGGAGTCTCTAACTTCAGACAAGTGGGTCCTGGAAGTAGTAGGTCAGGGTCTGGTTCTCAGCTTCAAAAAATTTCCAAAGATGAGAATCAGATCTTTCCGACCTGCAAACCCTTTAGAGACCTTTTCTTTAGAAACAGAAGTCTCATCCCTCCTGGCTCTCAGAGCTGTAGAAAGGGTTTCTCCCCTACATCAGGGCAAGGGTCTGTACTCCAGATATTTCCTTACCCCAAAAAGACAGGAGAATGGCGGCCCATTTTGGGCCTGAGATATCTGAACAAGCACCTTTTGAGCCAAAGTTCAAAATGGTAACTCTGGCAATGATTTTACCCTTTCTAGGCCAGGGGACTGGCTAGCCTCCCTGGACCTCAAGGATGCCTATTTTTCGTGTCCTAATCAGAAGCTCCCACGAAAGTACCTCAGATTCGAACTGCCCTCAGGTCACTACCAGTTCAGAGCAATGCCCTTGACCTCTCCTCTGCCTCAAGGGTATTCACAAAATGTCTGGCAGTAGCAGTTGCTCATTTAAGAAGGCAAAGTTGCTGTCTTTCCCTACCTGAGCAGCTGGCTCATTGTAGGCCAGTCCCCAGAACAGGTCAAATCTCACACTGCAAGTTACCCAGCAGCTCTCACCTCTCTGGGCTTATTGCTCAATCTTCCAAAGTCAGTTCTGGAACCTGTTCAGGTGCTCACCTTCATAGGTGCAGGGTGGACACAAAGCAGGCCAGAGCCTTCCTACCCTTAGAGAGTGAACCTGGTGGCTCTGGCCTCCTCCTTCACTCTGCAAGTCTCTCGACCAGCAAGATACTTCTTGCAGCTCCTGGGGCACATGGCTGCGTCCACAGCTGTAGTGCAAGGAGCAAGATTTCAGATGAGGGACATTCAGTTTCACTTGAGAGCCTTTTGGTCTCAGAGAAGAGACCCCCTTTCCAAGTTGGTCCCAGTGACCCGAACCCTGATCCAGGCCCTCCAGTGGTGGCAGGATCAGAGCAATTTAAGGCTGGGGGTCCCTTTCATTCCTCTGTCTCACTCCTTGACCCTCACTACGGATGCATCCCTCCTGGGGTGGGGAGCCCACATGGGCGACCTCTCCACTCAGGGAGTGTGGTCCCCTCAGGAATCTCTGCTCCACATCAATTTGCTGGAGCTCAGAGCTGTCTTTCTAGCACTTCAAGTGTTTTCTGTGTCTGTTCAGAACAAAGTGGTACAAGTCAGAACAGACAACACCACAACAATGTGGTACATCAACAAGCAAGGGGCACTCGGTCTTGACCTTGTGCACGAGGCACTAAGTTGTGGTCTCTGGCCTATTCCTGAACACTTCCGCATAGCAGTTCACCTTCCAGGAAAGGACAATGTCCTGGCAGATGCTCTCAGCAGGATTTCCCAGGGCCATCACGAATAGTCTCTGGATCCTCAAATACTGGGGATAGTTTCTGCCAGATGGGGCACCCCTCAGATAGATCTTTTTGCAGCCCCAGACAATCACCAACTTCCACTGTTCTGTTGCAGACCCCAGTGTTGGGCTTAGTCCCCTGGATGCCTTTCTCCTAGATTGGGAAGGGAAGTTTCTTTCGCCTTTCCCCTTCCTCTCCTATTCAAGGTGCTAGTCAAAATCAGATCCCAGCCTTGCAGGGTGATTCTGATTGCCCCAGATTGGGCCAGGCAGCCCTGGTACCCACTCCTTCTGTCCCTAGCAGTCCATCTTCCCTGTGTCTCCCCAGGAATCACAACCTGTTAACCTGTGCCCAGGGAGAGTTTGGTATCGAACCTCAAATCCTCAACCTCAAGGCCCGGCTCTTGAGGAGCTAGAGTTGCTGACCTACACCTTTCTAAGGTGTTCTTGAAATCCTAAAGGCTTCTAGGAAGCCTTCCACTAGGAACTACTTATAATTCTAAGTGGAAAAGTTTTTCCATCTGGTGTTCTGGAAACATATTTCCCTGGAATCTGCTGATTTGCCCATTGTTTTGGACTATATGGTCCATCTTAATTCTTTGGGCCTGAGACCAGATACCCTGAAAGTACATTTGGCAGCTGTCTCTGTTTTGTTTCAGCAGGAAAGCCCTCCTCTCTTTCCGCTCACCCTGTATTTTCCAAGTTTTTTAAAGGATTACTTCATACTAATCCACCTTTTAGGGATCCGGCCCCTGCCTGGGATCTTAATGTTTGCATTGTTCAGTTAATGCAACCCCCTTTTGAACCTCTGTCTTCTGCAGAGCTTAAGTACTTAACTTGGAAAATTGTTTTCCTAGTGGCTATCACTACTGCCAGGCGCATAAGTGAGTTACAAGCCTTGTCAGTAGAAACTGACTTTATTTCTTTCCACAAGGATAAGGTAGTCCTCAGGACTAACAGGAAGTTTTGCCTAAGGTGGTTTCAGATTTCCATCTTAACCAATCTATCTCCCTTCCAGTGTTTTCACTGATCATTTCTCCTCTGTGAGGAGGAGATTGCACAATTTAGATGTTAAGAGGGCCCTAAGTTACTATATAGAGCATTGCCAAGGGTCACAGGTTGAATCCTCCAACTTTTTCTCACTTATGGTGAGGTGGGAAAGGAGACCTGCCACTAAGAGATCAATTGCCAGGTGGATTGTCTCTTGTATCCAATTTTGTTATCAAAAACTGGGGAAGGTTCCCCCTTCAGGCCTGAGGGCTCACTCTACCAGAGGTACAGTGGCATCTATAGCTGCTGCCAGAGACATCCCTGTTTTAGAAATATGTCAAGCAGCTACCTGGAAAACGGTACACACTTTCACCAAGCATTACTCCCTGGATGTCAAGGCCAGGAGAAATGCTTGGTTTGGCATAACTGTCTTCAGAGCCTATTCCTAAGTAGGTTCTGTCCCTCCTCCATGGAGGTACTGCTGTGTAGTCTGCAGTAGTCATAATATAGCAAGACTTCATGTTGTTTGAAGAAAAATTACTCACCTTAGTAATGTTGTTTCTTCTAATGGAGTCTTGCTATATTATATCTCCCAACCTGCTCCTCTCAGAACTTCTACTTGGGTATGGGTGGGCAGCCTAGTTGGCACTAGTTATGCCCATTATATATTTTCCACCCCTTCTTGGGGTTTTGGGGTGTGGTGTTTTATTTTATCTTATATTACTTCTCATATTATTATATTATACTATTACTTTTGGTCCCTTGACTTGAGTCTTTGTGTTGGGACCAGCATTGGGTGTTAATATTTAGGTAGCCAGTTGGCTAGTGTAGGTTACAGCTTCCACACAGACCTTAGTGAGTTTTTGCTCGTAAAGATCTGACAGTTTGAGTTTGAAATAACCAAGACAGAGCTTCTCTAATAGAGCTCGAGTGCTAACTTCCATTCTTAGAATGGAGTTAACTCTTTCACCTCCGGAGCAGTTCTAATGGTGGGACAAACTGCAATAGTCATAATATAGCAAGACTCCATTAGAAGAAACAACATTACTAAGGTGAGTAATTTTTTCTTTCGGGAGTTGTGCCAGTCTCTCCCCACCAGGGGTGAGGCGCCCTCGGGCTCACACTCCTCCCTCTCTCGGAAGAGGGACAAGGACCCCAAGTCTTCTTCCCCCAGAAGAAGACGCTCCTGGGACCGAAAGAGGTCCAAGTCCCAGGAACATGCGGTCTCAACTTCGGTCGAGATCGCATCTTCGGCCGCTGGCTTTACGGATCTTCCGTCGGGCCAAGGCACCGAGACATAAGGAAACAGCCGAACCGGCTGAGAATACCCGTATTCCGGCTCGGCCTATTACGGTCTCCCCACCGATTTTGGTGGAGCCACCACCTAAGCAGCCTCAGGGAGGGGCTTCCTCGAAAGAGGACCGGACAGACACCAGACTGCCCCATCGTCTGTCCATCACTGTTGTCCCCGATCGCCCTTGGCGCATCGAGGGAGACACAGGCGGGAGACCGTTATATCCTGACTCTTCGGACTCAGATGCCACTAGTTTGCACTCGCATCCGGGGGATGATGAGTCATCAGTGGCAGGATTGGAGGAAGGTCCTTCGTCTTTTCAGGGCATCCTCCGCCTGATTTCCGAATCGACTGGAATGCCCCTGGAGCCTATCCAGAAGAAGGCAGAATACCCCCTTATGGATATCCTCAAAAGGGGGGATACCCCGATGGAGACCTTTCTAGTGGCCGAAGCCATTGTTGGCCCGGTCCTTGAGCTCTGGCAGTGTCCTGCCTCCTGTCCAGCTCTGTCTGCCCGCATGGCCCGCAAGTATACGGTACCCATGGGGTCCCTGGTGGGGTTCACAGAGCATCCCTCGGCCGAAGGCCTTGTGACTGCTTCTGTGTTCAGATGCACTGGCAGCTCAGCCAGCACTGACCACCCCGGACAAGGAGTCCAATAATATGGACCATTCTGCCCGGAAGGTCTATGCAGCCTCCCCCTTAGGCCTTCATCAGGCCAGCTCGGCTGTTATCATGGCACACTTCTCTCACACCCTCTTAGGGTCATTAGTTGTAGTCCTCCCTCATCTCCCAATGGACATGCAGACCACTGTGAAGCAAGTCTGTGACCAGGGCCGTGCTGTTGCAAAACAGCAGCTCCAGACAGCCCTGGACATTGGAGATTCCTGTGCCCGCTCCTTAGCAGCCGCAGTGGCCACTCGCCACAGGGTCTGGTTGAGGTTATCCTCCTTTCAGGCAGATACTCAGCACAAGTTAGCTGACGTGCCCTTCCTAGGCACCGTCGGTTCAGTTCAGGAGTGGCTGGTCACCTCCAGCGCATAGAGCAGTCCAGTGCCACCTTGGATGCTACCTCTGTGAAGGGTTCTTCGGGCAACAACCAGCAGAAGCGCAAGAGGAAGCTTTTTTGGCACTGTTTCCCTGCGGTTAGACAGCCCTCCTTTCAAGGAGGCCAGCAGCAGCAGGCTCAAGCTTGGCACCCCAGGCCCAAGCAGGGTCCCCAGCAGCTCCATAAAGGAGGCCGAGGTGCTGGTCCAGGAGCCTCCTCCTCCTCTAAGCCTGCTCAGTGACGGGTTGGGGGTTACCACCCCTACACCCATCAGGCCAGCTCTGGGTCCTCCCGTGGGGGGCCAGCTCAGCCACTTTCTTTCCGCTTAGTCCAGTATCACTTTGGACAGGTGGGTTCTGGAAGTGGTCAGCCAGGGACTGCCTCTGGAATTCGAGCAGTACCCTCCCAGTCGAGCCCACACCCCTCAGGAGGAAAGGATCTCAACTCGCACTCAGTCGGCCCTTCGAGACAACATCACTCAGCTCCTCCGCAAGGAGGCGGTAGCTCCAGTGCCGGATCCTCCTGCAGATCCAGGCTTCGTGTCCAGGTACTCCTGGTACTCAAGCGGACAGGGGGTTGGTGCCCCATCCTAGATCTCCATGACCTGAATCAATATCTCAGGTCTCGCACTTTCCGGATGGTAACTCTGAACCAGATCATACCATCCCTGGAATGAAACATGTGGTTCTGTTTACTTGATCTACAGGACACGTTCTTTCACATCCCAATCCGTCCATCCCACCAGCGGTTCCTCCGCTTCAGGGTCGAAGGGACACTGTACGAGTTCCGAGCCAAGCCGTTCGGCCTGTCATCGGCCCCTCGGGTCTTCACCAAGTGCATTGCAGTGGTGGCGGCCCATCTTCGGCATCAAGGTCTGGATATACCCTTATCTCAACGACTGGCTCTTGTGAGTTCCTCCTTCAGGAGGTGGAAGTTCAGAGGATCTGGCCCTCGAACCTGCTCCCAGCTCGACCTCTTGATCAACGAGGCCAAGTCGGAACTCATGCCCTCTCAGGTGATGGGCTTCATCGGGGCAGAGCTCGACTCTCGTCAAGCCAGAGCTCGGCTCCCGGTGGACAGGGCCGAGGTTCTTTCCTCCTTTGCCCGATCATTTCTGGTTGGGCACTTGCGCCCTGCCTGGGACTTTCTGCACCTTCTGGGTTACAGGGCGGCATGCACCTTAGTGGTCCGTTGGGCCAGGTGGCACATGCGCCCCCTCCAGTGGGAGCTGGCCGCCCAATGGACTCGGCGTCATGGTCAATTCGACCAGCTGATCACTGTAACCCAGAAGATGTGGGACACTCTCCAATGGTGGACCGCACCACAACAGTTGCAGGAAGGTATCCTGTTTGTCCGCCCAGAGCCGATGGCCATCCTGACGACTGATGCCTCTCTCATGGGCTGGGGAGCCCACATGGGGGACAGCAGGGCCCACGGGTTCCGGACCCCCGAGGAGTCCCGATGCCACATCAACCTGTTGGTGCTCAGAGCAATCAGACTGGCACTGTCAGCTTTCGCTCTTCAGCTCCGGGGTCAAGTGGTTCAAGTCCAGACGAACAATACCACGACCATGTACTACCTCAACAAACAGGGCGGCACGCACTTCCGTCTGCTGTGCAAAGAGGCGCTCCACATCTGGACCTTCATAAGTCGATTGGAGGCGGATCTCCTAGCCATCCATGTGGCAGGAGTCTCGAACCAACTGGCGGATGCTCTCAGCCACATTGGCCAGACGTCCCACGAGTGGTCACTCCATCCAGAGGTAGCTTACAGTCTGTTCTCCCGTTGGGGCAAACCGTTGGTGGACCTGTTTGCCTCCAGGGAAAACGCCAAGCTGAGACTGTACCATGCCCGTCCCCCTCAGCAGGGCTCGCTGCAGGGGGATGCCTTCTCGAGGCCATGGACCCCAGGCCTGCTCTACGCCTTTCCTCCATTTTCCTTGATCCACAAGGTGTTACTCAAGGTGAGGAGGGACAAGGCGAAGATGATCCTGGTAGCCCCAGATTGGCCACACCAGTTCTGGTACCCAGATCTCCTCAGCCTCAGCTGCAGGCCCCCAGAGCAGCTTTGTACATGCCCGGACCTGATATCATTGAACCAGGGGAAGGTATTCCATCCGGACCTTCAATCCCTGCACCTCACAGCCTGGTACCTGAGCGGCTAGAGTTCCAGGCTCTGGGTCTTTCCGAGGATGTCTACACCGTGGGTGGAGGCATCTCGTAAGGAATCAACCAGGAAATGTTATGCCTTCAAATGGAAAAGGTTTTCCATTTGGTGCCAAGGTAAGAGTCTGGACCCCTTATCCTGCTCTGTGGCTAACATTCTAGACTACCTTTGGTCTCTCTCCAAAGGGGGTCTACAGTCTTCGACCCTTAGGGTGCACCTGGCAGCCATTTCTGTTTACCGGGCGCGGGCTGGTCAGCCGACTTTGGCTCAGGAGACAGTGGTTGGGCGCTTCTTCAAAGGCCTGGATCACATATCCCCCTGGTGCGTGAACCTCCACCTCCATGGGATCTCTTGCTGGTTTTGGCAAAGCTCATGGGCAAGCCATTCGAACCCATGCAGAAGTGTGAGCTCTCACACTTGTCATGGAAAACGGCCTTCCTGGTGGCTATCACGTCAGCCAAAAGGACAGGGGAACTCCAGGCGCTTTTGGTGGACTCCCCTTATCTGATCTTCCACAGTGACAAAGTTGTCCTGCGCCCCCAACCGAAATTCCTTCCGCAGGTGGTTTCAGAGTTTCACCTTAACCTGGTGTTGACTCTGCCGGTATACTACCCTAACTACACCTTGGACTCCGAGTACAGGCTCCATACTCTGGACCTCAGACTTGCTCTCTCCTATTATAAGGAGAGGACAGTGAAAATTCGGGGAGAGGTTTGCCAGCTGTTTGTCACCTATGCTGAAGCCGCTTCTGGCAGACCTGCAGCCAAACGGACCATTGCGAGATGGATTATATCATGCATAGGTCTATGTTATGAGTTGGCAGGCAAGGAGCCTCCCAGAGGGATAAGAGCTCATTCTACCCGCCATACTGCTGCATCGGTGGCTACTTCCAAGGACATCCCTATCCAAGAAATCTGTCGGGCTGCTACCTAGAAGTCCGCAAACACCTTCAGTACCCACTACCACATCGACCACGAGTCACACTGGGATGCTGGTTTTGGGGCCTCGGTTCTCCAATCTCTGTTTCCCAAGTAGGGGGTGTGCGCCTTGCCTCCCTCCTCCTGGAGAACTGCTTGGAGTCTGCCAGAGAGTGTGGATTAACAACATATCCACGCTCCTAGAAGAACAGGTTATTCACCTGTAACAGTAGTTCTAGGAGTGGTATATGTTGTTCCACACACCCACCCGACCTCCCCGGCTTTAGGCGTACAACCTTGCTTCCAGCGGGCTAAGATCTGGTGTCATGGGGTGGAGCCGAGGTATTTACCACCCAGGTGGGTGGGAGGAGCCAGCTTGAAGACTTCCAGCAAGTTTAAAGGGGAAAGGGACATGCCAGAGGGTGTGGATGAACAACATATACCACTCTTAGAACTACTGTTACAGGTGAGTAACCTGTTCTTGTTCCCCCAGGTCAGTGGGAGACTGTGGCAAGACGCACAGAAGAATTGGGCAGGCAGGGCACCACTTGGCTTTCCCACTATGACCTCCTCTCCCAAACCCACCACAGACCCACACAGATACACTCACAGGCTTCTCTTACTTTATTATATGTGAAACTATTTTTTTAAGTTGCTTTTTTCTGAGGGGGATCCTCCCCCCCCCCCCACCACCACCACCACCATGTCACAGTCTCCTCAGCTCAAGACAAGTTGTCTCTCTCTGTCTCTCTCAAGTTGTTTTTCACCCAGAAAATTTAATGTTCCACTGTCCACCACTAATTCAATTTGTCTGACTGAATCAATGAAACAACTAAGAAGAACAGACGCAGGCACACACACGAATTCCTGCTCAGCTCAGTTGCACAGGTCAGAGAAGGGAACGAACGCGCACTGGCTGCTGAGCACTCTACTCGTCTCTCTCCCGACTCCCAGAATCACAGTGGCGAACCGACCGCACTACAGAGGAGGAGTCTTAACTCACTGGCCAGCGCCCACCCAAAAACTACCCCCCCATGCCAGGACTGACAGGTACACAGTTGCCACCCATTTGTTCACTGGCCTGTCAGTCTGTGGTTGGCACGGACTGGGCAGGGTACTGATCCTCATTCATTGGCTGTGGCTAGTCTGGGGAAGGTCTCTTGCCACGGGCACACTCCTCGAAACACACCCAGCAGAAATTTATGCGTCTGAGATTGCCCTCAGCTGTCAGACACAGTGGTGCATGTTGTCACCCACGTGGTTTGCCAGACTGGCAAACATGTGTCAACAGCATGCTGCCGATGGGCCAGACAGACTGCGTGGAGCGAGGACATCTAGTGGCCAAAAAGCATCACAACACATTGACAGGGGATAAAAGGGGGGAATTTTTGTATCGGACCTTGGGCACGCCGCAATTAATAAATTTGCAGTCAATTGCAATTGCACTTGCAGTCAATCTTGTGGGAAAAAAGTGGTATGGCCATGGCCGTACCAGCCAACCCGTTTGCAACAGCCCTGATTTCAACATTATAACTATATACAGTTTTAAACAAAGGGGTCCCAGTATCAGTGACATTTCCACAAAATGATTCACATATATTTTTATACCAGCAGATATGCAAGGGGGAAGAAAAGACAGAACAGCAAATGAGGGTAGAGAGACAGCAGGAGGCAGAGAATTGCAAGACCGTTGGGGTGATCAAGTCCTAGGTCTCACGAGAAAATGTGGTTGTAAAACCAGGCAAAGGAGAGACTAGAACAGCTCCTTGCAATTAACTCTTTCTCCATAACAACTAGGAGAGGGCTATATTCAACCCTGTCACAGTGAGAAAATACTTCTTCACAGAAAGAGTTGATGGATTCCTGGAACAGCATTCCAGTGGAGGTGGTGGGGGCGAAAACAGTGGTGGACTTCAAGAATGCATGGGATAAGCACAAGGGAATCATAATGGAAAGGAAAGGTGGGGGGAAGCTGTAGATCAGGCATGGTCTGCGTTAATAGTGTAGGTAGGGAGAAATGAGCAGACTGGATAGACTAAGTGGTCTGTATCTGCCATCGAAAATTATGTTTCTATGCTATTTATCCACATTCTGGCAGTTCCACTCAAATAATGTTATTGGCCTGGAGTCTTTAAGCTAAGTTCCTCCTACCACCTGGACAATATATCTCCCAGCTCTGCCCTTTAATGTCAGATCTTTATTTCCAAAGGAAGAACAGGTCACCTATGTGTTTTTTTTCTTAGGTTATCTGCTTCATTGGTGAACTTGATTGTTGAAGATTTTGATATTTCTCACTTTCCGTTTCGTGGTTCTTTTGACTCCCATCTCCAGACCAACGATAGAACACAAGAAACCAGGATTCAGATTTTGCATTTGTTGCCAGCAGAATATGTTGGTCTCCAATCTGCTTGGCACATACTGCCTGGACAGGCAAAACTATGTGACCAGGTGCAACCTTTGCAATTCCATGCTTCCCGAGTCCCTCCAGGGCAGGATGCCCTGATTCTTGCTGGGTTGGCCTTCAGAACAGGAGCCAAAGAACCGCAAGAGGGCCTTGGCTGTGGCTGCACCTGGACCCTTGTGCACAGCTTGGGTTCAGATCTCCTGGCCATCCATGTCGTAGGAGAGAACAATCAGCAGGCAGATGCAGCCGGGTAGGAGAGACATTGTATAGGTGATCTCTGAATCAGGAGGTGGTGAACCACCTGTTCGCCCTGTGGGGCACACCCTTGGTGGACGTGTTTGCCTCCTGGGGGAGCACCAGACTGGGGCTGTTTTTGTGCCCCCCCTTCCTACAGTCCAGGACACTGATGGGGGATGCCGTTGTGAAACCCTGAACCCCAGGCCTCATGTACGCCTTTCCTCCCTTCCTCCTTTTCCATAAGGTGGTGGTCAAGGTCCGGAAAGACAAGGCGCAGAGGATGCTGATTGCTCCAGACTGGCCTCGGCAGGTCTGGTACCCAGATCTCCTCAGCCTCAACAGCAGGTCTCTGTAGTGACTGCCTCTCCACCCAGACCTGCTGACTAGACCCCAGGTGATGGTTCTGTAACCAGACTTTCACTTCCTGCACCTCACAACCGGATTCCTGAGCAGCTAGAGTTGCAGGCCTTGTGTCTCCTGGAGGACATTCTCCATGTTGTAAAGGTCTCCAGGAAAGATTCGACTCACAGATGCTGTGCCTTCAGATGGAAGAGATTCTCCATTTGGTGTGTGGGCAAGGAGCTTAGATCCCTTTTCCTGTCCTGTGGCTTACGTCATGGACTACCTGTGGTCCCTTTCCCAGCTTGACTGCGAGCGACAACCCAAAAGGTGTACCTAGCAGCTCTCACTGTTCATCAGGCATGAGCTGGTAAGCTGATGGCCCAGGAGAAGGTGGTCGGGTGCATTTTCAAGGGCCTGAACCACTTGTCTCCTCCAGTGCATGTACCACCTCCACCATGGGACTTACTGCTGGTTTTGGTAGTGTTCATGAGCAGGCCTTTCAAGCTGATGCCTTCCTGTTGGCCATTACATCAGCCATAAGGATTGGAGAGCTCCAGGCGCTTTCAGTGAACTCTCCCTATGTTGTCTTCCACAGGGACAGAGTTGTCTTTTGCCCCAACCCGAAGTTCCTCACAAAGGTAGTATCAGGCTCTCACCTTTTTTTTTTTTTCAGTTTATGATTTTTATGTGGCCTTACTTCCTCGGCTGGGGGGGTGGTCCTATGGTTCCCCCTGCTTCCAGTCTGACCCCGGCAGCTCCTGCACCAACCACGGTGCCTGAGCTGCCACCCCTTTGCCCTCCTGGCCGTGTCACGCTCCTCTATAATGCAGAAGACCACACAGGGAGTCAGGACCAGAGGGAGCTACATAGGAGGCCTCAGTGCAGCACCGCGGAGCAGACCATCACTCGCTCCAGAGGATTGGGGCTGATTTTTCCTCTCTTGAGTCTCAGTCGGCACAGGCGTGCAGGACGTCAATGATGGTGCAGTGCACGCTTTCATGCATCACACGTCGGGCGTCTGCCCGTTCCGAACCCTCTCCTCGACCACGTCAATGCACCAGCCACTAGCCGCCAGGAGCCAGTACGAACGTGGATGTCCCTCCCTACCCTCCCCAGAGGAAGAGAGCAGTGCCTGGGATGCTCGATCCTTCCTCCCCCTGGCCAACCCACCAACACCTGGGGTCTCTTCCGAACCCGGTGTGGCATCCAGCGCCTCAACCCTTAGCGCCACCGGGCCGACAAAACTTTCTTCTTAACCAGGTGATCAACTTGCTGGTATATTTTACCACTCCATCTTCGGAGACCAACCACAGGTGGCATACACTGGAGCTGCAGTGGGTAGTCTCCTCTTATGTGCAGTGCATGGCTAGAGTTCAGGGACAGGCTTACAAGCTGTTTGTCACCTACATTGAAGCCACATGTGGCAGACGGCAGCAAAGCAGATGTTTACAAAGTGGATCACTTCTTGTGTCGACCTCTGGTATAGGTTGGCTGGTACAGAGCTTTCTGTTGGGATTAAGGCTCATTCCACCTGACATACCACTGTCTAGGTGGCTGCTTCCAGGGATGCCCCTATACAGGGGATCTCTAGGGCTGCTACCTGGAAGTCGGTACACATCTTTATTTCCCACAACTGCATCGACCTGGAGTCACGCCGGGATGCAGGTTTTGGGACCTTGGTTCTCCAGTCTCAGTTCACCAAGTAGGGATGCTCACCTTGCCAAATCCTCCTGGAGAACTGCTAGGAGTCTGCCAAAGTGTGGATAAGTGAACCATATCCACGCCCCCTAGAAGAATAGGTCACTCACCTGTAACTGTAGGTCTAGGAGTGGTATATGGTTCACATCCACACAACCCATCTGGCCTCCCCTGGCAAGTGACACATGGATCCCTGCTTCCAGCATGCAAGATCTCTTGTCATGGGGCAGAGTCAGGGGATATACCACCCAGGTTTTTATTTATTTTATTTTTATTTTGAATTTTGATGACCGGGTAAGCCCACTGGGACATGCATATCCCTTTTTCAGAGGTGACCCAGGGAAATACATTCTAACAGGAACAGTACAGAGCAGTGGTTACAGAGAAGACAATTATAATAAACGTTACAAGGAACAGACATACAGTAAATAAACTGATTTCACACTAGGCTAAGGAGACATAATACACAAATAATTTTCACATAATCCGTGTATTTACAGGTATAAATAAATAGGTATGTACAAATATACAATGGACTGAGTAGGAGTAGAGGGGGTTATAAAGGGGATACATGATGGGCATGAGTGTGATATGGCAAATATTGTCACTCCTGCAGAGTGAGATATCCAAGCTCACGATGCAGGAGTGACAATATTTGCCATAGCACACAATCTGCCCATCATTTATTCGATATATACAATAGGGCCAAGAGTTTCAGAAGTTTTGTTATGCTGTCTTGTGTTCTGTTCCTGTTTATGTGTTTGCTCATTCTGTGTGTGAGCTTTTCTGAATGGGCTGGCAGTGTTATAAACTATGGAAGACACATGAGTGTGTTTTGCAATGCTAAATGAGTTAGTTTTAGGTAGGAGTGAGAAACATACTTTTGTGATGCTGTATTGTTTAGCAGTCTGGCTGCAGTGAAGCTAAAAGCATCACAGTAATTGTAATGAGCTGAGAGGCAGAGTGTCAGAACAGCTGATACTGTTTTCAGTGGCAATTAAGTTAGCTGTGGGCAGAGTGTTCTGTGAAATTGTGCTCTTTAGGATTCTGGCTGCAGTGAAGTTGAGATTGTCACAGTAATTGTAATGGGTGAGAATCAGAGTTTGAGGAACAAGTGAGAGTGTGTTTCAGTGGTAGTTGAGTTAGCTGCAGGCAGTAGTTTAGACTGTTCTGTGAAGCTGTGCTGTTTGGAATTCTGGCTGCATCAAGTTGAGAGCATCACAGTAATGAGCTGGAAGTTGGGGGGGGTAGATGTGTTTTGTAATGCTCACTGAGTTAGCTGTAGGCAGCAGTGAGACCTCTCAGGTAGTTCTGCATTTGTGTCTATAGTAACAGCACAGGTGTTTCTTGCATGCTGAGGGGAAAGCTGCCTAGGGTGATGAGATCAGTGACCTTTTGTGACCTGTGTGTGTAAATGGCTGATATCATCACAGTAGAGCAAAGGGTAAAAATATCACACTGCAGTGGATGATACGCTGTTTTATCTCACTCATTTACCACTCACCCCTATTGTGTGTGTGTGTGTATATATATTAAAAACACACACACACACACACACACATATATATATATAATTCCGCAGTGTCCAGTCAGTAACATTGTGCTAGTGGAACTGCCAGAGAGTAGCTGTGAACCATATACCACTCCTAGAACTACAGCTACAGGTGAGTAACCTATTCTTACTGAGTTCATTTATACTTAACACCAATGATATAAATGTATAGATGTATTTATAAAATGGGTAGGGAGACTACTATGCCCTGATTAGCTGAGGGGGTTCAGAACCAAGATGCTTCTAGAGTAACAACAACCTGTCCAGGAACACTTTCGGCAACCAAGATGCAGCAGACTTTGATATCCCAACCCCCTAGAAATTGTTTATTAAAAACCTTTATGGCAAACTGGCCCACTGGAGGAACAGTTGCGCTTCCAACCCCCACGATGGCGACCCGGGTTAAGGAGCGACTTGGGTAGGGGGTCACTAGCTCCCTCTGCAGAAACTGCTACCTGGTGAAAGCCAGGCAGCAGCGCAGCAGGACAGCACGTAGAGGGGCAGAGTTGGAACATGACATGCTTGCTCACACGTCCTTACGCTCCAGCTCAGGGGAGAAAAGTTCAGGAGAAAAGTGCCGGCCTGCTACATGCTGGCATCCCCCCGCAGGCTCTCGCGTGACAGACATGGCTGGCCACCCAGCAGACAAAGGTCTCTGTAAGTGGTTGCTAACTGGTAAGTCTGTGAGAAGGTCGGTGACGGGGCTGAGGGGGTGCTGTCAGGCAGAACCGGGTGACAGGCAGACACAATACTGATAGAAAAAAAAAAAACCTTTATGGTAGCCATGTTTGCAGTGTCATAATACTTAACATCTCTGACTAGCCGTAATGTAAAAAGAATAATTTTTGCACATTTTTTTTGAAGTATACTTTATTAATGCTTAATAAGTACACAAACAGACTTGACAAACACTGACGGGATCTTGCACAGAGCACAATAAGTGTAAAACATTCAGCATGACAGTTGGTGACAATAATTATGACACTATGCTATCGGCTTCCCACCTGATACAGCCTGGTACAAAATTGATACTGGTAATGTCATGAGTCCTAAGTAACAGAGTATAGGCACATTATATTTCACGTGTGAGTACCCTCCTCACCTGCCATGTAATTTTAATCTAAAGGCATGAGAACATACTGTTTCTCCCATTTATTCCCATACCCTTTCATCCTGTTATTTGTGCTCGCTATAGATTTTTCCGCCTTTGAGGCAAACGAAGTTCAGCGTGCCACTCTTGGTATGTGTGTGTGTGTGTGTGTATATATATATATATATATGTATGATATATATCAGGGATCGACAAATTTCAAAAGTACATGCTAGTCCAGGACAACTGGCCTAGCAAAAAATGGTAGTCCCAGTGTTTCAAGTGGTAGTCCAAGATTGGAATGCTATATTTCAAAGGAAATTAAAAAAAAAAAAAGAGTATGGAGCACCAAAGTACAAGATGCAGTGTTGTATTATTAAAACTTCTTAAATGTAGGTGTATTTATTTACTCAGGATAGCCCAGCTGAAATGCAACTCTTATTAGGTCCTGCTTCTGACAGTTTACATTACACTTTATCCCGTGGCAGGCTCCAGCAGCCCCAACCTCACCCAACACACCAGACACAGTTTCCTGCCAAGCTAGCACACCACAAGGACATATTTTTTTTATTGTATTTTATTTCCTTGGGCAGCTTTTGTCTTGTTATTGTTGTCAGTTCTTGCTCTTTTGTATCTTTACTTTTCTAGAGTGAGAGCAACACAAAAAGCCCAACCTTCACTATAGTACAGATTTGTCCCCCCCCCCCCCCGTCTCTCTCCTCTGACCTGGCCAGGCAATACACTTTCTCTCTGTTTAGTTCTTTTAATTTTGTTCTTTGCTTGGAGCAGATTTATTGGGCAGTCAGCAGGTCTGCATGCCTGACGACGACCTCGCTGATCAGCTGCTTAAGCGCCCCTGCTCGTTGCTCCCACCCTTCCCCTCCCCAGTTCACCACTTTCAATCACCCTCCCTTTCACTTGTTTATGTATAAATTTATTTTTCAGAGGCTGGAGACACACACATTTAATGCAGAACTCCCAACAACAACCACAGAAACACAAAAGTGTTGCGCCGTTCCCCCACATTCCAGGACTGCACCACAGCACACGTTCTTTGCTTTCTCCGCCTCCTCAACAGCGACAATACACCTCTTTCTCCTCGAATGACTGGCTAGCCTTACAACCCACAACTCACTGCTGTGGCCAACAGGTTAATTTTCCAGTCGTTCTTTTTTGCTGCTCCTCCTCCCTGCCTAATCTTGCTCCGACTTCTCGTTCTGGCTGCTCCCTCCTTCTCTCTCTTCAGCGCTCACTATCGCTCTGCCAACTCCCGTTACCACAAGCGTCAACTTGCCGAGCATTTTGCCCACCATCACTGCCAGTGTGCTCTTGCCCCTGCCTGATTGGCTGCAGCACACACGGTGGAGTTTAATGCAGCTTGTGCCATTTGCTGCTGTGCTGTCACTCCAACTGCTGCAGCCACACCGATCAGAATCCCGCATTCATTGTTCTCTCATAGTCCCGCCACTTTGATTTCACCCCTTGCTCCCGACACTACCCACATCACATGATGCCCAACCCAGAGTCCCAGCAGCAGAAGTAGGAGGAACGGATCGTAGTGGCAAACTGCACGAAATGCAGGTAAGAAAAAATAAAATGTAATTGCTTTCATTTGCTGGTTGTCCACGGACAACCAGCAATACAATAAATGATTGTCCCTGTCCAAAAACTGATAGCCCCGGACGTCCGGGCTATGGGATTTGTCGATCCTGATATATATATATATATATATATATATATATATACACACATATATACATATATACACACACACACATATTATATCTATATCCTGGTCAGCCAGTGTCTGAGCAATACCTTCTTTGCACATGCTGCTGTGAGGGCCATGTTGTACATTTGGGTTCCTAAAAGATGGTGCTTGTAATCTCCTATAATACAGATGAGGGTGTGAAAGCTGCTTCAAACCCCAGTAATGGGTCAAGTTTATTTTTAAGTGCTTGCCATTGAGGTGTGGCTTTAGGACAGTGCCACAGGGTGTATCTTTACACATTTTAAGAATTCTCCATCCCAAGCCATGACCAAACGCACACCTACCACATTGAAATACAATATTTAAACCATCTACTCATGTTTTTGTTACTCTTGTCAGTTTTATTTTCTAGGCCTTGACATCCTTGATGTTGGGTTGATTCAATTTCCATTACAAAGCGTGTCACTCTACATCCCCACCCCGTTTGTCTGAAAGCCTTTTACCTTGCAACGCCATGGTATGTCCTGCCATCTCCTCTATTTACAACAAGCTCTTCAACAAAAAATGTAAAATAAAAAATGATATGGAACGTTTTGATTCTAGCTGTCTCAGTATCCCCACTCCTGTCCATGATCGCTCACTCTTGTCTCCCAAGCCCTGTCCAGTTGATAAGCAAGTATCACAACTATCAGCTGTTGGGAACCATACATACACCTGCCTGCGTCCTGAAAAAGGTGAAACTGCCTACAGAAACAGAAGAAAGTATGAAATTGCCTGTTTCCCTGGTGCTGGTACACTTAGCAACACTTCCTCCTCTCCTACTAGCAGCAAGTACATCACGAAAGCAGTGTCAGTCATACTGTTACGATGCTCCCTCTCCTACTACACTTAGCGGCAATGTCGATTCTTCATTGCAGCCGAAAGTGAAGCAACAAAATGTTTTAAAAGCATAGCAAAAAAATTACAGTTTCACTAGTGCCTATCTCTTGCTCTCTGTCAGCGAGTCCTGGTCTCTTTCTGTCTTTCTGTATTGCTCAGTCTGTGGGCTGCATCACTCTCCCTTGCTGTCATCACGAACATACCCACATCGCTCTGTCTCCACTACATGCCTCTCACAAAACAAACAACAAAACACTTCCAAAAATGGAGCCGGCCCAGTGGCGCTGAGGGTTGAGGCGCTGGACGCCACACCTCACGCCATGTTGGCGACCCGGGTTCGGGAATGTGGCCGGGGGTCGGCTGGGGAGGAAGAGATTGAGCATCCAGAGGACTGCTCTCTCTTCCTTGGGGAGGGCTGGGGTAGCGATCGATCAACGAGCAACCTCTGGCGGAGGTCAGGGGTTGCCGAACGAGCATCACAGGGGTATGCCAGGGGGGTGGAGTGACGGCAGGTGTTGGCTTGGTTGCTGGGCTCACAGGGGCGGCAACCACAGAAAACTCCCTCCACTGCTGATAGGCGATGGCGCTTCCCCATTCCACGCTGTTGAGTCGGCCCAGTACCTCGGCTTCTCCTCCTCTCTCCAGCCCAGTGGCTCAATACTATAAGATAGAGGACCCTGGGCAGGGGCGACCCTTCCCCGGAGGGCAGACCTGGGGGATGCCCGGCGCTGGAGAGGAGCAGTGACAGGTACAGGAGGCAACGCAAGGAGGTAGAGAATGCACCAGGGAAAGTTGCTGGAGAGAGTTCAGCGATGATGGGTGAAAAATAGAGTTTGGGAAAAAAAAAAATACTTCTAAAAATAAACTAGAACATTCACAGTTTAAAACAAAAATGAAAATAAAAAAGCACAATGCCTACAACAGCAACACATAGTGGCACAAACCTGTAATGGGAAAGATAGCTATAAGTTTAACAGGGAAATCTGTAATGGGCTATTTTTGTTATTTCTTGAATAAAGACTTAACTTTATGTGTTTTAATATGTACTTTTTCATCATTTTTTAAATTTTTTTTAAAAGATTTTTTCACAAGGGACCCATTTTATAAACGCAGTAATACACTTAGGGTCGGTGGTTGTCATGGTCATGGGATGAACACACTTCCAGGTGCTGGAGGCCCTCACTTCGCACCTGGTTAGGTATTTATCCCATGAGGACCACCTCCCCGTCATGTCTTATTGGTTACATATATACATACACACACACACACATACACACATATATCGATAGATAAATAAAATAATGTATATGGGATACGTGGTGAGTGACTCAAAATATCGCTCCACAGAACACCAGGTAGCAGTGTGGCCTACCTTGCACCTGCTGAGATAAACAGAAGACCATGATGAATCTACTCCTTAAACCCTCAGCAGACAACCACACACAATGGGGCAACAACTCACTCACCGGTATATAATTTATTTTTATTTGCTTTTGTTTACCAGGTAAGCACACTAGATAGCCAAGTGCCTATTTTCAAGTGCGACCTGGGAGATTACAAGGTACATTCAAAAACGTCAGGTATATCAAGGTACATACAAGAACATCAAACATATACATTACAATGGACGGTAGATAATGGCATAGTACAGGCAATGGACAACAGTAATCTGCATATAGGATCAGCCATACTCTCAGGTGGGTATGGGTAATGTACAAATTGTAGGGGAGAGAGACCTAAGAAAACATGAAATAGAATAGTACAAGTACTCTTTACATGAACAGCTGGGCAGAGAAAGGACCCAGTACATTTAATACATCTGTTAGCAGCGAGCTAAATCAAGTATTTATTCCAAAATGAGTTTCCAAATACAATCCTGCTAGCATATTAATCACCAAACCATCAGTTTTGTGTTGTTGGGTCCAGCCACTTCTTCAGGAAATTAAAATGTCAAAAAAGTGCAGCTTACAAGTTAAATAATTAAGTTTAATTTCTAAATTTCAAACTAATGCAAAAGTAAATCCTATCCTGCAGAAATTACAGTCTCTCACATAAAGCATTCCCATTTATCGCAAGTCTGCTTCCACTAAGTGCAAGTGCAACAACCAAAAGTAACAGCCTTTTTATATCTACTTAGAGTGGTGCTTATAGGTCTTAAAATATTATTTTACCAGCCAACTGTAGTCTGGTTTCCTCTGCTCATGTTAGTCTGTCTCCTGTCTATTCTCATTTATCTTGTAATTGTTTCAAAACGTTGATGGTATGGTGATCAGTTTACATGTCAGCAGGATGGTATTTGGAAACTCCCTGTGAAATGTTTAATTTATATACTCCTGAGTGGGTCTT
This sequence comes from Neoceratodus forsteri, assembly GCA_016271365.2. Classification (NCBI taxonomy): domain Eukaryota; kingdom Metazoa; phylum Chordata; order Ceratodontiformes; family Ceratodontidae; genus Neoceratodus; species Neoceratodus forsteri. Next base: position 319,526,868 of record JADMNL010000022.1, read on the forward strand.
TTCTCCATTGTGTGTGGCTGACTCACCATGTATAATTTATCTTCAAGTGTGAGGGGGCAGGACCATAACTTTGTGAGTGAGTTGTAAAAGTCCTGCCTACTCACAAGTGATGATGAATTACCTAGTTTTAGTCAGGCTATTGTATATTCGAGATATGCAGCAGTACTGTACAAGTTATAGCTTTTAAATCTGAAGTTTATTTTATTTGTAATTTCTGACCAAAAAAATGCACACTGAGCTCTGATCACTTGTTTCCAGGTGCATCCTGGGCTGGGTAATTGGACCAGTTTTATGCACAAGGGATATGTTGGCCATGACAACAAGGGAAACTCACCTTCTGTCCTTCATTAAGTGCCGTGGGGTATGTAACTTTTTCCTGGACAGCCACCAGAGATGAGTAGAAGGGACCTCTGTTTAACATCTCATCCGAATGATGGCACCTGACTAGCACCCCTCTTGTACTGAACAGCAGTGTTCATTATGGGTATTACCCCCCCCCCCAATACCTGTATGGGGCTAGAACCGATGACCTTCCAATCTTCCTGCCCAAGACACGTGCATGCTGCCTGCTGAGCACATTATTCTACCACAGGAGTCGAGTGGTTCATCTCGGCAACAGCCTTGGCCCTGGCAGTCCTAGTATGAAAGCATGTTAACCCTGGTTTCCTTGGTGGCAGTGCAGTGCGCTCCCTTTTCACTGCTACGCTAGCTACCAAGCTCTAACTTATAAAGTACATATACTGTGTGAGTCATAGAATTCTAAAAGTGGTAAAGAATACATTAACCAAGTTGGTGTTTTAATTGTTTTTCTTGCATGTGACTTCACAAACTTTATGTCTGCTTCTAGCAGGAAAACTAGCTGTTTAGATTGACATTTAACGTATTCATCCTTATCATTTACAGATGTCCTGGTTTGGGTCTAAGCCTGCTCCAAGAGGCATCATACGTCCATCAATATCGGGCCCTCGAACACCATGGCAGTGAAAGAAAAAGAAAAAAAACACCTTTGAAGAACTCTTGAGTTCTGTGTGTGCACACTTTTGAATGGAAAGACACAGCACAAGTGTGTGGTGAAAACTACACTATAGACTGACCGAAAACTTTGTGTGCATTGTTTAATGAGTTATAAGATGAGTAGATTAAATTCTGGATGCTGATTTGCCGAGGACGGCTGTCACCCATACCCTAATCTCTGCATAGATTCCACTGAAAAAAAGGCCAAACAGACCCCCCCAAACAGAGCACAGTCAAAATAAAAAAACAAATGCAGTCTTGCTTTTTGTATAACTGCTTAGCTTACTGTGTCCTGCATACTCCATGCAACGTCTATGTAAAGAAAAGTAAAACTGTGAAGAAAGTAAAAGAAAAATAAACTAAAACCAATAGTGGTACTCTAAAGACGGTACACCACAACCAAGAAAGCGGAAAGTTTTTATGTAGCACCCTCTAGTGACAGTCTTTCTGGGGATGGACTATTTAGCTAAAAAACACACACATTTATAGACATGTTTTAAAAATGTTTGTATTAATTTTTCAATAAAGCACAATAAAACACTCCAGTGTTGACTGTATACTGAGATTACTGCACTTCCAGGGGCTGTAGGTGTCAGGCCTCTGCAGTAATCTTAGCATAGATCCCAGTCTGTTATGTCTTATGTAAGCATTAAGACATGACAGGGTGGGATTTATGATGGAATTACTGCATGCCGAGGGGCGTACTAAGCAGCCTTGTGCCTTACAGTCCGTGGAAGTGCAATAATGCCAGTATAAATCCAATCCTGGAGTGTCTTATTGTGTGTGTTTTTTTTTTTTTTTTTTTGTCACACTGTTGAAAATCAAAAGAAGCCTTTTTAAAATTGTAAGTTTTTTTTTTTTAACTGAATTGTTCTTGATCTCAAGAACTGTAACAAGAGGGCACAATAAGAAAGATTTTTGTTTTACAGTTATGGTATGCCTTTTTTATTAGTGTACCACTGTTGGTTTTATTGGGGTTTCTTTTAGTTTTACTTTTTTTACATTCCAGAAAGCAGGGAGGACACAGCAATCTAAGCAGCCATACAAAAAGTAAGACTGTATTTGTTTCTTTTTTTTGTCATTTGTTTTACTGTGCTTTGTGTGTGGGGATGGAGTTGTGGAAATTCTGAGGGCACAGGGATCTGTTTGATCCTCAGGCAGGCTGGCATCGGTACTTTTTTCAGGGAGATCGGTTCTGAGATTAGTGTATGGGTAACAGCCTGCCTCAGCCACATGCCATCCAGGATTTAACCTACCTGTTTTATAAATAAGCAGTGAGACACAACAGGGAAGTATTTAAGCTGAGACTACCACACTTCTGGGGGTCTGTTAAGGGCACGTGCTTGAAACACCGGGCCTCAGCACACCCCTGGGCATGTGGTAATCTCCGCATAAATCACATCCTGATGTGCCTTATTGCTTACTTATTCTAGTGTTTACAGGGAGAGGTTTAATTTTGAAACTTGTTTCCCAATATTGTTAAGATACTCTATGGTCATGTACATCTTTCAGTGAAAGTAAAAACACTTTCCTGGAGTAAGTTTCTTAGAAGGGTTGTTGTGATCACAGAGCTAGCTCACATTTTCTTTTACTCTCATTAAATCACCTTTATTCTGGGAGAGTGTGTCCATAGCTAGTACTAAAATTCCCACACAGACTGGATTTGTCTGCGGTGCTCTACAGACAGCATGGCACAAGTATCCATGTAAATTTCAAATTCAAAATTATTTATATTACTACAGGATAAACTCGGTGGGTATGAGCCCATTTGGAAGATCGTCTGGCATAGTTTTACAAACATGAACAATGTGGGCATGAAGATTCCATTACCCCAGAACAATATTTTTAAACAATCCAAAAGAAATACTTTTAAACCATCTAAAAGACCATTAAATCAGTGTAACCTGATACTGTGATATAAGGAGTAGGCGCATGAGAGGTACGGGTTGGCCTCTTACGCGCCACTTCTTTTTGTTTCTCAAGTACTGAAATTGCACATCATTCCTTAATTAGTACAACATACATTTTCCCACTCATTATTTTAGAAATATAGTAGTCTAATTTTTTTTGTTTTCGTTTTTTTCTTAAACATTCCACCATGATTGAATATGGTGTAACGAGGACTTTACCTTGGAGCTCCGAGGGTGGGAGAGTAAAAGGTGTACTGAAAATATTTGCACAGACTTTGTTGTATAGTTTTAAGATCTCGTTTGACTACAGATTCACTACAGCCTTACACCCAACTTTCAAGCAAGTTAGGAATCTCCATAATGGAGAATGGATGCGATTGCTTTGTAAAATGGAATAATGTCTGAGGTCCACCTTGACCATTCTTTTACTATTTAATTATTAACTTGGCAAGAAAGCATTGTATAGAGATGTTTTAAAATAATTTTGTTAAAGGTACCACCCCCCCCCCCTTGTCACTGTATAAAATTAATTTCCATCTGTGGTGTAGATGGTGTACAGATTTATCCTTATTTATGCTGGGGGGTATATTTGAATGAAAATGTTTTTGAAATAAAAAAAAAAGCTTACCAGTGTTCTTTTTAATCTGAAGAAAATATATTTTCTTTATAGTGTACAGATGGCAATGCAGTTATAAAAAGGGCATTTACTGATGTGAGCTGTTTTGTGAGTAATCACAACCAAAAAATAAAAACGGTTAACTATAAATTATGTACCTGCCTTGCTTTTGTGTAAAAATATTTATAAATAATAAATACTGTACATAGAAAAGTGTTTTTTAACATGTACAAACAATCTTGGGTGCAAAATAGCTAAACTAATTAAGTACTAAGTGCTCTTCCAAGAAACTGCTGAAAATCAGTATTTTTTTTTTTTTAAACAAGAATTCAGTTTATGCTGAAACGAGACCAGCAGTCCTGTTCACATTTTCTAAATTTGGCTCTCTTCTGCCATTTACTACTGTTTCAAAGGGGTTTACCTATTGCCACCTTGATTCCACTGCAGTGTTTTGGGATGTGACATTCAGATACCATATTTGACAAGATTTGTATTATTAGTAATTTTCATGTATTAGAAGGTAGTATGGTAATTTTTCAGGGGTGGAGTGGGCAGCGTGAATTGCATTTTAATAGATACGCAAAATGCTTGCTTTTTCTCTAACCATTTACTAGATAGTGTGCTGATAAATCACTGAATCATGAAAAATGCATTTAAATTTAGCATCTTAGTGAAATGTTGGTTTGGAGGAGGGTACCGTGTTTAACAGGATGATAAGCTGCTTTATGTATGTTAAAATCTAATACAGTACATACTTCACTGTTGAAACTACAAATTTATTATGATAAAAGAAATGTTCTCTGGCATTTACTGCAACAATGTTAATTATCTGTGTTTACTTTTTTTTCTAAACACCCCCTGTTAAAAGTGCTCATTAATAACAGATGTCAACTCTTTACAGTGAATACTGCTGCAAAGGTATTTATAAATGGCCACTGTTGCAAGTCTGTTTTATTAAAAACCTATTATGCAAATCTTTTCAACACGTTGTAGAGACTGATACAAGAGTTGTTCACAGTTTAATGGGTTGTGAACATAATATTCAGTGTTAACACACTCAGATATCTAGAGGTAAGGTAGAAATGTTTTGACACTCACGGTGGCTCGAACTATATGTGTGTGTGTGTGTGCGCGCGTGCGCAATATGTCATGGGCTGTATGAAAATAAACAGTTTTTTTCTCTGCTGGGTATATATAACTGCTGTTGACCTCACGAGTGGTAAAGCCACAAGTGAGGTCTATAGAGGTCATACCCAGCCATTCAAAATAAATAAGTTAAAAATAAATCATTTATTTTCATGCAGCATGTCTGTGCCATTTATACAATGCCAGGGGCTGGCACAGTAAGTCTGATTGTTTTGTGCCTTTTTCATTTTTTCAACCAGCAGGCCTGGACAGAATGTTAGGTGTAAAGGAAGATCTTCCTGGACTGTATCTTCACCATTGATTTACACTGATGGGTTCTCTACCAGAGGTGCTAGGCCTCTGCAGGAGCCAAAAATCTTCAGGAGGGCCTGCGCTGAAATAGGCTGTGCGTACGTGTGGCACCGTGAGAGCTGGTCTCATGCTGCATAGCCTATCTTGGAAACAGCCCCCAACTGCCTCAGTTCCTTTTTTCCCCCCGCCCGCCAGGAGTCAGATCTTTATGTCTGTACGACACAGCATTCAGTTTCATCTCACTTTTAGTTTCAGTTTAGTGTTTATTTTTCTTTTTTTAAAAAGGAAAGTTTCTTCTAAGCCCTACCCGAACAATGATCTATGATCATGGACGGTGACTGTGGGGCTTTTTTCAGGCAGGCTGCTCTGGCAGCGGGTCAGAGTTATCCATTTCCTCCGGGAGGTTCGACAGCGGTGATCACGTGTTCGGAGGTGAGACAGTCTTCCTGTAAACACAAAAGAAACAGTCCTGTTCCGATCCCAGTCGGGGACCCGGCGCTGTTTGTCCTCGAGTTCTTCCTCTTCTCGCCAGAAGGGGAATAAACAGTACCATTCAGGGTTGCCCTTTGGTATGTCTGCTACGAAATTTTCAAGGGCCGATAATGGGAGACCTTCTCTGGTGCCGGATTCTCCATGTCTCTCCTGCTCACAGTCACTTGAAGTCTTGGGCCTGGAGCCCCTCACTGTCTTCTTGCAGGAACTCTGATAGGCAGTTTCTCCATTGGGCAGCTCTTATGGAGCAGTGGGTGCAGCATCTGGCCCATTTGGCCATTCTCACGGACCCAGTTCCAAGCCCTTCGAGGCTAGGGTCCTTGGGACCATGGTCAGGGTTTTCAGGCCAGGTAGCGTGTTTGGCTGCATCAGTGGATCGTGATCCCTTGGTGGTTACCACACCGCCGGTGCCAGATCTTACTTCGAGAGGACTCTTGCAGTAGGTAATTACATATAGGACTGACGCCGGCCGGTGGCAGGACCCCACGGAAAAATTTCTAGCAGTCCCTGGCAGTGACCGCCCCCACGTCAGGTGACCGGCGTCACATGACGTCGGTATAAAGGGGTGGTCCCAGACGCCCGTCTTCCAGTTCTTTCCCGCCGTCAGCTCATGCAGCGCCTCATGGTTAAGTTTATATCGCTCAGTCCTGTTACTGCGTCGGTTTTTCCGAAAAAGTTTTCAGTATTGAATTTTATACTTCTTTCGTCAGGTGAACGTCTGTATATGTCGTCCCCTTCAAAGAATAAGTGCGACTCGTACGGCGCCCAACTGCCTCACAAAGACGGTCACTCCCTCTGCCTTTTCTGCTTAGGCACCGACCACGCGGTCGACAAGTGTCCGCACTGCCTTCGATTCAACGCGGCCAACCGCAGACGATGCCAGCAGTCCCTCGAAGCCCATCTCCTCAAAAAGAAGATGTCCATGATGGAGAAGGAGTTGAAGAAACTTCAGCAGGCGTCGACCTCCCCTGAAGGGCATAAGAAGCGGGACAAGGAAAGGCACAGGGAGAAGGCCTCCTCCTCCGCGACCCGCCGGAGTCACGGGCAAGGTAACATCCCTCTGGGGATCGCCTGCCGGCAGCCTCCAAGGCTTTGAGGAGACGCCGGCCTCCGGCCGGGTTCGCTCGAGCCCACCGGGCGCCTCCGGCAAAGGAGACTCCAGCCCCAGTACACCGCAGGCCTGGCGCCTACTGTGCGGCACCTCCTGCCGGACGCCGGCCTCTGATGTACGCTGGAGAAGGCCGCAGACGCTCGACCCTTTCGGGCGGCGCACGGCAGTGTCCCCTCGGACCGGGCCTCCTCTCATCCTCAGCCCGCCTCCACGAGGGACCCCAAGTCGGACGCCGGGCTCCTCTGGTGTCTGCCGACTCGGCCCCTGCCACACGTCAGCTCCTCCGACGTGCGCCGGGCCTCGGAGCCTACGGCAGACCCTGCTGCGTCTGTCGTACCAGGCTCCCTGCAGCCTTCGCTGCCATCAGGGGAGCCCCAGTCCCCCCTGCCCGACCCCGGGGATTTTTCCCCTCTGTCCCTGGACAAGGCTCGGGACCCTGGGCTATTGTCCGATCCTCTTCCTGAAGAGCCGGATCTGACGCCGGCTCCCCTGACGCCAGCCCCGGCTCCTCCGATGCCGGCCCCGACACCAGCCCCGCCGACGCCGGTTCCGACACCGGCCCCTCCGACGCCAGCTTGGGATATTCCTCTCCCATCGGGCCCTCCACCCCACGGGCTTCATCCGGCTGATCCGCCTGCTGAGTACCTGCCACTGCCTGCCCGCAGCTCCTCTAGTGCCTGGGTATCCGCCGTCCTATCCGACGCCGGTTTTCCCAGGTCCACAGTATCCTGCACCGCAGTACCCAGTGCTGACTCCTTCGACGCCGCAGTACCCGGCTCAGGTATACCTGCAGCCGGGTTACGGATACTCCCCCTACAGATTTCCTCCGTACAACTATCCCCCTCCTCCTCCTCCACCGCCCCCTAGGCCACCGGTGGATCTTCAGGAGACTCTTGCTTCCTGGTGGGCTGAGGCCAAGGCTCAGCTCACCAAGGAAGTCGAGAGCTGTCTTACGCGACGGTGCCACCCCTGGCCCCGTGACGCCCCAGATGGCACACTCCTCTCCTCCTCCGGATTCCCGGCTTTACCTCGGGATCCAGAGAGGGGCAGCACGCTGCTCTGGGATCCCCCAAGGAACCCGCTCTCCCTAGACGAAAGTTAGGAAGTCTTACTATGCTTCAGATTCTTCCTCCCCTTCTCTCTCGGACTCCTCGGAGGCTTCCGATGGATGTTCCGAGAAAGACGACGAGCCACGCTCTCCGTCCAAGCCCCGGCCGAGGATTCCTCCGAAGTCTCCTCCGGAGGATCCTTCCTTCACGGAGTTGCTCAGGAAGATCCAGAAAGTCCATCAGTGGCATTCCTTAGAGCCAGATCCTCAACGGGTTAAACTCGACGAACAACTGGACTTGCCCCTTACGGCTCCTACCCTAGTGCCACCCTGGATCGAGCCTCACGCCCACCTTGTTTCAATTATTTGAAGCAACTGGTCGGCTTTAGCCCCACTTCCCAGGAAGTCTAACAGGCTATATCAGGTTCGGAGGGTGTGGACTTTAGACTCTCACCCTGTGCAGACTCGGGTTGTGATTAGCGCCACCACGGCCAGTCAGCACACCAAACACTTGAGCTTCATCTCCCGGATAAGGAATCTCGCTCTGGATCAGTATGAAGGAAGATCTATGCTTCACACACACTGGGGATTAGGGCCCTGAACTATGTAGCACATATGGGGATTACCAGAAGGCCGTCTCTACCCAGGCAGAATCTAAGATTGACTCTTTGCCTGACTCCCAAGTCAAGCAGGAGTTAGCCGACCTAGTCTGTTCTGCCTGCTCGCCAGTCGTCATATTTTGAGGATGACCCACGACGCAGTGGACACCGTGAGGACGGAGCTCATGCTTGCCGAGTCTTCGGCGCCATGCATGGCTCCGTGTCAGGTCTGGTCCTGGAGGTGCAGTTCAGCAATCCAAGAAGCACCTTTCAGGGGTTCTGTTGTTCGGTGGTGATGTCAAGGACATCATCACTGATTTGTAGGAGAAGGGACGTCCTTAAATCTGTTGATTCAAGTACTGTCCCCATCCCCCTGGCTAGCGCCGCCCCCTCGCAGACGCAGCCGCCTCAAGCGAAACCTCAGGGAAGGCGGCCACTAAACGTCAGGCCCCCACAGCTGCCAGGCCCCCGCTGCCCAGAAAAGCAACGGGTGCCCCAGCTGCGGCGCTGCCTCACACCTCCTGACTCCTTCCCTCTCCCGCCGCCTCTGGACACCCCGGAGGAACCGGTAGGAGGGAGGTTCTCCCTCCACCTTCCGGGTTGGGAGAGGATAACATCGGATTCATGGGTGCTTCAGATCATAGCAGAGGGGCACTCCATAGAGTTTCTACAGAAACCTCCACGTCACCCCCTCTGAACTCCGCCACTAAGGGAGCATCTTCTTTGGTCAGGGAAGAAATCTCATGCCTCTGCAAACAGGCTATAGAGCCCATCCCCTCACCTCTATGGGACGGGTTACTATTCCCACTTCTTCCTTGTACCAAAGAAGACTGGAGATCTCAGACCTAATCTTCCTGGACATAAGTCTCCACCACTCATTCACACTATTGGGATTCGCGCTGGAGGCACTAGGGACCCATTGGAGCAAACCTTTGCTGGAGGGTCGGCGCTAGAGATGGCGCTGAGGAACGCGCGCCTTCGCGATTCTAGCACATGCGGGTAACGACTATCTCGCATCACCCTCCAACCACCAAATCTTTTTTCCCTACCGCCGAGTGCACTTCAGTGACGACGCCGCCGCTTGTCGGAGTCAAACTTCAAACTAGCATAGCTTCTCAGTTTTTATTATTTTGTAATATTATCTCGATACAGTATCGCTTAAATTTATTCTTTTTTAAAATAAATATACTAAAGAAGTCTCAGCCTACCTTGACGGAGTTTCGACTATGAGCAGGTCAGGTGACAGTAGGGAGATCAGATGAAAGCTGCTCAGTCAGTCGGCTGGGTCCGGTCCGCTGCCTTCTCGAGGGAGGGTCTGACAACGGTTGTCCAATGCCCGGGGATGGGGCGGTCCCCCGAAGCATAAAAATAAACGGTCGCACTTCTCGCACTGCTCGCCTAGCTCTTCTTCGCCCGCAGGTCTAAAAAGAGAAGGCACTCGAGGTCGCTTCTGATATGTCTGCGCCGAGATGCTCGGGTTATCGGGGTTGGTTGTCCTCCTTCGGAGTCGCCAACCTCTGCTTCTGGTAGCCGACGGCCGACATCAGAGCCCTGGCCCCGCCTCGCAGGTAGGTCTTCAGATGAGCAGTTTCATCAGTGGGCCGCTTCCATGGAGCAATGGGCTCGAGGTTGGTTTGGCTATCTGGCTCGGTCTCGTGGGCCTTCGCCTCTAGGCAACCGGTAGGACGTTTGGACCTTCCGTCACAAGGGCACCTTCTTCGTGCCGCGTGTTCCGCCAGGTGTTCCTCACATGGTCATGTGTGCACAGGGGCCACCAATGCCCTTATCTCCTGCTCTTCTTCCTTCAAACCTGTTTTTCGAGTCTGGGAGTAGCTGTGCTCGGGCGTAGGCTCCTCGGCAGGCCCTCGGCGTCCTGGCTGCTACCGCGACGCCTTTGGTGCTGTGCGCTTGTTACGCCCTCTGCTCTCTGCCGTCGGACTTGCCTCTGCGCCTGGCTTTCAGCACCGCGGCCTCGTGGCTCATTCTGGTGCCTTGCGCCTCCTCGGCGCCGGCGGCTCTCTGGGACTCCTCTTTTCACTTGTTTCCTTTTTCCTCCTCTGCTGAAATTCATTCCTTTCCTGTCCATATAGTCCCTCCTGGACTGTCAGGAGATGACGTTGAGCCTGACCCAGACCTTCGGTTGGGTGATGAAGTGGACGAAGCAGGATCTATTACTGCTACAGAGCCTGTGGTTGAGGACCTATCCTTTAAGTCTCTGTTGAAAAATCTGAGTTCCACACTTTCTCTCCAGACTACAGACATTGATCCTGGGAAATTGTTGAGACTCCAATATCTTCATGCTCGGAGATCCCTCACGGATTTGACTCCTCTGATTCAGTCTTCCTTCGAGACGCTGTCTCAAATGGTATGGAATAATCTTGCTCTTACCCCTTCGGTGGCTAAATCCATTGATAGGAAATATTCAGCCCCCAAGGATTGTCCCATTTTGGCATCTCAAGCCTTTGAGGATCCTATTGTAGCCCTGGCAGAGAATGATAAATTCATTCTTCCTCAAGCTACTACAGCTCGACCTATTAACAAAGAATCTTGTAAGATAGACACCTTAGGTAAGAGAGTCTTTGCTGCTTCTACCCTAAGTATGCGTATTGCCAGTTACCAAGGCTGTTTTTCTCAGTATGAGTATATCCTGTGGCATTCTATTAAACAGATGGTTGAAGCCCTACGAGTCGGATTCAAGCCAGAGCTTCTTCAAATCATTACCAGAGGTATTGAATCTAATAACCCAGCAGGTTAAAGCTGCCATGGATGCTTTGACACTGCTTCCCGTTCAGCGGCTGCTGGTATTTGCACCCGGCGTCATTCCTGGCTGCGCACTTCGGGCTTTACGAATGACGCAGCAGCAGGTGATGGCATTGCCCTTTGACGGTGCATATCTTTTTGGTCCTCGTAGAGCAAGCTCAGTTGGCTACACAAAAGACTCAGGTCAGCCATTAGCTGGTTCGCCCTCCTGCCCCTCTCGAGGGCATGCCAGTAAACGACAGTCTCATAATCGACAGTCCTTTCGAGGCAGAGGTAGAGGAAGTTTCCATAAGAACCAACCTGCCCAACCTCAAAAGAAGGCAACAGAAAGCGCAGGGCCCAAAGCGCCTAGCGCCATTTTATGAATTGCCAGCCCAAGTTCCATCTCAGCTGCCCGAGGTGGACTTTTTCCTGTCTCGGTGGAGGTTGTCTGATGCACTCTACAACCAGTGGAAGTCCATAACCTCAGACAAATGGGTCCTTCAGATAATTTCGAGAGGTATTCACTCAATCTTGTGTGGAGACCCTCTGATCTGCCCCCAAACGGCAGCCTAGGCTGTCAACCCTTCAGTCAGACCTTCTCGCTTCGAGATTCAGGGCCTTCTGAACAACAGGGCAGTAGAAGTGGTGCCACTGCACCAACGAAACACGGGGTTCTACTCCCATTACTTTCTGTTCCAAAGAAGTCTCGTGGAATGCGCCCCATTCTAGATCTCAGTAAGCTAAACAAATTTCTCCCCAAGGAGAAATTCAAAATGATTTCTCTGGGAACCGTTACCTCTGCTCCACCAACACGACTGGTTAGCCTCCCTAGATATGCAGGACGCTTACCAGCACATTCCTGTTCACCCGAGGCATCACAAATTCCTGAGGTTTGTGGCTCTGGGACGGCACTATCAGTTCAGAGTCCTGCCCTTTGGGCTATCCTCGGCACCACGAGTTTTTACAAAATGTTGTGCAGTTCTCGCAGCGCACCTCAGAAAAGTCGGAATTCAGGTGTTTCCTTATCTGGACGATTGGCTTCTAGCAAGCCCTTCCAGGCAAGGGACTCTGGACGCCGTGGAGACGGCCTCGTGCTTCCTTACGTCCATGGGAGTTCTGCTCAACCTCAAGAAATCGCAACTGCAGCCCTCCCAGAGGCTCCTTTTTATAGGGACTCTTCTGGACACCTCCTGTGCGAAGGCTTTTCTTCCAGAAGACAGGAGGAACGATATCCTTCAGATGGCCTGTCACATCGGGGAAAACAGCTCAGTCACAGCTCTCTCGATGCAACGGATGCTAGGCCTCATGGCATCCTCAGTGTTCACTGTACCCCTAGCACGTCTGCACATGAGAACCACCCAGTGGATGCTCAGTACTCAGTGGTCCCCAACCACTCACCCGCAGTCCTGTCTCATCAAGGTGACAGAACCTTTAAGGAGGTCACTCACCTGGTGGTCTCAAGAGAGCAATCTCCTGGAGGGGTATCCCTTTGCTCCTCTGGACCATCAGATCTCCATTACCACAGACGCATCCCTAATGGGGTGGGGAGCTCACTGTCAGGCTCTCCACACTCAAGGTGCGTGGACTCAAGTCGAGTCCCAGCTCCACATAAACATCCTAGAAATGAGAGCTGCCCTTTATGCGATTCCGAGCTTTGAAGGACATTCTGTGTCACAGGAACATTCTCCTTCAAACGGACAACAAAGCAGTGATGTATTACATCAACAAGCAGGGGGTGCTCACTCTTACCCCTTATGCAGAGAAGCAATGAGGGTATGGAATGGTGCTTGGAGCACAAGGCTCTAATTCAGCGGCCCACCTGCCAGGTGTTCAGAACGAACTGGCAGACCGCCTCAGCAGAACAGAGACAGACCCTCACGAGTGGTCTCTCGACTCAACCATAGTTCAGTCACTATTCGAAGAGTGGGGAACTCCAGACCTGGACCTTTTTGCATCCCCACTCAACGCAAAACTGCCTCTCTTCTGCTCCAGAAATCCAGGGCCTGGCATTTTCTGTTAGGATGCGTTCAGGCTGCGGTGGACAAAATGCTTTCTTTCCGCCTTTCCGCCTCTTCCTCTAATTCAGAGGGTACTCCTCAAGTTCGAATCCCAGGAGAACAAAATGATTCTCATTGCTCCCTTTTGGCCTCGGCAGCTGTGGTTTCCACTGCTCAACAATATGTTGGCAGTTCCTCCGAGACCACTTCCCCTGCAGATGAACCTTTTGACTCAGGGACCGGTGGTCCATCCCAACCTGAGATCACTTCACCTTCATGCTTGGCTCCTGAGAAAGGTCAAAGTAAACTGGTTCAATGTCTCTAAGAGTTTCAGATATTCTTCTGGCTGCACGGAAGCCAGCCACTGGAAAACTTCACACAGCCAAGTGGGCGTTTTCCGCTTCTGTGTGCAAAGTCCTCTTTGAATCCCTTTTCCTGTCCACCAGATAAGGTTTTGGAGTACCTTTTGGACCTCTCAAATTCAGGTCTGCAGCACTCTACAGTCAAAGTTCATCTTAGTGCCATTTCAGCGTATCATGAGGCCATTATTTCCTTAACTCTGGCTCAGTTACCTATGGTTAAGAGATTCCTTAAGGGGATTCTGCATATCAGACCTCCTACAAGACATCCAGTCACAGCCTGGGACATTAATCTTGTGCTAGACATGCTCACTCGGAAACCTTTTGAACCTCGGGCTACCTGTGAGCTAAAATTTCTCACTTGGAAGACTGCCTTCCTAGTGGCCATTACCTCAGCCCGCAGGGTCTCTGAGATACATGCCCTGATCACAGACCCTCCGTATACTGTGTTCCATAAGGACAAAGTAGTTCTTCGTACTCATCCTAAATTTCTTCCTAAGGTTGTGTCAGAATTTCATCTAAACCAACCTTTGGTCCTTCCTCTTATTTTTTGGATTTCCAAATGAAGGGGAACGTCTCTTCCATTCTTTGGATGTTAAGAGGGCCTTTAGTTTCTATCTAGATAGAACCAAGGATTTTCGTAGAAGCTCTCAGCAACTGTTCGCTTCCTTCAGTGAGACCGGCTGGGTCAACCTGTCGCTATCAGATGTATCTCATCATGGCTGGTGGCGTGTCTTCGTCACTGCTATTCCATAGCGCAGAGTTAAGTTGAAGGTAGTGTTTACGCTCACTCTACCAGAGCGGTCGCGGCATCCCTAACGAAATCGACATGCCCATTGCAGACATCTGCAATGCGGCCACCTGGAGCTCAGTGCATACTTGTTAAACATTATGCACTAGATGTCCATGCCAGCGACATTCTTCCTTTGGCAGAGCCATCCTCAATGGACTTCTGTCCTGAAAGCGTGAGCTCTTGGTCTTTCCTGCCACCCTCTCGGGGATTATTAGCTCGGTACTCTCACATAGTGTGAATGAGTGGTGAAGACTATGTCCAGGAAGATATGAAATTACGCACTACCGTAATTCTTGATCTTCTGGACGAGTCTCCACCACTCATTCACATGCCCACCTCCATCCCCCGAGCTCACCTTTTCTTGTTGTTCTCACCCTCAAATCTTTAGGCCGTGAAGACTTTCTTTATTGACCCTTCTTGACGGGTCGCCCGGACTATCTTATGTCCGGTTTTTGGGTTAGGCTACCTTCTAGGTTAGTTACGCTGCACCTCCTTGGTAAAAAGGTACTGAGGCGGTTGGAGGGTCGACGCCGAGATAGTCAGTACACGCCACGAGCTTAGCGCTCATGCGGCACTGCCTCGCAGTGCCATCTCGGCGTCCGACCCTCCAGCAAAAGTTTGTCTCGATGGGTCCTAGTGCCTCCGGCGCAGATCCCAATAGTGTGAATGAGTGGTGGAGACTCGTCCAAGAAGATCAAGAATTACGGTAGGTACGTAATTTTCATTTCTCGATCTCAGCTCTCTGAACCTATATGTGGAATACAAGAGGTTCAGGATGCTCTCCCTTCAAACCCCTTTGCCCCTGCTTCGGCCGGGCCAATGGCTTTGTGCACTGGATATGCAGGATGCGTACCTGCATCCTCATCTCGCCTTCGCACCACAAAAGTACCTCAGGTTTGCATTCCAGGGGTCCACACCAATCTGGCTCCCCATTTGGTCTTTCCTCGGCCCCCGAGTCTTTACCAAATGCCTGGTGGTGGTAGTGGCCCACCTGTGTTCTTTGGGAGCTCAGGTTTTTCCCTACCTGGATGACTGGCTCCTGGCGGCCCCATCCAGGGAGGAACTCCTGCATTTTCTCTCCCTCACCCAGCAGGTTTTCACTGGCCTGGGTATTACCATCAACCATTCCAAGTCTCACCTGGATCCTTCACAGAGGCTCCAGTTTATTGGGGCAGTCCTCGACACAACAGTGTGCAAGGCCTTTGTGCCTCCGGGCAGGGGGGGGCCTCCCTCCAGTCACAGATTTCCCTCCTGTCGGAACACAGGAGGGTCCCGGCGAGGTCAGTGCTCCGTCTACTGGGGCTTATGGCGGCGGCCATCCCGACGGTTCTGCGAGCATGCCTCCACATGAGGATCTCTCAGTGGACTCTCCAATCTCAGTGGGATCAACGAGTAGATGACCTAGATCATCTGGTCCTGATCTCCTCGCCGATGGTAAGAGACTTACAATGGTGGATGGTTCGAGAGAACCTGTTCCAGGGGGTCCCCTTTTTTCATCCTCCCCCCTATCAGACTCTGACTACGGACGCTTCAGGTGAAGGTTGGGGAGCCCATTTAGGTCCTCACCAAACCCAGGGCCTATGGTCAAAGTTGGAGATCATTCTCCACATCAGCATGCTCGAACTCCGAGCAGTGCTGTATGCTCTCCCAAGCCCTTCACCAATACATCCTTCCCGGTCACCTAGCTGTCCAAACGGACAACATGTGCGTGGTGTGGTACATCAACAAGCAGGGAGGAACTCGGTCCTACCCGCTGTGCAGGGAAGCGATGAGGGTCTGGGATTGGGCAACGCTTCACAACCTTCACCTCACGGCAATCCATGTTCCGGGAGTCGACAGTGTCCTTGCAGACAGACTAAGTCACTTGTCGGCTCTACCACACGAGTGGGAATTGGACGAAAATGTTCTAAAAAGCATCTTCCACATTTGGGGGACTCCTCAGATAGACCTGTTTGCCTCCTCCCAAAATGCAAAGCTTCCAATCTTTTGCTCGCTCGCTCCAGAGTGAGACGCTTTCTGGAACGACACTCTGTCTCTAAGCTGGAAGGACCGCTTCGTCTATGCTTTTCCCCCAATTCCTCTGGTACCTCGTGTGCTGCAGAAGCTTGCTTTGGAAGGAGCAAGAATGATTCTGATCGCTCCTTTTTGGCCCAGGCAAATCTGGTTCTCTCTTCTACAACAATACTCAGAGGTTCCTCCTCCTCCTCTTCCTCTTCCTTTATCTCCAGGATTGCTGACCCAGGATCAGGGGACCCTGGTCCATCCGGGACTCAAGTCCCTTCATCTTCATGCATGGCTCCTACAGACCTAGCTCAATCTTGTTTTGGAGTCTCTCCAAAGGTGGCCGAGATTCTGGTGGAGGCTAGAGAACCCTCCACTAGGTCCACCTACACCATGAAATGGAAGAGATTTTCTATCTGGGCTGCGTCCAGGAACGTGGAGCCCTTTTCCTGTCCTGTGACCATTCTGCTTGAGTACATGCGTCATCTTTTCGACCTGGGTCTCAGTCACTCCTCTTTGAAAGTCCATATGGCGGCTATTTCAGCCTATCATGTTCCTTTCTCTGACAAGGCATTTGCCCAGCTGGAAGTCTCCAAAACTTTCCTTAGAGGGGTCCTTCTTCTCAGTCCCCCTGTCTGGACCCCAGCTCCGCCTTGGGACTTAAACTTTGTCCTCGAGAAACTTACCCTTCCCCCCTTTGAGCATGCGGCTTCCACAGATTTGAAGTTTTTATCGTGGAAGACGCTTCTCTTGGTGGCCATTACTTCCACTCGCAGAATTTCCGAGCTCCAGGCCCTTATGTGCAAAATCCCTTATTTGATTTTTCACAAAGAACGAGTAGCTCTTCGCACGAATCCTAAGTTTCTTCCAAAGGTGGTAGCGGAATCTACCTTGAATCAGTCTATTGAATTACCTGCTTTCTTCACTTAGTGCTCCAATCAAGGAGAATACCTGCTCCATACCATGGATGTTCACAGGATACTGAGATACTACACCGATAGGACAAAGGATTTCAGAAAGACTGATCAGTTGTTCGTCTCCTTTGCTCACAAAAGAGAAGGCAACGCTGTTTCTAAGCAATGCCTATCAAAATGGTTGGCCCATTGCATCACTTTCTGTTATGACAAGTACAACAAGACCCTCCCAGGTCAAGTCAGAGGTCACTCCACTCGTGGAGTTGCCGCCTCTGCGGCTTGTTTCAAGAACGTGTCTGCGGCAGGCATCTGTGCTGCCGCCACTTGGACTTCTGTCCATACTTTTACTAAGTATTACAGTTTGGACATTGCCTCTCGCCGTAGAGCAGGCTTCAGGTTAGCTGTCTTGCAAGGCCTCCTTTCTTGAGACCTGCTAAATTATTTGCTATTTTTTGGAGTAGTTCCTCCTCCCAGTGCCTTTTCATTTGTTCCAGACTGCTTGGGATTCTGTCCTATATGTAATTACCTACTGCAACAGCCCTCTCGAAGTAAGATAGTACAGTTATGTAAGAACTTACCGTGACAGTAGATCTTCGAGAGAGGCGCTGCAATAGTGTTACTCCCTGCCCTCCATCCCTCTAGGCTTTTTCAGCTCCTTTTCCAGTGAGGGAAATATCTGCTTCTCTCTCGTCCAGGCCTTCCGGGCCTGTGGCGGGGAAAGAACTGGAAGAAGCGGTACGTCGGGACCACCCCTTTATGCAGGCTGTGTGCCCGGTCACCTGGACGTGGGGCAGTCCCTCGCCAGGGACTGCTAGCTAGAAATTTTTCCGTGGGGTCCTGCCACCGGCTAGCGTCAGACCTATATGTAATTACCTACTGCAAGAGCCTCTCTCGAAGATCTACTGTTACAGTAAGTTCTTACGTAACTGTACTTTCCTCAGACTGTTCCCCCTCACTCTGTCTCTCTGCAGGAGCTGACCCAGGTACCACTGCTGGTCACGTTGGTACCGAGTAGGCCTTGGCCAGGTTCGGTGTTGGGTTCAGGCCTTCTTGGGCCTGTCCAGTGCCATCTCTGGCACCACATCCCACGACACCTGCGGTGCCGGGGATCTCCTTGGTGCCGCATCATTTTCCCTTGGGTTCGGTGCTGATGCTGACATCTCTTCTGCTGGCATGGACAATGGTGCCAGCTCCTCTGGGGATTGGCCCGGTGCTAACTCCCTTGGTGCCGGTGTCACTCATTTACCCGACTCCAAGAATCTGGTTAGGTGTCTCAAGGTCTACTCTTCTTCCTGCCGTGTTCCCTTGGACGAGTTGGAGGAGGATGAGTCTGGCCCCGATTTCATTATTTCTGAGAGTGGTGGTGGTGATGATGAATCCTTGTGTACCCTGGATTCTTCAACTCCAGGTGTTCCTCCAGTTCTTCAGGAGGACCTTTCCTTTTAGACTTTGCTTTGCAACATTCATGCTGCCTTGGCACTCGTGACCTCTGCACTAGATCCAGGCAGGCGGTTATGTCTCATGTGGCTTCATGTGCCTGACATTCCAGTTAACCTCACACCCCATATTCCTCCGGCCTTTAAAATGCTTTCAGAGGCAGTGTGAGCTAGGCCTGCTACCATTCCATCTGTCTTTTAAGCAGAGACAGAAAGTACATTTCCCCAAAGGAAATGCCTATTCTAGCTTCTCAATCTATTGCTGACAAATGTGTCATTTTACCTGAGAACAATAAGGCCGTCCTTCCTCAGGAAGTTACAACCCACCCCATTAATAAGGAATCCCATAAGATTGATACAGTGGGGAAGACAGCCTTTGCTGTGGCCACCTTGGGTATGCGTATGGCCAGTTACCAAGGGTATTTCTTTTAATATGAGTATGCCTTCTGGTCTTCCCTCTAATCTTTTGCCAAGACCCTGCCGGAGTAAGACACTAAGCAAAAGATCCTGCACGCTGTTACCCATGGTATGGAGTCTAACAGTCACCAATTGAAGGCAGCTATGGATGTGTATGATACTGCCTTGGTATCTGCATTAGGAGACATTCTTAGCTTTGGACATTACATTTTTCCAATGAAGCCCAGCAGCAAGTCATGAATGTTTCTTTTGATGGCCTTTACTTGTTCGGTCAACAAGCTGAGCAATCCCGTGTGGCCTCTCAGAAGATCCATATGGCCATCAAGTCTGTTAGACCCACCCCAGCCCATCCTCAGAGAGGGCGAGGTAGGGTTTTCTACCGTAATAAGCAGTCCTTTTCGCAGCAGGGTAGGGGTCTCCTCAGCCTCCTCAACAGCAGAATAAAATGCACCAGAAGCCATGGGCACCGAAGGCACATCGTGCCACCCTCTGAAGTTCCAGCCCTGGTTCTGCCTCAACTGCCCAGGGCACATCTCTCCTCTCTGGTAGGAGGGCATTTGACCCATTTTTAAAGCCAGTGGATATCTGTCACTACCAACAAGTGGGTTCTGCAGATCATCTGAGAGGATTGCTTGCTGAACTTCGTAGAAACCCCCCCGCACCCAACACCCCACCTAAAAGACAACAGCCCTTATCCACTGCCAGATTGTATCTTCTCACTTTGGAGATAGCGGGCCTTTTGAGCAATGGGGCAGTAGAAGTAGTCCCTCGGTCAGAGCGAAATGTAGGCTTCTACTCCCACTACTTCCTCATTCTGAAAAAGTTAGGGGACATTCACCCCATACTAGACCTCAGACAGGTGAACAAATTCATCCTCCGGGAGATGTTCAAAATAGGACCTTACTACCACTTCTCAAGTCTCAGAGCTGGTTGGGCCTCCCTGGACTTGCAGGACACCTACCAGCATATTGCAGTGCACCTCAGTCACCATAGGTTTCTTCGCTTTGTGGCCCTGGGTCAGCATTATCAATTCAGAGTCCTGCCCTTTGGGCTATCCTTGGCGCCTCAAGTCTTTACAAAATGCTTCGCCATTCTTGCAGCACACCTTCAAAAGCTCAAGCTTCAGGTCTTCCCTTACATGGACGACTGGCTCCTAGCCAGCCCATCCAAACAGGACATGGAACAAGTCATTTCCACAGCGTTTCAGTTCCTATCCTCCATAGGAATTTTGCTGAATATGGAAAAGTCGCAGATTCAACCATCTCAGCAACTACTCTTCATCAGAGTCCTATTGGAGTCGACCAGAGCAAGGGCTTTTCTCCCAGAGGAGAAGAGAATGAACATCCTGCAGATGGCATGCTTTATCATGGAAAATAACTCTGTCAGGGCTCTGTCCATGCAGTGGATTCTAGGTCTCATGGTCTTCTCGGTCTTTACACTGCCTCTAGCGTGACTGCACATGAGGAAAACTCAGTGGTCTCCGACAACGCATCCTCAGTCTTTCCATATCAAAGTGATGATGCCTCTGCTCTAGTCACTTGCATGGTGGTCTCAGGAGGTTCAAAAGTCTTCTCTTCTCACCCCCAGAGCCCCAGATAACCCTCACCATGGATGAGTCTCTGTCCCTCACCACGGAGAGCCCACTGTCTCACCCACCATACTCTGTGAATTTGGAGCCCTGTGAAATCTCATCTCCTTATCAATATCTTGGAGATGAGAGCAGTCCTGTATGCTTTCCGGCCCTAGTAGACTATGTTTGCAACCAGGTAATCCTTTTTATTTTTTTATTTATTTATAGAAGAATCGGAATTACAAACCTTTGAGTCAGAGACTCCTTTGCAAAGGCTGCACGACAATATAATAATAAACAAAGAGTAGAAAATCATGTACAATAGGGTGAATGCTGTTGGATACAACAAAGTCTGAGGATAGTGGAAGTACCCCAGGTCTACCATGGAAAACACAGATATACAGAGTTATAATATACAGTGTAGTACTGAGAATAAAACAATAATGGCAATAATATACAATGTAGTGCTGAGAGTAAAACAATGTTGGTAAAACCAGGAATTGTTATTAGCTTGTCCAGTCAGAGTTGACCTTGTACAATGGAATGGAGGGCAATGCCAGAGGGTTAGGCACATTCACAGGAGGAGAGGAGAAACTCTCTGAGGTTAGATTTGAAGGGGCCTAATCTCAATTCCGAAGAGATAGGAGCAGGCAGGTCATTCCACCAACAGCGTGTGCTGTAGAAGAAGGCCCATTGCCCAAGGGACATCCTACAGTGGGGAACTAGTAGGGAGGCTTTTGAGGAGCTTCTGGTAGCCCTGGTTTAGAGAGCAGGCAGAGTTAGGTTATGAAGCCCTGGCAGGGAGAGTTTGTTGGAAATTTTCCTAGCAAGCAGGCATGAGTGGTATTTAAGCCTGCCGTTGAAATTAAGTCAGCTTGTAAGCCTGTAGAGGTTACAAGTATGGATCCACCTGTCACACCCAGCTACCAGTTGGCAGGCTTTGTTCAGGGCAGTCTTGACACGGTGAAGAGCAGTGCTGTTGGCCGCACCATAGAAGACTATCCCATAGTCAATAAGGGAGAGGATGGAAGAGGACAACACTAGGTGGAGTGCTTCAGGTGGCATACAACGTTTGTGCCTGTATGAGTCCAGTTCTGGAATTGATAGCCTTGCTTAGTAGATGGATGTGTTCATGGTAGGTAAGGGAGGAGTCAAGGGTAACACCCAGGTACTTAAAGTATTTTACTTGCTCCAGTGTGGTGCCCTGATAGTTAGGTACTTGTAGTGGAAAGTCCCTGTGACTGCTTTGGCTATTGGAGAAGACCACAGCTTTAGTTTTTTTATAATTCAACACAAGTTTGTGTGCCGTGAACCATGCTTTGGCTTCCAAGAAGAAATGTTGGAGGGCAAGTTTGGGGGGGGGGTTAAATGACTGCAGAAAATGACAGTGTCATCCGCATACAATAGCATCCAACTGGAGCAGGCATTGGGAAGTGAGTTCAGAAAGAGACTAAATAAGAGGGGCCCCAGGATGGAACCCTGGGGAACTCCTGAGTGAACAGGGAGGCTGGTGGATAGGGTTGAGCTAATTTTGACCTGTTGAGATCTGTCAATTAAGTAGTGCTCAAACCAGGAGGTGGCTTCCAGTGAGAGCCCCATGGAGGGCAGGGTCTTGAGGAGAAGGGCATGATTGACAGTATCAAATGCCTTAGGTGTGTGTAAACAGACCCAACTAAGCGTCTGCTGTCTAGGGCTTTGTGAATAGCAGTGGTGTATTCCTAAAGGGCAGTGGTGGTACTATGACCCTTTCTAAAGCCATGTTGTTCTTGGCAGAGCAGGTTGTATTTTGACAGATAATCGGTGAGTTGTTCGGATACAATTTTTTCTAGAGGCTTGGAGATCGGGGGAAGAATGGTGATGGGGCGGTAGTTATTCGGAGAGGTACAGTCACCACTTTTTAGTATTGGAGTGACAGTTGCTCATTTCCAAAGGGTTGGGAACTGGCCAAGACACGGAGAGGTTTAGAATTTTGGTAAGAGGGGTGAGGACAGTATCAACAGTGAGGTGGAGGAGTTTTAGGTCAAGGGTGTCACCACTATGACGAGACTTGCCCAGAAATTTAGTTAAGTAGGATCTGGCCTCATGGGTGGAGACTGTCCTGAGATGGAAAAGCAGAGTATTGGGGGGAGGCTGGGAGGAGGTGATGGCTCTGGGGAGGGTCAAAGAAGTTGGGGGAAGGACATTACTAAGGCCAAAAAATGTGGAATTAAGAGTATTAGCTTATATGCAGGGAGTTTTGAATGAGCGTTCCATTAACAGTGAGTTGGGGAGATGCTATTTTACCATTGAGTTCCTTAATGTTTTCCCAGAACTTGTGCCCTGAGCCCCAAGTGGATAAGAGGGCCTCCTGGAAATGGGCTGCTTTAGCTTTGCGAAGCTCCCGGGTACATCTATTTCTGGCTTCCCTATAGCGTTGTCTATCTAAAGGTCATCCAGAAGCAAGGAGTATATGCCAGAGGTTGTCTTTGTGCCATACTGGCCTTGACAGATATGGTTTCCTCTGCTCAGCAAATTGTCAGTTGCCCCTCCAAGACCTCTCCCCCTACGGACAGACCACCTGATGCAGGGATCCCTTTGGTTCATCCCAACCTGCATTCCCTTCATCTCCACGCCTGGCTTCTGAAGAGATAGATGTGAACTGGTTCTAGGTGTTTCGGAGGGTCTCTGAAGTTCTCCTGGCTGCCCATAAGCCCTCTACCAGGAAGACTTACACCTCCAAATGGAGACAGTTTTCAGAGTGGTGTGACAAGTCCCATTTAGACCCATTCCAATGTCCACCTGACAAGGTTTTGGAGTATTTACTGGACCTTTCAGATGCTGGTTTACAATATTCCTCAGTCAAGGTCCATTTGTGTGCTCTTTTGGCATATCATGAGCCTGTACTTAACCTTACTCTGGCTCAAATGCCTCTTTTCAAGAGATTTTTGAAAGGCCAGGCCACCACCTTTCACTGCCTTGGGACATTAACCTGGTATTGGACATGCTTACTTGTAAGCCCTTTGAACCTCTGGCTACCTGTGATCTAAAATATCTGACTTGGAAAACTGCATTTTTAGTGGCCATCACCTCTGTGCAAAGGGGTCTCTGAGATACATGCTCTGATCACATACCCCCCCCATATACTGCCTTCCATAAGGACAAGGTGGTTCTTCGCATGCACCCCAAGTTTTTGCCTAAGGTGGTCTCCGAGTTCCATCTCAACCAATCCCTAGTGCTGCCCATGTATTTCTCCAACTTCCAGAACAAGGGAGAGCA
The DNA here is from genome assembly GCA_016271365.2 of Neoceratodus forsteri. NCBI lineage: Eukaryota > Metazoa > Chordata > Ceratodontiformes > Ceratodontidae > Neoceratodus > Neoceratodus forsteri. The sequence continues at coordinate 319,550,579 of JADMNL010000022.1, forward strand.
CACTTTCCATGATCTTAAAGAGGGACTCCGGTCAAACATTCTGTCATCAATAAATCCAGAATGTGGGTCAGCATAGCCTCAATCAGCCTCTTGCCAAAAATGAGATCTGTAAGTTACTTTGTTTAAAAGTTACAAGTCATTTTACAACCCTAAATTCACTGCGTGTTCAAAAGCCAGTTTCAGTGAAGAGTTGCTGATGTCATAACCTGAACTCACAGTTTAGTCCTCCCTGTCAGCAAGCTTATAGGACCTGTTTCTCCAAAGTTTAAAGATCATATGCAATATTGAACATCAATTGTGTGAATACAGCTTTTGATATTTATTGGTTGTTCTACCACATCCGTAGCAGATCCCTCAACTGGGAGAGTCAAGTTTTTCACCAGTTGCTTCCAAATACAACTAAAATAATGTGTTTAAAGGGAACCGTCAGCATTCCCGTGGGGAAAAAACACTGGACCTATAGGTCCCGATTAGGTAAATTGCACTGACACCAATTTTTAAAATAACTTATAAAGCTTTTATTTGTAATTTAGCTGGTTGATCCTGCAACGCTCCGCCCGCCATTACTGTCTCAGTCTCCTGCAGCAAGCCCTTTGATGACACGATTGACAGGCTAAGCAGTGGGGGACTCATATATACCGGTACAGTTATCAGAAAATAAAAGATACACAGTGCATATTTGTGCTCATAGCTCTGGTACCAATCGACTGAGAGGAAAGCTTTTTCCTCGGTCAATCAGTACCGGAGCTAGAAGCACAAACTTGCTGTATATCTTTTATTATTTTCTGATAACTGTACTGGTATGTAGGAGTCCCATGGGGCTTAGCCCATCAGTCACGTCATCAAAGGGCTTGCCACGGAGAACTCTAAGATGGCGGGTGAAGTGTCACAGGATCAGCCATATAAATTAGAAATAAAATCTTCATAAGTTATTTTAAAAAATTACTGCCAGTGCAGTTTATCTAATTAGGACCTATAGGTCTCATGTTTTTGCTGGGGAAATGCTGTACTAACAGTTTTCTTTAAATTAGACTTCATTTTAAAAACTATTGTACATCTTTTTCAAATACAGTCCCCTAAGACAAATGTTTTTGTTACTGTCAATGACAGGAAGGCCTAAAAAGGTCCTACTGGATTTTAACATTGCAGATCCTGCAATCATTGGTTGGCAAAAGCAAGACAGCACAATGTTTGCTTCCAGATTGTGATTTTGAAAATTTCCTGCCATAAAACAAAGGGAAAAAAGGCAGCTAAATGCCAATCTTCCCTGCACCATCTTTCACACCACAAGACTGCTTTCCTGTAAATCGGAAACTTAGGTAGAAAATTATCACTAACGGTAGAAAGTATGCTTCCGATGGCTCTTTTTTTATTTTCTCCACAGCGTTCTCTGGCACCCAAGGAGACTTAATAAAAAAAAGCTGCAAAGCACTTTGTTAAAAAAAAAAACTTGAAGCATCCTTTGTCTAAAAAATGAAGCATGTTTCAGATGGATGTCCTCTGCAGCAGTCTCTGGCACCCAAGGAGACTTAAAAAGCTGCAAAACACTCCCCTCTGTAAGAAAGCAGTTGTCTCTAGCAACCAAGGAGACAGAAAAGACTGATATGCCAACTTCCATTAATAAGCATGGGGCTTCCAGCTGGAAACACTCTTGATACCTCTGAAGACAGCCATAAAAAAAAAAGCGGGGCTTTCTGAACACCAGCTAAATACTAGGCAAAAATTTAAGCACCTTGAGGTTCCACTGCCTGAAAATCAAATAGAGGAACTAGTGCAAGAGAAAAAAACATGCCTGCTTTAGAGGACACTAAGCAAATGTGATGGTGCAATTGTTCAGACGGTGCAAAGCTTTATAAAACCTGCGTCTAATACCACTCCTAGTCTCCCTCTGAAGTGCAGTTGAAGGAAGAAGTGGATGAATGGCTGATAACACTGAACGTACAACTCACAGAGTTACAGAAGCATAGAAAATGTTGTCAGATAAAGGACTACTGGCCCATCTAGTCTACCTAAGCTTACCTAGTTATAACTGTGTGCAGATAGACGTGGACAAAGAGGCAGAATTCAAGAACTTGCTGAGTCTGGCCTCAACAAAAAAGTGTCCATAGCTATTCATAAGGCTTTTCAGGATGCCTCTAAAAAGATGAATGCTATGCCTTAAACCAATACGGCTATAGCCAAGAGTGAGAAAAAATAAGTGATACCCTGGGAGAGCTCTTAGTTTATTTATACTCACCCTGACCATGAAGTAGTTATCCAGGCAACTGCTTGCAAGAAAGCAAAAGTAATTTCTCAGCAGCACTTCCTGATAAAGATCCCTTAAAACTAATGGCTAAAAAGACAAATATTGCCTCCACCCTGTTGTGGAGGCAGGCAGCCTACCTGAGTTACTTTGCACATTACTAGCAGGCCCTGTGGGAACAGTCCTGCCACTATGCAAGAGCTTGCTTTCCCAAGAGAAGTTTCACTTAGCATATACAGTGAAAGCTAGTTTGGAATCTGCTGAATATTCTAGGAGTGTAGATATGTTGTTCATCCACACTTCTTGGCATGTCCCTTCCACTTTAAATCTTGCCGGAAGTCTTCAAGCTGGCTCCTCCCACCCACCCGGGTGGTATATACCTCGGCTCTCCCCCATGATGCCAGATCTTCCTTTCCGCTGGAAAATACAGGTTCCCTCATGCTTTCAGCATATCGTAGGCCCTGGATTTCAAATTGTCGGTTTACTGAAAATGAAACTCGTTAGAGTTAGTGATCACGCTTTCGCTCGTCTCGACTATGGAGGAAAAATCATCCCCCGGATTTCGTCGATGTCCCTGTGGCCAAAAGATGTTGAGCACCGATCCTCACCTCATGTGCGTTTACTGCCTAGGTGTCAGCCATGATACCTTGTTGTGCAGTTTTTGCCTGGCTTTCCATCCCAACATCCTGGACGACCGCAAGGCATGCCTGAAGCTGGGGAGACCAGAGAAAAGAAACCCGCTAGTGAAATCAAAGGAGGCTAGGTGGGCGGTTTCCACGGCCGCGGGCCCTGCCGAACAGCTGGAACAGATGAAGGCCTTTGAGGAGGAAGCAGCTCGCGCTTCAGCCAGTCGAAGCTTCTTCATTCCGCTTAACCTAGGCTCCACCTTTACGGGTTCCAGGGAGATGTGCCAGTCTCTCCCTACTTGGGGTGAGGCACCCTTGGGCTCGCACTCCTCCTGCTCTCGCAAGAGGGAAAAGGACCTGGTGTCTTCGTCCCGATGGAGTCGCTCTTGGGACAGAGAGAGGTCCTAGTCCCAAGAACACGCAGTCTCGACCTTAGTTGAGATTGCAACTTCAGCCACTGGCTTTTAGGACCTTCCGTCTGGCCAAGGGACCGAGGAAGTGGCCGATGAGGTCGAAATGATCATCAACCCCTTGTCTCCGGCCGTGCCTGACGACTCGTTGGAAAGGACTCCAGTCCTGTTTTTTCTGGATGAGGAGGGCTGGTGTCCCCATCAAGGAACCGGTGCCAGACCTCCAGGTCTCACCAATTCCGGTGTCTCCCGATCGACTGAGTCGGCCTCCTCAATCTCGGTCTCGGTCCAGGACCCCCCTCAGATGATCGACCGAGGAAGAGCCATAAGCGCTTAAAGAAGAGGCAACGCCACAGGTCTTCATCCTCCTTGGATGAGGTGAGGCTCCGACGGAAACTCCGTCGGCGCTATGAAGACCTCATGTGGTAGCAGTTGATCTTGACTGGGCAAAAGCCAGCTCCACCACCTACCCCGGCCATCACTTGGCTCTCGCCTCCTAGGCCGAAGCCAACCCCTCCAGAACTAAAGCCCTCAGCTCCTCCACCTGTGGGGCCAGCCCGTCTCCCGGTTAGGCCTATCCCGGTCTCTCCACCGATTCTGGTGGAACCACCACTTAAACAGCCTGAGGGAGGGGCACCCTCGAAAGAGGATCGACAGGCCACCGAGTTTCCTCAACATCTGTCGAGAACAGTCACCCCGGACCGCCCTCGGCAGATTGAGGGTGACTTAGGTGGTAGACCGCTCTATCATGACTCTTCAGACTCTGATGTCACTGGCTTGCACTCACATCCTGGGGATGATGAGTCGTCGGTCGGTGCAGGGATGGAGGAAGGCCCGTCCTCCTTCCAGAGCATACTCCGCCCCATCTCCGATTCCACCGGAATACCCCTGGAGCCTATCCAAAAAAAGTTGGAGTAACATAGAAACATAGACTTTGACAGCAGAAAAGGACCACTTGGCCCACCCAGTCTGCCCATTTCCCTACCTACTGGATAAGCTGCAGATTCTAGTTAACCAACAGCCTGCTTCCTGCAACCCCGCACTATAACTGCTTTGTGTCTGTCCCAAGCATGTTTGAATTCCCCCACTGTTTTAGACCCAATAACCTCCTCAGGAAGGCTGTTCCATGTATCCACCACTCTCTCCGTGAAAAAGAATTTCCTCACATTACCCCTGAGCCGTCCCCCCCTCTATCTTTAAACTGTGCCCCCTTGTTCTTACACATCTCTTTTTCTGAAAGATGCTACCCTCCTGGACTTTGTTGATTCCCTTGAGGTACTTGAACGTTTCTATCATGTCCCCCTGTCCCTCCTTTCATCAAGGGTATACATATTAAGCTCTCACTGACATTCTTAACAGAGGGGATACCCCAACGGAGGCCTTTACAACGGCTGAGGCCATTGTTGGCCTGGCCCTTGAACTTTGGCAGTGTCCTGCGTCATGCCCAGCACCATCTGCCCGCAAGTACACGGTGCCCATGGGGTCCCTTGCGGGCAGCACAGAGCACCCTTCAGCCGAGAGCCTGGTGACCGCCTCTGTGTTCAGGCGTACAGGTAGTTTTATTTATTTATTTATGAGTTTAACCAGGAAGGCATACTGAACAGTGAATTGCTCGATTCCAGATGCGACCTGGGGGACAAGTCCTAATACAATAACTCAAATACAGGTACATGTAGAGCAATAGCACAGTGAGGGGTCGACCTGCCATGCAAACAAAAACGGCAGGTAGATACAGGAACATAGGAAGGGGGGAGCATTCATGGGGGTAGTGCTACAGGGAAGTCACAACAACAGTAATCTAATACATAGTGTATACTAGCTAAAGCATGATCAACTAGAGGTGAAAGTGTTACAGCGAATCATACCAACAAATGGTCTAAATACATAGTGGGCTCTAGTAAAAACATGAGCAGCTTAAGGTAAAGTGGGAGCCGAGTAGGCGGTTGAGGAGGCGTGGGTTGGGTGAGTGTCTTAATTCGACTGGCAAGGCGTTCCATAGCTGTGGTATGTGAAATCTGAAGGCTGCCTGGCCTTTGGTAGTGCACATGAAAGGGACGTGGAGGAGCCTGGGGTCTGTGCTTCTGAGGGGGTAGGCAGGGGGAGGTTGTGGGGAGAGTACAGAAGTCAGGCAAGGGGGAAGGGTCTGGGATCAGAATTTAGCTGCAGATCTAGCACAATGGGTTTGCCTTTGGTCTTGGAGGGACAGCAGAGCTAGAGTCGTATAAGGTGCAGTGGTGGGTTGTATGTGGGCAGTCCAGGATAAAGCAACAGAAGGAGTGATAAAGGGAGTCAAGGCTGGCCAAAGCAGAGGAGGGAGCAGTAGTATAGACTATGTCGCCATAGTCGAGTATAAGGAGTATTATCCTTTGAACAATTGCTTTTCTAGCAGGAGGGGGGAGACAGCTTTTGTTCCTATATAGGGCGCTGAGTTTAGGGAGTAGTTTCTTCTGTAGGGAGCCAATATGGGTGGCGAAATCAAGGTGCTGATCAAGCCAGAGACCTAGGTGTCTGAAAGTAGTGCAAACTTCTAGGGTGTCCCATCTAGGGTTTGGAAAGGGGAGCACAGCGCTTGGCGGGATAGTCTTTGTTGTGAGCTAAAAGTTAGTGACATGGTTTACTTTGGATTCAGGAATAGTTGGTTTGACCAGAACCATTCTTGGCTAGCGTTGACATCCTCTTGCAGCAGGTTTGCCACTCCACTTGTGGGTGAGGCCTGTGGCATACAGCACTGTATCGTCTGCATACATTTGGATGGATGAGTAGTGACAGGCTGATGGGAGGTCATTTAAAAATATGGAGAAGAGCAGTGGGCCCAAGACGGAGCCTTGTGGGACACCGGTGGTAACTGGTAGGGGGTTGGAGATGCGTAATCCAACTTTTACAGCCTGATGCCTACCCACCAGGTAGTCGTGGAACCAGGTGGAGGCTGGAGTGGTGAGACCGGCTTCTTTTAGTTTAGACAGTAGCAGAGTATGGGAGACGGTGTCAAAAGCCTTGGCTAAGTCTATAAAGATGGCAGAGGTGATGTGGCCTTTGTCCATGCCTGTGAGTATGTCAGTGAGTCTTAGCAGAGATGTGGTAGTTGAGTGAGACCTGCGAAAACCGGATTGGTATGTTGTGAAAAAGGAGGAGGTGTCCAGATAGGGAGAGAGTTGGGCGAGGACAAGTCGTTCCTGTATTTTTGCCAGGATCGGGAGTAGGGATATGGGGGTGATAGTTACCCGGGACAGAGGGGTCACCCCCTTTGGGGAGGGATATGACGGTAGCTAGTTTCCATGTGGATGGTATCTTGCCTAGAGAGAAGGAGAGGTTGAAAAGTGTAGCTAGTGGGGCGGCTATGACTGGGGCGGACAGAAAAAGCATCTTGGCATCAAGGGCCGTGGGGCATTTTCCTTTGTTAGGGTTCAGGGAACGGAGGGAGTTGAGAACTTCATCCGAGGATACTAGGCGAAAGGCAAAGCTATATGGGCGGTGTGAGTGCTGTTGGCAGAGGCACGGGGTGGGTGGATGTTGGAGGGAGGATAAAGGAGCAAGTCAAGCGCCAGCCTGAAGTAAATATTGAAGTTGGTGGCTACCTCACTGGGATCGGTGATGGTAGTGCCCTGCTGTGACAGTGTCGGTGGTGACGGGTGGGTTGTGGGAGAGAAGAGGGATTTGAATGACTTCCAAAAGTTTGTTGGGTGGTTACGGTTTGCATTGAAAGCCGATAGGAAGTAGTTCTTTTTTGAGTTGCGAATGAGTTTGGTGCAGAAGTTGCTGAGGGTTCTGTAGTTTTGTAAAGTTGCCTGGGTGCCCAATTTCTTATGGACTTTCCATGCGTAGTCTCTGGAGTGGCATTGACTGATGATATCTGCGATGATCCAGGGAAGGTGGGCACCTCTGACCCTTTTTGTGCGCAGGGGGGTGTGGTAGTCCCAGACACTTAGAAATCTGGCCTTGAAAGTTTCGAAGGCAGCATCAATAGATGTGGCCACTGGGATGAAAGACCAATCTTCTTGTCCTAGGTCGTACATGAGTGATGGTAGGTCCAGGGAATTGTATGTCCTTGTCCGGAGTGTCTTCGTGGGGGAGCCGGGGGCTTGAACACCTTCCTGACCATGAAGATCATGTGGTGATCACTTAGGAAATCAGGGAGCAGGCCCGCTCATGGGATCCTGTGGGGGTGGGAGGAGAGGATCCAAACCAGGAGAGAGTGATTTTACGTCTTGTGGTTTAGCCAGGTGGGGTGCTCGATTAGTTGAGCGAGATTTAGAGCCTTGATCTTAGTCTTCAGGTGGGCCTTATCTGTGGCTAGCCAGTTGATGTTAAAATCGCCGATGGCGTGAAGCTCACCACCCATGGTTAATGACTTGAACGTGTCCAGGTGTGATAGAATGTCAGGTATGGGTGTACCGGAGGAGGGCAGTAGGACCCCGCAACATACACAGGGATGGAGCACGGGAGCGATACTTTGATTAGGAGAGAGTTGATGTGGGCAGGGAGTGAGGGGATTTGAATTGAAGTGAACTGTAATTTAGAAGAGATGTACATAGCTGTCCCTCCGCCTCTCTTTCTCCCTGGGTGATCATGTCTGATAATTGTGTAGTCAGGGATGGATACTTCAGCATCAGTGTGATGCGGTTTTATTTATTTATTTATTGAATTTTGATGAGCGGGTGGGCCCGCTGGGCCCCGAAAGTCCCTTTTTCAGGGTTTTAACCAGGTTTCAGATATCAGAATATCAGGGCGAAGGGCTAGGGGGGCAACAGGCTGCAGGACAGTTATTTTGTTTAGCAAGCTGCATGTGTTTAGGTGCAGGAGCCTGAAACCCTCTGGGAATGTCAGTGTCAGTGGCTCAGTAGGTAGCACACTCGCCTCTGAGGCCGTGAGATCAAAGGGCTGTGGGTTCAGTTCCCACATCTGGCACTTTGGTTAATATCCCAGTACTGACACTGTAGTGCAGCATGAGAGGTGCTGCACTTCTGAGGTGCTGTCTTTCTGATGACGCTTAAACCGAGGTCCCATCTGCCTGGATTGGTGGTAGTTCAGGTAGATGTTAAAGATCCCATGGCACTTATCGAAAAGAGAAGGGGAATTTCCCCCGTGTCCTGGCCAAATTTCCCTCATTCACTAAAAATACCACCAACAGCTTCATCTGGTTCAAGGTCAGTTGGCATCCATCTGTATCTCCCTCCCCTGAGTCGTGCCTGAAAATAGGCAGGATTTGTCTAGTGCACTTACCCGGTCAACAAAAACTAAATAAAATAAAATAAATAAACCGGGAGTGAGTGCTTGAAGTGATAGGTCCAGGGTTGGGCTCAATATCACCTGCCAGGAGGAGTAGCAGTGTGAGAACCTGTTTGCATCTGTGCCAAAAGTATTTGTGCCTGGGGGGTAACGGTGGGAGCTGAGGCTGCTGGCGATGGGCACTTGAACCTGGGTGTGGAGAATGTCCTGGCCCAGCTTAAAGAGAGGAGCAGGATATTTGGCTAATGTGCCAGAATTTTTTGTACTTTAAGACAGTATTGTAGCTGGAGAGGTAAGTATCGGTGGGCTTGGGGATGAGACTGGGGTGGTAGGCAGGCGGTTCCCTTATTGGGAGAATCGCTGGGGGAAGGGATGCCAGAGGGGCAAGAGAGAGAAGTAGCAGAGGCAGGAAAGGTAGCATAATTTGTACAGATTGACAAAGGTTTAGGTAGAGGAAAGTGGCCTCTAGTGGTAGCAGCTGATAAGCTGCAAATGGGAAAGTGAGCTGGTAGGTTCCACAGCTCATGTGACTCAGTCTATAAAACAACGAGCTCACCAAGGGCGGTGGTGGGGGTGGCAGGGAGCTGGCGCACAGCGCTGGCAGGGTCAAAACACAGGCTCCAATGCAGTGGAGCGATCGTTGTACCTTGTGGGTCTGCTGCGGTGGCGTTGTGGGGAGGCGTGTCCTGAGGCTTTCTGCTGGCTGGGGAGGGCTTCCAGATCACCGCCCTCATGACCCCGACTGTGGAGAGAGGGGGGGGTTTAAGTAACCATGGATTAAGAAGGAGGAGGAACTGAAAATAACAGGTGGCCCTTAATTTTATGCAGCGCTATACAAGTCAACACTATTGTCTAACTGTGCAGTACTTTAAATTAAAAGCTTGCTGAGTGCTGTAAGAGCAGCAAAATGACTTTAAGCCCTGAAATAAAACCTATCAGTGGTGCTGTGCTGAGACAAATTAAGTTCTATTAAAGCTACAGCCAGTCCAGTCCTTTTCCTTTGTCCCGGCTTTTTCAAATTGTTTCTGATGCCAAACACAGGCTCCGATGCAGCGGAGCGTTCGTTGCACCTTGTGGGTCTGCTGCGGTGGCGTTGGGGGGGGTGCATCCTGAGGCTTGCTGCTGGCTGGGGAGGGCTTCCAGATCACTGCCCTCATGACTCCGACTGTGGGGAGGGAGAGAGAGAGAGAGGGGGTTTAAGTAACCGTGGATTCAGAAGGAGGAGGAACTGAAAATAACAGGTAACCCTTAATTTTATGCAGCGCTATACAAGTCAACACTATTGTCTAACTGTGCAGTACTTTAAATTAAAAGCTTGCTGAGCACCCTGACTTGTGGGTCTGCTGTGGTGGCGTTGGGGGGGGGCGCGTCCTGGGGCTTGCTGCTAGCTGGGGAGGGCTTGATTCATTGCCCTCGTGACCTCGACTTGTGGGTCTGCTGTGGTGGCGTTGGGGGGGCATGTCCTGAGGCTTGCTGCTGGCTGAGGAAGGCTTCCAGATCACTGCCCTTGTGACCCCGACTTGTGGGTCTGCTGCAGTGGCGTTGGGGGGGGCGCATCCTGAGGCTTGCTGCTGGCTGGGGAAGGCTTCCAGAACACTGCCCTCACGACCCCGACTTGTGGGTCTGCTGTGGTAGCATTGGGGGCTTGCGTCCTGCAGCTTGCTGCTGGCTGGGGAGGGCTTCGAGATCACTGCCCTCGTGACCCTGACTTGTGGGTCTGCTGTGGTGGCGTTTGGGGGGGGGCGCATCCTGAGGATTACTGCTGGCTGGGGAGAGGCTTCCAGATCACTGCCCTCGTGACCCCGACTGTGGAGGGGGGGTTAAGTAACCGTGGATTAAGAAGGAGGAGGAACTGAAAATAACAGGTAACCCTTAATTTTATGCAGCGCTATACAAGTCAACACTATTGTCTAACTGTGCAGTACTTTAAATTAAAAGCTTGCTGAGCACTGTAAGAGCAGCAAAATGACTTTAAGCCCTGAAATAAAACCTATCAGTGGTGCTGTGCCGAGACAAATCAAGTCCTATTAAAGCTACAGCCAGCCCAGTCCTTTTCCTTTGTCCTGACTTTTTCAAATCGTTTTTGGCGCCAAACAGAGGCTCCGATGCAGCGGAGCAGTCGTTGTACCTTGTGGGTCTCTTGTGGCGTTGGGGGGGCGCGTCCTGAGGCTTGCTGCTGGCTGGGGAGGGCTTCCAGATCACTGCCCTCGCGAGCCCGACTTATGGGTCTACTGTGGTGGCGTTGGGGGGGCGCGTCTTGAGGCTTGCTGCTAGCTGGGGAGGGGTTCCAGATTACTGCCCTCACGACCCCAACTTGTGGGTCTGCTGCGGTGGCATTGGGGGTGGCGCATCCTGAGGCTTGCTGCTGGCTGGGGAGGGCTTCCAGATCACTGCCCTCATGACCCCAACTTGTGGGTCTGCTGCGGTGTTGTTGGGGGGGGGCACGTCCTGAGGCTTGCTGCTGGCTGGGGAGGGCTTACAGATCACTGCCCTCATTCAGCCGACACTGACTGATCCCCGGACAAGGAGCCGAAAAATATGGACCACACTGCCCGCAAGGTCTATGCAGCCTCTTCTCTGGGTCTTCGCCAGGCCAGCTGGGCTGTTATTATGACACATTTCTCTCATGCCCTTCTGGGGTCAGTGGACGAGGTCATCCCTCATCTCCCACCGGACATACAGACCACGGTCAAGCAGGTCCATGACCAGGGCCATGCTGTTGCAAAACAGAAGCTCCAGATGGCCTTGCATATAGGAGATTCTTGTGCCCCCTCGCTGGCAGCCGCAGTGGCCTTTCGCCGCAGGGCTTGGCTAAGACTTTCCTCCTTCCCGGTGGATACTCAGCATAAGCTTGCTGATGTGCCCTTCCGGGGTGCCGACTTGTTCGGTCCAGGAGTGGCTGGTCACCTTCAGCGTATAGAGGAGTCCAATGCCACCTTGGATGATACTTCTGCCTAGGGTCCTTCGGGCAAGAACCAGCAGAGAAAGAAGAAGCCATTTCGACACTCTTCCTCTGCAGTCCGGCAGCCCTCCTATCAAGGAGGACAGCAGCATCAACAGCAGCAGCAGGCTCAAGCTTGGCATCCTCGGCCCAAGCAGGGTCCTCAGTAGCCCCGTAAAGGAGGCCGAGGCTCAGGTCCTGGAGCCTCCTCCTCCTCTTCTATGCCTGCTCAGTGATGGGTTGGGGTGGCCACCCCTACACCCATCACGTCAGCTCTGGGTCCTCCTGTGGGGGGTTGGCTCTGCCACTTCCTTTCCACCTGGTCTGCTATCACTTTGGACAGGTGGGTTCTCGAAGTGGTCGGTCAGGGACTGCCTCTGGAATTCGAGCAGTACCCTCCCAGCCGAGCCCGCACCCCACGGGAGGCACGAATCTCCGCATGCACCCAGTCGGCTCTTCGAGACAATGTGGCTCAGCTCCTCCGCAAGGAGGCAGTAGCTCCAGTGTCGGATTCTCCAACAGACCCAGGCTTTGTTTCCAGGTACTTCCTGGTGCCCAAGTGGATGGGGGGTTGGTGCCCCATCCTAGATCTCCACAACCTGAATCAATATTTCAGGTCCCACACCTTTCAGGTGGTCACTCTGAACCAGATCATACCATCCCTGGAGCGAAACATGTGGTTCTGTTCACTGGAGGTATATGTGTTAAGAACACTGGAAAGGATTTGGAGTCAGACATAAGGGGGATCACTGGAGCGCTGAGTAACGGAGTTGCCCGTAAGGAGCAGTGGATTGATCTGGCTGAGTCTACTGCAGTACTCTCAAAAGTGATGGCTTCAGTGGAGGACTGCCTGTCTGACTAGCATGCTTACAGTGAGTGTCTTATTTTTAAGAGGAGGGGGGAAACTAGTGCTTCACCCATGGTGCTTGAGGGTAGTCTGGAGGGGGAGGGACCAGAGATATCATTTGATTACTTGATGTAATGTGTGCATGTGTGCCAGGGTGGTGGCACAGACTTAGCTCACTGGGGTCAGCATCAGGTGTGGAACTGGAGTGGGATCCCAGTTCTGAATTCAATAATAAGTTTTGGGAATTTGGATTCTAAGGACATGGATATGTTGTTCATCCACACTGTCTGGCAGGTTCCTTGCCGCTTTAAATCTTTCCGGAAGGTCTTCAAGCTGGCTCCTCCCACCCACCCAGGTGGTAAAACTCTCGGCTCTGCCCCATGACGCAGATCTTCCTTACCGCTTGGAAGCTCAGGTTCCCTCCTTAGCGCTCTGCATTTAGACTGGATCCAAACTCTTCGGTTAACCCAAAATTAATTTTAAAGTTTACAAGACTTCGGTTTGTTTCTTCCTTCACGGCTGCGATGGATAAATCGACTCCCAGTTTTCGGCGGTGCCCATACGGGCAGAAGATGTCTCGGGCCAATCCGCACTCCACGTGCGTCTAATGCCTTGGGCTTGACCATGATCCGCAGGCCTGTGATTTGTGCAAGTCCTTCTCGGCAAATGTCTTCAAAGACCGTGCTGCCAGGCTCCAACTTGGGCGCCCCGAGAGACGTATACCGCCAGTAAAGTCAAAGGAGGCCTGTTGGGCAGTTTCCGCAGCAGCAGGCTCAGCTGAGCAACTTGAACAGATGATCACCCTCGAGGAGGAGGAGGCAGCCCAGGCCGCATCTTCATCTTCCTTGGTCGCGGCATTTATCCCGCTCTCCTTGGGCTCCTCCTATATGGCTTCTTTTAAGGAGCTTTGTCAGTCCTTTCCACAAGTGAGGGTCCATCGGACACTCCTCTCAGTCCAAGAAGAAGGACTCGAAGGGTAAGTCCCACCATCGGCGTTCGTGGGAGTAGAGGTCCCCTCCCCCGGACAGTCGACTTTCGACTTTGGTCGAGGTTGCAGCTAAGGCTGCTGGCTTCACGGTGTCCCCGTCAGGTCAGCCAGCCGAGACACCCGTCAACGCGGTCAAGATTTTTCTCGACCCATCGGATGGGCTGTCGACTGGAGAAGCCGACAACCCTTCTTCACCAGTTCCCCCAGTGGAAAACAAGGACTTGCCTGTGCCTCCTGTGCCGGAGTCCCTGGTTAAGGCTCCTGAGCCGAGGGAGGAACAGGTTTCCCCCACTCCCTCCCAGACCCTCCCTCGGAAACACCAACGGTCTCGGTCTTGGACCTCTTCTCGGTCCAGCCGATCCCGCCGACACTGGCGGTCTTGGTCTTGGCACCGAGGGAAGCGGCGGTGCCGCTCATCTTCGTCTTCTTCCTCCTCGGAGGAAAGGCTTCGGAGCAAATTGCATCGAAGCCACGAGGACTTAATGTGGCAGCAGCTCCTTCTGACCAGGAACAAGTCGACACCGTCGCCTTCCCCGGCCATTAAGTGACTGTCACCTGAAAGGCCGAAACAACACCTTGCAGTGGTCGAGGAGCCCAAACCGGTGCCGGTTGTTTGGCCAAAACCAGCTGCCCCACCGATTATGGGGAACCCCCACCTCCACAACCTAAATCTGGGGCTCCGACCAAGGAATCTCGGTTGGGTCAGGGACTGCCCCAACGGTTGTCAGTCACCCTCACTCCCAACCATCCTCAGCAGGTGGAGGGTGGCTCAGGCCCCAGGCAGCTATTCACAGACTCCTCGGAGTCTGATGATGACTCTTCCCTGTTCTCCAGGCCCCTTGACCTGGAGTCCTCCGGGGGACAGTCGATGGACGAGAGCCCATCCTCGTTCATGGGTTTGCTTCGGCTCATCTCAGAGTCCACTGGGATGCAGCGTGAGCCCGTATCCAAGCGGGCCAAGTATCCCCTCACGGAGATACTGGACCGAGGGGATTCTCCCACAGAGGACATTCCGGTGGCTGAAGCCATTGTTGGCCCAGCCTTGGAGTTATGGCAGCAGCCGGCTTCTTGTCCTGCTCCTTCTACCAGGATGGTCAGGAAGTAGGTGGTCCTCACCGGGTCACTGTCCGGTTTCTCGGAGCACCCCTCTGCGGAGGCGTTGGTTACCGATAGTGTTTTCTGGTGTTCCAGGAACACCAGGGACGTGGACAAGCCCCCCGACAAAGAGTCCAAAAAGCTGGATTATGCCGGGCGTAAAGTGTACGCTGCGCCCTTCCTTGGCTTCCGTCAGGCCAGTTCGGCCGTACTGATGGCGCACTTCTCCCACGCCCTCATGGACTCCCTGGATGAGGTGATCCTTCATCTCCCAGCTGACCTCCAGACTACGGTCAAGCAGGTGCGGGATCAGGGAAGGGCAGTGGCAAAACAGCAGCTCCAAATGGCTCTCGATATTGGAGACTCCTGTGCCCGGTCAGTAGCGGCCACAGTGGCCATGCGCTGTGGAGCTTGGCTGCTGATCTCCACCTTCACGGCAGATACCCAGCACAAGCTGGCAGACATCCCCTTCCTGGGTTCCGACTTGTTCGGGTCTGGGGTGGAAGGCCACTTCCAGAGAATTGAGAAGTCCAATGCCACCTTGGACTCGGTCACGCCTGCCCAGAAGGACAAAGGCCGCCAGCAGCAGCATAAGCCCTTTCGCCCTTCTGCCCCTGCGGCACATCCAGCCCAGCCACACCAGCATCAGGGCCAGCAGGCTCGCACTTGGCACCCCAAAGCCAAGCCTGCAGCTTCCTCCAGCAGGAAGCCGGGAGGAAAAAGGCCCAGGAGGTCCCTCGGCCAGTCCTTCCTCAAAGCCTGCCCAGTAGCGGGTTGAGGGGGGTCGCCCCAACCGCGTCGCTTCCCCTGGGTTCCCCCCATGTGGGGATGGCTCCGCCACTTTCTTTCGCCTGGTCTGCTATCACCACAGACAGCTGGGTGTTGGAAGTGATAGGAAGGGGTCTGCCTCTGGAGTTCGAGCAGGCCCCGCCCTTCTGAGCCGTCGCTCCACGGGGGGCTACGGGTCCACAGCCTCTCTGTCGGCCCGTCGAGCCGACATTGCCCTGCTCCTCCAGAAGGAGGTGATCAGGAAGGTGGTGGATCCTTCATCAGACCCAGGGTTTGTGTCCAGGTACTTCCTGATCCCGAAACGGACAGGGGGCTGGCGCCCCATTCTAGACCTGCATGACCTGAACAGGTTCCTAAGGTCTTGAACCTTCAGGATGGTCACTCTGGCTCAGATCATTCTATCCTTGGAACGAGGTGTGTCGTTCTGTTCTCTGGACCTCCAGGACACGTTCTTTCATGTCCCAATCCGTCCGTCCCACCAGCGATTCCTCTGCTTCAGAGCAGAGGGGTCCCTTTACAAGTTCCGGGCATGCCCTTCGGCCTTTCTCTAGCTCCCAGGGTCTTCACCAAATGCATGGCAGTGGTGACAGCATTCCTGCAGTGCCAAAGGGTCTGGGTGTACCCTTATCTGGATGACTGGCTGATTGCGGCCTCCTCCAGACCAGCGGTTGAGCGGTCCAGGGATCTGGCCCTCCAGGTTTGCTCTCAAGTTGGCCTCCTCATCAACGAGGCCAAGTCAGAACTCGTGCCAAAGCAGGTGATCCAATTCATCGGGGCAGAGCTCGACTCTCTACGAGCCATAGCACGGCTCCCGGCGGACAGGGCCGAGGTTCTTTCCTCCTTTGCCCAATCATTTCAGGTTGGGCAATTGCGCCCTGCCTGGGATTTCCTGTGCCTCCTGGGCCTCATGGCGGCCTGCACCAGCGTGGTCCGATGGACACGTTGGCACATGCGTTCCCTACAATGGGGAGTGGCCAGCCAATGGTCACAGTGCTCCGGTCCTTTGGACCAGCCAGTGGCAGTGACCCAGGAGATGTGGAACGCTCTCCAGTGGTGGATTGGTCCAGCTCATCTGCAGTAGGGCATCCCGTTTGTCCACCCCAAGCCGACGGTCTATCGGCCGACGCCTCTCTGATGGGTTGGGGTGCCCATCTGGGGGAGCACAGAGCGCACGGCCTCTGGTCCCCTCGGGAGTCCCGATGTCACATCAACCTGCTGGAGCTTCGAGCGGTTCATCTAGCCCTCACCACCTTCGCTCCATTTGTACGGGGTCAAGTGGTCCAGGTCCAGACGGACAATACCACGACCATGTACTACCTAAACTGCCAGGGCGGGAGGCGCTCCGTGCAGGGAAGCTCTCCACACTTGGTCCCTCATGTGCAGCCTGGAGGTGGATCTTCTTGCCATCCATGTGGCAGGAGCCTCCAACATTCTGGCCGATGCCCTTAGCCAGGTAGGAGCTGCATCCCACAAGTGGTCTCTCCTGGTAGAGGTAGTACAAGATCTGTTCTCCCATTGGGGCACGCCTTAGGTGGACCTGTTTGCCTCCAAGGAGAATGCGAAGCTGAGACTGTTTCATGCCCGCCCCCCTCAGCAGGGCTCACTGCAGGGGGATGCCTTCTCGAGGCCGTGGACCCCAGGCCTCTTCTATGCCTTTTCCCCATTTCCCTTGATCCACAAGGTGCTTCTCAAGGTGAGGAGGGACAAGGCGCAGGTGATTCTGGTAGCCCCAGACTGGCCCTGACAGTTCTGGTATCCAGATCTCCTCAGCCTCAGTTCCAGGCTCCCGGGGCGGCTTCCAGCCCGCCTGGACCTGATCTCAGTCAATCAGGGGAAGGTATTCCATCTGGACCTTCAATCCCTGCACCTGACGGCCTGGTTCCTGAGCGGCTAGAGTTCCAGGCCTTGGATCTTTCCAACAAGGTCTTCAACGTCGTTGAGGCATCCCTTAAGGAGTCGACCAGGAAATGCTATGCCTTTAAATGGAAGAGATTCTCCATTTGGTGTCAGGGCAAGGGGCTGGACCTTTCCTCTTGTTCCTTGGCAAGCATTCTGGACTACCTGTGGTCCCTTTCTCAGCTAAGGCTTCGGTCGACGACCCTTAAGGTGCACCTGGGAGCCATCTCTGCTTACCGGGCGTGGGCCAAGAAGCAGTCGGTGGCGCAGGAGAAGGTGGTCGGGCACTTTTTCAAAGGCCTTGATCACATATCCCCTCCGGTGCGAGAACCTCCACCTCCATGGGATCTACTGCTGGTACTGGCTAAGCTCATGGGCAAGCCATTTGAACCGATACAGAGGTGTGACATCTCTCACCTGTCATGGAAGACCGCCTTCTTGGTGGCTATCATGTCAGCCAGAAGGATGGGAGAGCTCCAGGCACTTTCCATCGAGCCTCCTTATCTGGTCTTCCACAGGGACAAGGTTGTCCTGCGCTCCCACCCGAAATTCCTTCCCAAGGTGGTGTCGGAGTTTCACCTTAACCAGGTGTTGACTCTGCCAGTGTTCTACCCCAGTCACACCTCGGAGGCCAAATATAGGCTCCATACTTTGGACCCTAGAAGGGTGCTCTCTTATTATAAGGAGCAAATGGCTGAAGTTTGGGGAGAGGTTTGCCAGCTGTTTGTCACCTACGCTGAAGCCACACCTGGCAGACCTGCAGCCAAGTGGATGATAGGCAGGTGGGTCACCTCCTGCATAGATCTCTGCTACAGGTTGGCGGGCATGGAGCCTCCCAAAGGGATAAGAGCTCATTCTACCCGCTATGCCACTGCTTCGGTGGCTGCTTCCAGGGACGTCCCTATCCAGGAAATCTGCAGGTTTGCTACCTGGAAGTCAGCACACACCTTTATTACCCATTACCACATCGACCTTGAGTCACGCCGGGATGCTGGTTTTGGGACCTCAGTTCTCCAGTCCATATTCCCTAAGTAGGGGGTGTGCACCTTGCCTTCCTCCTCCCGGAGAACTTCTAGGAGTCTGCCAGATAGTGTGGATGAACAACATATCCATGTCCCTAGAAATACAGTTACTCTACCTGTAAAGGAGTTCTAAGATAATTTATATGTTGTTCATCCCTACATTTCTCAAACCTCCCTGCTTCCGGCGCGCCTAGCTTTCAGCGGGCTAGATCTGGCATCATGGGGCGGAGCTGAGAGTTTTACCACCCGGGTGGGTGGGAGGAGCCAGCTTGAAGACCTTCCAGCAAGATTTAAAGCGGCAAGGAACCTGCCAGACAGTGTGGATGAACAACATATACCATTCCTAGAACACCTGTTACAGGTGAGTAACCTGTATTTTTTAGCCATCAGTTCAAAAATCCTAATTCTTAAAAATGGAATGGAATCCAACAATTCTGAATTTAAATCCAGGAGTCCAAGCATTCCTATTTTCCTCCCTCTGTAAAGGGCAGAAAGTTTGATTCAGCATGCAGAAACATTCTAAGTATGTCAAACAAGGACTGCAAAGAAATTTGAGACTTCTGGACCACATGACTTCAACCAAAGCAGTAGTACCCAAAGGACGGATATCTAGTACCACCTCAGCGGGTACAGGCGTCAAAGAAGTGCATCACTGCAGCAGCAAGAACCAGTAGCAAGCAAGTTGGTTCAAGCACTGGAGTGGTGGAAGGAAAAAAGCAACACTTAGAGAGGATATTCAAGTCCTTCAGCCTTTGCCTACAAAGGTTCTGACCACAGATGCATCCTTACTAGGATGGGGAGTACATCTGGAAGGGAGAACTATAAATGTAAACTAGTCTCCTCAGGAAAGAAAACCACACACAAACCTGCTGGAACTCAGCAGTGCTCTTTTCCATGAAGCCTGTATTCTCCTTGTTGCAGGGCCAAACAGTCCTAATAAAGACAGACAATACAAAAAACATGCATTACATGAACAGTGGCACCAGAACATCAGAACTCTGCACAAAGTCGATAAGGATCTAGAACCTCTTCGCTCGTGTCTCCAGCTGGTACAATGCCCTGAGCTCGCTCATTACATCCTCCACATCACTAGGAGCTTTCAAATCTATGCTTTACTCTCACCTCTCAGCCTCTAGCTCCTGTGACTGCTTTGACTAATGATTCTTCCCTCATGGCTGTTTTTACTGTTTTTCATCCTCCTCCTCCTCTGCTCCTTTCTTGACAAAGGCATCTGAGTACCTCTAACTACTCTAAGTCTGCTCCCCTTCCCATATCTCCTCCTACCCTTCCTACCTTGACCATTCCTCCAATGTTTTGTTTTTTTCCTGTCATGTACTGTACTATACTGGCTTATTGAAACCTTTATAATTTGCTGACCATTCTATGTAACTTGTTTGTTTGTACATTGATGACATGGAACCTTTGTAAAAGAGCCATTGGCTCAAAGGTAATAATTCCTAGAACCATAAACTAAACTAAACTAAGAACCTGGCTTTCAAGCTTAAATGCAAAACCTCTCTGCAGTACATCTAGCAGGACAGGGGAATATACTAGCAGATTTGCTAAGCAGGATGGTGCACGTAACCTACACAGTCGTAGAACCAAAGATTCTAAAAGTGTTTCAGAGGTGGGTCTGTTTGCCTCATGAGAAAACAGAAAGCTACCCCAATTCTGTTGCAGGCCTCCCTCAGTGGGATCAATTCAAAGGGATACACACTTGTTCTCCTGTGGAATGGAAAAACAAGTTCCTGTATGCATTCTCCCCCTTCTACTGATTTACAAAGTTATTGAAATTAGGAAGGGGGGGCTACTACAATGACTCTAATAGTCCTAGATTGAGCGAGGCAGTCTTAATACTCACTGATCCTAACAATGACACAGAGAATAGCAGCAGACCTGCCACAGAAACAGGACCTGCTGACTCTGTCCCATGGCAGGGTAAATCATCCAAACCTCAGATCCCTTCGTTTGAGAGGATGGTTCTTGAGGAGTTACAACATCTTAAATTGCACCTCTCTGATCAGGTCCTGAAAGTTTTGAATGTTGCTAGACAACCAGCAACTAGGAAAACTAATGATTCAAAATGGGAAATATTTAGTATTTGGTGTATTCCATTGCAAAAAGTGTACATATTAGCAGTTTCATACTACTTGGTACATATACAGGACCAGGCCTTGAAACCTTCCACCTTGAACGTTCATTTAGCAGCTGTATCTGCTTTTAGATCTGCAGGAAAGGAAAAACTATTTGCTCCTCATGCAGTGTTCAAGATATTTTTCAAAGGCTTGAACTGCCTAAAATCCCTGTATAGGGGAACTAGTCCCACCATTGGAATGTTACTTGGTTCTCTCACAGTTTGCGAATCCTTTCTTCAGAGCCTATGTTGTCATTAAGAGCAAGTGGTCTCCTCATTTCTGAATCAATCTGTAACATTGCCCCCCAAGCTTCACTCTAATGTAGGAGAGGAGAAACTTCACAGTCTGGATGTCAAGAGGGCTTTAAGTTTCTACCTGCAAAGAACAGAAACTGACAACGGTCACTTAGGGTGACGTAGGAAAAGGTAGATTTGCTACAAAAAAAAAATCTTGCGTTGGGTTGTCTCTTGTATTGAATTTTGCTATGATAATGCTGGCAAGGAGCCACCAAATAGTTTAAGGGCAGCATTACAGAGCTTCTGACGCAGTTGAGACAACTTTGAAAATATGTAATATTTAGGCATCAATGTAGCTTAGATTTTGTATCTTATTCTGTAATTCTCATCCTTATCTCATTACTACGGGTATTTGCATGAATACACTATCTCTGCCCTTCTAGCTGTCTGCCTCCATATACTTGACATAATTCTGTTTATGATATCAAAACATATTGCTGTGGAGATAATTATGATGTCATAAACAGGGGATTGTGATACCATGTGTAGAGAAGCAGCCAGAGTAGCTATAGTGTAGGGGACAGGGATCTTGATTTCATGCAACTGTTTTCAGTAATAAAGAAAATGAGGAATTAATTACTGAAAATACATGAAGTAATTAAGAAAATGGGATGGTGTCGAATATAAATCTTACTTTTTTCAGAGTTTTCCTAATGGTGTCAGGGGCTCTTTAAGGGGTATACCCTTGCTAGAGGTGTGTAAGGCAGCCACACTGTTTACAGTAACACCTTCACGTCTCATTATTACGTGGACATCCAAACTAGAAGGGGGTGGCAGCTTTGGTATTTCTGTGCTTCAGAACCTTTTTCCTAATTAGGATCTAGAATCTGCCTCCAGAGGTACCACTTGGGAATTTGATATTTGTAAGGCATCAATAATACACTCTTGATGCTAAAAGAAATAATTACCATAGTAATGTTTTTCACCTAGAGGGTGTATTCGTGAGTCATACCTTCCCTTCTAGAATCAAAATAAAAAGTGTGCTTCTGGTCAAATCAAATGCTTTAAAAAAAATGTCTTGTACTAAAATTCATACTAAAGATATTTCAGGATAGTAAAATGCAGAGTGCCCATTATAACCAACCATAATCCCATTCTTGCTTGAGCATTTCACAGTTTCAAACACAGTTTTTAGTTTGTCATATTGTGATTTGTCTTTTTGCATTTAAATTTCTTTATACATAGCATACGTTAGTTGAGTGGTCACTTCTCTTTTCAGCTTATTGGCCATAAATTTGCATGAGGAATATCTAGGGGAACAAGACCTCACTGCAGAGTTTGAACTTTAACATTATAAAGTTCTGTCTCCAGGACAACACACCTCAGGAATGAGATGCACGCTGTTTGCATGACTCACAAATACAGACTCAGAAGAAAGCTACTAATGAGTTATTTTTATGAAGAACTGTTTCTTTTTGAGTTCACTGTTCTGAGTGCAGCAGAGGCCAGTTGTGATGCCATTAGCCATTGTACAAACTGCTGTCCTATTGGTTAAGGGATCCTTTGTGACCTGCCCAAACTGGAGATAAATATTGATGATCCACCCAAAACTGAGATAAATGATTTATCTTAATTTAGACTGCTTTGATGACTAAAATTATTCATCTGTAAGGTTTGACTCTCACCTGTATTGTATAAATGCATTTATTTTCATGTCATACAGAAATGGAGTGGACCTACATTTATTTTCACTACAGCTTACTCAACAGTGGATATTTTTACTCAATCTACAGCAGCTTCTTTTAGAATTATGCACCATGTTTCAACATTCCAAACTACTTTATAGTCCTAGCTAGGCATTATTGTATAAATGATATATGTCACGGGCTGCCTCAAAATGATTTAGTGTTGATTTCAGGGAATGACCTCTACATGCCACGCGTGGCTGTCATGCCTGAGTTCCCTTGAGATTAAAATAAGTTTATTTTCAGCAGACCATAGGACATCTCCTATATGTTATTACTGTTGCTGAAGCATGTAGTGACATAGTTGTGAAATCAGTCCATTGTCATGGATTTGATTTAAGAAATGCAGGACTGTGATATCGCTGTACACTTTAGCTGTGGTAGTAGCTGGGCTGTGAGGTACTGTACACAGCTTTTTAAAACTTAGATATCTTCAAATAGCATTATTGGAGAGGGAAATACAAATGTAATTAAAAGCAACTGGATTTCTTTTTAAATGTGCAGCATCTTTTGTATATGATTTTCTGTTTTAGATATGCTATCTAGCTTTCCATGGCAGTCTCAAGGGCAAAAGCAGGATCATAGTTGGTAGGATGTTGAAAAGTCTTGTGAATTCTCTTTATACACAACTACAGTATATTAAATCCAATGTTTTCAAATGACATCTAAGTAGAACAGATGTTACGCCGCCCTGCTCATGGCTGGTCATGCACTCTGCTCCCTGTAAAGTTTGTAAGAAAAAGAAGAACCTCAGGATTGTTTTCTGCTGCAGCTGTTAAAGGGGAACAGTCAATACTAAGTGCCTCACACCCAAGTGTTGGACTGATCCCAGTTTGGACTTTGTGTGCAAAAAAATGTATATATAATATATGTTTTTTGTATTTGCTGTATCTTCCTGGACATAAAGTCTCCACCACTCATTCACACTAATGGGAGTACACTGAAGGTGCTAGAACCCAGCGGGAGACAAACTTTTTCAGGAGGGCCGGTGCTGAGATGGAGCCACGAGGGAGCAGCACCGTGAGCCAGGCTTGCACAGTATAGACTATCTCGGCATCGACCCTCCAACTGCCCCAGTGCCTATTTTCCTGCCATCGAGTGTGCTTCAGTGACGACATCACTCGCCTACCGGGAGTCAAACTTCAAACAGCGGCTTAGTTTTCAGTTTTATTATTTTGTATATTATCATGAATAGTACCGAGTACATTTTTATAAAATATACTTACTTGTACAAGAAAGAAGTCTTCAGCCCTCCATTGACTGAGTCGACCATGAGTGAGGCAGGTGACGGTAGGGAGACTTCACATGAAAGCTGTTCAGTCAGCCAGGCTGGGTCTGGTCCGCCGCCCTCTCCGGAGGTGGGAGTCTGACAACAGATGGTCCAGCACTCGAGGGGATGGGCGGTCCCCCCAAAAGCATAAAAAGAAATGGTCCCATTCATTCGAATTCTTCTTTGGCCCACCGGTCAAAGAAGAAACGGCATCACTCGAGGTCACCCTCTGGTATGGCTGCGCATAGACGGTCAGTTGTTGAAGTCAGAGGCGGGTCTCCACCTCTTCTGGAGTCACCAGTTTCTATCTTTGGTGGATGGCTTCTTTGACACTGGAGCCCCTCTCCGCCTATTGGAGGGGCTTCAGGTGAGCAGTTTCACCGTTAGGCCACTCTTATGGAGCAGTGGGCTCAGAGGTTGTCCCGGCTGCCTGAACCGGCCAGTCTGTCACCGGGGCCTTCGGGTCTGTCAGTTTTGGATTGGCAGGTGGGGTGGTTAAGACTTCCTAGTATAGCGGCACCTTCTTGGGTGCCATCAACTCCACGCTCCGGTGTCTATCCCCCTCACATGGCTGCGGCGCAGGGGTCCACACTGATGCCTCTGTCTCCTGACATTTTTCATTCTTTTCCTTCAAATCATAGTTTACAGACTTCTACAGCAGTGCCGCAGCCTGTGGTGCCAGTTTCTCTGGCACTGAGGTCCTTTTCGGTGCCATGTACGGTGCTGGCACTGTCCACGGTGCTGCTGTCCTCAGTGCTGGTAGTGATGTCAGCACTGTGTGTGGTGCCGCACTCCCTGGTGGTGCCAGGCATGGTGCTGTTTTCTGTGCTGGTGCCATCTCTGTACTCGGCGCCACTCTCTTCGGCGCCGGGGATGTTTACAGCGCCAGATTGTTTCCAGAGGTTTTCAACTCTGATTCTGTCTCCTCCTCCTCTTCTTCCTCCTGGTTTCCATTCCTTTCCTGTCTATACAGTCCCCCCTGGACTGTCAGGAGATGATTTTGAGCCTGATCAGGATCTTCGGCTGGGCGATGATGTTGATGCTGATTTTGCCCTGGGGGCAGGGATCAATCCTCCTGCAGAGCCTGTGGTGGAAGATCTTTCCTTTAAGTCTCTGCTCAAGAATTTAAATCTGCTCTTTCTCTCCAGACCATGGAAATCGATCCTGGGAAGCTTCTGTGCCTCCAGTATCTACATGTTCCAGAAATCCCTATGGATTTAACCCCTCTGGTGCAGCCCTCTTTCAAGACTCTTTCCCAGATGGTGTGGAAGAATCCGGCTCTTATTCCCTCTGTGGCCAAGTCCATAGATAGGAAATATGCCCCTTCCAAGGATCGCCCAATCTTGGCCTCACAAGCCTTTGCTGATGCCATAGTGGTCCTAGCAGAGAATGATAAGGCTGCCCTCCCTCAAGAATCCACAGCCTATCCTATAAACAAAGAATCTTGCAAGATCTACACCTTGGGTAAGCAAGTCTTTGCTGCCTCTACTCTGGGCATGCATATTACTAGCTACCAGGGTGATTTTTCTCAATATGAGTAGTTCTTTGGCATTCACTCAAAGCAACAGTAGAAGCTCTGCCCGAGTCGGAGGTTAACTCAGAGCTACTACAGACCATAACTAGAAATATTGAGTCCAGTAAATGCTCCCTCTCGAGGAGGTGGGAACTGTCACAAACACACTCCACAGGTCAGGCCCTCAGCTCCCACAGTGCCAACCTCAGAGTGCAATAGTGTGAACAGGTAACAGCCAGGGTAACCCTCCTGTCTGCTTTGGGTCCAAATCACCTTTAGCCTTGAGTTCTGGAGGGATTCAAACAGATATGTACCCTCTTTGGGACTGCAGTACAATCTTTCACCAGGGGCACCCAGCCAGGTCAACAAAATGAACCCTTAAAACTCTATGAGAGACCTTAGGTATATTCTTACCTTTTCCAAGCTTAGTAATACCAACAAGCCTTTTAACAACTGTCAGACTTAACCCCATATACATCACATGCAAAAAGAAACTGAGAAGACACCCAGGCAATATTTCAAATAAATGGTTGTTTACTAAAATATCATAAAATTGTAAAATTAAACACAGAACAATATATCATACAGCTTACAATCCTGTAAAACAAAAAGGATGTTACAGACAAAACACTCCTATCACAAATAATTAATTTATTTCTATTACCTTTCTAACTGCTTTCCCAGTCAGAGTCTAGAATCATATGTCACAATCCCATATACAATGTTTAAGTTTCAACTCTATCTGTTCCCACACCCTTTTTATGAAGTCAACTAGAACCTCCCTTAGATAATTTCTGACATAAGTGTCTCTGAGGATGAGTCATTGCTTTGAAAAATCTGTAACTAGCCATTTCCCAAATATGACAGTATTTAATTAAACATTTCTCTTTGAACTTAAACCCACACTCATGTCCTCTTGGGCTGATTTCCTGTGCTAATGTGATCTGACAGATTTTATGACTTTTCACACACTTCTGCTATCAACCTGCCATTTTCCTGCAGGAACCATAAAACTCACATTTAGTTTCAACTTCAAAAGCATAGGCAGGTCATAAAAAAGTAATAAAATACCCTTCTGTAAGGAAGTCTTCATTAACTGGTTCTTCTGGTCTGTTTTACAACATCCTGTGGTTTCAGCTACTGACCTTGAAAGTTAAAGGCCAAATCTCACACATACTGACATTTCATACACAGACTGTTTATTTATAAGATAAATATCATACAGGTAGCCAGAAGCAGGGGCAGAATGTCACAGGAACAAGCATCAGTTTCACAACCGTCAGTCCTTTTGTGGCAAAGGCAGGGGAGGTTTTAACAGAAACCAAACTCCTCAACTGCAAAAGAAAATGCAGCAGAAAGCACAGGGCCCAAAAGCACCCAGTGCTACCTTCTGAGTTTCCGGCCCAGGTCCCACCTCAGCTGTCTGAGGGGAATTCTTCCCTGGCAGTAGGAGGACTTCTGACTCAGTTTTTCGACCAGTGGAAGTCTATAGCATCAGACAAATGAGTTCTCAGGATAATCCATGAGGGGTACTCTCTCAACTTGTCAGAAACATCTCTGGATCATCCTCCCAAGTGGCAGCTCAGGCTGTCTGCAGCACAGTCAGACCTTCTTGCTTCCGAGGTTCAAGGCCTTCTGAAGAACAGGGCAGTAGAAGTAGTTCCGCTGGATCAATGAAACACAGGTTTCTACTCTCATTACTTTCTGGTTCCAAAGAAAACTGGCAGCATGCGCCCTGTTCTCGATCTCAGAAAGTTAAACAAATTCCTCTACAAGGAAAAGTTCAAGATGATATCACTCGGTACCCTGTTACCTTTGATTCATCAACACGATTGGCTAGCCTCCCTGAACATGCAGGATGCCTACCAATACATTCTCGTACACCCAAAGCATCACAAATACCTAAGGTTCATGGTGTTGGGTCAACACTATCAATTCAGAGTCCTGCCCTTTGGGCTATCCTCGGCACCTCAGGTTTTTACAAAGTGCTGTGCAGTTCTCACGGCACATCTAAGGAAAATCAGAAGTCAAGTATTCCCATATCTGGACAACTGGTTTCTAGCAAGCCCCTCCAGACAAGAGGCTCTGGAGGCCATGGCCATGGCCTCAGACTTCCTCATGTCCATGGGAGTCCTGCTGAACCTCAAAAAGTCACAGTTGCAGCCCTCCCAGAAGCTCCTCTCTTAATAGGAACCCTTCTGGACACTTCCCGCATGAAAGCTTTTCTTCCAGAGAACAGAAGGAGCGATATCCTACAGATAGCCCACTTCATCAGAAAACACAGCTCAGTTCGAGCTCACTCGGTGCAGTGGGTGCTGGGTCTCATGGCATCCTTGGTGTTCACTGTATCTTTGGCTCATCTCCACATGAGAAACATTCAGTGGATGCTCAGTACTCAGTGGTCCCCAACCACTCACCCTCAGTCCTTTAAATCAATCAACCAATCAAATCTTTGTCCAGGTGAACACCATTGAGCATAGCTCATTTACAAGATGGACCTGGTTAGCACAGGAACACATGATATACAATATATGAACAATCACAGCACAACACCTCAGTAATATTATACAATACAGAGATATAATAGTTAAACATAGTCTTAAGTGGAGAACAGTTTGGAAACAGTGGTTCACTTCCTTTGTGGTGTATAATGAGTCTAGTAACAGTAGCTGGAAGTACTAACAAGGACAATTGTTAGGTAATGGTATATTACATACAATGCCATAAGTAACAAGACAGACAGTTAAAAAAATTAAAAAACAAACAGTGTAACAGGGTAGAAGAGTGTGTGTTGTAGACAAGGCAATATAGGGTACAGGAAGGGTGGTGGGGGATAGACGAGGGACAGATGAAGCCTCAGAGAGGACACAGGACAGGAGGGCAGGGAGCACTATTAGGTATTAGGGAAATGTGAAAGAGAAGCCACAAGGTCAGGCATAGCGGAGAGGACAACGCCATCATGGTACGCTATAAGTGCAGGTGAGTTTAGGATTGGGGGAAGCAGTTGCAAATTTCCTTGACCGAATGGTCATATAGTGTCTTGAAGGAGGATAGACTGACTGGGGTACTAAGCTTTAGCGATTTTTGTATTTTGTTCCATAGAAACAGCAGCGTAAAGCAAATAGCCAGTCTCCCAAAGCGTGTTTTTAGCTTAGGTACCTTTAAGGAAATAAAGGAGTAGCTTCTCAGTGCACAGTTCCCAAGCTCACATAGCAGAAGACAATCAGAAATATATAGGGGTAGTTTTTTGATAATAGCTCTGAATGTCCAGAGTACAGCATTTCTGTTTCTCCTGTACTGAAGGGAGGGCCACCCACAGCAACATAAAGGGCACAATGATGAGTGGAAAAAGATAGGCCAGTAATGAATCTCAGAGCCCTGTGATACAACATATCCAATTTAGCAAGATGAGAGACAGGGCAGTGACTATAAAGAAAGTCAGCATAGTCGACCAAGGAGAGAAACATTGTTTGTACCAGCTGCCGCTCAGCATCGCTAGTAAGGAAGCTATTAATCCTGAAAAAGAGTCCAAGCATCTGCCTCAATTTCTTTAGCAGATCTTCGATATGGTCCATAAAGGAAAGTCTATGGTCAAGCCAAACTCCCAAGTACTTGAATTCATTAACAAATTCTAAGTTTTCTCCCAGGATTGTTGTAATCTGTGGAATGGAGCCAGCACTGGCTGGGTTTGCAGCATGGAGAAGCAGAGAAAATAGCATTGCCTTAGTTTTTTTGGCATTTAATAGGAGCTTTTTGTTTAGGAGTTGGCTCTGAAGTAGATTGAATTCAGATTGTAAGTCTCCACAGGCAGCTTCTGGTGAAGGACGGCTTAGATAAAGAACCATGTCATCTGCAAACAGATGGATATTGGCCTTGGTTATGTTGGTGTCAATGTTGTGTGTGTAAATTGCAAACAGTAGGGGACCAAGAATTGATCCCTGGGGGAACCCTCTTTGCAGACGTTTAAGGGGAGAAAGTTCACCTTCTGCCTTGACTTGCTGCCACCGGTCAGAGAGGTAGTCAGCAAACCAATGCAAGGATAGTGAGTCCAGTCCTATCGCCTTCAGGGAGGAAAGGAGCAGGCCATGATCGACGGTGCCGAAAGCCTTCCTTAAGTCTAAGAACACTGCACAGACGAAGTTATGATTCTCCAGGTCTCGCTGCCAATCATTGGTCACTTTGGCTAGAGCCGTAATGGTGCTATGCTGTGCTCTAAAGCCAGATTTCATTGGGTTTAGAAGATCTGTAGTTTCTACATAGGTTCTCAACTGCTTGCTTACAATTTTTTCCAACAGTTTGGACAGTATAGGGAGTAGAGAAATCGGTCTGTAGTTGGTAAGATCACAGGGGTCCCCAGATTTAAACAGAGAGTTAACATAAGCTGTTTTCCATAAGGGTGGGAGGATTCCGAGGGACAGTGAAAGACTGAATAGGTGGCTAATTGGTACAGCTAAAGCATGGTAGGCAACCTTTAGGAAGTATGGGTTTAGAGAGTCAGCACCCGCACTTTTTTTGGTATCCAACTATAATATAAGTTCTTCAACCTCTTTCAACGAAGTAGGCTGGAGAGAAAAGACTGAGTTGGTAAGAAGAGGTTCAGAGTTGTGTGCACCCAACTGGGAACATGCAGGGGAATTTGTCAAATGCCAGCCCTGCGGTGACAAAATGGTTGTTAAATGCATCCAGGATCTCCATTTTGTCGCAGATGGTGGCACTGCCAGAGGTAATCTTTGCAGGCAGGGAGTTCCCCGGGATATGTCCAGACATATCCTTAATGGAGTTCCAGAATTTAGAGGAGCTCCTGGCAGCAGAATCCAGTTCTGAATGATAAAAGGAGGCCTTAGCATCTCTTATCATCTTGGTGCATGTATTCCTGGCTTTCTTGAAGTAACACCAGTCCATCAGGACCTTAGTTGTTCATGCTTTTTTCCAAAGCTTGTCCCTGTCCAGCAGTGCTGTTTAGAGTTCTAAAGAGAACCAGCGACAGGTTCTACTCCTTAACCTAACTTTCACAAGAGGAGCATACTTATTTAATGCCCCAGTCACAATTTCAGAAAAGATGTCATATGCCAAGTGGACCGAGTTAGCTAGGTAAAAGTCCTGCCAATGCAGTGAGTATTTTAGCTCATCAAGGTAGGCAGACTGATTGAAGTTACGTCTGAACCTCTTAGTAGAGAACCTTGATGAGGAGAGTGGATTCTGGACCGATCTTACACCAGCGATGATGCTGTGGTCACTAACATCAGAGAAGAAGGTTCCTGCATGGGAGAACAGGTGCAGTTTACTTACTAAGATGACATCAAGCAGTGTACTATTAGCAGGGTTCTTCTTATTAGGGCACGTAGGCTCACCAATAAGTTGCGTCAGCCTGTGGGCATCACAGAACTCCTTAAGTGGTACAGCAGCCTTGGACATCCAATCAAGGTTAAGACCCCCAAGGATAACTGTTTCAAGGGAGCCATGCCCTATAATAGTAGTTAGATGGGTAAGGATTTGAGAGCCAGCAGATGGGGGTCTATAGCAACCTATGACACAAAGCACAGTGGAGGAGGATATCTCAACCTTTAGTGCTAGGCATTCAAATTGGTTTGCAATGGATAACGAATCTAGGCATGAAACCCAGTATTTATCCTCGACGTAAATGGCCACTTCTCCACCTCTAGTGAGTCTGTCAGCTCTAAATAATGAATAGTCTGGAATGTTAATTTGCCTGTTAGGCATAGAGGGTCTGTGCCATGATTTGGAGATCACCAAAACATCCGGTGTGGTATGATTGATCCAGGCCTGGATCAAGGTAAGCTTTATTAACAAGCTGCATGCGTTCATATGCATAAAGCACATTCCTTTTAGTTTTGCTGGATTCAATGGGGAAGTAAGAACTTTAGCTGGGCCAGGGTTAAGCTCAATGTCTGCTGAGCACAACAGAAGGAAAAGTAAGAGCTTCCTTAGCACAGCTATAGTCATTTTGTAATCCCTTGCCTGTGTTCATCTACAAGGGGTGTCGGGCTGAGTAAATAGAACCCCGTATTTAGATCTGGTCTGTCCTAAGACAGCAATTACCAAGACCCTGGCTGTGAGATGTAAGGAGAGGTAAGTGCATGGTAGAGTGATGGATATGCCCTGTGGGTACAGTTTGGCTTCAAGTCCCACCACCACTAATAGTAGTTGAAAAGAGGCTGTAGGTGGGGAGTCTAAGAGCACAAAGATCATTATAGGGAATGAGTTATGGTGCACATGACAGCCCACTGGAAGGCTATGTTCCCCCCTGGCTAGAAGATTGGGAGAGCTTGTGTACTGTGCATGGCACAAGGAAAAGAAGGAACAGAAAACGGAGCCAGTGGGGAACCCACATGGTGATGCCTTGCATAAAGCAGACACAGTTGATCTGTCTGGTCCTTGCAGCCTATAGATTGAATTAGCAACCTACGCAAAGGCAAAGGTGCCAGCTACTGGGATGGTTTGGCTGTGACTGGGTATGTCACCATGTGCAGTGTAAGTGTAAGAATTGAAAGGGTATATAGTCAAATTAGGGTGAGGTTCCTAGCAATAGGGCAGGTTAGAGCAGTAACTGAGAGGAGTTAACTGGAGAATTGAAAGGGTATGTAGTCAAATTAGGGTGAGGTCCCTAACAATAGGGCAGGTTAGAGTGGTAATTGAGAAGAATTAACTGGAGTGGCTGGAGAAAAAGTTGAAACAAATATGCGACCCTGTGGGTGAGACTGCTTTAAAAAGGGGCGGTAAGAAAGTGGGTCAAGTCATGTATTGAAGACAGGGAGGCAAATAGCATAAAAATGTGCAGCAGTGGAGTGACCAGTCAGCTGCTAGGCTGAGGAAAGGGGCGGAGCAAGGGTCTATTTAATACTGTGAGGAGGTGGGTGAAAAAAATTCAATCCAGAACACAGCACAGAAAGAGATTTCCCTGAGATCAGGAAGCGCCAGGCGTTGGAAAATCAGCCAAGGAGCAGAAACTGCCAATCAGTGCCTGGCTCCTCCACTGGGTATCCAGTCAAAACAGCGGCATTCAAAACCACAACTTTTGGAGATCCGGTGCATACCTGAATCTGTCCGGGGGTCAGTCGGGCGGTCTGTTAGCTGCAGCCTGCTCAGAGAGAGCCAGGGCCACAGGAGCAGCTTGGGAAGCCCAGAGATGGGCTGTCTGTGGAACAAGGAGGGAAAGGCAGAAGATTAAATACAGCTAGAGTACAATAGCAAGCTCAGTGGGGGACAGGCAATGGGGAAGAGCAAAGCATGAGGTAAAGAGGTGGCAAATGCAGGCCAATTGTTTAGAGATAGAAGAGGAGTTAACAGGACGGAGTCTATGCTTTGGCACCAGGACATCTGAGGAGGACAGCAGCAGTGGGGGGGGGGGTGTAAGGGAAGGGTTTGTAGGTAAGACAGAGAAGAAATTAAGCTGTTTAGAGAGAGACAGCATTACAACTGGGGCGGAACAATTAATAATTAGCAGAGTGACCAGTGTGAGGAAGAGAAAAAGGGTTTATAAGTAGGGCAGAAATGGAAAACTGCAGCAATCTTGCTCAGTAGCTAGGTCTAAGCAGTCAAACATCAGCTACTATACAATACAGTTTGTCCAGCACTAGTCGCACGGCAACAAGTAGCACCGAGAGGCTAGACTAGTAGCTTGTAATAGACTAGCTAAACTGGCAGGTAAAGACCGACCAATTGATGCATAACATAAGTAATTACATTAACAAAAATTCAGTCCAGAACACAGCACAGAAAGAGATTTCCCTGAGATCAGGAAGTGCCAGGCATTGGAAAATCAGCCAAGGAGCAGAAACTGCCAATCAGTGCCTGGCTCCTCCACTGGGCATCCAGTCAAAACAGCAGCATTCAAAACCACAAGTTTCGGAGGTCTGGTGCATACCTGAATATGTCCTGGGGTCAGTCGGGCGGTCTGTTAGCTGCGACCTGCTCGGAGAGAGCCAGGGCCACAGGAGCAGCTTGGGAAGCCCAGAGATGGGCTGTCTGAATCTGTCTGGGGCTCAGTCGGGCGGTCTGTTAGCTGCAGCCTGCTCGGAGAGAACAAGGGCCACAGGAGCAGCTTGGGAAGCCCGCAGATGGGCTGTATGAATCTGTCTGGGGGTCAGTCGGGCGGTCGGTTAGCTGCAGCCTGCTCAGAGAGAGCCAGGGCCACAGGAGCAGCTTGGGAAGCCCACAGATGGGCTATCTGAATCTGTCCAGGGGTCAGTCGGGTGGTCTGTTAGCTGCGGCCTGCTCGGAGAGAGCCAGGGCCACAGGAGCAGCTTGGGAAGCCCGCAGATGGGCTGTCTGAAGAGGTCCCTCACCTGGTGGTCTCAGGAGGACAACCTTCTGGAAGGACATCCCTTTGCCCCTCTGGATCATCAGATCTCCATTACCATGGATCCGTCCCTGATGGGTTGGGGAGCTCACTGGCAGGATCTCCACACCCTTGGTATGTGGACTCAGGATGAGTCTCAACTCCACATAAACATTCTGGAAATGAGGGCCACCCCTATGCAGTCCAGGCTTTGAAGGACATACTCTGTCACAAGACCATTCTCCTTCAAATGGACAAGGCAGTGATGTGTTACATCAACAAACGGTGGTGCACACTCTTACCCATTATGCAGGGAAGCAATGAGAGTGTGGGAATGGTGCCTGGAGCACAAGGCTCTGATTCAGGTGGTTGATCTGCCAGGAGTACAAAATGAACTGGCGGACCATCTCAGCAAAATGGAGGCAGATCCTAATGAGTGGTCTCTCAATTTAACCGTCGTTCAGTCACTCTTCGAAGAATGGGGAACTTGGGACCTGGACCTTATTGTGTCCCGACACAGTGCAAAACTGCCTGTCTTCTGCTCCAGAAATCCAGGACCTGGCATTTTTTGTCGGGATGCATTCAGGCTGCAGTGGACAAAACGCTTTCTTTACGCATTTCCTCCTCTTCAAACAACATGAAGTCTTGCTGTATTCTGACAATATGCAGTTAGCCCCAGCATGTGAACTGCTCCGGAGGGGAAAGAGTTAACGCTATGCCAGAGCATAGAACACTGAGCTCGAGCTCGGTTTAGACCTCTGTCTGCTGCACTTTCAGTTGTAACCGTCAGATTCTTTACTCCACCTAACTGAACAGTCGCTCCGGAGAAATCTCCTTCACGTGTCGATTCGGTCTCAGTAAAACGTCTATTTTAAACTGCTAATTTTATTATTTTTCGGTTCAGATCCCTGTCTGTGGTACAGTAAGTGTTGTAGGTACTGGACATTAGTTTATTTTCTGTGTGTGGAAATTGTAAAACTTTTCTTTCGGTCCGGTTGGAACCGATTGATTTCTCTTTCTTTAATTTGTATTAGTGTGAGGTACCAGTCCTTATCGGTTTTAAAAAAACGTGATTTTTAACGGTTTTTGCACAGCCCGTAACACAGTTGGTAACCGATAAGAGGGTCTTGCCTGGCTTTAAAGCTGCTAAAGAGTAAGTGGATAGGATGGCTATGTTTGAGAAACCCAAAAGAAAAACCGGGCCCACTTGGTATCAGCACTGTAGTGAGTATGGGGATGCCTTTACTAAGGCAGACCCTCACACCACCTGTGTGTATTGTCTGGGGTTTTACCACCTCAATTCAGACTGCCAAATTTGTAAAAATTTCCCGAAGGCCACCCTGGACAAGAGATTGGGTAGGCTTATGGAAAAGGAGACTGAGAAGCCGGATGGCCAGCCCGGTTCTGTTCTGACCGAACCTGAGGAAGTACCCACTGACCTGGGCGCTGCATCCTCGGGCCAAAGGAGAGCCAATCCTGAGGGACTGGTTCCGTCAAAAAGGAAAAATATATCAGCCGGTTCGGACCCAGAACTGTCACGACCAACCGCCGAAGAAATTGCCAGGGCAATTAGTATAGTGGAATCGCTCCATTCAGTTCGGGATGATCCGGCACCGCTGGGTAGGCACTCGGTTTGGTTGGTCCTCTGGTTCCGGATTATAGTCTGGATGATTACTATGAACCGGATTTGGAGGGGGAAGAAGGTTTTGATGATGATGATGATGATGATGGTGTGGAATGCCTGGATGAGCCCATTGAACCAGACATCTCCCCAGACAGGCCTTCCAATGTTTCCCCTCCTAGGCTTTCTGAGTCCCCTTCCCACTATTTGTTTTATAAAAAAGTAGCAGAGACCCTCCAGCTCCCTCTGGTCGAAGCTGTTGAGGAACAAGAAGAGCCTGATTATGTAGAGATGATGGATATCCCAGAGTCCAAAAGGCTGTCTATTCCTCTCCATAAATCTTTTGGGAAACAGACACAAAAAATACTTCAGACACCAAACTAATTACCTCCTGTGGACAGGAGGCATATGCTGTCAGGCTCAGGTACAGAGTACTTGTTCCAACAATGCAGCCATGTTGGGGTCATGCAGGCTGCAACCTGTGACAAGGCTAATATATCTTTGGCTTCACACACCCCAGATAAAGACTCTAGGAAGGTGGATGCTATGTCCAAGAAACAGTACTTGGCACTCAGGCAGACAAACTACATGGCTTACACAGCCAGATACCAGAAGTCTAGGTGGGATACTGTTCTGGAGCTGGCTAAACAGGCTTCCCCCCAGGTAGCCAAAGAGCTGGAGGATGTGGGTGCTGATGGGATTGAGGCATCCAAAGTCCAATTTCATGCAGCTGTGGACTCTAATGATGTTTCATCATGTGTCATGGCTACATCAGTGTCTCTTAGGAGATTTGCTTGACTCAGGTGTACTAGCCTCTTGCAGGACACCCAGGCTAAGGCCATGGATTTCCCTGTGGTAGGTAATTCTCTGTTTGGGGAGCAGACAGAGAATTACATGAAAAAGATGAACGCGTATAGGACCACCTACAGTAGTGCACAGGCCAAGGAAAGGCAGGCAACTCCTCAGAAGCAGCAATCTAGGGGCAGAGGCAGACCTTTTCATGGGCCTTTCTACCAGGTACAGGCCTCCTCTCCTTTTCCTCAGAGGGAGAGGCAAAAGGGGGATGAGCAGGGCTACAGCTTCTCAGTCCAAGGCTCCTGCCAAGCAGAAACCCTGATGTGCCAGCCCGGGTCAACTCCCCAGTTCCAGTAGGAGGCAGGCTGGCTTACTATTTCCAGGCCTGGAAGTCTGTCACCTCAGACAAGTGGGTCCTGGAGGTAGTAAGCCAGGGACTGGCTCTCAGTTTCAAAAAATTTCCAAAACTGAGGGTCAGGTCTTTTCCACCTGCAAACATCTCAGAAGCCATTGCCCTAGAGGCAGAGGTTTCCTCTCTGCTTGCTGTCAGATCCTTAGAGAGAGTTCCTCCTACATGCAGGGGCAAAGGTATGTATCCCAGATACTTCCTTACCCCAAAAAAGACAGGGGAGTGGCGGCCCATCCTAGATCCAAGATACTTAAACAAGCACCTAATCAAGCCAAAGTTCAAAATGGTGACTCTGGGAATAATTCTTCCCTCTCTAAGGCTAGGGGATTGGTTAGCCTCCCTGGACCTCAAGGATGCCTACTTCCACATTCCCATCAGGTGCTCCCACAGAAAGTACCTCAGGTTCAAACTACCTTTAGGCCATTATCAGTTTAGAGCAATGCCCTTCGGACTAACATCAGCACCAAGGGTGTTCACAAAATGCCTAGCAGTAGTAGTGACCTCTCTAAGGAGACAAAACATTTCCATATTTCCATACCTGGATGACTTGCTCATTGTGGGGCAGTCTCCAGACCAAGTCAAGTCAAATCTGCAAGTGACCCAGCAATTGCTCACTTCTCTAAGATTCCTCCTCAATCTTCTAAAGTCAGTTCTCGAACCAGTGCAACTCCTGTCCTTCATAGGGGTAGAGCTGGACACTGTCCAAGCAAGAGCCTTTCTTCCTCTGGCAAGGGTAAAGGCCCTTATAGACCTGGCTTCTTCTTATCGCCTTCTGGTGTCTCGACCAACAAGGCATTTTCTCCAACTCCTGGGCCACATGGCAGCTTCCACTGCAGTGGTACAGGGGCCAGATTTCAGATAAGTGACATCTAGTTCCACTTAAGGGCTTTTTGGTCTCAGAAAAAAGATTCTCTAACCAAACTAATTCCAGTGACTAAGACTCTGATCCAAGCTCTCCAATGGTGGTTGGATCAGGACAACCTCAGACAAGGAGTCCCATTCATCACCCAGTCTCATTCTGTAGTACTAACCACAGATGCTTCTCTCCTGGGGTGGGGAGCTCACTTGGGAGTCCTCACAGCACAGGGGGTGTGGTCCCCTCAGGAGTCTCTACTTCATATCAATCTTCTGGAGCTCAGGGCAGTGTACCTGGCTCTACAAACTTCATCAGACTCAGTACAGAACAAGCTGGTTCAGGTCAGGACAGACATCACCACCACCATGTGGTACATCAATAAGCAGGGAGGCAATCAGTCTATGGCCTTGTGCATGGAAGCCATGACATTATGGTCCCTGGCTTATTCCCTTCAGACATCTCTGGTAGCAGTCCACCTTCCAGGTAAGGACAATGTGCTAGCAGATGCCTTGAGCAGGATTTCTCAGGGCCATCATGAATGGTCCCTGGATCCCCTGGTGTTAAAAATGATTTTTTCAAGGTGGGGAACTCCAGAGATAGATCTCTTTGCAGCCCCAGACAATCACCAACTTCCTCTCTTCTGTTTCAGACCCCCAGTCTTGGGCTCAGTCCCATTGGATGCTCTACTTCTGGATTGGGAGGGGAAATTTCTGTATGCCTTCCCCCATTTCCTCTATTATTCTAAGTTCTGGTCAAGATAAGGTCACAAGTTTGCAAAGTGATCCTGATTGTGCCAGACTGGTCCAGGCAGCCTTGGTATCCTCTACTGCTGTCTCTAGCAGTCCATCTTCCCCTATCTCTTCCCAAGAATCACAATCTGTTAACCACCTCTCAGAGGAGGATTTGGTACCCCAACCTTCAGTCTCTCAACCTCAAGGCATGGCTCTTGAAGAGTTAGAATATGCAAGCCTGCATCTGTCTCAGGAGGTTCTAGATATTCTTAAAGCCTCTTGAAAAACTGCCACCAGAAAAACTTACAATTCCAAATGGAAAAGATTCATCATTTGGTGTTCCAATAAGCAGATTTCTCCAGATACTGCTGATTTGGCTACAGTTCTGGATTATATGGTTCACCTTGATAGTTTAGGCCCTTAGACCAGCTACTCTGAAAGTACACTTGGTAGCTGTTTCTGCATTTCTGTCAGTGGGGAAGGCTTCCTCACTGGCATCTCATCCTGTTTTCTGTAAATTTTTTAAAGGATTGCTCCATACCAATCCTCCTTTTAAAGATCCTACTGCTGCTTGGTATCTTAATGTTTGCATTGCTCAGATTATGCAACCACCTTTTGAGCCTTTGGCCTCAGCAGAACTTAAGTACTTGACTTGGAAAGCTGGGTTCCTAGTAGCTATTACCTCTGCCAGGTGTATCAGTGAATTACAAGCTGTCAGTGGAGCCTGATTTTATCTCATTCCATAGAGATAAGGTGGTCCTTAGAACTAACAGGCGGTTTTTACCCAAAGTGGTTTCAGATTTTCATCTGAACCAGTCCATGTCTCTTCCTGTCTTCTTCACTGATCATTCTTCTTCAGGGGAAAGGAGGTTACATAGCTTGGATGTTAAGAGGGCAATAAGCTACTACATTGAGCGCACTAAGGCACTTGGGTTTGACTATCCTCAGTTGTTTCTCACTTATGGTGAAGTGGGAAAGGGTAATCCTGCTACTAAGAGGACTATTGCCAGGTGGATTGTCTCTTGTATACAATTCTGCTATGAGAAGCTAGGCAAAATACCTCCTTCAGGCCTGAGGGCTCATGCGACTAGAAGTACAGCTGCTTCACTGGCTGCTGCCAGAGATATACCCTTACTAGAGATCTGCAAAGCAGCCACCTGGAAAACAGTCCATACATTCACCAAGCGTTACTCCCTGGCTATCCAGGCTAGGAGTGATGCTAGGTTTGGTACACCAGTACTGCAGAGCCTATTCCCAAAATAGGTTCGGTCCCTCCTCCATGGAGGTACTGCTTAGTAGTCTGCATATTGTCAGAATACAGCAAGACTTCATATTGTTTGAAGAAAAAATTACTCACCTTAGTAATTGTGTTTCTTCTAATGGAGTCTTGCTGTATTCTGACCTCCCTCCCTGCCTGCCTTCCCTCTAAGAACCTGTTTTTTGGGAAGTTTGTTTGTTTGTTTGTTTAAAATTTTATTTTTATACAGGTTTATCTGTTGGGAAGTAAATCCCCATTTTCAACAAATACCTGTGGTATCATTACAAAACATCAAAACATAACAAAATACAAACAATACCAAAAACAAGACTTAAAAACAAGTGGGAAGTGGGCTGGCAGGTGCAGTGCTGCACCTCAGGGGAGTACTTGGCACTCCCTCCCCCCTTTGGAGAGGGGGAGTGGGTTATGTTTGTTGTTTTTGATAGTTATGTTGTTCACTACCTAGTTTTTGTTTTGGAGTTCTCGACTTCAGTCTTTTGGGACCCAAAACATTTGGTTTCCTTTTTGGCTAGTAAATTTACAATTTCCACCTAGCAGGTGTAGTTAGTTAGTATTAGCTTGTAAGAATCTGACGGTTACACTTCAAAGTGCAGCAGACAGAGGTTTGAATCAAGCTCAATGTTCTATGCTCTGGCATAGAGTTAAATCTTTCCTCTCCGGAGCAGTTTAAGTGCTGGGGCTAACTGCATATTGTCAGAATACAGCAAGACTCCATTAGAAGAAACACAATTACTAAGGTAAGTAATTTTTTCTTCCCCAAGTTCAAAGAGTACTGCTCAAATTGGAGGCACGGGGTGCAGAATGATTCTCACTGCCCTGTTCTGGCCTCGTCAGATTTGGTTTCCTCTGATCAACAGGCTATCGGAAACCTCTCCAAAACTGCTTCCCCTTCAGACAAACCTTCTGACCCAGGGCCCGGTAGTTGTGAGCACTCATTTTAGAAGGTCATATGTACCTTTTGGCTGCTTTTCCATATATGAATGTACTGAATAAAGTAGATTTTTTACATGTTTTACAGCTGTTTGTTATTTTGTAAATGGGTCTTATTTGTCTAGACTGCAGTGAGTGATGCTGGAGTTTTCTGCTTGCCCGATAGTTCATCCCAGCCTGAGGTCTCTTCACCTCCATGCTTGGCTCCTGAGGATATTGAGGTGAACAGGTTTAATATTTCTCATAGAGTCTGAGATATTCTTTTAGCTGCACGCAAGCCAGCTACCAGAATAACCTACACAGCTAAATGAAAGCATTTCTTTATTTGGTGTGCAAAATCCTCTTGGAATCCTTTTTCCTGCCCACTGAATAAAGTCCTGGAGTATCTCTTAGACCTCTCAAACACAGATCTGCAAACTCCACAGTCAAAGTTCATCTTTGTTCATTTTCAGCATATCATGAGCCAGTACTTTCTATGTCTCTGGCTCAGCTACGTGTAGTTGAGAGGTTTCTTAAGGGTATTCTGCATACCAGACCTCTTATTAGACATCCAGTTGCAGCCTGGGACATTAACCTTGTGCTAGACATGCTCACTCGTAAACCTTTCGAGCCTCCAGCTACTTGCGAGTTGAAATTCCTCCCTTGGAAGATGGCCTTCCTAGTGGCCATTACTTCTGCTTGTAGGGTATCAGAAATACACGCCTTGGTCACAGACCCCCCGTATATTATATTTCACAAGGACAGAGTAGTTCTTAGGACTCATTCTAAGTTCCTTCCTAAAGTTATCTCAGAATTTCATCTGAATCAACCTTTAGTCCTTCCTACCTACTTTGCTATCTTCCAGAATGAGGGAGAGCGTACCCTTCATTCTCTGGATATAAAGAGAGCTTTGTGGTTCCATCTGGACAGAATGAAAGAAATCTGCAAAGCTCAGCAACTGTTTGTCTCCTTCAGCATGACCCGGCTGGGTCAGCCACTTGCTTTCAGGTGCATTTCAGCGTGGTTGGTGGCATGCCTTTGCCACTGTTACTCCATGGCACAGGTCAAGCTGGAAGGCAGAGTGTACGCTTACTCTACCACAGCAGTCGCATCTCTGGCAGAAATTTGTAATGTAACTATTGCAGACATTTGCAATGCGACTACCTGGAACTCCGTGCACATGTTTGTTAAACGCTATGCCTTGGAAGTCCATGCCAGACAGCATCTGTCCTTTGGCAGGACAATTCTTAATGGGCTTCTGTCCTAAAAAGTGAGCTCCTCTCTCTCCTGCCACCCGTCTCGAGGGATTATTTTAGCTCAGTACTCTTCCATTAGTATGAATGAGTGGTGGAGACTTTATGTCCAGGAAGATATGGAAATTACACACCTACCGTAATTCTTGATCTTCTTGGACAAAGTCTCCACCACTCATTCACACGCCCGCCCGACATCCCGCGAGCTCTCTTATCTGTTATAGTCTTCACTCCTTCAATCTTTGGGCTGTGAAGACTTGGTTATTTGACCCTTCTTACACAAGTCATTCGGACTATCTTATGTCCGATTTTTAGGTTAGTCCTCTCTAGGTTAGCTATGCTGCAACTCCTCGGGAAAAAAAGGTACTGAGGTGGTTGGAGGGTTGACGCCGAGATAGTCTATGCTGTGCAAGCCTGGCTCGCCTTGCCGCTCCCTCGCTACTCCATCTTGGCACCAGCCCTCCTGAGAAAGTTTCACTCCCGCTGGGTCCTAGCGCCTCCTGCGTAATCCCATTAGTGTGAATGAGTGGTGGAGACTTCATCCAAGAAGATCAAGAATTACGGTAGGTATGTAATTTCCATTTACTGCAGTAACCAGAAATCCTAAAATCTTATGCAGCTGACATCAGAGCAGGGCTACAGCAGTGGGAGTTTCCTTTCCATAGCCTGGGTTTTCATAAGCTCTGGTCATTTGTGTGCTGGTTCTGCTGTCTTCCAGGGGCCAAGTACGGTCACACAGAAATGTACTTAGTCCCCCGGAGAACAGTAGGACTGGCAGATATCTGACTGGAGATTATGAAATCTCTAAGATGCAGTGCAGGCAACTGAATCTCCCACTGCTGCAGTCATGCTTATATGTCAGCTGCCGGTGATTCTGGGATTTCTGGTTACAGAAAATGTCAGCTTGGAAGCCAGCCGAATGAGCCTGATACAGTCTACTGTACTGCAATAAACAGTATGTTACTAAAACAGATTTGCACACAAAGTGCAAATTGGGACCAGCCCCACACTTGGGTGTATGGCTCTGAGTGCAGCCTCCTCCCCTTGAAGTAATACAAGTTGAATTTTCCCATGTGTGTTAAAGCAAGAGCACTGTGTATAGTTGAGTGTCTGATGCACTTTTGACTTGCTTATTTCACTGACGTGGTCTTCAATCCTTGTATATTTGCCATTGGTTATTATTGATTTTTTGTTTTGCTGTTGTAAATAAACTAAATAATGTAACCTTTAAAAATCTAAATACTGTTTGAGATGTTTGTTTGACTCAGTTTTAATATGATGTATTGCTGTTTCCCCCCCCCATAAAGCTTTTTACCCTGATTGGTGGGTCATCAGTCCTGCACCCACCTTCCCCTGGCTGGCACTCACCTTACCTGGAGCTGATTTCCCCACAACTTGCCCCTCCCCCAGTGGGGCCAGGG
Organism: Neoceratodus forsteri; assembly: GCA_016271365.2. Lineage (NCBI taxonomy): Eukaryota > Metazoa > Chordata > Ceratodontiformes > Ceratodontidae > Neoceratodus > Neoceratodus forsteri. The sequence goes on from JADMNL010000022.1 coordinate 319,593,133, forward strand.
TCCCTTTTCCTGGTTTTCTGTCCAATGCCCCTGGCCGCGGCACCACATATGCACGAGTGCTTGGTGGCACTTATGTATTATGGAACCCCGTCCCCCTTCCTTTTCTATGTCTCTCATGCCTGCACTGCCACCAGACCTCCACCCAGTGGCAGCCAAGAGGCAGGACAGCATGCCTCCCCAAGAGAGGAGAGCAGCCCTAGAGACACTTGGTTCTCTCCCACCCGACCCTTGGCAACCTGAGTTTGTTCCTGAACTCGGGTCACCGGCATGGCAGGTAAGGTAAGGCCCTCAGTGCTGCAGTCCTCACGCCACCAGGCCAGCTTTGTAGTGCCATTTTTAAATCGTTTTTAAATTTAATTTGCACTAGTTAAATGAACAAATTTTACATATTCCTCCTGTCACATGAAACAAAGGATTGTTTTGTTCAGTGTATCACAAGACATAAAGTAATTCTATTTGGAGGGTAGGAGGAAGTAGGCCATTGATTAACTAAGATCTGCAGGCAGCTTATCCAGTAAGTAGGGAAATGAGCAGACTGGGTGGGCCAAGCAGTCCTTATCTGCTGTCAAAGTCTATGTTTCTAAGTATACTGTCCCATTGTTCTGCGTGCTACTTCTTTTGTTTGCCTCCCTGCTCATACTGTGTAAAATAGACACCATGGGTGATGCCAGTAGTGTATTGTTTAACACACAACTCTTTACAGAAAATTAAAAATCATTCAGTCAATCAGGATCGTTTGAACATTCCAGGTACTCATAATCATATAAGACTCAATGATTTACATATGATAATATATTTGGGGGGACATGGCTAGCAGATGACAGCTTTAGATTCTCCTTGTAACAGCTCCAGTCCTGCTCAACTGAAACTTGAAAATGTATCTGTTTTCCTGTTGAAACCTTAAAAGCACCATCTTCAACATATTTGATTTGTGTAAAATTGGTGCTTTCGATCCTTAAAAACTAAAACCATGAGCTTTGTCATGGGGAGACCACACCAAGCCCAGCAGCAAGTGCACGGAAAGGGACAGCCTTCAGACTCGTAAGGAGAGCCATCGAATAGTGACATTTTAAAAGCAGTGAAAGTCTTACAAAAGTTAGTAAAAGAACTTGACAAAAAAAGTCAGCACCTTTAATAGAAGGATGGCAAATGTTGAAACAAAATTAGATTTTGTTTCCACAGACTGTCTGTAGACAAAATCTATTGTATAGAAAGCAGTTACAGGGGTCACAGGGGTCATCCAAGAGAACACGATCCTCTGACTGCTTCAAGCACCTTGATGATGGAGCTGGTCTCACCAGTTTTAGATTGCTTGAGGTGCCAGAAGAGCGAGAGAATCAAGGTCTTTTATTTTAGCCTTTGTGGATTCTACCTTTTGCATGAAGCTGGGCTTCACAGAACAGGGCTCTCTGATAGAGGCATACTGCATTAATCATAAATGATGGCCTTCACAGGAAGGGATGCCTTGGGCTATCCTTGTGGTGACCTGGGGGCTAACTGTAAAGGAACAGATCCTCCAAGCAGTGAAAGACTGAGGGCAATTGCAACTTGCTGATGGCACCCATATATTTTTGTTTTCCTGACCTGTCAGTTGATAGTAGACAGAGGAGAAAATCCTTCAATCCTGTTCACTCAGAATTAAAACAATTAGGAATTACACACACTCTGCTTTGTCCCCACCAAGCTGAGACTGTCTTATGCAGTTAAGACCCACTTATTTAACCCTATGGAGCCCAGCAACTGATAAATCTGTTATGTCCGTCTAAGGCTTAGTTGCCTGACAATGGATTGATCGGTTACTCTATCTTCCTAAACTGTAGTCAATGCTGCACTTAATGGAATCACATGATGCATTGTCTGCAGGCAGGACTGAGGACAAATCAACAGCCTGTTATACTTAATGTAGGAAGGAATTTGTCTTTTACCTTGATTTTTAAGGGTTAAAAGTTAGTGTCGCTCAGGAAATGACCCGCCGCTGCCATTCTGAAAGACGCTCATCTGTGTGTGTAACTCCCTGTCAGCTCAGTGTTAGACTGCAGCAGTGTGTGAGGGAGAGCAAAGCACAGAGATCAGGGGCCCCGTGTTCACTGTGGCAAACTGGGCCTACATTCTGTGGCAGGACCTCATGCTCGCTGCAGTCAGGCTATGAGCAATTCTGCGGCAGTTTTGTGATAGGCTTTACATTCTCTGGCAACTCAGATGAGCCCCAAAATAAAGTCTAGTTACCCAGAAAGATTGCTCAGGAAACGGCAGCCTGAGGCAGTTTGGCAGATACACAGGCAAGGCAATGCAAAGCAATTCTGGCATCATGATTTGAGCTGGATGTAGGGCACAAGGGAATTGAAGTTTAATTTTTTTTTTTTTTACTGCAGTCTGTTTTACTTTCCTGTGGCTCCCTCTCACCTGCCCAGTGATGGTTTACCACAGCTATGCTCCTGAGAATTTCTCCCCCGTCTGCCCAGTTGCTTGAAGACCAGTATTGTGTCATTGCATAACAGTGCTGCTCCAATGGCTCCCTCCCACCCACTTGCTTGAAGCCTGGTGGTGATGGTTTGTGCTGTAACGCTGCTCTAGTTGCTTCCTCCTGCTTGTGCTGTTCAACACCGGTGGTGTCATTCGTATTGATGCCACTTAGCTTCCATATCTTCTTCTCTACCACTCTGTAAGGATTTATTGTGAGGCTAGAGAGTAGCTGGACCATTTTACATTAGATAAATATCCAGAAAGCCTCCTATTTTTATGTTTGCTTGCACACATGTGCAAGAAACACAGTGCCATCATCCGAGATACCGGATGCAGTGGCATACAGTTGAAAGGGAGAGCTCCGCTCCAGTGAGCAGAGCTCCCCCCCCCAACGCACGCAGGCAAGCAAGCACTGCATTTTGCATGCTCGTGCTCATGCGCACTCCCCCCAATGCAAACACTGAATGGCCGACGGGGTGCCCAATCCCCATCGGCTCCTGGCCCCTCCCCCCAAAAAAAACAAGCTTCCCGGTACCATGCTGGGAGCCCATCCCAGCGTGACAAACAATGTAATGGCCAGCGGGTGCCAAATCCCCTGTCGGCTCCATGTCTCCAGCCCCCCCAAAACATTTTCAGGTGCCACGCTGGGAGCCCATCCCAGTGTGGCAGAAACTGTTATGGCCGACGGTGGTGCCTAATCCTCTGGCCGCCCAAGCCCCCCAAGCAGTTTCAGAATGCCATGCTGGGAGTCCACCCCAGCATGGCAAACATCCTCGCTATCCTCCTTTAAAAAAAAGTCCTGAAAGAAAAACGGTCCCTTGCGGTTTGCTGGCCCTCCCCACCCGTGCCCACCCACTGCAAACCCTGCATCCCCAAACCCCTCACCCCATACTTACCTCTGGACTCCGCGCGATGATCTTCGTGGACTGGGAACACATCTACACTCTTCAAAGCCAACCGCGAACTGAGGAAATGCCGGTAAGCTGTATAATGTAATAGACAGGATTTTTTCAACTTTGCTGCATATCTCAGGCATTTTTTGGAATTTTTGCACCAAATTTTCAACATGGGGTTTTTGGGACCCCTCCTCATGAATTCGGTCACTGTCATGGCGTTAATCAGGCCTGATGGGTGATTTCGCGGTCACTGCACGGAATCACCTTTTGGGAACAATTAATGGAACAACAGTGCCAGTGTTCATGAGGTGGGCTCTCAAAAAGCCTATGTTGAAAAATTCAGTAAAGACATCTAAAATGACAGTTTCTAGCGTGTGTTGCGCAGTTCCTACACACGCTCGTAAGTTCGCAAATTTTTAATATTTGCACTCTGGATTTTCAACATTACCATTTTAACACATCTCCTTACGAGCAGTACAGCTGTCATTTTTCACATCTCACCCAAAATGTGTTTCCGTGCATGCAGCGCACAATGGCGCAGTCAGTGTGCGAAGTCAATGAATGGGACACATTAAGAAAATCACAGTGACAGTGTTCATGAGCAGAGATCTTAAAATGGCTATGTTGAAAATTTGGTGAAAAAATTCCTAAAAATGACTGTTTTATGAGCATGCGTTTCGCACTTCCTACGTACGCTCATAAGTTCGCAAATTTTTAATATTTGCACTCCAGATTTTCTACAGTGCCATTTTACCACACCTCCTTATGAGCAGTACAGCTGTCATTTTTCACATGTTGCCCAAAATGTGTTTCCGTGCATGTAGCGCACAATGGCGCAGTTGGTGTGCGCAGTCAATGTTTGGGACAGATTAAGAAAATCACAGTGACACTGGTCATGAGCAGAGGTGTTAAAATGGCTATGTTGAAAATTTGGTGAAAAAATTCCCCAAAATGACTGTTTTAGGAGCGCGACATTGCGCAGTTCACGCACGCTGGCGGCAAGTTTGGCGAATTCTGTAATATTTGCACGCTTGATTTTTCAACATTGCCATTTTACCACACTTCCTTATGAGCAGTACAGCTGCCATTTTTCACATCTTGCCCAAAATGTGTTTCTGCACATGTAGCGCACAATGGTGCAGTCGGTGTGCGAAAACAATGTTTGGGACAGATTAAGAAAATCACAGTGACACTGGTCATGAGCAGAGGTCTTAAAATGGCTATGTTGAAAATTTGATGACAAAACTCCATAAAATGACTGTGTTATGAGTGAGCATTGTGGAGTTTCCACTCACCCTTTTAAGTTCATGAATTTGTAATATTTTCAGTCCAGATTTTCACCAGTGGCATTTTTCCACACCTCCTTATGAACAGTACAGCTGTCATTTTTCACACCATGGCCGAAATGTGTTTTCACACTTTCAGCGCAGAAATGCGTGGTCGCAGTGGGAAATCACTGTTCGGGACAGATAAAGAAAATCACACTGACACTGTTCATGATCGGAGGTCCCAGAATGCCTGTGTTAACAATCTGCTGTAAAAAATCCCCAAACTAGTTACGTTACGGGTTTATGTTGCAGTTTCTACGCACGCTCGTGACTTCACCAGTTTTGTTAATATTTCACAGCAGATTTTCAACATTGCCATTTTTTTACACCTCCCCATGAACAGTACCGCTGTCATTTTTCACATCCTGTTCGGAATGTGTTTTTGCACCTGTAGTCGCTGTGCAAAAGCAGCTTTCGGTTAACAAACTGATATTGCCAATGTTCATGAGGTGGGGGGTCACAAAAAATCCATGTTGAAAATTTGGAGTAAAAAATACCAATGAATGCCTGAGGCATTAGGGTTTCTTCCCATAACACCCCACCCTGTACAGAATGACAGGCATCAGGGCTGTGACTTGGGATTGTTGCCTGCAATGCTCATACCATTCCACCCCCACCCACACCCTGCAGCCAGTGAGAGGCATCAAGGTGTGCCTTGGACTCTTCGGCCCCAGAGTTCAACCCATTCTCCTATACCACACCCATCTCACCATATTTCCTGATGGAATGGGGTGCACATAAGGGCCAAAGACCCCAAGGCACACTGTGACACTTGGTGTCTGCAGGGTAGAGTGTGGTGAAATGGCGTGGCCGTTATGCCTGACGACCCAAAGGCATACCCCAATGCCTGTCACTATCTGCAGGGTGGTGACGGGCTTGGCTTCATTTCAGTACTTCACTGCCATTCCTAGTATGCAGCTCTGTAACTCCTACACTATCAATGCCAATGCCAGCAAGCAAATATTCGGCATTGACAAGTGCTTGTTTTGTCTGCAATGATTACTAATACTTTTTCCACAGTTCTGCAACTGGCAAATAGAACCACCATTCTTTCTCATGAAATAGACTTCCTGAAGTTCCCTCAGTGTTTGTAGAAGGCCATAATGGTCATAAGCTTCAGGGCTGAGTGCCAGTGGACTGGAAAGGGGTGGCCCCACTGACTGCTGCAACCCAGGGGGGATGGATGGATGTATCATGGAGCTGCCAGCAGCTCACACTAATGCCATTTTAAACTTGCTCACAATCATTTTAGCCATGTAGTTGGGGTTTTCAGTGGTGACAGCATTTTTACTGCACCAAAAAATGCTGTTTCTGTGGCAGAGGCTTGATCTTCCCTTGTCAATCTTCACCATTCATTACTGCTTGGGTGTAAGCTGGAGGCTGTCACCCACCACGGGAGGTGTTTTTTTTGGAGAGGAGTCAGAGCTGATGGCTCCTCCTCCAAGAGCTATGCACTATGTGGTGTGCAAGGGGGGCCGTTAGGCGCTGCAGGCTCCTTCTCCATCCCAGTTCTGTTTCTCCCGCCATCGAGGCTGCACCTGCTGCGTGAGTTCTCAGTGCAAAGTACACCACTAGGCCTTTGGTCGACGTCTCCTTCATCGACACCGTATGTGACTCCTCAATCCTGGTTCTTTCCCGATGCCGGTAAGTTCGTTCCATTTATTTTCTTAACGGTGCTGGGAGCTTTTTCTGTGTTATATTTTATTTCGCATCATGTCTAGTTCAGGAGCTAAACTTAAGTTGAAATCAGGCCATGCCCCCATGCGTCGGTGCGCCTGTGGCCGACATTTCTCCATGATGGACCAGCATGATGTTTGCCTTCGGTGCCTGGGACCTAACCATGACATGGATAGATGCGACGCCTGTTTTTCGATGGACCGCCATGTTCTCGAAGTCCGCATGTTTAAAGTTGGCAGGGCTCCGCCGACTTTTGGAGGATAGCATCGATCTCGGTTCTCCCAGGCCAGAACTTTAGGCCCTTCCTCCAGTCCACTCCTAGGCCTATACGGTCTGGTGAGGAGGAGGCCTCCTCACCTTCAAGCCTTGCTGAGGAGGAGGCCTCTTTGCGGTGTCGGAGGGGCGTTGTGGCCCTCTTGCGTGCGATTGGAGACACCGCCTTGGCAGTGCTCACTCCCCTAGTGTTGCGGCCCATGGTTGTGGGGTTCTGCTCTGGTGGACCCTCAGCAACACCTGCTGGTGTCGTCCCTGATCCCGGTGGCATTTGCAGTGCCGGTGATTGGGGTGATGCCACTTGTGGCGCCGGCTTGTTTTCCGGCGCCGTTTGCAGCGCTGCTTCTCTGGTCGACTCCACTGATGGTGCCATGTTGGTTTCTGGCACCGTGCACGACGCTGAGGATTCGGCCGGGGCTGTTGATGGGTCGGGGATGGATGGCGGTGCCATGGGCGATGTGCAGGAAGTGGTTGATTTCGTGACCAACACTGGCACCATTCGCGGCGTCACCTCCCTGCGGACTCTTGGGGTAGCCAGTGTCGAGGTCCTGCTGGTTGACTCTTCCTCGGAAGAGGGCAATTCAGATGCGGACCTGATCATGCACCCCGATTCCTCGGAGTCAGAGTCCTTTGGAAGGTGCGGTGTCAGGCGACCCAACACCCCTATCCCTGAGTCTCTGGAACGTTCTTCCTCTGAGGATTCCCAGGCTGGGGGTGGCTTGGAGTCTTTGGGGGAAGGCGGGTTTGGAGTCGGGGAAGGGGCCATCCCCCCAGGGGAGGCAGTGACATCTGCCAGCCCTGGTGCTTCTGCACCTTCCCGGGGTGAACTGGTGGTTCTGTCCCCAGGGATCCCCCTTAGGGGGGTCTCGGGGTCAGTGGACCCCTGCACTGGAGTTGAGGAGGAGGGCTTCCTCAGAGTCTGAGGGGTTGAGGGGTAGGGGTGAGGGACATTGGCTTCCTTCTACCAGCTTTCGGGGTGTGGGACAGAGCTGTAGCACTGAACCCCACCTTTTCTTCTTCTTGGGCTTGGGAGACCCTTCCAGTGGTGCCGCTGTGGGTTGCCCTTCTGGACCCATGCAGCCCCAGGTGTGTCACAGGGGAGATTCCCCGGTTTGACTCTTCCAGAGTTCGCATCCCCAGGGTTCTGTCTTGTGACCTGGTTTGATTTCAGGGACCCCGCCAGCTCGGGCTCCGTTCCATGGATTTCAGAGTCCTGGCAGAAGACAGTTGCCTATTTGTAGGTGCCCCTCTCCCATTCCTCTGCAGCCACCACCCTCTCTCCCAGGCCATGTTGGTCCTACGGGGCCGTTATCCTGGGAGACGTTCAGAGGCACTGCGGCGGCCTTCCTGTCATATGTTAGACACATGCATGAGCGAGTATTTCGCCTGTCCCCTCTGCTGCTGGAGTCTTCTGAGCATTCGCGTTCCCCATCTTCCTCGGCTCCCTCCTCAGAGGGAGAGGAACCCTCTGCTCATCTTTCCTCCGACGCTGATTTCACAGATTATCAGCGATTCCTTTCGAGGCTGGTTGGGGACCTCCGTATCTCCTTTGTCAGGCGTGACAATACTGAGCGGGAGATGCGTGAATTCCTTGGTGAATTCATTGCCCAGTATCTGGTGGTGCCATCCTGACCTAACCCTTTCCAGGAGGCATCTATCCGCACCTGGCAGTCTCCAGCCGCTCCTTTCCCAGCCCCGGCAGACTGCAGGAGGAGGTATTGTGCCTCATCTGAGTCTTTAGGTACACTCCCCAACCCACCATCAGGATTGGAGTTCCTAGAGACTCCTTCCAGGTGCCGCCGCCGCCTGGCCCATGACCATCCACTGGACTCAGATCCCCTACAATTTGACCGATGAGGGCAAAGAGTGTTCTCATCTTCTCATGCATTGCATCACATCAGACTCACCATTCTGCCTACAACAGGCACTTATGGTTGATGCTCTCTCAACTTTTAGCATCAATGCCTGATACGGAGCAATCCAGACAAGCTGTGGCCCTTTCCACTATAGGCCTGGAACTGGCAACGCACCAAGCAAGGGCATCCTATGATGCCAATAAGGTGGCTTCCAGGCTTGTGGGGACAGTGGTCTGCATTAGGCGGACAGTATGGCATCGTCTATCAAGATTGTCACCCCTGGCCCGGCGTAGGGTGATTCGCTCCACCTTCTGAGGGACCCGCCTTTTTTCCACCAGGGCTAGGAGGCTTCTGCAGGGGCTTCCTCCATCTCTTCATCTCTGGGGGACACCTCCTAGCTCTCCTCGGCCTTAGGCTCTCTGTCTTGTAAGGCCAGGGTCTCTTCCTTCTGTTTTTCACCAGCAGGAGGCTGAGGGTCTTGTTCCCTCAGAGTTTTACTAGTCCCTCTTTGGGGGGGGCTTGGTACTCACCCAAGCGGTAATGAATGGTGAAGATTGACAAGGGAAGATATGGAAATTACGTACCTACTGTAATTCTTGATCTTCTCTTGTATCCTCACCATTCATTACTGATACCCACCCACCTTCCTCTCACAGGCTTCCTTCTTCGGTGTCTCCTCCTCCCTGCTCGTTCTTCCTCTTCCCTCCTTTTCAGGGCCTTAAAGCCTAAAAAAAAAAAAAAAAACAACATTTTTTTAACCTTCCATTCTTCTCTCAGAACGGACCTTTTTAATTGAGGAAGAGAAGGGAACGAGTAGAATTTATCCTATCCTGAGGGAACTCTTTCTGATTGCCCCTTGGGGTGACCTCTTGGTTCCTTCTTAAGCCATGTTGTTACATTTACAGTTAAAGAAACTGTTCCTTACATGGTTTGGTTCCTTTTTTTTTGGGTCCCCTCTGGCATGTCTGAATCTCTTGTTTGCACCAGCCTCTGCTAGTCAAACGATTTCTGGCACTCCAATTGCCTTGAACTAGTGATCTGTTTTGCCTTGCCTTCGGGGAGTCAGACTTGAGTTCCCATTCTGTCCTTTTCCACAAAGGGGTGCCCTCTGTAGGGCTTCAAATAACCCCCCACACACACACACACACACATCTGTGTTAGCACGTAACAGGGTGCTAATGGGCTTCCTTCCCCTTCCTAGTTGAGCACTCTCCTTTCGGAACAGATTTTCTGCCTTGGCAGTCTGTGAGCTCTCAGCTGGAGTGTAAGGGGTTGGGGATGGCAGGAGGTGCAGAGAGTCTGCCTTTTGTGTACCAAGCTATGCAAAAGGTTCTGATGTACCTTCTTCATCAGTTTTCTTAAATGGGATCCTTGCTCCCTTACCTTGGTCCCAAGCCTATGAGCTTTCAAGCCTTTTTCACAATTTGGCAGAACTTCTCCCTCCTCCTAATAACCCCCCCTTCTTCTTCTTCCTTCTTCTGTCACTCCCTTATCTGTTCCTCCCTCGGAGCCGCCCCAGAAGTGAAGCCCTGCAGTCCCATAGGGTAGGTTTTCCTCTTTCCTGTCCTCTATCAGCTTATTCCTTTTTCAGTATATATCCTTTCCTTTACCTATCCCTCATCCCTCTTGCCTCACTCTTCTTTTTTCCTATCATTATTTTGCCTCTCCGGCTTACAGAACTAGGATGGAGGAGTAGTCTGCGGCGCATAACGGCCACCCCTCACGCAGATGGCAGTATGAGGAGTAGACAGTATGGCTCAGTGGTTTAAGGCTCTGAGCTGCAAATGTGGAGACCTGGGTTTGAATCCCACAGCCCTCACTTGCATACTGTGTGACCCTGAGCAAGTCGCTTAACTTCCTTGTGCTCCCAGGTTGCACCTGCAAACAAGCTTTCAGCATAGTGTTTCTCACTTGGTAAAATAATTGGTAAAAAAAAATGGTGCCGCCCTCTGCAAAAAAAAAAAACTCCCGTGGTGGGTGCACCTCTGGCTTACGCAAGCAGTAATGAATGGAAGATCAAGAATTACAGTAGGTACATAATTTCCATTTTCTGCAGCAGGACCATGTTTCTGCGGCTGTTGCTGCAACCACATAATCGCAGAAAACATGGGCCCTAACAGAGATTTTGCTGTGCATTAAATGTACTAAAAAGAAACATCTGGACAAAATAGTATTGTTTCCTAAATCAGACATATTTAAATATCGTTGTTAGTGTACTGTAGCTTCAACTTTTAAATAGAAATCCTAACAACAACAATCTCAGATTTATCCTCCAAAAATAATTTTCTGTGAAGCTCCAACACAGGTACAGCATGGTGCTCCTGACTGAGTGTGATCATGTTGCTGCGTTCTCAGCTTTTTTTTTCTGTGCAGTTTCTAAAATTAATTGATTTCTGCAACTGACTCTACTGCCCACAGACATGAATAGATACAGGAGGGGGCATTTATACAGTCGCCTTTATTACAGTTTCTAATTTTTAAATACATTTTGAGTGTTTTACCTGGTGAAGTTTTAAGCAACAGTACTAGTTAACAAAAATGTAAATAGTTTGATTGGCAGTGAGGACAAACCAAACCATCCATAGATCTGATTTTGTTTTTTATTTATTTTATTCCTGCGGCAAGATAAAGGATTTTAAAGTTCTTAAAAGTTATTGGTCTTTTGCCAGGTCCTCTACCATAGATGTAAGCAGATTCAGGTGGTGGTTGTTGTATGCTGTTGGCCATCAGAAATGTGCTGGCAGTCCCTTGACATCTGCATTATAAATACAGTGGGTGCACTTAGTAGGTGATCTCTGGGGAAAATATTTTTGAAAGTTGCTGGGGACTGCCATCTTTATTGCAGATCCTCACAAATTACAAAAGTTGTACGGGAACACAATCTTAAAAATAGTTGATTGCATTTAAAATGTCTAAATGATTAATCTAAGATTATCAGGAATATATTGCTGCTAAAAATGGTAGGATGACAATTTTGTTGGTTAACTAGTACTTCTTTAATGCACTTTCTGGCAAGAATCAAAAGCAGTGCCTGTAAAGCTAACATAATAACTTTCCATATGTTACACTTGCAGGTTTTCTAATAAAGTGATAATTGTAAAACCTTTCCATTGTTCAACTGATTTAGTGTGAAAGCGCTAGTGTCACAGATAGCCTGATATACACTAAATAAAACTGTGAGGTAGAAGACTTGGTGTGCTGGCCAAGGCACCTAGCTTCACCTGAGCTCTTTCCTTCTAAGACTGCTTGAAAGGCAGAGTAGAGAAACTTACCAGAGCAAGGGAAAAGGATAAAGACTTATTTTGGCTAAGCAGATTTACTGTGTGATGTTGTTTTTATTTTTTACTCACAGGGATTGCTACTGTTTGTTGCTAACATTTCATTGCTTTATTTTTCTCTGATTCAAATTGTTGTTGCTGGTATACCTTCTTCTGCATTATTACAAGGTGTGCCTACAGGTGTGTGCTAGCAGATTACTGCTGTAATCTTCTGATTCAAATTGTCTTTTTCAAGGTATATCTTCTGTTACTGCTTTATTTTTCTCTGTAGCAAAGTGTTTCTTACAGGGTATATCTTCTCTGAAATTACTGTATTACAGGTGTAGCTTACATTTTTGTGACTTTTTTTATCATTGGGCTAAGCAAAATTACTGTTTGACACTGTGTTTTATTTTATTCTTGTTTTTTTTGTTTGTTGAAAAGGTTTGTTGTCTCAGAGGTGTTCAGTCTCCTTCTCACATTGAAGGAGCTAATTGCTTTCCTCCCACAGCTCTTCCAAAGGATTAGGTGTGTATGTGGGGGGTGGAGCTGGCAAACTGTCAGTAATTTTGAACAGAAAAAAGGGTTAAAAAGTCAGGTTAGTTGATATCTTGGAGGTAGAAGACTTGGTGTGCTGGCCAAGGTACCTAGCTTCACCTGAGCTCTTTCCTTCTAAGACTGCTTGAAAGGCAGAGTAGAGAAACTTACCAGAGCAAGGGAAAAGGATTAAGACTTCTTTTGCCTAAGCAGATTTACTGTGTGGTGTTGTTTTTATTTTTTACTCACAGGGATTGCTACTGTTTGTTGCTAACATTTCATTGTTTTATTTTTCTCTGTAGCAAAGTGTTTCTTACATCGTATATCTTCTCTGAAATTATTACAGGTATTGCTTTACAGGTTTTACAGTTTTATCTAACATTAGGATAAGCTTTCAGGGTTACTGCATTTGTTGTTGACTGATTGTTTCTGCTCTTACCTCCTTGTTCTTTCATCCATGGTTTTTCTTTTTCGACAGGGGAAGGGCCTAGCCAACCACCCCACACTACACTCCTTTTATAGGGTACCACAGTTGTGACATTTCCTGTGGCAGAGCAGGAAGGGGTGGATCAGTGGGGCCTCCACAAGGTGAGCTCATTTACAGGGGCACTAGTAATTTAACTTGTTGTTATAACAAGTTAAACAAAACACAATCAAACCATTACTTGCATTTTTTCTTTTTTTTTCCTTCTAATTACTCTGACTAGGTTATAAACCCAGCAACTTATCTGGAATGGATATCATTAACTGCAGGTACTGTTGAACAATTTTCAGAAGGACAGTCTTATAGGATTTAGGACACTGTCCTACATGCTGGGCCTTTTGAGATCTTAGGGCTCAGCTCCGGGCAGCATGGGCAGAGATTGCACGCCTCAAATTTCATATTCAAGAGGAAATACATTATAAGAACCACCCGCCATTTCCCCAGCATCCAACAGAAAAACCTCGACCACAGAGGGTAGTTGGTCCAGGAGGTTGGCAGGTGGTTAGGAGGGGCAAATCGGGTGCCCCATCACTCTCTGCTCTCCAACATATTACCTCCAAAAACCATATAAACACTACAAACAGGTATCTGCCTCTATCTCTGAAATCAAACAAAGAGGCAGAAGACACTGCAGAGCAGGACACTGCAGCACAGGAGCTAGCACAACAAAACTCACCCAAATCAGGAACCAAAACAAAAAGCAAAAAGGAAATCCAAAAAACTTCTGATCATAGGAGACTCCATGATTCGGGGAGTTGATACCATCTCCAGCCAGGGTAATGGTCAGATGTCTCCCAGGTACATCAGCATGGAGAGACACTGACCACATTATAAAATTGTTCACAAAGCAGGAGAAAACATTGATGTCCTAGTACACATAGGGACTAATGATCTCGCCAGCCAGTCAGTTGTAGAGACCAAGGAACACCTGACCAGGCTGGGTGACAAACTATTATCTATTTCATCTGACATCTCCTTCTCTGAGATCCTGTCAGTCTGGGAGAGGGGAGCAGATGGACAGAAGGTCAGAGAAGGGGAGATAGGGGAGCTAAACACGTGGCTCAAGGGCTGGTGCCAGGAAAAAGGACACAGATTTGTAGGGAACTGGCAACAGTTCTGGGAGTGAAAGTTCTTTAAATTTGATGGCCTGCATCTGACTAAGGAGGAGTCAGTGCATTGGGGCGAAGTTTGATGTCTTTGGGTTTTTAAACTAGCAAATGGGGGAGGGTGCAGCACCATCGTCGAATGGAAGAACACCCTCCTCAGCTAGTGGTCAAACAGGATTCAGCATGTTTGCAAAGTTTATTTACATCACCAGGTAAGAAAAAGGTTTGTCTCCGTACTCGACGCTTTAGGGAATGCCAAACCTCACCCAACAACCAACACACCAAATCTGGGCCAATGGAAAATCATGTACACAATGCTCACAGCCTGGGAAATAAGATCCAGACCTGCAGGCAATAATGTCAGAGGCTAAACTGGACATAGTAGCAATTAGTGAGGCGTGGTTTACCAGTAACCACACTTGGAGACTTCAGTACCTGGCTATGTATTGTTCAGAAGAGACCGAGGTGCAAAAGGGGGAGTGGCCCTGTATGTCAATGAAAATATCAAAGCTACAGAAATTCAGAATACACACAAGGAGCCAGAAGAACTGTGGGTCACCTTGAAACAGCAAATGGGACAGCCATAAGAACTGGGGTTGTCTATAGGCCCCCAGACCAGGGGGAGGACATAGACACATTACTGTTAGAAAATATACAAAACATGACAGCTAAAGGGAAGGTTCTGATAATGGGAGACTTCAACATGCCGGATACAGATTGATCAATACCAGCAGAGACATCTGCCAGAACTAGACACATAGTGGATTTCCTGCAGGGGGAGGGCCTCAAACAACTGGTACAGCAACCCACGAGAGACAGGGCTATCCTAGATCTAGTACTGACAAACAAGGAAGGGATCACAGATCTCCAGGTAGAAGGTCACCTGGGGGCCAGTGACCATCACATGATATGGTTCAGTTTGGCTACTACATCTAAATCATCCCATTCAAAGCAGAAATATGGGACTTCAGAGGCTGACTTTGATAAGATGGCCAACAGAGTTAAGCTAGCTCTGGCAAAAAAGAAACACAGGTGAGGGGTACAGGCAAAGTGGGCAAGCATTAAGGATGCAATACTTGAAGCAACATCGCATTGTGTTAGAAGAAAGGAAGTGCAAAGAAGAAGGAAACCACTTTGGTTCTCAAATACAGTAGCAGAAAGGTCAGAGCCAAAGGCTGGCCTTCAGGAAATATAAGGGAACACAGCGGGATGAAGATAGGAGGCATACCAAACTGCCTAAGGGAAGCAGAGAAGGTAAGGCAGGCAAAGTCCCAAACTGAGGAAAACTATCACGAACAGTAAAGAAGGTGACAAGACTTTCTATAGATACATTAGTGAAAGGAGAAAGTCCAGAGGGTATTGCTAAGCTTAATGGAGAAAGGGAGCATGTGAGGAGGAGGACCCTGTAAAGGCATCTATCCTAAATAGATACTTTTGCTCAGTATTTACTGAAGAGAAGGAGGCACGGCCCACAGCCCAGCATCATGGGGACACGGGGAGGTGAGCACTACTCCCTTCACAAAAGAAAGGTCCTACAAGAGCTTGCTAAGCTCAGGGTGGATAAGGCAATGGGACCTGATGGCATACATCCCAGAGTACTTAAGGAGCTAAAGGTGGAACTAGCAGGCCATTAGCAGAACTGTTTGAGTGAATCTCTGAGCACAGGAGAGGTCCCAGAAGACTGGAGAAGGGCTCATGTGATCCCGTCCCACAAGAGTGGTAGGAGGGAGGAGGCAGGGAACTACAGACCAGTCAGTCTTACCTCAGTAGTGGGCAAGATTATGGAGGCACTCCTTAAGGAAAGGATAGTGCAACACCTGGAATCCATAGGGCACAGGATCCAAGACAGCATGGGTTTACAAAAGGAAGGTCTTGTCAAACTAATCTCATAGATTTCTTTGACTAGGTAACCAGAGTGGTGGACCAAGAGGAGCAGTTGATGTCACCTACCTTGACTTCAGCAAAGCTTTTGACACTGTTCCACATAGAAGATTGATAAATAAGCTGGGTAGGCTCGGGGTGGGTCAGAAGTTGGTCAACTGGGTGGCAAACTAGTTGATGGGCAGGAAACAGAGAGTGGTGGTAAATGGTATACAGTCAGAAGAGATGCAAGTCACAAGTGGGGTACCTCAGGGATCAGTCCTGGGGCCAGTCCTCTTCAACATCTTCATTAATGACCTTGCAGATGGACTAGAGGGTAAGGCTTGTCTGTTTGCAGATGACACCAAGATCTGCAACAGAGTAGATGATCCAGATGGGGTGGGCAGAATGAGAAGCGATCTGGATAAACTAGCAAAATGGTCAGAAGAGTGGCAACTGGGATTTAATGCAAAGAAGTGCAAGATCATGCACATAGGGAAGAGGAAACCCTGAAGCCACCTATAGGCTGGGAGGGGAGTTGCTAGCAGTCACAAAGGAAGAAAGAGACTTGGGCATCATCATCACTGATGACCTGAAATCATCAAGCAGACCTCTAAAGCAGTAGGTAAGGCTAGGGGGTGTTAGGGTGTATTAGTAGGTGTATCACAAGTCGTAAGAGGAGGTAATAATCCTTCTTTACAAGACACTGGTTAGGCCCCATCTGGAGTACTGTGTGTGCAGTATTGGAGGCCACACCTTCACAAGGACATTAACCAAATTGAGGCAGTCCAGAAAGGGCAACCAAATGGTGCAGGGACTGCATCAGAAGACATATGAGGACAGATTAACAGAGCTCAATATGTATACCCTTGAGCAAAGGAGGGAGAGAGGTGATATGATCGAGGCATTCAAACACCTTAAGGGCATTAACAAGGTGAAAGAGTCTAACATGTTTAAATAAAAGAAAAATAGCAGGACAAGAGGACACAGCATGAGATTAGAGAGGGGCCGATTAAGGGGGAATGTGAGGAAATTCTTTTTCACAGAAAGGGTGGTGGATGCATGGAATGGCTTACCACAAGAAGTGGTGGCTATGAATACAGTGCAGGGCTTCAAACAGGCATGGGATAGGCATAAGGGAGAAATACAAATGACTATGAATAGATAGGCCACTGACAGTACAAAGGCCGATGGCACATTTATAAGGTAGAAAAAGAAATGGGCAGACTGGATGGGCCTTGCAGTCCTTATCTGCCGTCAACTTCTATGTTTCTATGCTGCTGTGATCAGAGGAATAAGCTATGGGCTGCAAATATAGAGAATACTGGATGGGCAACTATGCACTACCAGTGTGTTCTGCCACAGAGGGGTTCTGATTCCCTCTGAACTCAAGAGTGAAGCTCGAGAGGTCCATGTGAATCAGAACCCTGAGGTGGCGGAACACACTGGTTATGCATAAAGTTGCTTATCCTGTATTTTTTACAGTGTATATTATGTTAAATGTGTGCATTGTGATTCTTTCTCTTTCAGAATGAAACTGACTTGTGTAGTCTCTAGAGGTTCTAGAATGCTGTTCTACAACAGAAGGGTACAATCACATTCCATGACCTTTGAACTGTGGTACAACAGCATTTTGAAAAGGATAGATTTCTGTACAGAACAATGCCCTACTATACACTATAAAGAAATCTAGTTCATTGTAAACCTAGACCCAGAATAAGAGTCAAAACATTGGGTCCTGATTTTAGATTAAACTCATAAAGTATATATGCTGTAAATTTCTATGAGGCCCCCACCCCCAAATCTCCTCTCCATTATAGGTAAATAATTTGATATTCTGACACTTTGCTGTGTCCTACAAAAGCTGTCCCCTGTATATTCATTAGAGGACAGTATTTGTGGAATACAGTGTATAGCAATATTCTTTTCTACATTGTTCATTGACATAAAGTTGACATCAGGAAGGCACCAGACACTGTGCAGAGATGTTGCTCTAAACAGTTGAATTACTGAGTAAAGTTGTATGTGTAGTTTTATTTGTTTATACACTTTTTATATATACACCCCCACACAATAAATGGTGTTCCTGTATGTGTGTCATAAAATTTAGTGAAGTCAGCAGTAAGTGTCAGCTCAACAAAGTTTTGCTCAAAGCATCCATAGTTCAGTCTCCCATCCAGCAAGCACCACTTGAGAAATAAATCCATGCACCGAGCGCACAACACATAGTTTACAGAAGCATCTGTGTCAGTTATCTGTACTGATGTTAGACACCTATTCCTATAAATAAACAAAAAAAAGCCTCTGACAAAAAATATATATTTCTAGGGATGTGGATATGGTGTACTATCCACATGTTGGCAGTCTTCCATTCCCTTTAAATCCAGCCGAAACATCTTCAAGTTAAGCTCCTCCCACCCACCCCGGTGATATCTTCCTCAGCGCCAACCCATGACATCAGATCTTCCTTTCCGCTGGAAGAGTAAGGTCTCCTCCTTCGCAACTGTCTGCGTGTGGTGTAGGCCCAATACTTCTGATTTTCGTCTTCAGTCAGTTTTTTTCTCCAGTTGGTTTTCCTCACCAGAGCGCCTCATATAGAGTGTGATGAACCCCAAACTGGCCCAGGGTTCAGATGGTGCATGGTGTACAACCAGAAAATGGAGCGCATCAACCCTCACGCCTTATGCATGTATTGCTTGGGGGCAGAGCATGACCCCCAGGCTTGTGGCCTATGCAAGACCCTGCTCCACTCCACTCTTGAGGACAAGTAAGCCCATCTGCTCCTTGGCTGGCGACGAATGAGATTCTCCAGTCCAAGGATACCTGCAAGGCCATTTCAGCAGCAGCAGGCTCAGCCTCTCAGCTGGCCACCCTGGAAGAGGTGGCAGTCCAGGCTGCGGCAGTCTCTTCTTCTGCCCCAGTGCCACTCTCAGTGGGCACTACTGCAGGGGCTTCCTTTTCAGGATAATTTTGGGACATGTGCCAGTCCCTCCAGACCCTTGGGGAGGGCCCTACCTCAGGGGACCATTCCTCTAAGGCAAAGCCTAAGAACTCTTGCTGTAGGTCACAGGAGCGGGCTTGCTCTTCCCGCTCTTGTGACTCCTTCGACTGTTCGATGCCTGTCAAGCAGTCGATTTCATTTGATCCTCCCAGGGCAGAAGGACAGGCTGCTATCTCCATGGTGTCCCCATCGGGTATGCTAACTGAGACGCAGGCTGACCAGCCAGTTGAGATTTTTCTCGACCTAGTCAACCCCTTGTCAGACAATTTTGGTGATGGCTGTCTCCCCCGGACTCCCGTTCTCTTGGCCCACTGCCAGGAGGGACAGGAAAAATTGGCTGACCTTGCTGTCTTCTCCCAGGAAATTCCTCCTTCAGGCATTTCATGGCAGGACCTGGTCTGTGTTGTTTACATGGCCTCTCATCTTGTGTTCCCTTGGTTGGCCGCAATCTCATTGTCGATTGAGGTCGAGGTCCTGGTCCCAGTCTCAGGATTTGGGTTGTTCCGACTTTCTGTCTCTTTGGAAGTGCCACTGACACTCCTCTTCTTCCTCAGATGGTGCTACAAGGAGCTCATGTGGCAGCAGTGGGTCCTTGGGTAAGGCCAGTCCTCTTCAGCACTCCTGTGGTATACCCCGGTGAGACCCATTCCAGTTCAGCCACGTCTGGTCGAGCGTTCTCCAGCTTCTCCACCAATTTTAGTGGAGCCTCTGCCCAAGCAGCCCTCACACAGGGGTCTGTCCAAGGCTGCACACCTGTCCTCCAGCCTCCTGGCCAACTTTCAGTGCAGATTACTCATTCTGAAGAATCCAGGGTGGTTTGCGGAGACAAGGGTCAAGGTCAGTGTTTGAGGAGTCGTCAGACATTGACGGCTCCTCCACGCACTCCTCTGGGACCCCAGGCTTTGATCATGAGTCCTCAGAGGATCTTGCCTCTGACCAGGGTCCCATCTCCTTCAGGGCCTTGCTCCAGCTCATCTCCCAGTCTATGGAGATTCCACTGAAGCCGGTCCAGAAGTGGGTCAAGTACCCCCTGATGGTGACCGAGATGACTCCTCCAGGGGTGGCCTTTCTGGTGGCGGAAGCCATCCTGGCCCTGCTTTGGAGTTGTGACAGCATCCAGCTTCTTGCCCTCTGCCTTCTACTCTTATGTTTCACAGGTACACTGTCGTGGCTGGGTCCCTCCCTAGTTTCTCCGATCATCCTTCAGCCAAGGGGTTGGTGGCGGATTTCGTTTTCAGCCAGACGGGCAATGTTGGAGATGTCAACAAGCCCCCTGACAAGGAATTGAAGAAGCTGGACCATGCAGTCAAAAATATATGCACTGCGTCCTCCTTGGGCCTCAGGCAGGTGGCCATTATGATGGCCAACTTCGGCCATGCACTTATGGGGGTCCTGGACCACATCATTTCTCACCTTTCTGAGGACTGGCAGGCTGCGGTGAAAGTGGTCCATGACCGAGGCTGTGCTCTTGCTCAGCATCATCTGGCCTTGGACATAAGCGACTTCTGCGCCCGAACCGTGGCAGCGATGGTTGCTATGCACTGCGGAGCCTAGCTTTGAATCTCCACCTTCATGGCAGATACCAAACATTAGCTGGCAGATGTCCCCTTCTTGGGCATAGACCTCTTTAAGCCAAGCATGGAGGGCCACTGTATGAGTACTGAGAAGTCCAGTGCCACCCTGGACTCCGTCACGGCTTTGCAAAAGGACCCCAAGGGCCAGAAGCCAAAGAAGTTATTTTCATTTCAGCCCTTTCAGTCTCAGCAGCCAAAGCAACAGCAGCCCCAAATGTGTTAAGAAAAAGGAATAGTGTGATTTAACTCTTTGATGTATTATGGGTATTGCAGGGTATTGTTTTGTTTACAAAATTTTTTTGAAATATGTTTTTATAGTACAATTTTTAAAATCACATTTTGCTTAGGAAATGTCAATCAAGCGGATGATGTCATATTCTTGTACCCTATAAAAATGTCAGATGGTCCCACAAAGGCCATACCCCCTGAGGAAGGCTAATGCTGAAGCGCTGGGGCTGTGAGCACATGGGTGAAGTTAATAGATTTTTAACCAGCTAAATGATTATTTTGTTATTTTTGCTAGTTTGGCAATAAACCATTTGACTACATGGACATTGATTGGTGAAATCTTTATTTAGCACATATTACTGGAGTGCACTACATCTGGAAAATAGAAGTCCAGTGCTACCCTGGACTCCGTCACGTCCTTTCAAAAGGACCCCAAGGGCTGAATAAGTTATTTTCATTTCAGCCATTTCAGCCACAGCAGCCAAAGCAACAGCAGCCCCAGATGAGGCAGTCCCAGATCTGGCAACCCAAGCCCAAGTTGGCCAACCAGGGCCTCAAGAAATCCAGAGATCAGAGCATTGGTGCTCCCCTGGCAGCCAGAGACAGGTCCTCCTCCTCCAAAGCTGTACAGAAGTAGGTTGGAGGGCATCTTCTTCCTGACCGCCATGTCCCTGCCTCAGCTTCCCATGGGGGGTCGGCTTCATCATTTCTGGCATGCCTGGTCCGTTATTACTTTGGACAAATGAGTACTGGACATGGTGGGTCAGGGTTTGCTTCTCGACTTTTAGGCTCTTCCGCCCTTTCAGGCCAATGCCCCAAGGGAGTTCATGGCTTCCCAGGACATGCTGTCCGCCTTCAGAGAGGACATTGCCCAGCTCCTCAAGAAAGGCACTGGCCCATGACCTGGATGCTGTGGCCAGCCAGGGTTTTGTGCCCAGGTGCTTCCTGGTCCCCAAACAGACGGGGATGGAGGGGAGTTTGGTGCCCCTTACTGAATCTGCAAAACATGAACCAGTTTTTGAGGAGGCACAACTTCTGGATGGTCACTCTGAACTAGATGATCCCATCCCTGAAGCAGGGCATGTGGTTCTGCACTCTGGACCTCCAGGATGCCTTCTTACACATCCTGGTCTGGCTGTCCCATTGGTGGTGCCTTTGGTTCTGAATGGAAGGGGTGCTGTATGAGTTCTGGGTCATGCCTCTTGGCCTCTTCTCAGCCTCCAGGATCTACACCAAGTGCATCGCAGAGGTTGCAGCATTCCTGAGATGTCACGAGGTCTGGGTCTGTCAATATCTGGATGAATTTCTGATTGCCGGTCCATCCCAGGAGGCGGTGGAGTGGTCCAGGGATCTGGCTTTCCAGGCTTGCTTGGCTACTGGTCTACTTATCAACCTGGCCAAGTCAGAGCTCAACCCCTCACAGACCATGCACTTTATCAGAGAAGATTTCAACTTCCTCCGGACCAGCGTCTGACTCCCAGTGGACTAGGTAGCGAACCTTACCTCCTTTGTCCGATCATTTCAGGTTGGGCACCTGTGCCTTGCCCAGGACTTCATACAGCTGCTGTGGTACACGTTGTCCTGCACCAATGTGGTATGGTCTGGTGGGTCTGCTGTCAGATGGTCCTCTGCAGTAGGAACTGTTCCTTTAGTATTCTCAGCACCTCAGTCACCTGGACCAGTTGGTTGTTGTGACACAGCCGATGTAACATGCCATCCAGTCGTGGCTGGTCCTAGAACCCTGTAGCAAGGAGACCCATTCGTTCACCCAGAGCCAACAGTCTTTCTAATGACCGACACATCTCTGGTGGATTGGGAACCCCTTGGGTTCTGAACCCCCAAGAAGTCCTGATACCACATCAGTTTGCTGGAGCTCCATGCAGTGCATCTAGTTATGATGGCATTTGCTTAATTGGTTCAGGTCAGGTCATGTAGGTTCAGATGGACAATACCACGACCATGTACTGCCTCAACAGACAGGGCAGAACACATTCCTTCTGACTGTGTTGGGAAGTCCTCCGCACCTGGACCCTTGTGCGCAGTCTGGACACCAATCTCCTGGCAATTCACTTGGCCAGTGCCTCCAATCAGCTAGTGGATGCCCTCAGATGGGTGGGTGAGGTGTCTTATAAGTGCTCTCTTCATCAGGAGGTGTGAACCATCTGTTCTCCCAGTGGGGTACTCCCATTATGGACCTGTTCACCTCCTGGGAGAACACAAAGCTGAGGCTGTTCTGTGCCCACCCCCCACAGTGCGGAACACTGATGGGGATGCTTTCACAAGGCCCTGGCCCCCATGCCTCTTTTATGCCTTCCCTCCCTTTCCCCTGATCCACTAGGTGCTGGACAAGGTGCAGGTGATTCTGGTAGCCCCTGATTGGCCACGTCAGTTCTGGTACCCACATCTCCTCAGCCTCAGCAGCAGGCCTCTGTGGTGTCTGCTTCTATGCCTGGACCTGCTCTCCTGTTGCCAGGGAAAGGTCTTACACCCAGACCTTCAGTCCCTGCACCTGACAGCTTGGTTCCTGAGCAGCTAGAGTTTCAGGCTTTGGGTCTCTCTGAGTAGGTTTTCCGGGTTATGGAAGCTTACCAGAAGGGGTCGACCTGCCAGTGCTATTCCTCCAAATGGAAGCACTTTTCCAGTTGGTACCAGAGCAGGAAGCTAGAGCCCCTATCCTGCTCCCTGGCTAGCATTCTGAATTACCTGTGGTCCCTCTCTGTTTGGCCTGAGATCAGTGATCCTCAAGGTGCACTTGGCAGCCATCTCTGCATATCGAGCGTGGGCTGGTATGCTGACAGTGATGCAGGAAAAGATGGTCAGGCACTTCTTTAAGGGCCTTGACCACCTGTCCCCGCTAGTGCATGAACCTCCACCACCATGGGATCGGTTGCCGGTCTTGGCAATGCTCATGGCAAGCTATTTCAACCAATGCAAAGGTGTTACATCTCTTACCTGCCATGGAAGACCGCCTTTTGGTGGACATCATCTCCACCAGAAGAATCAATGAGCTCCAGGTGCTCTTGATGAGTCTTCTTACTTTGTGTTCCACAGGAACAAGGTTGTCCTCTGCCCCAACCCAAAGTTCTTCCTGAAAGTTGTTTTGTAGTTTCACCTTAACCAGGTGATCAATCTCCTGGTGTACTTCACCATTTCAACCTCAGAGGCCAAGCACAGGTTCCATACGTTGGACCTGAGGCACTTATTATACAGAGTGCAGGGCTGGCGTTCGGGGAGAGGTTCACCAACTATTTGTCACCTATACTGAAGCCACACATAGCAGACCAGTGGCTAAGTGGACAACTGGCAGGTGGATTGTTTCCTGCATCAACCTCTGCTACAGGTTGGCTGGTATGGAGCCTCCCATTGAGCTTAGGGCTGATTCCACCGGAAACACCGTTGTCTCAGTGGCTGCTTCCAGGGACGTCCCTATCCAGGAAATCCACAGGGCTGCTACCTTGAAGTCAGCACACACTTTAATTTCCTGTTTCCCACATTGACCTTGAGTCACACTGGGATGCTGGTTTTGGGACCTTGGTTCTGCAATCCCTTTTTCCAAAGTAGTAATGTGTGCCTTGCCCCCTTCTCCCGGAGAACTACTAGGAGTTTTTTTTTTTTTTATTTAATATTCTTTATTCAAATTTCACATGACCATACAATGCAGTACAAGCTACAAGAAGTGAACCAATGAGCAATGACAGTACACATTACAAGGGATAGAAAAACTGTGCCCACCACCCCCACCCACCCACCCACCGAGCCAGAGCCATGAAGTTATACCGACTAAAAGGCCCTGTGCTTATTGGGGGCCAGCTTCCCATGATCTGGTTAGTCCTTCACAGGGGGGGCCTCCTGGATATCGGTTTGCAGAAGACAGGGAACCCTAGCCAATGGGAGCACACCCATACCTTTAAGTATATAAAGGACTACTACAACATAGGTCAAGGTGTAGAGGCAATTGACCACAAAGTATGGACTTTCTCCCACCTTGTCCTATATTGGGACACCTTACTTCTGAGACTAGCAATAGTTTTCTCTATCCTCAGATTATAAAGCAAATCATTAACCCACTCCTGGTAAGAAATAACGTGCTGGTCCTTCAGTGCCTTAAGACTAGATTTTTCACCGTAAGTAATATAAGGTTGATATAATAATGCCTTTCCTTCACATCCACTGCAGAGTAATCCCCAACAATACAAATCTGTGGGGTGAATATATTTTGCAACCTTAGTAAGGAATTCTATTAAAGACCACAAGGGGGCAACCGTGGGACATTCCCAAAATATATGTATCAGGGATCCTTGCCACTGCCCGCACCTGAAGCACTCTGTCCCTGAGAGCCTACCCATTCGATACAATTTCATGCATGTGAAGTACATATTGTGTAATATGTAGAACTGTATTAATCGGAATCTGTCATTGGCGGTATATTGATACACCCCTTGCCACAGTTTCCCTCAGTTAAAACAGGCAGTGGGGAAAGTTTCCAGTCAATGTTGGGAGTGGCCCACCAGCTCGGTATTAATTTTAGAGTACAGGGCTGCAACTAGACAGGAGACAGCATGAGGTTGCCAAGCTAAAGCTTGAAATTCATGAAGGGTGTCCCCCCCCCAATTAATGTTCCATAGGCCTGCTCCAAGCCATTTGATTAACATACGCCTAATTTGGTAAACAAAGAAAGAGTACTTCAACGGCAAGTGGAACTGGTCCAATATATCTGAGACTGACCCCACCTTGCCTTGGAATACTAGATCACTAACAACAGTTTACAGCGCTATGGTCAGTTTTTGAGGAGACAACAAATTACCACCTATCTTGAGGTTGGAGTTACCAAACAGTGGCTGTGAAATGTCTCTGAGATTATCATACTTGAGAGACTTACATAACTGATTATGAACCTTGACTGAGGTATATAGGACTGTTTTGTGCAGGGGAGCCAGCAACCTTTGAGGGAGTATGTACCATAAACTAGAAGGCGAAAGCCCCCGGTTTCTAATGATATGGTGTTCAGTTTGTAGCCATGGAGGGATATACTGGTTGCTAGGAGTTTGCCAACATGTGGATAGTACACCATATTCACATCCCTAGAAATGAGGGTTACTCACCCGTAACTGTAGTTCTAGAAGTGGTATAGGGAACCCACTTGACCTCCCCTGGCTAGTGGCACATGGATCCCTGCTTCCAATGTGCAAGATCTGACGTTACGGGGTGGAGCCGAGGAGGATATTACCTGGGTGGGTGGGAAGGGCTTAGCCTGAAGACAATCCAGCTGAATTTAAAGGGAAAGGAAGACTGCCAACGTGTGCATGTGTATGATATATCACTCCTAGAACTACAGTTACAGGTGAGTAACCCTACTTATTTAAAAACTGGTAACTGGGAAAGGCAAGCGGAGTAGTTTTTACAATATTGATACCATAGATACAATCGGCTGAGCACAGTAGAACAGAATATACAATACAGTAATATACATTCGAGGTACATAAATGAGGTGACATAGTATCAGTGCTGAGTGGATTTAGTAGTATATATTGTTCTGTTTCTTGTTCAGCTCTTCCTATGCCTAGTATCTGCATCACATAGTGACATACTTGAAAGAGTGACAAGCGCCACTTGAGAAATAAATGAGTGTATTAAGCACATATAGCTGTGTTCTATAATTCCAACACCTAGTGTCTGCATCACATACAGAGTGCTACAAGTGTTTAGGCCCAGGTTTTGGTTGGGCAAACTGACCTATGCAAGGTTTATTTGTCCTGAAACACAGAGAAGGAGACAAATTAAAACAGAGTCATCAGCTCCATATGGCAAGCCATTAGGGACATAATTCAGAATCTCTGGCTGTATGGTAAAACACACACTATATGGTGAAATACATACATCATATAGTGAAATATATACATTATATAGTGAGATACATACACACTGTAGTGAACCACATACAGTATCTACTGAAATATATGCATTGTATAGTGAAATACATATACTGTATACTGAAATACATATATAGTGAAACACATACACTATATAGTGAAATGCTTACATTGCATAGTGAAATACATACACTATCTACTGAAATCCACATACTGAATACTGAAAATCCACATACACTATATACTGAAACAAATGTACTATGTACTGAAACATATAGACTTCCTATTGAGATACATACACTACAGACTGAAACAGCCACATAAACTATCTACTGAAACAAATACTCTATAGATTGTAACACATACACTATATATTGAGAAAAAACTGAATACACTATATACTGAAACAAATACACTATATATTGAAATACATACACTACACACTGAAAAAAGCATATACACTATATACTGAAACAAACACACTATATATTGAAACATCTACACTTTATATTGAACTACATACACTATCTATTGAAATAAATACACTATGCACTGAAAAATCTGCATACACTATATATTGAAACAAATACACTGTATATTGAAATACATACACTATCTATTGAAATGCATATACTACACACTGAAAAAAGCACATACACTATATACTGAAACAAATACACTATATATTGAAACACCTTCACTTTATATTGAAATACATACACTATCTGTTGAAATAAATACACTATGCACTGAAAAATCTGCATACACTATATACTGAAACAAATACACTACATGGTGAAACACATACACTATGTATTGAAACACATACACTGTAGACTGAAAAATTCACATACTCTATATACTGAAACAAATAAACTATATACTGAAATGGACTATGTTCTGAAACTACCCAGCCCTCTGCCCCTCCCCCATGAATGTCCTAGAGTTGAACTCATTGCCTGCTGCATTCAGTTAGCTGCTAGCTTGATGAGAGGATCTCTGAAACTGCAGAGCTGAGGTAAACAAAACAGGGCTATCTCTTATTCTACTTCTTTATGGGGTTTTCCTTTTGTTTTGCTTGCACACCTTTAGTCAAATATCAGACCATTGTGATGTGACAAGAAACTTTTAAAACTAATTTAAATGCTGTAGTTTATTCTTTTAAATAAGTGCTGCCTTCATTTACTGTCAGACTACACATTTGTATAGGAAGCTAATAGAGGATATTCCTAACATACCTGTATACATAGGGAGCTTCATGCTTTTTTACAAGTTAAAGTGTTGATTTGTTTTATGTGTAATTAATTACTGTGTAAGTCCAGCAACTTATCTGAGTTGAATGCTTGGGAAGCACTTCAGGAGCTGTGGAAGTGTAAGCCAAAATCATTGCTAGTTTGTACTCTATAGACTATGTTTTGATTAAGTTTTTATTTTAATGTTTTGTTTAATACACGTTTCTTGGTTAAGAAACAAAAATATATATTTTTGCTGCAATCCCTCAGTATTCAATTCTCATCAGGAGTTTAGCTGGTATATGCATATAATTTGCATTGTTTTACTAAATAACTACCGTGAATCCTCACTGGAGGCATGCACAGTCTGTTTTTGGGTTTGAGCTTCTCAAACTGTGTTGTATTTCTTTTTTTTTTTCCCATAGAGATTTTTATCTCCTTAGTCGCCCTACTACCCCTTTGCCCACTGACATCTCCAGCCCAATCACTTACTATCCCCAGGACATATTTGCTCTGAGATCCCCCCCCAACTCACATCCCCGTGTTGGGGCCAGGAGGGGGAAGGCCATTGACAAGGAGACACATATTCCGATATGAGCAGAGCCTGAGTAGCAGTGCAAAATCTGCAGCAGGTTGTTGGATCATTTTGCCATTAGGGGGTTTCTACCTTTTGTTTCATCCCCTGGGCAGCCAAGCATGGAATTATGCAATTGTGTATAAAGACACATGCTTGCTTTGTGCCTGCCTGAGCCCTCCCCCTTATGCAACTCCACTGCCCTGCCAGCCCTCCTCAGCTAGGTGGATGTTGAAGAGTGGGGTGGTCAGACTTCCCATCACTGAGAGGAGAGCATTCCCTGAGATGCTCAATCATATCTCCCCAGCTAACCCTGTGTGACTCAATTCCCACCCCAAAACTGGGCCACTGGCATGGGAGGCAGTGCAATCACCACCAAGCTGCTAGGCCAGCCCACCAGACTGTGTTTCTATAAGTAAATAAAGACAGCTATAGGTAAAAGAAGAAACAAACTGTATTTTAACTAGTCTGTTATAAACATTTTAAGTCACATCACAATGTTTTGAAATTGGATAAAGGTTTTGCAAGCAAAATACGATAAAACAATACATAAAGAGATAGATAAGATAAACCTTTTATGTTTACCTTCTGCATCTTGGGAGGCATTGGCCAGGATTTTTAGTCAATTGGGGCCCCATTTTCAGAATGTTAGCGTGCAGAGCTAAACATTACACTGTGGGAACAGCATGGTTGGATCGGTGTCGTATTCAGCATCACTTGATGCTACCCTGATCACGTGCATGTGCATATATACTACTACGGCCATGTAAATGAGCAATCCTCTCCTGCATACAGAGCACAGTGCTGTATAAAAGGTTTTATTAGTGACCATAAGTACCTCCCTCTACATTTTATACTCAGCCTCTAGGCTTCTAGTACCTAGATGCTTGATTTTGCACTTTTTGGCTTTGAACCCAAACTGCCATGTCCCATAGCACTCCTTAAGTTTTCTAATGTCCCCACTCATTCTCTCCATCTGCACCTATCAACGCTATTACAGATTGTGGTGTCATCTGCAAAAAGGCATATCTCCCCTTCCAGTTCTTCTGTTATGCCACTTATAAAGACACTGAAGAGGATGTGCCCCATTACTGAACCCTCCGGCACCCTACTGGTCACTCTCTCCTCACTGGAGGGAGTGCCATTTACCACCACCTTCTGTGGCTGTGCGCTGTCTCAGGTGCAGCACTTAGGAGTGCACAGCACTAATCTGAAAATGGGGGCCCACATACCACTGTAACAGGACTAGCACTGCATTGTGAAAAGCATGGCTGATACTATTTTAAAAAGCATTCTTCTGTGCAGTGCTAACCTGTTAATGTGGCACTATTTTTTTTTTTTGCACAGGATTACTAATTGCAACCACGTGCTCATACAACTGGGGGTTACTCTAAAGCATATAAGGTGTACAGGTATATTAAATGCTTTCTTGAAGTGTTAACACACTGCGTGGTCAGTGCTAGTTAATGATTCTGGGAATCGTGTTTTAACTGCACACACGGAGCCTGCCATCAACAACCCCCCCCCCACACACACACACAGTCAGTTCTGGACACAATAAAAAAACAAGCATTTGTCAATGCTGAATGTCGATTGCGTTGGTCAGTTGAGCTCGCTCACTGGCCCTCTGTCACTCGCTTGTTCTGTTTCTCCTGGTGCTGCAGGCTGCTGTTTGTACTGAGCTCCTTCCTGCGTTGGCACCCTTTTCTGTCCACAAAGAAATCTGCAGATGGCCTGACAGAGCTCCGCTGAGATGGGTCACTCCCCCCTCTGACTCCCTCATTCTGTTTCTTCTTGCGCTGCAGGCTGGCCTTTTGTACTGGGCTCCTGTGTGCATTGCTGCCTTTTTCTGCCCACAAAGAGATCTGTAGCAGTCCTGACACAGCTCCGTTGAGGTTGCTCACTCCCCCTCTGTCACTCGCTCGTTCTCTGCAGGCGCGCAGACTGGCCTTTGTACTGGGCTCCTGTGTGCATTGCTGCCTTTTTCTGCCCACAAAGAAATCTGCAGCAGTCCCGACACAGCTCCATTCAGCTTGCTCTCATTCCCCCTCACTCACTCGCTCATTCTGTTTCTGCCAGCACTGCAGGCTGCCCTTTTGTACTGGGCTCCTGCCTGTGTTGCCAGCTTTTCATGCCCACAAAGAAATGTGCAGCAGTCACGATAGAGCTCCATTGAGCTTGCTCACTCCTCCTCTCTCACTCGGTCATTCTGGTTTTCCCACCACTGCAGGCTGCCCTTTTGTACTGGGCCCCAGCATACATTGCTGTCTTTTTCTGCCCACAAACAAATCTGCAGCAGTCCCAACAAGCTCCGTTGTGCTCACTCACTCCGTCTCCCTCACTCACTCATTCTGTGTCTCCTGCCGCTGCAGGCTGCCCTTTTGTACTGGGCTGCTGCCTGCATTGGCGGCTTGTTCTGTCCAGAAAGAAATCTGAAGCCAGTCCACTAGCTCCATTGAGCTCGCTCACTCCCCCTCTCTCGCTCACTCATTCCGTTTCTCCCAGTGCTGCAAGCTGGCCTTTTGTACTGGGCCCCTGCCTGCGTTGCCATATTTTCTGCCCACAAGGAAATCCACCAGCAGTCACAATACAGATCTGTTGAGCTCGCTCACTACCGCTCTGTCACTCACTCATTCTGTTTCTCTTGGTGCTGCAGGCTGCACTTGTGTACAAGACTCCTGGCTGCGTTGGCACCTTTGTCTGTCCACAAAGACATCTGCAGCTGTCCCGACAGAACTCCGTTGAGGTCACTCAGTCTCCCTCTGTCACACGCTCATTCTGTTTGTCCTGGTGCTGCATGCAGCCCTTTTGTACGGTGCTCCTGCCTGCATTGGTGCCTTTTTCTGCCCACAAAGAAATCCACAGCAGTCCTGCTTGAGCTCTATTGAGTTCACTCAGTCCCCCATCTCACTTACTGATACTGTTTCTCCCACCGCTGCAGGCTGGCCTTTTCTACTGGGCCCCTGCCTGCTTTGACACCTTTTTCTGCCCACAAAGAAATCCGCAGCAGTCCTGACAACGCTCCGGAGAGTTCACTCACTCACTCACCCTCCCTCACTCGTCCTCTCATTCTGTTTCTCCCAGTGCTGTAGGCTGCCCTTTTGTACTGGGCTCTTGCGCTGGGGCCCTTTTCTGCCCACAAACAAATCCACAACCGTCTCGATGGAGCTCAGTTTAGCTCGGTCACTCCCCCGTCACACTTGTTCGATCTTAATCTGTCCCAATCAGTGATTTCCCACAGCGACCATGCTATTCTCCGGCAGGAGTGCAAAAACATATTTAGACTGGATATGAAAAATGACAGCTGTACTCTTCATAAGGAGGTGTGAAAAAAGTGCCACTGTTGAAAATGTGGTGTGAAAATATTACAAATGTGCGAAGTTACAAGGGTGCGTGGAAACAGTTCATCGCACACTTGTAACACGGTCATGTTATGGAGTTTCGTCACCAAATTTTCAACACAGGGAATTTAGGACCTCTGCTCATGAACAGTGCCACTGTCATTTTCTTAATCTGTCCCAAACACTGATTTCCCACAGCGAATGCATTATTGTGTGCATCAACTGTGAAACCACATTTCAGTCAGGATGTGAAAAATGACAGCTGTACTGCTCATAAGGAGGTGTGAAAAAATGCCACTGTAGAAAATCTGGCATGACAATATTACAAATCTGTGAAGTTACAAGTGTGTGTGGAAAGTGTGCAAGGCACACTTGTAATACAGTCATTTGCTGGTCTATCATCATCAAATTTTCAACATAGGCATTTTAGGACCTCTGCTCATGAACAGTATCACTGTCATTTTCTTAATCTGTCCCAGACAGTGATTTCCCACAGCGACTGCTCTGTTCTGCGCTGGAAGTGCGAAAACACATTTCGGCCAGGATGGGAAAAATGACGGATGCATTGTTCATAAGTAGGTGTGGGAAAATGGCAATGTTAAAAATCTGGAGTGAAAATATAAATTCATGAAGTTATGAGCGTGTGTGCAAACTGTGCACCACACGCTCGTAACACAGTCATTTTATGGCGTATCATTAGCAGATTTTCAACACAGCCATTTCAGGACCTCTACTCATGAAAAGTGTTACTGTCAATTTCTTAATCTGTCCCGAACACTGATTTCCCACAGCAACCGTTCTATTCTGCACCAGAAGTGTGAAAACACATTTCCGCCAGGATGTGAACAATGACAGCTGTACTGTTCACAAGGAGGTGTGAAAAAATGCCAATGTTGAAACTCTGGAGTGAAAATATTGCAAATTCACAAAGTTACGAGCATGGGTAGCAACTGCGCAGCGTACGCTTGTAAAACAGTCATTTTGTCAGATTCCACAAAATTTGTAACATGAGCTTTTGAGACCCACCTCATGAACATCGCACTGTCATTTCATTAATCGGCCCCAAAAGATGATTCCGCGCAGTGACCGCGAAATCTCCTTTCGGAGCCGATTAACACAATGACAGTTCAAGAATTCATGAGGAGGGTCCCAAAAACCCTGTGTTGAAATTTGGTGAAAAAAGCCCCAAAAATGCCCGAGATATGTACTAAAGTTGAAAAAACACTATTTATTACGTTATACAGCTTACCGGCATTTCCTCAGTTCATGGTCGGATTTGAAGAGTGCAGACGTATTCCCGGTCCACCGAAGATCGTCGTGCAAGCTCGGTAAGTGCATGGCTTAATGGAGTGTGGGGAGGAAAGTGCATGATGGGTTGGATGCGAGTTGCAGGTGGGGGCCAGGACCTCTCTGAAACCGCTTCCTTTTTGCAGGTAAAATAAAATACTTTACTTGGGACCATTTTTCCTTTACAGGGGCATGTGGCATGCTGGGATGGCACCCAGCGTGCCACCAATGGCTTTCTTTTGGGGGCAGCAGACCCGATGGGATTGGGGCACCCAGTCGGCAGGAATAAAAGTGGGGGGGTGTTACAGAATGCTGACGGGGAGTGGGCTCCCCAGTTGGCACCAGAAACAATGGGGCACCGAGGTCGACAGGGTTTGGGGACCCCGTTGGCACATAAACATGGCAGGGGGGTTATATTATTTGTGAACATGGTGGTGACCTGCCGCCGTGTTCATAAACAATATCAGGGTTTTTACATCCGACCCTGCAATGACGGGTCGCTCCCTCATTGCAGCAGATGGCTGATGCTGCAATGACGAGGTTGCCCCTGATTGCAGCGGCGAAATTGTCAGCAGTTGGTGCAAATATTCCAAACCACTGTCACCAGCAGCCTGCAATGGCATTGGGGGAAGCAGGACGAGCCTTTGCAGGCTGTGGGGGCATTGGCCACAACAGAACCATGCCTCCACAGCTTGCTACTGAGAAAGCTGCCACAATATGTTATTTGCGCTGTGCGCAATCAACATAAAAATGGTACATCTAATCTGCCTCATTTCCCACATTAAACCTCAGAACCTACTGTTCATGCAGGGTAATAGCCTTCACTATCCACTCCCTTGTACCCTCCCTACTACTATCAGCCTGAGTAACCATTATACCCTTCACTTTGTCACAGCCATTCTTGAAACAATTTATGGTTTTGGTGCCTGCCATCTCAGTTGGCAAACTATTCCACATTTCCACCACCATTTCAGGAAAATAAAACTTTCCAATATCCCTCTTGAACCTCCCTCCCATCAGTCTCTACTTGTGCCCCCATGACCTTGAACTGTTACTCATGCTAAGTAGTTCTCCATTCACTTTGTTTATTCCTTACAGGAACGTGAAGGTCTTTATCATATCATTCCTTTCTTGTCTGGTCTCCAGTGAAGACATGTTCAGTGCCTTAAGCAGATCCTCATACGATCTGTTCTGTCAGCTCTGAATCATCCTGATCACCCTTTGTCCTTATCTTTCCTGAGGTGAGGTCTTCAGAAGTTCAGAACTCTGAACAGTATACCCAGTGCAGCCTCACTAATGATCAATAAAGAGGCAGTAAATCTCTTTTCTTCTACTATCGGAACCCCTTCTGGCACATCCTAGTATCCTATTTGCCCGACTAGATGCCTCACTGTACTAGCTTGATTGTTTAAGGGAGTCACTAATGACGAATACTAGGTCTCTTTTCTCAGTTGTAGTGCTCAGCTCTACCTCTCCTATCCAGTACTCTGTCCTGGGGTTCTTGTCCCCTAAGTGAATCACCTTGCACTTTTTGGCATTGAATTTCAACTGCCAAACCTTAGGCCACCTCCTAATCTTTACATGTCAGTCTGCAGTTTCCTACTTCTCATCACTATCTACCCTCCCATGAGATTGGTGTCATCTTCAAAGAGACACACCCCAGATTCATTCTCAAACGTTGTTAATGAGCATATGAAGAAGAGAACAAGAGTCAGGATGGATCCTGTGGCATTCCACCTTGACTTCCCTCTTTTCTGATCTGACACCATAATCACAACCTCTGATGCCTCGCATTCAACTAAAGCCCCCTCACCACCATCAAAACACTGCTTATATTTTCCTTCAAATCCAGGGACCTCACCCCCTTGCGCCGTGACCTAAGTCACTCTGATTGGTCCCCTATCTCATTGGTCTGCTCCACTGATTCCATGCTAACATATTTCAAAACAAAATTACTCTAAATGTATATATATATATATATATATTTTTTTTTAGTTGTTTAACCAGGAGTAACACACTAAGCTGAAAGCTTTTTTACAGGAGCGACCTGGGAGCACAGGGAAGTTAAGTGACTTGCTCAGAGTCACACAGTATGCAAGTGGAAGCTGTTGGATTCAAACCCAGGTCTGGTCTGCTGGATGTCACCAGATTTGCAGCTCAGAGCCTTAAACCACTGCACTATACTGCCTCCCCTTTATGGGACTGCCATGCCCCCCAAGAGCAGGACATGAGAAAAGGTACACCACCTCCCCTAGATCATGGCTGACCTCATAGCTTACTTGCAAGTGCATGATTTGGTCTGGTCAAAAAATAAACATAACCCATCCCCCATGGCTTTCAGAGGCATCGTCTCCGCAGCACCTGTACCATGGCAATAAGCTTGCCAAAGGTGAGAATTTTACATCTAACTTCAGTACCAACATTGGTTACCTGTCTAAATTTTGATAGGCTGCCACAATCTTTTCTCCCTTCCCACTCCTTTGCTTGTCCTCAGAGTCAGTGACACCCCTGTCTCTAACCTCTCCTTCATCACCATAGAGATGTAATTCCTTTCATTACTCTGTGCTCCTCCCTCCTCTCCTCCTCTACCTTCCCTCACCTCCCTCTCACTTCTTCCGCAGTATGATCGCCATCTCCTTCATTCCCACTGTTGTTTTTTTTCTCTCCAGAAACTCCATCCTTATCCCCACACCTCTCCGCCTTAATCCTTCCAAGGGTAGGAGCCCAGATGGCTGGGATAACAAGCTCCTCCATCTGACTGCTTCTGCACCCCTCCCAATGGATGACCTCCCTAACCTCTCTTCTGGTGTTCCTCCATCCCTGCTGACTGGAAGGCTGCCACTGTCATTCTCCTCCTCCAAAGATGGTGACCATCAGGCACGAAACAGCTACCAAACTCATTTCTCCTCCTCTCCAAATTACAGGAACAAATTATCTTGTTACAGCTCTCTCCCTTTCTGGACTCCTTCCTTTTCACCCAATACAAGTCTGACTTTCAAAAAATCACTCCACCATCTGCTCAGGGTCACCAAATCCATCCATAATGGTATGGATCACAGCCTATTCACTTCTGCTATCTTCATCGATCTAGCCAAAGCATTCAATCCTGTCTACCACCCAATTATTAGCCAAACCCAGGCTGCAGGCCTCTGACTTAGCCATCAGCTGTTCCACCCTACCACAGGGTAGGTCCCAAGCAGCCAAAAGTGGTGGCCCCTCCTCCCTGCCTGTATCCACTTGGGTCCCACAAGGATCTGTGTAGCCCTCCTTTCTCCATTTTCCTTAATGTTTTTCCCTCCATGTGCTTGTCTGCATCCATTCACATGTACATAGATGACACGTGCCTTCACAGCAGGCCCAGACCCAGCTGGACTTTGATCAAGTTCAGCCCTGACCACACACAAATCAGCTTTTCTCAATGTCAAGAAGGCTGTCTCCATGTCCTTTGGCACAAGGCACCAGACTCTCTAGGCCCCTCCCTTCCCTACTTTCCATACCTGGATGGCTCCCTGTGGAGATGCCACCACCTTTAGTTATGTTGGTATCTGGCTAGACCAGCACCTAAACGTTTCTGAACAAGTGGATGCTATAGTCAAAAAGCTGCACCACAATTTGGTGCACTTTACAGGAACTGTGACTGTATCCCACCTCCAGCATACCATGCTATTATCCAGAGAATGATCCTCCACATCTCTGACTACGGTGATTTGGTCTACAGCATAGCCCCCTTCACTACCCTTGCCAGACTGGACACACTCTTCAACTATGTCTGCCATTACACTCTCGATTATCCTTCTTGGACTCACCATTGTTCTATATATAAATCTCTCTCCTTTTCTTTTCTTGCAGACAGACACCATGCCCACTGTGCCAGGATTGTGGTCAAATCCAGTTTGTTTCACTACCCTCCTATCTCTCCGATGGTCCTGCTATAGCCATATCATCAGAAGCTGAAATATTCAAACCCTAGCAGTCCCTTCAGTTTCCACAACCATCAGCAAAGTCACATTCAGCCACCGCTGCCCTAAAATCTGGAACTCCCTCGCCCCAGCCATTCACCAATCTCCCTCCCATGGATTCTTTCAAACCACTTCAGTGGCCTCACCTCTCCCTCCTGCACTTGCTCCAGTTTTCCCTCTTGCTCTCCTATTACTTGTTTCCAGTTTAGGTACAGCTAAAATTTGGGACCTATGCTTCCACTCTAGGCATTATGCACAAATGTTTGTAGTTAATGTTGAAGTAAAAGCCTCTCCAGCCCCTTTGCGTATCAGTTGTGCAGATGGAGCTCCCCTTCTAACTGTGAACTCCATAAAATACCTTGGGGTGACACTTGACCCCAGTTGGACCTAAGGAGTCATATCCTAAATGTCTGTAAAACTGTGAACTGTAAATTGGTCTGGCCTATAGGCCAACCTGACACCTGCTGCCTGTCTGGCAATCTGCAGAGGGTACTACTTCCTCCCTTTAGCTATGGGTCTCCACCAATTTGCCTGTACCTCCAAAGCTCTTCTTACCAGTGGCACACAACGCATAATAACATCTGTCGCTTTGCACTGGCTGCCCCCACGTCTCACCCACCATTGTAGGCTTTATGATAAACTAGGTTGTGAAAACCTGACCAATCACACCTGAACTTTGAACACAGGATACTCATGGCAAAGTAGATCAGGAACCGGCACCCCCCTGGGGCTGGCACAGCGCTGTCAACTCCTGACCTCTCTCTTACCACAAGTCCCAGAGACCTGGGATGCTAGAAATACCCTCACCTGAACCCTTATAGGGGCAGGAACTTTGTTGCATGTGCTCCTAGGCTCTGGAACTCTTTCCTGACCATGTTTGTTCTGCCTCCTCCCATCAGTGCTTCCAGAAGTCCCTGTGGGGCATCACGAAGCCGGCCTCAGTGTTGCGAATGTCCCAAGCCTCCCTCAGCCTAATTGTACTTGTAGCCCAACTGTTCTGAGGACCTGCCAATGATCTTTAATGTTTCATGATCCAATTGCTCTCTAGGCATCTGACTGCACTATGCATACTCTAGACTATATATTGTTGATTATATGTACTTTATCAATTTCTGTCATAGCAGTTCACCCATGCCTTACTGTTTTGTGACTCAACGCATTTTGTTACCTTGTACTAGCTTTACTTGCTGTTATGTTCTGATGTATCTGTATTACCTGTTGTACTCTCTGAAAATAGGCATATAACTTGTCTAGTGTACCTACCCAGTTAACAAAAGCTAAATAAATAAATAAACTGCTCTGTATTTGTTTGCATGCATAGGTTTGTGGCTCCTGACTGTGCTGTATATGCATTGTCGATTGTTTGCTTGTCACTCAAGTTCTCACATCTTGCATGAATTATTCCCAATGTAATTTGGTGGTTGTGTACCACTCTGCTCCATATATGTTACGTATTTTGAACTATTGTGCTACCTAAGACCCACTTGAACAAGTTCCCCTTGCCCAGGATGCATTTAGAAATGAGCTCCCAGCTTAGTATTCCTGGGTGGGGAGCACTAGACACCAAGGATCATTTTACTATAATAATTGGAGCCACTTAAACTGTGATCAGGGGTATAGAACCTTTACATGCCAAGGATCATTTTGGTATACTACTTGAGAGCATCATAATGGTGACCACAGGTAGGGTCACAATATGAACCACTGTGTGCTCAAATTAATTTATTTATTGAAAAGTTTCACCAGGAAAACTTAATGAACATTGTTGCTCATCTCCCAGTATGACCTGGGGAGAGGGTGAGTGAGTTACATGGTAACAGTGAGATACACAAAATACACAATATCATACAAAACATCGGTTACAACTGAATTGACATTAGTGAAAGCAAATAATTACAAGGGTAGAGAAGTGAAAACCGAGCCCAGTGAGCTTGTGGTGAGACAGAGAGAGAGAGAGAGAGAGGTAATGTAATAGCAAGTGTGAACCAATGGCCTGCACTATGCAGACTAAGAATAGCACAGGGTGGTAAATGAAGTTAGTCAGCAGGGCATCAAACAAGATGTAGGACAAGAAAGGGGGGGATCTAGGGGCAGGTGCAATTTACAGAGAGGAAATTATGAAGAACTTGGTTTAATGAGCCAGGCGAGGAAGAGGATCGGATATGTGTAGGTAGAGCATTCCACATTTTGAGGAGACAATAGGAGTGGGAGGTCTGTCCACTAGCGGTGGATTTCCAAGGAACAGACAGAGTTCTATGGTCATGGGCTCTTAGAAGTTGAGAGGGGAGTGAGTGGGAGATTAGGGAATTTGGTAGGGAGGAGTGTGCCAAAGCCAGTGCCAGAGATGAGATTTGCGCAATGATGCAGTCGCCATTTGTTAGGGATGGGAAGGCCAAAGCTCAAAGAACAAGTGGCATGGGGTAAGGTGAGAAGCATCCAGAGCAACCGACAGAATGAGTTGAAAAGAGTATCCAGGTTGGCTAAAGAGGTGGCAGGAGCAGAGCAATAAACAACATCGCAATAGTCAAAACCGAGGATCAGTTTTTGGATCAGCTCGCATCTTACCTGTGGCGGGAGGCAGGAGCAGTTTCTAAATAAGGCACCGAGTTTGGGATGAAGCTTTTTTATTATGGCATCGACATGGGCCGAGAAGGTGAGATGTTTATCCAGCCAAACGCCCAGATGCCTGAAAGTCTCGGTAGCAATTACAGTTGCTGTGTCGAGGGTAGTGAAGGTAGGGGCAGAAGGGAGCCTTGACAGCTTCTGACGTGTGCCAAAAGTCATGGACACAGTTTTCTTGGCATTTAGAAATAGTGAGATTGAAACCAGCTCTAGGCATTGTTGAAATCACGTTGGAGCCTGGAGGCGACATCCAAGGGTGAGGGCCCAGAGGAGACTAGAAGTGCATCATCAGCATACATATGTATAGAAGATGAGGTACAGATGGATGGAAGATTATTCAGAAAGATGGAGAAGAGAATCAGGCCTAGTCTGGACCCTTGGGGGACTCCAGAGTATATGGGTAGAGGAGGGGAGATGTACATTACCGGTCAAAAGTTTTAGAACACCCCCATTTTTCCAGTTTTTATTGAAATTTACACAGGTTAATGTCTCAGTGTACTCTGAAATTAAAGCATAGAACAAATAAACAATTGGAGATAAAAAAGAAATCATAGAATCATTTTGTTTAACAAAATTTAATCTAAATTTTTGACTCATCAAAGTAGCCACCTTTTGCAGATATACTGTAACCGCCAAACACACTCGTGGCATTCTTCCTACAATGGACATCAAATATTGTTCAGGAAGTTCTTTCCAACACTGTTCCAGAAGTTCCCGCAAATGTAAGTAACTTGTAGGTTGCTTTGCTTTCACCTTCTGTCCAGTCCATCCCAAACCAGCTCGATGGGGTTTAAGTCTGGAGATCGTACTGGCCATTCCATGATTTGAAACCTACCGCCTTGT
Organism: Neoceratodus forsteri; assembly: GCA_016271365.2. NCBI lineage: Eukaryota > Metazoa > Chordata > Ceratodontiformes > Ceratodontidae > Neoceratodus > Neoceratodus forsteri. Next base: position 319,633,401 of record JADMNL010000022.1, read on the forward strand.
TCTTTTCCTCAAAGGTAGTTCTGACATAGCCTTGAGGTATGTTTTGGGTCATTATCTTGCTGTAGGATGAACCCCTGACCAACCAACATGCAGACCAGAGGTATTGCATGGCACTGCAAAATGCTGTGGTAGCCCTTTTGGTTCAGGGTGCCAGTCACTCTGTGCTGTTGTCCTGTTAGCCGCCTGTCACACAAGCTGTTGACTCTCAGAAACTTGTCTTCTGATTCTGTTGTGGCTTTGGGTCTGCCAGACCTCTTCCTGTCAGAGTTTCCAAGTGCCTTTTGATGGTGTAGGAAACTGTACTCACTGACACCTTGGCTTTCTTTGTAATTTCTCTACAGCAGTTTTTGCTAATCTAAACTTTTTTTTAACCTCTAGCAGTTTACCGCTTACCTTTGTACCATTTCAGGTTATTCACTGGACTTGAATTGCTTAAATTTCAATAAAAACTGGAAAAATGGGGGTGTTCTAAAACTTTTGACCGGTAGTGTAGTCGGATATTTTTACAGACTGTGAGCAGTCATATAGGTATGTGCTGAACCATTTAATGGCATGCTCAGACAGCCCAGCTGATGAGAGGGTGTGGAGCAGGAGGGAGTGGGAAACCATGTCAAAAGCTTTAGCAAGATCAATAAAAGTGGTAGTGGTTATGTGACCGCAATCCATGCCTGTCAGGATCGCATCAGTAATTCAAAGCAGCGAGGTAGTAGTAGAGTGATGTTTACGGAACCCAGATTGATATTGGGTGAAGAAATTTCTGTCTGAGAGGTATGAGGATAGTTAGTCAAGAACTAGATGTTCTTAGGTAACCCCCATAAATGGGGGTTCCTAAAAGCTTCCTGGATCTTGTTTAAGTGCTCCATGCTTGTACTGGTGTTAACCAAAGCCGCTTAAATGTTGTAGCTAGTGAGCCGCTTAAAGCCTCCGTGATACTGTCTCTTCAAGACCGCCTGTCCGCAGTCATAGGTAATTGAAATGAGGGGGCTGTGGTCCTATGCCCGAGTCCCGTCTCGGTTGCTGAGTAAGCGCCCATTCTGCCAACGCTAGATGTGTCAAGGAGTTCTCCTAAAGGATGTAACCTTTGCTGGGGATAGCTAGAGTGGTAATGATAATGAAGTTGTTCTAACCTGCTTCCTTTGCAGCAAAGACTGTTTTGATTATTCCTCCATGATAGTCCCAAACTGCCGACTTGGACCAATCAGTACCTCAGGACTCTCGTGGAGCTGTCTGACCAATAGAGAGACTGCTTGTAACTTTGGAAAAGGCATTATGGGCTATGGCGCTTCTTTCGGCCCACTGAGGGCCTGAGTAATTGACTGGCAGGTAACGTCAGCCAATGGAATCGGGTAGCACCCGAACGGTAAGGAGTGCTCCATGCTGCTAGGGGCAGATTCACTGTGGTGGTGAAGGAGAAGGGAGCTCTGAGCTTCTGGACGTTTTGAGTGTTCGCGCGGGAAGCACGTGAAAGGCCTGAGTCGGACGTTTTTGCCTTGTCAAGTGCTTCGGATTAAATCCGCCGGTGTGCGGTTGGAGGAGGCTGTGTAGGGACACAGCTACCTACCAGACTTTACCTGAAGGGGGCTGGAGAATCTGCTGAATCACGCTTGGTCCATTAGGATGGTTGGAATGGCTGCTACGTCTCAGAGTGGTTGTGAGTTCATTCGGTCCTGAAAACCACTGCCTGGTATGGTACCCTCTGTGTTTGCCATAAATGTGTGAGGAGGCTGGTGAAACCCATGGTTCAGCCTGCCAGTGGTGAAGGAAGGTATTTGCTGAGTCATGAGTATTGGATCAGGTAGCTCCCCGAAGCTTACAAGCAGTGGCCAAGACCCTTTCGTTTATACTGCTGCCTGCATTAACTGAGCCTTCTGCTCATTCTGATCTGCTCAGGACAGAAATGTTCATTTGTGTCAGGGTCCCAACCAGCTGCCATGAGGAACTAGCCATTAGGGCTTGGGTACCCAGGGACAGTAACTATTAGGTTTAGGCCTGTGCACAGAGCCCTAGGTAGATAAGTATAGTGATAAGCCAATCACCTTGATTTCCCCCTAGCCTTGTTATTCCCCCCTTAAATAAATCAGATTGTTTGTTTTGCAAATACACTCTGGCTGGATTGTGTTTTGCTGAAGATATACTGTACAGTGAAAGTGTAATAACGGTACCTTACCTTTCAGGGTGTCCCGGAGTGAGCTGAGAGATCTGAGCCGGGGGTATGTGTGCCAGGGAAAAGTATTGTGGTTACCTCTTGTGAGCCACTAGTGGGACAAAAGAGGGGTTGCAGTAACCCAAAGGGCTGTGGACCGAGTCAATCTTGACTGTCTTGCCCCGACCTGGGTGGCGGCGTCATGGATCTGGGCCCTCATCCTGTCACAGGCGGGGCAGGCGCAGCCACAATGGATAAGAGAGTTGGCAGGCTCAGGAACGAAGGCCAAAAAGTCCGCTGACCCGGATGGCCAGCCCGGTTCTGTGCCAACCGAACCGGGAGGGAGTGCCCTCTGACCAGGCGAGACTTCCTTGGCAAACAAAGCTGACTCGTGGAGCCAGTTCCAAAGTAAACAAAAGAAAATCAGCAGGTGTGGTGTCCAATTCTTCTCCAACTGCTGCAGAGATAGCAAGAGCTATACAAATTATCCAGTCACTTTCTCCGGTTCCGTCCGAACCGCCTGTCTAGTAAAAGTTGATTCGGCGGTTCCACGGTTCAAGAATATGATTTAGAAGAGTTTTTTATGAACCAGAGGGGAGGATGATTATGAACAGTATGAATGTGACTTTGAGAGTCTGGGTATGCCCATTGAACCGGACATCTCCCCAGACAGACCCTTAGAATCTCCCCCTACGCCTTCTGAGTCCCCTTCTCACTTTATGTTTTATAAAATGTTGTTGAAACCTCCAGCTCCCATTGGAGGAAGCTGTGGATGAGCAAGAGGAACCTGATTTTGTAGAAATGATGGATATCCCAGAGTCTAGGAGATTGTCTATCCCTTACACAAGTCATTTAGGAAACAAACAATAAAATTTTAAAAGCTCTAATTCTGTGCCTCCTGTGGACAGAAGATGGACAGGAGGTACACTTTGTCAGGTCCTGATACAGAATTCCTTTCACAGCAATGCAGTCATGTTGGGTAGTTCAGGCTGCAGCCTGTGATAATAATATCCCTTGGTTTCACATCCTCCTGACAAGGACTCCAGGAAGATTGATGCCATGGCTAAAAAACAATACATGGCAGTTTTTGGGGACTCAGGCAAGCAAATACGTGGCAAGATACAAAAATCTAGATGGGACACTGTCATGGCTTTGGCCAAACAGGCCTCTGGCCAGCTTGCTAAGGAGCTGGAACAGGTGGCTGCTGAGTAGTATTGAGGCATCCAAGGTGCAGTTCCATGCTGCTGTGGATTTTAATGATGTATCCTCTAGAGTCATGGCTACATCTGTGGCTTTTCATAGGTTGGCCTGGCTCAGCGTGTACTAGCTTGTCACAGGATACCCAGACTAAGGCTATGGATTTTCCTGTGGTAGGAAATTCTCTGTTTGGGGAGCAGACAGAGAATTATATGAAGAAAATGGATGAATATAGGACAACCTATAAGAGTGCTCCAGGCCAAGGCAAGCCACTCCTCAGAGGCAGACCCCGGGTAGAGGTGAGCCTTTTACAGGCCTTTACCAAACCCAGGCCTCCTCTGCTTATGCCCAAAGGGGTTCTTCAGAGGGAGAGGCAGGCGGGGTGCAAGCAGGCCTACTCCCACCCTCAGCAAAGCACCTGCCAAGCAGGCACCTGATGGGGTGCCCAGGGCGCATTCTCCTTTACCTGTAGGGGGCAGGTTGGCTTACTCGTTCAGAACTGGGAGTCTCTAACATCAGACAAGTGGGTCCTGGAAGTAGTAAGCGGGGTCTGGTTCTCAGCTTCAAAAAATTTCCAAAGATGAGAATCAGATCTTTCCACCACCAAATCCTCTAGAGACCTTTACCTTAGAAACAGAGTCTCAACCCTTCTGGCTCTCAGAGCTGTAGAAAGGGTTTCTCCCTACACCAGGCAGGGTCTGTACTCCAGGTACTTCCTTACCCCAAAAGACAGGAGAATGGCGGCCCATCTTGGACCTAAGATATCTAAACAAGCACCTTTTGAAACCAAAATTCAAAATGGTGACTCTGGCAATGATTTTACCTTCTCTAAGGCCAGGGACTGGCTAGCTTCCCTGGACCTCAAGGATGCCTATTTCCATGTTCTCATCAAAGCTCCCACCGAAAGTACCTCAGATTCAGAACTGCCTCAGGCCATTACCAGTTCAGGGCAATGCCTTGTTGCCTTACCTCCGCCAAGGTATTCACAAAATGCCTAGCAGTAGCAGTTGCTCATTTAAGAAGGCAAAAGTTGCCATCTTTCCTACCTAGACGACTGGCTCATTGTAGGTCAGTCTCCAGACCAGGTCAAATCACACCTGCAAGTTACCCAGCAGCTGCTCACCTCTCTGGTTTTTCTCAACCTTCCAAAGTCAGTTCTGGAACCTGTCCAGGTTCTCACCTATATAGGTGCAGAATTGGACCCAAAGCAGGCCAGAGCCTTCCTGTCCCTAGAAAGGGTAAGAGACCTAGTGGCCCTGGCCTCCTCTTTCACTCTGCAGGTCTCTCGACCAGCAAGGCATTTCTTACAGCTGCTAGGACACATGGCTGCTTCCACAGCTGTAGTGCAGGAGCAAGGTTCCAGATGAGGACATTCAGTTTCATCTGAGAGCCTTCTGGTCCCAAAGGAAGATCCCTTTCCAAGTTGATCCCAGTGACTCGAACCCTGATCCAGGCCCTTCAGTGGTGGCAGGATCAGAGCAATTTTGAGACAAGGGGTCCCTTCATCCCCTATCTCACTCCTTGACCCTTACTACAGATCGCGTCCCTTCTGGGTTGGGGAGCTCACATGGGCGACCTCTCCACCCAGGAGTGTGGTCCCCTTAGGAATCTCTGCTCACATCAATTTGCTGGAACTCAGAGCTGTTTTTCTAGCATTTCAGGTGTTTTCTGCATCTGTTCAGAACAAAGTGGTACAAGTCAGAACAGACAACACCACTACAGTGGTACATCAACAAACAAGGGGCACTCGGTCTTGACCTTGTGCACCGAGGCAATAACGTTGGTCTCTGGCTTATTCCTGAACACTTCCCTCATAGCAGTTCACCTCCCAGGAAAAGGACAATGTCCTGGAGATTTCTCAGCAAGGATTTCCCAGGGCCATCACGAATGGTCTCTGGATCCCCAAATACTGAGGATAGTTTTTGCCAGATGGGGCACCCCTCAGATAGATCTTTTCGCAGCCCCAGACAATCACCAACTTCCACTGTTTTGTTGCAGGCCCCCAGTGTTGAGCTCAGTCCCCCTGGATGCCTTTCTCCTAGATTGGGAAGGGAAGTTTCTTTACGCCTTTCCCCCCTTCCTTCTCCTATTCAAGGTGCTAGTCAAAATCAGATCCCAGCCTTGCAGGATGATTCTGATTGCTCCAGATTGGGCCAGGCAGCCCTGGTACCCACTCCTTCTGTCCTTAGCAGTCCATCTTCCTGTGTCTCTCCAGGAATCACAACCGTTAACCTGTGCCCAGGGAGAGTTTGGTATCGAATCTCAAATCTCTCAACCTCAAGGCCTGGCTCTTGAGGAGTTAGAATTTGCTGACCTACACCTTTCTCAAGGTGTTCTTGAAATCCTGAGAATTCTAGGAAACCTTCCACTAGGGCTACTTATAACTCTGAGTGGAAAAGGTTTTCCATCTGGTTTCTGGAAACATATTTCCCGGAATCTGCTGATTTGCCCATTGTTTTGGACTATATAGTCCATCTTAATTCTTTGGGCCTGAGACCAGCTACCCTGAAAGTCATTTGGCAGCTGTCTCTGCTTTTGTTTCAACAGGAAGCCCTCCTCTCTCCGCTCCCCTGTATTTTCAAGTTTTTAAAGATCGCCATACTAATCCACAGCACAGGATCGGCTAGTCTCATCAACAGTTGATATTGCCTCTATTCACAGGCTTAGAGTATAACGGAAATGTTTTCCTAGTAGCTATCACTTCTCCCAGGCGCTAGTGGGTTAAAAACTTCAGTGAGAGACAGACTGTTTCTTTCCACAGGGATAAGGTGGTCCTCAGGACTAACAGGAAGTTTTGCCTAAGGTGGTTTCAGATTTCCATCTTAATCAATCTATCTCCCTTCCAGTGTTTTTACTGACCATTCCTCCTCTGGTGAGAGGAGATTGCACAGTTAGATGTTAAGAGGGCCCTAAGTTACTATATAGAGCGTACCAAGGGTCACAGGTTGAATCCCTCAACTTTTTCTCACTTATGGTGAGATTGGGAAAGGAAACCTGCCACTAAGAGATCCATTGCCAGGTGGATTGTCTCTTGTATCCAATTTTGTTATCAAAAACTGGGAAAGTTCCCCTTCAGGCCTGAGGCTCATTCTACCAGAGGTACAGCTGCGTCTCTAGCTGCTGCCAGAGACATCCTATCTTAGAGATATGTCAAGCAGCTACCTGGAAAGCAGTACATACTTTCACCAAGCATTACTCCCTGGATGTCCAGGCCAGGAGGGATGCTCGGTTTATCACAACCCGTGCTTCAAGTCTATTCCCAAAGTAGGTTCTGTCCCTCCTCCATGGAGGTACTGCTGAAGTAGTCTACAATTGTCATAATATAGCAAGACTTCATGTTGTTTGAAGAAAAATTACTCACCTTAGTAATGTTGTTTCTTCTAATGAGTCTTGCTATATAAACCCCAACCTGCCCCTCTCAGAACTTCTACTTGGGTATGAGGTAGGCACTACAGTGTCAGGCACTTGTTTATGCCCTTTTATGTTTTCCACCCCTTTTTTTCTTGGGGGTTTTGGGGTGTTGTGTTTTGTCTTATCTTTTCTTATCTTATTTTCTGGTCCCTGACTTGAGTCTTTGTGTTGGGACCAGGAATATGTATTAATATGTGTTAATATTTAGGTAGCCAGTTGGCTAGTGTAGGTTACAGCTTCCACTCAGAACCTTAGTGAGTTTTGCTCGTAAAGATCTGACAGTTTCAGTTTGAAATTACACAGACAGAGCTTCTCTAACCGAGCTCGCGCTCCAAGTTCCATGCCTGGCATGGAATTTAACTATTTCACCTCCGGGGCAGTTCTAATGGTGGGCCAAACTGCAATTGTCATAATATAGCAAGACTCCATTAGAAGAAACAACATTACTAAGGTGAGTAATTTTTTCTTATTGTGGATTGACTCCATTATACACAATGCTGAGATGAAGTTCTTATGCTTGGTCCTCCATATCTGAAGAATATGAAGAGGATCATAATGACTGAAGTATCTTTTTTATAAGGAAGTACTGTATCCGCAGTTGGTGGGTTATATCTTTCCTTTGAGGATTTCAGTTGGGATTACAGTTTTAAGGAACGTGTGGAAGTCAGATCCATAACAATTGTGACATCAATTAAAATGAGAGAGTTTCTGTTTGGATGGGTCTGTAATTAACAAACATACGAAAATGCTGGCAGAAAAAGGCCAAAAGGTCTATCTTGTCTGCTTGTAATGCGGATCTCCTGGTGATTATTGAGGGGTCTGCTCCCTCCATGTTGGGAATTCCCCAATAGGAGCTCTCCCATGTTTCCACTTTTAATTGCAGCTCTCCTCTTTACTTTGTCTGAACCCCTCTTAAAGCTCTCAACTGTCTTTAGAGATACCACTTCATCTGGCAACTCATTCCACTGAGCCACCACCCTCTCAGTGAAAATGTGCCTCCTCATTTCCTTCTTTAATCATCCTTCCACGAGCTAAGGCTGAAGAGACCTTTAAGTTTGACATTGTTTATACCGCTGAGGTATTTAAATACTTCAGTCATGTCTCCTCTCTCCCTGCTGTCCACTGGGGAGTACATGTTGAGGTCTCTTAGTCTGTCTTTGTACATCCTACTCTACTGATCCTGTATCATTTTAGTTGCCCTTCTCTAGATCATTTCCAGAAGATTGATGTCTTTTCTCGGGTACGGGCACCAGTACTGCACACTGTACTCCACGTGTGGACACACCAGGGATCTGTACAGTGGCAGAATGACCTCGGCCTTCCAGCTAGTTATTTCTCTGGCTGTGCCTCACCATTCCGATTGCTTTGGCTGCTTCTTTCCTGCAATGCTAGAGTATTTAAGGACAATTGTGATTATCACACCCAAATCCTTCTTTGCTACTGACTTGGCGACCTGCACCCCACCCAGACAGTATCTGGTCTTTGGGTTGTTAGCTCCCAAGTACAGGACTTTGCACTTCTTGGCATTGAACCCCAGTTGCCAAATATCTGACCACCTCTCAAGCCTGGCTAGATCTTCTCTGAGATCTGTATTCCCCTCTGTGTTCACTCTCCCACAGAGTTTGGTGTCATCTACAGACAGGCAGATCTTACCTTATTCCATCTGCTATGTCACTAATAAATGTATTAAACAGCACCAGACCGAGCACTGAACCCTGCTAGTGACTGCCTGGCACCGAAAATTCCTTCCCCCAACCATTACTCTCTGACTCCTGTCCTGCAAACAGTTTTACCTAAGTGTTTGCTTTACTCCTAATCCTAGAGCTTCCTGCTTCCTCCTCTGGTGAACTGAATCAAAGGCTTTTCTAAAATCCAGATATGGATATCCACAGTCTGGCGCTCATCCCTGTTTGGTCACCCAGTCAAAAAATCAATTAGGTTTGTTTGGCAGTTGCCCTGCCACAAATCCTTGCTGTTCTCATCCTGGAGCCCATTATCCTCAAGAAAGCACACCAGTCTTTCCTTCAGTGTTGTCTCCATAAGCTTTCCTACTATCAAGGTCAGATTGGCTGGTCTGTAATTGCCAGGGTCATCCCTCGGCTCAGCTGCTTCTCATCCTGGAATTCTGGAGCCCATTATCCTCAAGAAAGTACACAGTCTATCTTACTTCAGGGGGCTTTTGCAGCAGGCAACACCGGTAGGACTGAAGCCAACAGCTGCCAGGACCCCTGAGAAAACTTCTAGCTAGCAGTCTACAATGGGGGACCGCTCTCCTCCCCTTGCCAGCATCAGCATTCTGACGTTGGCCTATCCTGTAAAAGGGGCGGTCTCCCAGACCAACCTCAGTTCTTTTCCCTACATCGAACTGCGCACGTCAGACCTTCATGGATGCCAGGTTCAGTCGACTGCCATTTTTGTCATGCTTTAAACCCACGATTCCTTTATTTTCTTTCGATAAAAATATTGTTTTCGGTGTTGCTTTACTTTTGTTTATGTCTTCTTCTCAGCTTTGTCTTCCAGCTGGCCTCACTGAGTGTGCCTCTGATAAGCAGCTTCCATCCAGGGTGGACACACTTCTTCCCTGCTCTGCTGAGGCCCTGACCACGACACCAGGGCCTGCCAGCACTGCCAGGACTTCAACCTGGCCTCTCGGAGACACCGTTTGAAGACCCTCCAGAGCTTTTGCTGCAGCAGAGTTAGCTGCGATGGAGAAGGGCTTCAGGCCTAAAGTTCCTCTTCTTCCCAGCCTCTGGGATGTTGACTTCTTCTTCTGCCCAGAAGAAGTCCACAGGAAGCATAAGCATCAGGACCATCCTCAGTCAGCTTTCCGCTCTCAGTCACCGCATAAGCTGACGTCCTCTTCCGGGTCTTCCTCCTGCTGGAGGTTGGCCCCTCCACCTTCAGCAGCCCTTTCCCTTTCAGGCTTGCCAGTCTCACAGCTTTCAGCCCTCATCTTTGTTTTTGGTGGGGAGGCTCATAGGGCAGCAGACTTCATCACCTGCCTCCCAGCCCCTGACGCTGAGGACCATAGTTCCCACGGGTCTTCAGCCAGGCGGCTTGACCAGGGTTACCTCCTCTGGTGGTGGGTCTTTCCCCCGTTGCCCCCTGGTCTTGGCATTGCCATCGTCAGTCCCTGTTTTTGGGGTGGGTGCCTCCAGGCATGGCCTGGAGCAAGCGCTCACCTCCTACTCCAGTCAGGTGACACCTTTGCCTCCGGCACAAGGAAACTGCCCTCCACTGGTGCCTTGTTCTCCTTTGGGGCCTATGTCAGCTGTTTCACTGGACCGGTGTCAGTCATCACTTGTTAGGCCGATGCCCACTCCATTGCCTGCACCGACTACACCTCAGCTGTCATCACCTCCACCTCAGCCTGCGCCACAACCCACATCAGCTGGTCCTTTAGGAAATCCCCAGCTGGCACCTGAGGAACAGATGCCAGAGTACCTAATGCCTCTGGACCCAGCAGCAGGGTACCTGATGTCTCCATGCCCGATACCAGGGCACCCAGTGCCTCCTCGTCTACCAACACATCAGCACCCACCTCCTCAGTATCCTTGCAGCACATAATCCACCTCCTCTGGTGGATTATAATGCTCTGTTCTCAACCTGGTAGGCTTTTATGAAGGATAAGGATACCCCCAGTAGGCTCGCTGCTCCTCCACCTCGGGACCCTCCATAGGACACTGACCGGGCAGGACCTAGCCATCCCTGGTCTCCATGGTCTTCTATCGGTCGTAAAGACTGATATAGGGAGGAATGTTGCCTGCCCCCGCCAATCCCAGAGAGTGACTAATCCAGGGAGGATTCCTCCTCTTCCTCTTCAGAGGCCTCAGAGGATTCCAGGGGCCCGTTCTGTTGATACTGAGCCCCCAAGGAGACTCTCAGGTGTCTCCCAGACGATCCTTCCTTTTTGGACGTGATGTGGCACAGACAGTCCCTAATGGGATCAGAAACAGAGGAGTTAGATCCTGAACTCCGGTGCCTGGCTATCTACCTCCGAAAAAAGAAGGCCCTCCCTCTGGTAGTGCCTGCCTTCATCAACTTGTATGAGGATGTCACTGCGATGACTGGAAGCATCCTTCTTCCACCCTGCTTTGGCCAAGAATGCCAACTGCTTTTATCACACACCAGAGGGTAAACTCTACTTGGTCGGTCAGGCAGCCAGAGGTGGTCCGTATGGTCATGAATACAGCCGTGTGACACACCAAGAACCCAGGCACCTCAGCACCCACCCTCCTGACAAGGAATCTCACCAAATTGAGCAGTTTGGCAAGTGAGTCTATGCTTCTGCCACTCTGGCCATCTGGACTCAGAATTACCTGGCCCATATGGTACAGTGCTAAAATTCCCTATGGGACAAGGCCAGGGACCTGGTGCAGGCCCTTCCGAGGACTCACAAAAGCCCAATTGGTCCAGCTTCTAATTCTGGCTCGGACATGGGCAACCACTTGCTAAGAGTGGCCTACAATACTGTCTATGCAGCAGGGCTTGCTACAGGATTCTGCATCCGGCATCACTCCTGGCTCTTGGTGTCAGGGTTTGCCCTGATGTTCAGGCTAAAATCCTGGGCGCCCCTTTTCAGGGTTCAGTCCTATTCGGAGGAGATGCCCAGGATGTCATGTCCCATCTCCAGGAGTTGGGTAAGGCCTTATTGTCAGTACATTCCATGTAGATTTCACAGCCAGGTCCTCCCAATGTCAGTATTTTGCGGAACCCCAAACAGCAGTCCAAGGGCCAGCAGCGAAAGATACATTAAGCACAAGGCTTCCACCCAGACAGCTGGAGCTTCCACCGAGGGCTCCCAGAGCATCCCTAGATGCTCTGCCCACCCCTGGTTCCACAGCCCGACTGCTTGACTTCCCCCCTTCCCTCCTTCAGCAGTGGCTTTAGGGGAGACGGTAGGGGTTGCTTTTCCCTGTACCTAGAGAGGAGGTGCACCATGACTTCAGATCAGTGGGTGCTTCAGATCACCAAAAGGGATCACACCCTCAAATTTCTAGAGATTCCCCAAAAGCCCTCCTTGCACTCTCATTACCCTCAGGCCCACATTGCCATCATCCAGGATGAGATTCAGGTGCTCCTGCGCAAAGGGCCATAGAACCAGTTCCTCTGTCTCAAAGAGGAAGGGTTCCACTCCCACTTCTTTCTAGTCCCCAGAGGCAGGGGACTTGAGACCGATTCTTGATCTCAGTCACCTAAACCTCTACAAAAGTACAAGCGGTTCAGGATGGTCATTCTACAAGGATATTGCTCCCCTTCACCAGAGGGACAGGCTATATTCACTGGACATGCAGGATGCCTAACTCCATAATGTGGTTTCTCTTCCCACCACTGATTCCTCCAATTTTGCTTTCAGGGGACCACTTTAAGTTTCAGGCTTCTCATTTTGCCTTTCCTCTTCTCCCCAAGTCTTCACCAAGTGCCTTGCAGTGGTGGCTGCGGCTCTTCTGAGAATGGGCTTCTATCTCTTCCCCTATCTAGACGATTGGCTGTTGACAGCTTGTTCCAGGGCTAATTCGGACCCTGGAGTCCACCTCTGAATTATTCCAAGTCCTGGGGATTACTCTCAACCTGCCCAAGTCTTGTCTCTTGCCAAGCCAGCACCTCCAGTATATAGGGGCAGTCCTAGACTCATCCCAGGGCAAAGCCTTCCTGCACAGAACAGGGAGGAATGTCTGACAGCACAGGCTCGGCTGTTATCCTTCTCCCATCCGGTTCCAGCCAGATCTTTCCTTCACCTGTTGGGGCACATGGCAGTGGCTGTAGCTACAGATCTTCCTGGAGTAAGTCTCCATCACTCATTCACACTAGTCAGTGAGATAGCACTGGAGGCACTAGACCAGCGGGGCCAACATTTTTCAGAAGGGTCGGCGCCGAGACAGGACCACGCATGCGGCGGGACCGTGAGACTAGCTCACGCCTGTGTACATTATCTTGGTGTTGACCCTCCATCCGCCTCAGTTCCTTTGTCCTGCCATCAGGTGCACTTTGATGTCGATGTCTCTTGTCTGCGGTCAGAGTTTTCTTCTCTCGACAGCAGCTTTTAGTGTTTAATTTAACATTTTAGTAGTAGTAATTTCTTATTTTATGAACAAGGAAAGAAGATTATGAAGAAAATGAAATTCTCACCTGCCATCAATGGAGTTGTCCTTAGATGGTAGTGGTGTGAGAGAAGACGTTTGAAAGTTGTTATGGCAGAGGGGCTGTGTCGGTCCGCTGCCCTTTGATAAATTGGAGGGTCTGACTATGGACAGTTCTGTGCTCGGGGGGCAGTCCACTGAAGCACAAATTAGTGGTTCCAGGGATCTGGCTCCGCTTATCCTCGAGCTCTTCTTCCTCGTTGAGGGAAGAAGAATCAGTGCCACTAGAGGTTGCCCTCTGGTACGTCTGCACGAGGATTGTTTGTCGGGAGGGGCAATAGGCCTGAATTGACTTTGATGGGTTCCCCTTGGCCCCACTCCTAACGGCTGCATTCTTCGACTCTGGACTCAAATCTCTGTCCTCGTTGGTGCTCCGGTGAGCAGTTTCACCTCTGGGCCGCTCCTGTGGAGCAGGGGGTTTGACTTTATCCAGTTTTCAAGGCCAGTGTTCCTGATTTCGGGGCCTCCGCTCCTTAGAGCCACTGGACCGGAGCTGGGTCGATTGGATCACGATGAGTGCAGTGCCCTCTTGGTGCCTTCACCATCATGTCAATCCCCCGTGCCTACCCCCTTCTCTTTTTCCATGCAGGGGCGGCACAGGCACCACCTTTTTCCTTTTCCCCATCTTCTCAGGATTCTCCATTGACATTTTCTACAGTGGTGTTTTCCTGGCACTGTGCCGATGCCATGGGTGGTGCTGCAGGTCCAGCGCCATGCTGCTGGTTTTGGCATCGGTGCGTGAAGCAGCACCACTGGTGTTTGGAGTCGGTGCCAAAGTCGGCACCATGTTTCCGGTGCCATCACTCTGTGTGGCGCTGAATTGGTGCTATTGTTGCTGCTGCCATTGGTTGCAGGTGCCGCTGGCAGTACCATGGGTGTCTTGCGGTACCATGGATGCCCGTGAGCACCAGCGGTGGTGCCAACACCCACAGGTGCGCGAAAAGTGCTGGGCACCACGGGTGGCACTGGGCACCCATGGCGCCACGGGTGCCGCCAGGTGCCATTGCTGCCATGGGTACCATTGGTGCCTTTTGGTGCCATTGCTGCCATGGGTGCCGGGGTACCTGCGGGTGCCCTGGGTGTCACCAGGTTGGCATAGGGACTGCTTGGTGCCCTCCTGTGCCTCGGTGATGCTGTAGGTGGCACTGCTGGTGTTTGGGCGGTGCCGTTGGTCGGCACCGTGGTCGGCTACTATCGTCGGCACTGTCGTTCTGTCGCGGCGCCGTGGGTGCTGTTTTGCTGCCTTTGGTTGCTGCCACTGCTGGCGGTGCTGTGGGGTCTCGATTGCTGGGGACACCCGATTGCCACCGGGCAGCGGTGCGGGCACCATGGGTGCCATGAGGTCTATGGGTGTCATGGGTGCCACAGGTATCATGGTGCCATGAGTCCATGGGTGTCATGTGTGCCATGGTACCATGGGTGCCACAAGTATCATTGGTGTCATGGGTACCCTCGGGTGCCATCACTGCCATGGGTACCGTGGTACCATGGATGTCGGGGTACCCTCTGGTGCCATTACTGCTGTGGGTGCTGGGGGAACCTGTGAGTGCCCTTGGGTGTGACCCAGTTTGGCATAGGCACTTTTGGTGCCCTCCTGTGCCTTGAGTGATGCTGGTGCCGCAGGGGTGCCAGTTGGTGCTGTCCGGCAGAACTAGTGACGGATTTCCTTTTGCAGACCTCTTCTTCCACGGGACTTGTGGCAAGATGTTTCCACAGAATGAAGTCCTGTTCTGTGGATTATTTTTCCACACATCTTAGTGAGTGGCGGTCTGCATGGGATCTTGTGACATGCAGCAGTTTTCTGCTGATGGAACTCTTCTGTACTGTTCTGCCAGCAGAATCGCTCATTCTGCTCAGCACTTTCTCGACTCCCTACATGGTGCCAAGCTCCTCGATATCCTTCCTGGTGGCGGAGTCTCTAGTACCTCTGACCTAGACCTCCCTTAGGGGTCCTTCTGGGGTAGAAGTGCATCTAGATGAGTCTCTCCCTGTCCTTCTGGTCAGTGATACAGCGGATGACTCATTTTATATACTGAAGGGCATGCCTTCTCTATCATCAGAGTCCATGACAGAAGTTCTTTTCAGCAGTTCCTCAGTAGTGGGGTCCACCATAGTATTCAGACTGCATCCATGGACCATACACCTCTACGTCTAGACTCTTTCAGTTGTCAAGACGATTACACTGTGTGGAACATTCTAATTCAATGGTGGAGCAGCATGGACTCTTCCGCTCCTTTGATAGGGTGTATAACCCCTTCTGATACTGCCCTTCAGTGGCTTCTTCGGCACAGGTGGTTAACATCTCTTCAGCTGTGATTATTAGTCCAGTCACGATTTCAGTTATGGATGCTCAGGCTCCTCCTGCCCCTCAAAGGAATGACATCTTCGTCATTTTTGTATCGGGCAATCCCTGCTAGATAGCAGCCTGAAACCTTGTCAGGCTCGGACTAATGGTTTAAAAAAAAAAAGTTAAAATTATCACAGCACAGGGCCAAGCTGAAATTACCCAATACCACACTTTTGGATCTGGTCAGGTTCTGCCTCAGGCCCTGAGGCGGTCGTCTCTAAAAGTACAGTAGAGTACCTGATTTCTTCTACCAATCCAGTGGAGGTATGAGTCATCTCTTTTCTCCAAGAGAGATTTCTCTTATTCTGAGATATTTCCTAAACCTAGACGACTGCCCAGTCTGTTGGTCCCCTTTTTTTTTTTTTCATAAGGCTTTCTTCTCTTTATCAGAGCCTCGCAGCAACAGAAATGACTCTCCAGCGAGTCGGAACTCAGGTTCCTACTTCCTTGCTTGCTTCCAGCTAACAGACGATACATGCCCTTCTTGATGTGAGGTCAAGTAGTTCTTTTCTGAGATGATTCTCAAATATTCACACCTTCAGTTCCTCAAGACTGGTTCTGTGCCATTGGGCCACTAATCTATCCTCTCCGAGTCGTGACAGAGCTGTGAGGTTTGTTTTTCTGCAAAGCAAACTAGAGTCCTTCTACTGCCTTCAGGGAGGCTGGAGTGAGTAGTGCCTCACCGCATAGAGTCACTTCTGCTGCTATTCGGTCACTTTCAGCAGAATGGGTTAGCCCTAACTTGGTCCTGCTTTGTCCCTCCTCGGCCATCTGCCTCTATTTGCCTTGGAAATCCAGACCCTGTTTTTTCTGTCTGAATGTCTTTCCGCAATGGACACGTCCTCCTGTACACTTTTCCTTTTTTCCCTGCATTCAGAGACTGCTACTACAGGTGTACACACAGGGGCAGGATGATTTCTTTTTGTAATATGAAGTGGGTAGGATCTGGTTCTACTAGACCACCACAAGAGGCTTCTAAAGTCGTGCTTTGGCCTTACATCAGGAAGGTTTCAGTCACTAAGTGGAAACAATTTTCCTTGATGGGCTAACCCCACCTGGACCTTCTTTGCTAACCAAGTAAGGGGTTCAAGTGTTCGCGACCTGTTGCTTGCAGGTCAGCCATACTTGGTAGTGGGGTTTCCATCTGCTTTTCGGGTCTACCCTGAACTAGTAGACTTTACCTCTGGCTCTTTCAGCTCGGCGTCCTTTTATGTTAGATTAGTACATGTCTTTGACACTATTAATTTTGATCCTATACCAAATTGTGAGGCTGAGTTCTCGCTGCTCTCCTAGAGTGGTTGTGGCTTCCTGACAGAGTTTCATTTTGTGTCCATTGCAGTCGTCTCCAAAGTGGCGAGTTACAGCTCAAGCACTTATCTTGTAAGCACTATATTCTAGATGCTCTTTCCAAGACATCTCTTTTTATTAGCAGGACAGTTCTTGGTCTTCCTTTCTGAGTGAACCCTATCTCCTCCACCCTAATCAGGGTTGTTGGTTTTTAGCTCGGTACTCTCCCACTAGTGTGAATGAGTGGTGGAGACTTAGTCCAGGAAAATATGGAAATTACATACTTACCGTAATTATTGATCTTCTTAGACAGTCTCCATCACTCATTCACACGCCCGCCCACCATCCCCTGGGTTCACTCATTTTCTTTCCTGGTCTTCATGATCCTATGGTTCAGGCTGTGAAGACTTTGTTCTTTGACCCTTCTTGCAAGGGCTGTCTGGCCCCTCTCATCGTGGGGCAGTCGTCGCTACAGGTCAAGTCAGCTCTGCAGACTACCCAGGATCTACTCAGCTGGGGTTTCTTCTTAGTCTTTCAAAGTATGTCCTCGAACCAGTTCAGCTTCTCACCTTTATAGGCATAGAGTTGGACACTGTACAAGCAAAAGCTTTCCTTCCCCTGGCAAGGGTGAAGGCCCTGGTAGATCTCGCTTCATCCTTTCGACCTCAGGTCTCCCGTCCAGCAAGACATTTCCTCCAGCTTCTGGGCCATATGGCAGCTTCCACTGCAGTGGTGCAGGGAGCAAGATTCCAGATGAGGGACATTCAGTTTCACCTAAGGTCCTCCTGGGCTCAAAAGAAGGATTCACTTACCAAACTAATTCCAGTGACTCAGACTGTAGTCCAAGCTCTCCAGTGGTGGCTGGACCAGGACAACCTCAGACAAGGGTTCCATTTCTCCTCAAGTCCCATCAGTAGTTCTAACTATGGATGCCTCCCTCCTAGGTTGGGGAACCCACCTGGGAGCCCCTGACAGCTAAGGGGTCTGGTCTCCACTGGAGTCTCTCCTTCATATCAATCTCCTGGAACTCAGGGCAGTCTTCCTACCCTTGAGAGCTTTTCAGATTCAGTCAGGGCAAAGTGGTCCAGGTCAGAACAGACAATATCACCACACTGTGGTACATCAACAAACAAGGAGGCACTCGGTCCTCAGCCTTGTGCACGGAAGCCATGAAACTGTAGTCTCTGGCCTATTCTCTTCAGACTTCCCTAGTAGCAGTTCAACTTCCAGGGAAGGACAGTGTACTGGTAGATGCTCTGAGCAGAATATCCCAGGGACATCACGAATGGTCCCTGAATCCCCTCATACTGCAGATCATCTTCTCCAGATGAGGCACTCCAGAGATGGATCTCTTTGCAGCCCCGGACAATCACCAACTCCCTCTTTTCTGTTGCAGACCTCCACTCCTGGGAACTGTACTCCAGGATGCCCTGATTTTGGATTGGAAGGGCAGGTTCCTCTATGCCTTCCCTCCATTCCCTCTGCTGTTTAGAGTACTGATCAAGATCAGAACTCAGCCTTGCACAGTGATTCTAGTGGCTCCAGACTGGGCCAGACAGCCTTGGTACCCTCTGCTCCTGTCTCTTCCCAAGAGACACAATCTTCAGTCCTCTTCCCAGGGGAGGATCTGGTATCTCGATCTCCAGTCTCTCAATCTCAAGGTCTGGCTCTTGAGGAGCTAGAATATGCAGACCTGCATCTTTCTCAGGCAGTCATGGATATCCTGAAGATTTACAGGAAACCATCTACTAGAAAGACTTATGATTGCAAATGGAAGAGGTTTACCATTTGGTGTACTCGGAAAGGCATTGTCCCTGATTCTGCAGGCATCTCCATGGCCTTAGATTATCTGGTTCACCTCAATAGGCTAGGCCTTAGGCCTGCAACCCTAAAGGTTCACCTAGCTGCAGTTTCTGCTTTCCTTTCAGCAGGGAGGGGTTCTTCCGTGGCCTCTCATCATGTGTTTAAAAAGTACTTCAATGGTCTGATTCATACAAACCCTCTATTTAGAGAACCGATCCATACTTGGGATCTTAATGTCTATTGCACAGCTTATGCAGCCCCTTCGAACCCATGGCTTCGGCTGAGCTGAAATACTTGACCTGGAAAATCGTGTTCCTGGTAGCCATTACTTCGGCCAGGAGGATTAGTGAATTACAGGCCTTGTCAGTAGAACATGACTTCATATCCTTCCATAGGGATAAAGAGTCCTAAGAACCAATAGGAGGTTCTTGTCCAAGGTGGTATCGGATTTTCATCTGAACCAATCTATATCTCTCCCTGTGTTTTTCACTGACTTTTCTTCTTCAGGAGAAAGAAGATTACACAGTTTGGATGTTAAAAGGGCTCTTAGCTACTACATAGAGCATACTAAGGCACACAGAAATGACTATTTTCAATTGTTTCTCACTTATGGTGAAGTGGGAAGGGTTAAGCCTGCCACTAAAAGAACTATTGCCAGGTGGATTGTTTCTTGTATACAATTCTGTAATGACAAATTGGGTAGGACACCCCTTCAGGCCTGAGGGCTCACTTCCGACTAGGGGTATAGCTGCTTCTCTAGCTGTGGCCAGAGATATATCCTTGTTAGAGATCTGTAAAGCAGCCACCTGGAAAACAGTACATACATTCACCAAGCATTACTCCCTGGACATCCAAGCTAGGAGTGATGCTAGGTTTGGTACAGCAGTACTGCAGAGTCTGTTCCCAAAGTAGATTCTGCATTCCCTCCTCCATAGGGAACTGCTTGGTGGTCTGCATTATGTCAGAATACAGCAAGACTTCATGTTGTTTGAAGAAAAAATTACTCACCATAGTAATGTTGTTTCTTCTAATGGAGTCTTGCTGTGTTCTGACCTCCACCACCCCCGCCTCCCCTCTCAGAACCTAGTTTTTGGGAAGTGGGCTGGCAGGTACAGTGTTGCACCTCAGGGGTGTACCTTGTATCCTCCATCCAGGGTGGGGTAGCTGTTATTGCTTCTTTCTTGTGTTTTTATGGTTAAATATTGTCACTACCTTTCCTTCTTGTGTTCTTGACTTGAATCTTTTTGGACCCAAAAATACTTTGCCCTTTGGCTATATGTTTTAACAATTTCCATACTTTTGTACTTAGTTAGTTAGTTTGCTCGTAAGAATCTGATGGTTACACTGGGAAGCACCACAGACAGAGGTTTGAAAACCGAGCTCGAGCTCAACGTTCTATGCTTCTGCGTAGAGTTAACTCTTTCTTCTCCGGGACAGTTCAAGTGCTGGGGCTAACTGCATTATGTCAGAATACAGCAAGACTCCATTAGAAGAAACAACATTAAAATGGTGAGTAATTTTTTCTTAGAGTCCCTCAGTGGGTGCTTCGGGTTCAGTGTGACCAATGCACCGATGACTTGGATGAGCCTGTGCTAGTTTCCAATACAGTGAGACAGACCATGAAGTGGTGGCAGAACCCCTCCAGTCTCCTCAAGGGGGTTCTTCTCTGACCAGAATACCCACAGCAGATCCTCGCTACGGATGCCTCGGGCCTGGGCTGGGGTGCCCATTTGGCTGACTGTCAGACTTGGGGGATTTGGTTCGAGTTGGAGCAGCATCTTCACATCAGTGTGTTGGAGATGCAGGCATTCCTTTATGCCATGCAGTCCTTCCAGACCCACCTTCTTCCAGGCCTGCTCCTAAAACGGACAGACAACATGTCTGTAGTCTGCTACATCAACAAGCAGGAGGACACACTCCTACCCCCTTTGCACAGAAGCCATGAGGTTCTGGTATTGGGCCATAAGGCACAACCTGGAACTATCTGTCATACATGTTCCAGGTGTCCAAAATGTCCTGGCTGACAGCCTGAGCAGATCTAGGTCAAGGGCCCACGAGTGGGAGCTGCTATCCTCTGTGGTCGAGGACCTCTTCGGCAGGTGGGGTCATCCAGAGTTGGACCTTTTTGCGTACTCAGTAAACTCAAAACTGCCCAATTTCTGTTCACTGAGATCCAGGGCCAGGTGTTTTCTAGAAGCAGCGTGTTGTCCCTCTGTTGGTAAGAGAGGTTTCTGTATGCCTTCCCTCCCTTTCCACTTTGCAGAGGGTACTCCTCAACCTTCAGTCAGAAGGGATGGAGGCGATCCTCATAATGCCCTACTGGCTGCGTTGAATATGGTTTACCCTACTGCAGCAACTGGCAATAGAGTCTCCAATTCCCTTGCCTCTGTGCTCCAACTTGCTCTCCCAGGAGCAGGGCATTCTGGTCCATCCTGACCGCAAGTCGCTGCATCTTCTTGCGTGGCTCCTGCAGTCTTAGCTATTGCCCGCTTCGGAGTTTCTTTCCGGGTGACAGATGTCCTGGTGGCCACCAGGAAACCTTTCATTAGGGCTACCTATGCCATGAAGTGGAAGCACTTCTCCATCTGGGCCACCGTTCGGCACTTGGATCCCTTCACCTGTCTGGCGAACCTCATTCTGGAGTACCTCCTGTCCCTTTCAGAGTCAGGCCTAGGATACTCATTACTTAAGGTGCACCTTTCCACCATCTCTGCATAACATACACCTACTGAGGGCAAGGCTTGTGCCCAGCTGGAACTTCCCCACACTTTCTTGTGGGATATTTTGCATTTGAAACCACCCATTAGGGATCCTGTCCCACCATGGAATCTTCTTTTTATGTTGGAAAAGCTCACTTATCCTCCCTTTGAGACAGCCGTAAGCTGTGAACTACGTTTACTGTCATGGAAAGCATTGTTTTTGGTTGCCGTTACTTCTGCTTGGAGGATTTCCGAGCTTCAGGCTCTGATTGGTTCTCCACAAAGACATTGTGTCTTTGTGTACCAATCCTAAGTTTCTGCCTAAGGTGGTGTCTGAGTTTATGTTAAATCAATCCATCCACCTGCCTGTTTATTTTCCTGAGTATTCTAATGAGGTGAAGGTCCTGCTTCATACTTTGGATGTTCATCGGGTGCTCCGGTACTATTTGGACCGCACCCGCTCTGTTAGAAAAACTGATCAGTTTGTTTCATTTGCCCCTAGGAGAGAAGGGGCTCCTGTCTCCAAACAATGTTTGTCTAAGTGGTTAGCTAATTGTATTCTTTACTGCTACAAGTGTGACAAGCCTTTGCCAGGACTGGTCAAAGGCCACTCAACCAGAGGCATAGCTGCTTAAGTAGCTTCATTCAAAAATGTGCCCGCTGCAGACATTTGCATGGCTGCCACTTGGAGTGCCGTCCATACCTTCATCAAGCACCAGTCTGGACATTGCCTCTCGATGCAGAGCCAACTTCTAACTTGCTGTCCTTTAGGGCCTTCTTTCATAATTGTCCTCTAACTGATTCCTTTCCTCATCCCTGCCGGCCAGGTCAGTTCTGGTACTGCTTGGGACTCGTTCTACTAGTGTTGCCTGCTGCAAGCCTCTTGAAGTAAGATAGTAGTACAGTTATGTAAGAACTACCATGACATAAGAGCTCGAGAGGAACTCTTGCAGCAGGCGCTGCTTTCCTTCTTCCTTCCCCGATTGCTGCTTCTCCTTCTCTGCTTTCCTCAGCTCTGAGGAACCACCTGTGTTCTCCTTCTTCTAACTGTGCCAGGTCTCATGGAGAACCAATGTTGGTCTGGGGACCATGCCTTTTATAGGATAGGCCGACGTCAGCATGTTGATGCTGGTGGGGGAGGGAGGTGTCCCTGTTGTAGACTGCTAGCTAGAAGTTCTCCATGGGGTCCCAAGTCCTGACAGCTTCAGTCATACCAGTTTTGCCTGCTGCAAGAGCTCCTTTCAAAGATCTGCTGTTACGGTAAGTTCCTATGTAACTGTACTTTCCTTCAGTGTTGTCTCCATAAGCTTTCCTACTATGGAGTTCAGACTGATCGGTCTGTAATTGCCAGGGTCATCCCTTGGCCCAGTTTTGTGGAGCAAAACCATGTGTACTGTTATGCAGTCTTAAAAGTACCTCCCCAACACCAGTAAGTTGTTAAACAGGTCTGTCAGGGGCCTGCTATCACATCTGCCAATTCCCTCAGCACCCTTGGATGTATCATCGGAGTCCGGGACTTGTCCATTTTCTGGGCCTCAAACCTTCCTTACCCTATCCTCACCACATTCCTTGCTTCCCTTGAGACATCAGACCATCCTTTTTCCTGGTGAAGACTGAGCAAAAATACATATTTAGTACATCTGCCTTCTCTATACCGCCCTGCCCCCCACAAACACACTTTTTAGCTTGACAGTCCCATCCTCCTGTGGAAAAAAAGCCAAAATAATGTTTGTGCTCAGATGGACTGTGGTTTGTCCTTTGGGGTTGTTGCAGGGTGCTGCTAGCAGGGTTTAAATGTAAATTAGAAAGTTATCTAACCTTAGAAGAGGTAAAGCATTTCCTTGCAGAACTACTTGAAAAAGATAGGCAGGAGACCATGTATTTTCTAACCATACGTATTACTTTATACTAATACTAATCTTATAAGATTAATCTAATAATAATTAAGATTAACAATACTGTACTAATAATGATGTATTAATAAGTATTAATAAGTATAATTAAATATAGCATAAAGTATGGGTCGGTGTGTGTAATGAGAAGTTTACACGCACCTAAGGGGTTTATGAATAGCATCTAACCACGAGGATGTGTGTAAATTTCGAGTTTACACACACCGACCAATATTTTATTTTATATAATTGCTGGGTTTTACTTTTTCGCCTCAGCAGTTATATAAAATAAATATATGTTCCTGGTGGGCATAGTCCAGCTACGTTTTAGTGAGCAGTCCACGGTCAGCTGTATTTATTTATTTAGAAGTTTTTTTGCAAGTCACAGGCTTTTTTTGAAAAACAAAAACAAGTGATTTTCTGTTTAAAATAACTTCCCGCTGAGTCCCAGTGGCGTTTAGTGTCCAGGGAAGAGAAGGCAGTCAGCGGTGGCGTCAAGAGTGCATGCACATGCCCATGAGAAACCATCGTGTGTTTACTGTAATGAACACTGCTTTATTACGGCAAATTATGCCATGGATTCCTTTGGGGAAAAAGGGAAGCCTATTAATTATTAATGTATTATTAATAATGTATTAATTATCTAATGTATTATTAATGTTTTATTATTAATAATGTATCTAATCTAAGTATCTAATAAGTAAGTTTAGTAATCCTAATAATTGTACTAGGAATAACCAGGGAACTAGATCAGGGTGGAGCGGTGGATGTGGCCTACTTAGATTTCAGTAAGGCCTTCAACACCATTCCACATAGGAGACTCATAAACAAGCTGGGCAGCCTAGGAGTGGGACTAAAAGTGGTGAACTAGGTAAGAAATTAGTTGGAGGATAGGTGACAGAGGGTAGTGGTAAATGGAGTTCACTCCGAGGAAGGGACGGTGACTAGCAGGGTGCTGCAAGGTTCAGTACTGGGACCAGTCCTTTTTAATATCTTCGTAAGCGACATTGCAGAGGGACTAGAAGGAAAGGTATGTATTTTTGCAGATGACACAAAAATCTGCAATACAGTGGACACTCCAGGGTGTGTGGAAAAAATGAATAGAGCTCTAAGTAAGCTTGAGGAGTGGTCTAGAAAGTGGCAACTAAGTTTCAGTGCAAAACAATGCAAAATCATGCACTTGTGGTGTAGAAACCCAGGGTCAGAATACAAAATGAGGGGAGTGGTGCTGTTGACCACCAAACAGGAAAGAGACCTGGGTGTTGTTATATCTGATGACTTAAAGGTGGTCAGGCAGTGTGACAAGGCAGTGGGGAGAGCAAATGGGATACTAGGGTGCATAGGGAGGGCCTTCACCAGCAGAAAAGCGAGGTGGTGATACCTCTGTATTAATCTCTGGTGAGACCCCGCCTAGAGTTCTGTGTCCAGTTCTGGAGTCCTCATCTTCAAAAGGACATAGAAAGAATTGAGGCAGTCCAGAAGAGGGCAATTAAAATGGTGCGGGATCTGCATCAAAAACCCTATGAGGAGAGACTGAAGGACCTCAGTATGTACAGACTGGAGGAAGGGCAGGAGAGGGGGGATATGATAGAAACTTTAAAATATCTCAAGGATATAAATAAGGTTCAAGAGGGAAGCCTTTTTCAGAGAAAAGGATGTACAAGAACAAGGGGTCATGCGATGAAGCTGGAGTGTGGTAGAATCAGGGGAAATGTAAGGAAACACTTCTTCACAGAGGGGGTGGTGGATGCCTGGAAAAGCCTTCCTGAGAAGGTGGTGGGAGCAAAAACTGTAATGGGATATAAGAAGACATGGGATAAGTATAAGGGAACCTTAGAAACAAGGAAAGGGGTTAAAGCCAGAGATCAAGTAGGGTCTACGGTGTGACAGTGGGTAAGGAACATGGGTAGGCCAAGCGGTCCTTATCTGCCATCAAATTCTATGTTTCTTTGTTTTTACTGACAGTATCAAGTCGTTTTACAACACAGTGCAGGAAATTGACACAGCCATTCTTAACTGTTCGTAGTTGGTCTGTTCTTCATGGCTCAGTTGCCTACATTCCAGTACACACTCTTTGTTCCAGTTCTGTGTGTAGAGAATTGTTAGCAGCCTTAGAAAGTAATCATGCTGCTTTTCCTTATTTACTTGTTGTAACAGTGAAGTTAGTATGTGGTGCCATTCAAAATTTCATTTCAAACAACATGAAGTCTTGCTATATTATGACATATGCAGTATAACCCCAGGTTAGAACTGCTCCGGAGGTGAAAAGTTAACTTCCATGCAGGGCATGGAATCTTGTATGATCGTTGAACACTCTGTCTGTTGAAGCTCAAACTTAAACTGTCAGATTCTTTACTCCTCTCACTGAACAGTCGCTCCAGAGATTCCTCCTGCTGCTCGGTTTGTTTGTCGGTTTTAAAGTGTAATTCTCGGTTTATTTTACCAAAATTTAACCATCAATCGTCAGTTCAAGCTCTGTCTGTGGTATTGTAAGTAATAGATAAGCTTACTTTTTATTTTTCTTCTGTGTGGAACTTGTAACGCGTCTTTTCGGTTCGGTTTGAACCGATCAGAAGGTTTAAAATTACTTTCTAGCCCTTTAGAGTGCGGTTCCAGTTCTTATCGGTTCTAAAAAATGGATTTCATTACGCTTTTTTCCACGACCCTGACACGTGTTGGGAACTGATAAGAGAGTCTTGCTTGTGGATTGCCGTTAATGGGCAAGTTTTGTTAGGCTGGCACTATGTCTGAGAAACCCAAAGAAAAACCGGACCCACTGGGTTTCAGCACTGTGGCCTCTGTGGGGAAGCCTTTGCCAAGGCTGACCCACACCATATGTATATTGTCTGGGTTTGACCACCTCAATGCAGACTGCCAGATTTGTAAAAATGTTCCTACTGCCACCGTGGAAAAAGAGTTGGTAGGCTCAGGAAGGGAGGCAAAAGTCCGCTGACCGGATGGCCAGCCGGTTCGGTTCAGATCGAACCTGAGGGAGTGCCCTCTGACCAGGGCAATGCTTCCTCGGCAACGAAGAGCCAGCTCTGAGGCAGTTCCAACTAAAAGGGCTAGAAGGTCAGCTAGTTTGGGGCCAAAGTTCTTTCTCCAACGCATGAGGAAATAGCCAAAGCTATTCAGATTGTCCAGTCTCTTTCCCAGTCCCGTCTCGAACCGGCACCATTGGGCAGCGCCTGGTTCGGTCGAAATTCCTTGGTTCAAAATTATGATTTTGAAAGATTTTTATGAACCAGGGAAGGGAGGAGGGGTACTGAGGAGAGTGAGTGTGTTTTGACAGTCTGGATGTGCCCATTGAACGGACATCTCTCCTGACAGACCTTCAGAGTATCCTCCCAGGCTATCTGAGTCCCCTCTCATTTTTGTTTTACAAGAAAGTTGCTGACCTCTGCAACTCCCTGTTGAGGAAGCTGTTGATGATCAAGAGGAGCCTGATTTTGTGGAAATGATGGATATTCCAGAGTCTAGGAGACGGTCTATTCCCTTGCATAAATCTTTTAGGAAACAGACAGTAAAAATTCTGAAAACTCCTCATTCTATCCTCCCTGGATAAAAGGATGGACAAGAGGTATGCTTTATCAGGCTCTGATACGGAGTTTCTATCTCAGCAGTGCAGCCATGTGGGAGTAGTGCAGGCTGCAGCCTGTGACAAGGCTAATATTCTTCTAGCCTCTCACCCTCCTGAAAAGGATTCCAGGAGGATGGATGCCATGGCAAAAAAGCAGTACATGGCAGCATCTTTGGGACTCAGACAGGCAAATGATATGGCTTCATGGCTAGGTACCAGAAATCCAGGTGGGATACTGTCCTGGCCTTAGCAAAACAGGCCCCTGAACAGCTTGCCAGGGAGCTGGAGCAGGTAGCTGCGGATGGTATTGAGGCATCCAAGGTGCAATTTCATGCTGCTGTAGACTCTAATGATGTTTCATCTAGAGTTATGGCTACATCTGTGTCTCTTAGCAGAATGGCCTGGCTCAGATGTACTGCCCTGTCTGGGGATACCCAGTCTAAGGCTATGGTTTTCCTGTTGTGGAAAATTCTCTGTTTGGGGAGCAGACAGAGAATTATATGAAGAAAATGGATGAGTATAGGACCACCTATAGGAGTGCACAGGCCAAAGAAAGGCAAGTCACTCCTCAAAGGCAGCATGTCAGGGGCAGGGCAGGCCTTTTCATGAGCCATTTACCAAGCCCAGGCCTCCTCTTCTGCTTATGCCCAGAGGGGTTCTTTAGAGGAAGGGGCAGAAGGGGTTCTAGTAAGCCTGCTTCCCCTCAACCCAAAGCCCCTGCAAAACAGGCTCCTGGACGGGCAGCCAGGGTCATCAACAATGTAGGGGCAGGCTGGCTTACTTTGTCCAGGACTGGAAGTCTTTAACATCAGACAAGTGGGTCCTGGAGGTAGTAAGCCAGGGACTGGTTCTCAGCTTCAAAAAATTTCCGAAGATGAGAGCCAGATTTTTTCCACCTGCAAACCCATCAGAGGAACTTGCCCTGGAAGCAGAAGTTTCTGCCCTCCTGGCTCTCAGAGCTGTGGAAAGGGTTCTACCCATGCACCAGGGCAAAGGGTTGTACTCCAGGTACTTCCTTACCCCAAAAAAGACAGGAGAATGGCAGCCCATTCTGGATCTCAGGTATCTAAACAAGCACCTTTTAAAACCAAAGTTCAAAATGGTGACCCTGGGGATTATTTTACCCTCTCTAAGGCCAGGGGACTGGCTAGCCTTCCTGGACCTCAAGGATGCCTACTTCCATGTTCTCATCAGAAGCTCCCATGAAAGTACCTCAGATTCAAACTGCCCTCAGGCCATTACCAGTTCAGAGCAATGCCCTTCGGCCTCTCCTCGGCTCCAAGGGTGTTCACAAAATGCCTGGCAGTAGCAGTTGCTCATTTAAGAAGGCAAAAGATTGCCATCTTCCCTTATCTGGACGACTGGCTCATTGTAGACCAGTCTCCAGAACAGGTCAAACTTCATTTGCAAGTAACCCAGCAGCAGCTGCTTACATCTCTAGGTTTCCTTCTCAATCTTCCAAAGTCAGTTCTGGAGCCTGTCCAGCTTCTCACCTTCATAGGCGCAGAACTGAACACAAAAGAAGCCAGAGCCTTCCTTCCTCTGGAGAGAGCAAGGACCCTGGTGTCTCTGGCCTCCTCTTTCACCCTGCAGGTCTCTCGACCAGCAAGGCATTTCCTACAGCTCCTGGGGCACATGGCTGCTTCTACAGCAGTAGTGCAGGGAGCGAGATTTCAGATGAGGGACATTCAGTTCCATTTGAGAGCCTTTTGGTCTCAAGGGACGGATCCCCTAACCAAATTGATTCCAGTGACTGAACCCTGATCCAGGCCCTTCAGTGGTGGCAGGATCAGAACAGTCTGAGACAGGGGGTTCCCTTCACCCCCCCAGTCTCATTCCCTGACCCTTACTACAGATGCATCCCTCCTGGGGTGGGGAGCTCACATGGGCGACCTTTCCACCCAAGGGCTGTGGTCCCCTCAGGAATCCCTGCTCCACATCAATTTGCTGGAGCTCAGAGCAATTTTTCTAGCACTTCAGGTTTCTAGGGACATGGATATGTTGTTCATCCACACTTATTGGCAGGTTCCTTGCCGCTTTAAATCTTGCCGGAAGGTCTTCAAGCTGGCTCCTCCCACCCACCCGGGTGGTAAAACTCTCGGCTCCGCCCCATGATGCCAGATCTTCCTTACCGCTTGGAAGCTCAGGTTCCCTCCTTAACGCTCTGTGTATAAGACTGGTTCCTAATCCTTCGAGTTTTCGAAAATCAAAAGTTTTTGCAAAAAAGACTTCAGTCTTCTCTCCCTCGCAGCTGCGATGGACAAATCGACTCCCGGTTTCCGGAGATGCCCCTGTGGGCAAAAGATGTCTCGGACGGATTCGCACTCCACGTGCGTCTACTGCTTAGGCCTTGAGCACGACCCGCAGGCTTGCGACCTGTGCTCTTCTTTTTCGGCCTACGTCCTCGAAGACCGTGCTGCCCGTTTACAGCTGGGGCGTCCCGAGAAAAGATTTCCTCCGGTTAAGTCTAAAGAGGCCCAGTTAGCGGTGTCCGCGGCGGCGGGCTCAGCGGATCAGCTCGAGCAGATGATCGCCCTCGAAGAGGAGGCGGCGCGGGCCGCTTCTACCTCGGCTGCGGCATTTGTCCCGCTCTCTCTCGGTGCCTCGTATTCGGCTTCTTTTAAGGAGCTTTGTCTGACCCTCTCGACGAAAGGTGAGGGTCCAACTTCTTCTGGACCTCTTTCTCGGTCCAAAAAGAGCAAAAGTAAGTCTCACCGTCGACGCTCTTGGGAGCGGGAAAGATCCCCCTCCCCTAGTTGTCGACCGTCGACGTTGACCCTCGACCGGCCACTGGCTTCCCGGTGTCCCGTCAGGCCAGTTGACCGAGACTCCGTTGTGATACGAGATTTTTCTCGACCCGTTGGACGGGTTGTCTGCTGGAGAAGCTGAGAATCCCCTCTCCCGGTTCCCGGTGGAGTTGAGGTCCCGTCAGCTCGTCTGTGCCTCCGGTTCGGACCTCGTGGAATCGTCCGAACCGAGTGCCGATTCGACACCTCCCGCACCGTCCTCAACCCTAGCGAGAGGTTCTCGGTCTCCGGGCGTCTTGAGTGGTCCAGCCGTTCCTGCCGTCATAGGCGGTCTCGGTCACCGCTCTTCCTCCTCCTCGGACGAGGGGAGGCTTCGGCGCAAGCTGCGTCGATGGTATGAGGAACTCAATGTGGCAACAGCTCCTTCTGACTGGGAATAAGCCGACCCAGTCGTCTTCCCCGGCCATTAAGTAGCTGTCACCGGAGCGGCCGAAACAACCCCTCGTTGTAGCCGAGGAGCCTGTTCCCAGGCCGGTTGTTCGGCCAATTCCAGCTGCTCCACCGATTCCGGTGGAACCTCTGCCTCCACAGCCGTTATTTGGGGCTCCGACCAAAAATTCTCGGTCGGCTCAGGGACTGCCCCATAGGCTGTCTGTCACCCTCACTCCCGATAGACCTCGGCAGGTGGAGGGTGGCTCAGGCCCGAGGCAGCTCTTTGAGGACTCTTTCGAGTCCGAGGATGATTCCTCCCTTTTCTCCAAGCGAATGGACTTGGAGTCCTCAGGAGGACAGTCAGTGGATGACAGCCCTTTGTCCTTCCTAGGATTGCTCCGGCTCATCTCGGAGTCCACCGGGATGAAGCTCGAACCCGTTTCTAAACGGGCCAGGTATCCCCTCACGGAGATTCTGGACCGAGAGGATTCCCCTACGGAGGCCTTTCCGGTGGCCGAGGCCATAGTGGATCCGGCCTTGGAGCTTTGGCAGTGCCCTGCTTCCTGCCCTGCGCCTTCGGCCAGGATGGCCAGGAAGTATGCGGTCCCTACCGGTTCCCTGTCTGGTTTAGAACACCCCTCTGCTGGGGGTTGGTTACCGACAGCGTTTTCCGGCACGCCGGGAACGCCAGGGATGTGGACAAACCTCCCGACAAGGAATCCAAGAAATTGGATTATGCCGGGCGAAAAGTCTATGCTGCGTCCTCTCTCGGCCTTCGTCAGGCCAGTTCGGCCGTCCTCATGGCACATTTTTCTCATGCCCTGTTGGGCTCCCTGGATGAGGTCGTCCCTCATCTTCCCTCGGATCTGTAGACTACGGTCAGGCAGGTGCGGGACCAGGGCAGGGCAGTGGCCAAACAGCAGCTCCAGACTGCGTTAGACATCGGGGACTCATGTGCCAGGTCTGTGGCAGCTGCAGTGGCCATGCATCGTCGGGCTTGGCTGAGGATATCCACCTTTACTTCGGATACCCAGCACAAGTTGGCGGATGTTCCCTTTTTGGGGACTGACCTTTTCGGCCCTGGGGTGGAAGGTCACCTGCAGAGGATCGAGAAGTCCAATGCTACCTTGGACTGGTCTCTTCGCCCAGAAGAACAAGGCCGTAAGCCACAGCCTAAGCCCTTTTGTCCTTCTAGCCCCGGTAGCGCTTCCCGGCCCAACGTCAGGGCCAGCAGGCTCGGGCTTGGCATCCCAAACCCAAGCTGTCGGCTTCCTCCAACAGGAAGCAGGGAGTAAGGCCCAGGAGGTCCCTTGGCCGGTCCCTCCTCCAAGCCTGCCCAGTGACAGGCTGAGGGGTGTCGCCCCATCCCCGTCACCTCACCCCTGGTTCCCCCTGTGGGGGGATGGCTCCGACACTTCCTTTCTGCCTGGTCTGTTATTACCACGGACAGGTGGGTACTGGAGGTGGTGGGAAAAGGCCTGCCTCTAGAATTCGAGCAGGCCCCGCCCTTCAGAGCCGTCGCACCTCGGGGGGCCTCGGGGTCCGCAGCCTCACTGTCAGCTCGTCGAGCCGACATCGCTCTCCTCCTCCAAAAGGAGGTGATCAGGGAGGTAGCGGACCCCCCCTCAGACCCGGGGTTTGTGTCCTGGTTCCAAAACGGACGGGGGGCTGGTGCCCCATCCTCGACCTACACGACCTGAACAAGTTCCTAAGGTCTCGAACCTTCAGGATGGTCACTCTGGCGCAGATAATACCATCTCTGGAACACGGCGTGTGGTTCTGCTCTCTAGACCTGCAGGACACGCTCTTTCACGTCCCTATCCGTCCATCACATCGGAGATTCCTTCGCTTTCGAGCGGAGGGATCCCTCTTCGAGTTCGAGCCATGCCCTTGGCCTGTCTTCAGCTCCCAGGGTCTTCACCAAATGCATTGCAGTGGTGACTTTCCTCTTGCGCCGAGGGGTCCGGGTGTCCTTACCTGGGCGATTGCTGATAGCAGCCCCTCCAGACAGGAGGTGGAGCGGTCCAGAGATCTGGCCCTCCAGGTTTGCTCTCAAGTCGGCCTTCTCATCAACGAGGCCAAGTCGAACTTGAGCAAGCAGGTGATCCCTGTTCATCGGGGCAGAGCTCGACTCTCTTTGAACCAGAGCACGGCTCCCCGGCGGACAGGGCCGAGGTTCTTACCTCCTTTGCCCAATCATTTCTGGTTGGAGCAATCGCATCTACCTGGGACTCCTGCACCTCCTGGGTCTCATGGCGGCCTGCACCAGCGTGGTCCGTTGGGCACGCTGGCACATGCGCCCCCTTCAGTGGGGACTGGCCAGCCAGTGGTCACAACGCTGCGATCCATTGGACCAGCTAGTGGTGGTGACCCAGGAGATGTGGAACGCTTTCTGTTGGTGGACCGTTCCATCTCATCTGCAGGAGGGTATCCCGTTTGTCCGCCCCGAGCCGACGGTCTTTCTATCGACCGATGCCTCTCTGATGGGTTGGGGTGCCCATCTGGGGGAACACTGGCGCCCGGCCTCTGGTCCCCTTGGAGTCCCAATGCCACATCAACCTGCTGGAGCTCCGAGCGGTCCGCCTAGCTCTCACCGCCTTTGCTCCGTTTCTTCGGGTCAAGTGGTCCGAGTCCAGACGGACAATACCACGACCATGTACTACCTAAACCGGGCGGGACATGCTCCATGCTTCTATGCAAGGAAGCTCTCCGCATTTGGTCACTCGTGCGCAGCCTGGAGGCGGATCTCCTGGCCATTCATGTGGCAGGAGCCTCCAACACCCTGGCCGATGCCCTGAGCCGGATAGGGGCTGCATCTCATGAGTGGTCTCTCCTGCCGGAGGTAGTACAAGATCTGTTCTCTCACTGGGGCACACCTCTGGTGGACCTGTTTGCCTCCAGGGAGAACGCGAAGCTGAGGCTGTTTCATGCCCGCCCCCCTCAGCAGGGCTCGCTGCAAGGGGATGCCTTCTCGAGGCCGTGGACCCCGGGCCTATTCCCCGCCTTCCCCCCGTTTCCCTTGATTCACAAGGTGCTTCTCAAAGCAAGGAGGGACAAGGTGCAGGTGATTCTGATAGCCCCAGACTGGCCCCGCCAGTTCTGGTACCCAGATCTCCTCAGCCTCAGCTCCAGGCTCCTGAGGCAGCTTCCAGCTCGCCTGGACCTGCCCTCAGTCAGTCAGGGGAAGGTGTTCCATCCGGACCTTCAATCCCTGCACCTGACGGCCTGGTTCCTGAGTGGCTAGAGTTCCAGGCCTTGGGTCTTTCCGACGAGGTCCTCAGTGTCGTTGAGGCATCCCGTAAGGAGTCGACC
Organism: Neoceratodus forsteri; assembly: GCA_016271365.2. Lineage (NCBI taxonomy): Eukaryota > Metazoa > Chordata > Ceratodontiformes > Ceratodontidae > Neoceratodus > Neoceratodus forsteri. The sequence goes on from JADMNL010000022.1 coordinate 319,666,391, forward strand.
AGAAAATGCTATGCTTTCAAATGGAAGAGATTTTCCATTTGGTGTCAGGGCAAGGGCTTGGACCCTTCCTCCTGTTCTTTGGCAAGCATTTTGGACTATTTATGGTCCCTTTCTAGTCAAGGGCTTAGGTCGACGACCCTAAAGGTGCACCTGGCAGCCATCTCTGCTTACCGGGCGCGGGCCGGGGAGCAGTCAGTGGCGCAGGAGAAGGTGGTCTGGCGCTTTTTCAAAGGCCTTGATCAAATTTCCCCTCCGGTGCGAGAACCTCCACCTCCGTGAGATTTACTGCTGGTACTGGCAAAGCTCATGGGCAAGCCATTCGAACCAATGCACAGGTGTGATCTCTCACCTGTCGTGGAAGACTGCCTTCTTGGTGGCTATCACGTCAGCCAGAAGGATGGGAGAACTCCAGGCGCTCTGCATTGAGTCTCCTTACCTGGTCTTCCACAGGGACAAGGTTGTCCTGCGACCCCACCCGAAATTCCTTCGAAGAAGGTGATGTGGAGTTTCACCTTAACCAGGTGTTGACTCTGCGGTGTTCTACCCCAATCACACCTCGGAGGCCGAATACAGGCTCCATACTTTGGACCCTAGAAGGGCGCTCGCTTATTATAAGGAGCGTACGGCTGAAATTCGGGGAGAGGTTCACCAGCTGTTTGTCACCTACGCTGAAGCCGCACCTGGCAGACCTGCAGCCAAGCGGACGATAGGCAGGTGGGTCACCTCCTGCATAGATCTCTGCTATAAGTTGGTGGGCATGGAGCCTCCCAGAGGGATAAGAGCTCATTCTACCCGTCATACTGCTGCATCGGTGGCTGCTTCCAGAGATGTCCCTATCCAGGAAATCTGCAGGGCTGTTACCTGGAAGTCAGCACACACCTTTATTACCCATTACCACATCGACCTTGAGTCATGCCGGGATGCTGGTTTTGGGGCCTCGGTTCTCAGTCTTTATTCCCTAAGTAGGGGTGTCTGCCTCCCTCCTCCAGGAGAACTGCTAGGAGTCTGCCAGTAAGTGTGGATGAACAACATATCCATGTCCCTAGAAATACAGGTTACTCACCTGTAACAGGAGTTCTAGGAATGGTATATATTGTTCATCTCGACTCTCCACCTCCTCGGCTTGACGCACTACCTGAGCTTCCAGCGGGCCAGATCTGGCGCCATGGGCGGAGCCTCTTACCACCCGGTGGGTGGGAGGAGCCATTAAAGACCTTCGGCAAGATTTAAAGCGGCAAGGAACCTGCCAATAAGTGTGATGAACAACATATACCATTCCTAGAACTCCTGTTACAGGTGAGTAACCTGTATTTTCTCCACATCTGTCCAGAACAAGGTAGTTCAGGTCAGAACAGACAATACCGCTACAATGTGGTACATCAGCAAGCAAGGGGGCACTCGGTCTACGGCCTTGTGCACCGAAGCAATGAAGTTGTGGTCTCTGGCTTACTCTCTGAACTCCTCCCTTATGGCAGTTCACCTCCCAGGCAAGGACAATGTCCTAGCGGATGCTCTCAGCAGGATTTCCCAGGGCCATCACGAATGGGCACTGGATCCCCTGGTACTGGAGGTAATATTTGCCAGATGGGGCACTCCGCTAAATAAATCTCTTTGCAGCCCCAGACAATCACCAACGCCCTTTTGCTGCAGGCCCCCAGTGTTGGGCTCAGTCCCTCTGGATGCCTTCCTTCTCAGTTGGGAAGGGAAGTTTCTCTATGCTTTTCCCCCCTTCCCTCTTCTTTTCAAAGTGCTAGTCAGAATCAGATCTCAATCCTGCAAGATGATCCTGATTGCTCCAGATTCACGCCAGGCAGCCCTGGTACCCACTCCTCATGTCCTTAGCAGTCCACCCTCCCCTATGCCTTCCCAGGAATCACAACCTGTTAACCTGTGCCCAGGGGAGAGTTTGGTATCCGAACCTCAAATCTCTCAATCTCAAGGCTTGGCTCTTGAGGAGTTAGAGTTTGCTGACCTACACCTTTCTCAAGGTGTATTGGATATCTTGAAGGCCTCTAGGAAGCCTTCCACCAGGGCTACCTATAATTCAAAATGGAAAAGATTTTCCATATGGTGTGCTGGTAAACATATTTCCCCAGAATCTGCTGGTGTGCCCACAATCCTGGATTATTTGGTGCATTTGAATTCCTTGGGGCTGAGACCTGCTACCCTAAAAGTGCACTTGGCAGCTGTGTCTGTCTTCTTGTCAGCAGGTAAGCCCTCTTCTTTATCAGCTCACCCTGTGTTCTCCAAGTTTTTAAAGGGTTGCTTCAATCAATCCCCGTTCAGGGATCCTGCCCTGCTTGAGATCTTAATATTTGCATCGCTCAGCTTATGCAACCCCCTTTTGAGCCATTGTCTTCAGCAGAGCTGAAGTACTTGACTTGGAAAACTGTGTTTCTGGTAGCCATCACCTCTGCCAGGCGCATAAGTGAGCTACAAGCCTTGTCAGTGGAGCCTGCTTTCATCTCCTTTCATAGAGTTAAGGTAGTCCTCAGGACTAACAGGAAGTTTTTGCCTAAGGTGGTTTCAGACTTTCACCTTAATCAATCCATGTCTCTCCTGTGTACTTCACTGACCATTCCTCCTCTGGTGAGAGGAGATTGCACAGTTCAGATGTCATAGAGCCCTTAGTTACTATATAGAGCAGTCCAAGGGTCACAGGTCGAATCCCTCAATTGTTCCTCACCTGTGGTGAGGTTGGTAAAGAAACCTGCCACTAAAAGATCCATTGCCAGGTGGATTGTCTCTTGTATCCAATTCTGTTAAAAAACTGGGTAAGGTTCCTCCTCAGGCCTGAGGGCTCACTCTACCAGAGGTACAGCTGCATCTCTGGCTGCTGCCAGGACATTCCTATCCTAGAGATATGTCAAGCAGCTACCTGGAAAACAGTTCACACTTTTACTAAGCATTACTCCTTGGATATCCAGGCTAGGAGTGATGCTCAACTTGCACAGCCGTGCTTCAGAGCCTATTTCCCAAGTAGGTTCTGTCCCTCCTCCATGGAGGTACTGCTGTAGTCTGTATATGTCATAATATAGCAAGACTTCATGTTGTTTGAAGAAAAAATTACTCACCTTAGTAATGTTGTTTCTTCTAATGGAGTCTTGCTATATTATGACCTCCCCCCCTGCCTGCCCCTCTCAGAACCTCTGTTTTTGGGATGTGGGTGGGCAGTGCAATGTTGGCACTTCTTTGATGCCCACTTCATTTCACCCTTCTAGGGTGCTTAGGTGTTATGCTTAAGTTTCTTCTTGAATCCCCCGACTTGAGTCTTTGTTTTTGGGATCAAGATCAAAAAGGTGTTTTTGTAGTTAGTAGCCAGTGGCTAGTGTAGGTTTACGGCTTCCACACAGAACCTTAGTGAGTTTTTGCTCATAAAGATCTGACAGTTTAAGTTTGAGCTTCAACAGACAGGTGTTCAACCGAGCTTCGCTCAGATTCCATGCCTTGCATGGAAGTTAACTCTTTCTGTAACTCTACATCTGTAAAACTAGTTGTATTGCACAATGCCACCAATGTTAACAGTGCTCATTTGTACATATAAATCATGTGAAGGATAGAAATATGATCAAACACCCTTTAATTAGCAAAATTATACTTGATAATGCACATTTTGCTGAAGGTGTGCAAATGTGCATTACCAAGTGTAATTTCATAAATGACGAGGCTGTGAAGCCGAATGCTGGCGCCCAGGCTTATGGCTCAAGCAAGGCACTGTCAATAAATTGCATTTGCACTCAGACCGAGTACTTTAAATAAGCTATTGAAACCCCAGGAATCACTCAGTATGCTTAAACTAATGCAGTCAGCTTTCAGTGTTGAACTGCCATGGAGGAACGGAATGTATGTAAATTGTTGAACTCTCATTGGCTCGTGCCAATTTCAAACTACTGCCCTCTAGTAACTGTTGCATTCTGATCAGTGCCCAGATTCATTTCTCGCCTGCCAGTTTGAGCGCTCAAGACTCTCCTCAAGTTTCTGGAAATTATTTTCATGAAGTTTATTTTTGATTTCATTTTTATCATTTCTGCTGCCCCTTCTAAGGTTAGTTAGTTTAGTGTAATTTTTTTTTAAGATCTTACTTCGAGAGGGTTCTTGCAGTAGGTATTCACATATAGGACTGACCTGCCAGGCGTCAGGACCCCATGGTAAAATTTCTAGCCAACAGTCTCTGGCAGGGGACCGCCCCCATGTCAGGTGGCCGGCGTCATACAACATTAGTATAAAGGGGTGGTCCCCCACGCCCGCCTTCCAGTTCTTTCCTGCCATCGGCTTGTGAAAGTTCCTTGAGGTAGAATCAATGTTCGACAGTCTTCGTCGGTCCATTAGTTTTCATATTTTTCGGCATAATTTCTCTGTTTTTTCGAGTTTTTCTCAACAATTCACTGTGTATGTCATCTCCAACACCCTCCAAATCGTATAAAAATAAGTGCAACTCATGTGGTTCCCAACTTCCACACAAAGATGGCCACTCCTTGTGCCTCTTGTGTCTGGGCCCAAATCACCCCGTGAAGAAGTGCTAGCATTGCCAGAAATTTAACTCCACTACCCACAAAGGAAGGCAGCAGTCCCTGGAAGCCCATACCCTAAAGAAAAGAATGGCCTCCATGGAAAAAGAGCTAAAGAAAATAAGGGAGGTGTCCACTTCCCGAAGGTTACAAGAAGAAGTGTGACAAGGAGAAGCACGGGAGCGGGAAACTGCTTCCATGGCAGCGCCAGCCAAGGTAATGTCCCTCAGGGGATCGTTCCGACGACCATCTTGGTGGTGGCCAAGAAGATGTAGCCCCTCCTGTCTGGCTTGCGCTTGTGCCCTTCAGGAGCCTCTGAGGCGAAGGAGACCTCTGCTTCGGGAAGACCGCTTCTACCACACGGCCTTTGGGTCAGCGCGGATCCAGTAAGTTGGACATCTGTCTCACCGATGCCCACCCGGACAAGGCTGCTAAGCCGCTTACCCCTTCCGGGGGGGGACACCCAGCCAAATCTCCGCCCAACAAGGCCGCATCCCCAGCGTGGCCTTCCTCAGGTAGGGAATCCGATCAGTTGGACGTCTGCTCTGACGCCCGCCCGGATTCAGCTGACAAGTCGGATGCCGGTCCCACCGACATCCACCCAGCCAAGAAGCCTGTGCTGGACCCTAAGGATCAGTCCGATGCCACAAGCTACATTGCTTTCTGAGCTCCTCCCGCATCTCCTCAGCTGACCCCCGAGGAGTTTAATCCTCCTTCCCTGGTCGTTGTGGGAGATACTGAGACGCTGCCGTCAGGGAAACCTCCTTCAGAGCCTGATACCCTGATGATGGACCCTCAGACACTGGTCCCGACGCCGGCATACCTGATGCCATCTGGTGTCCCCTTACTGTCAGGTCCTTTGGACCCTGTCGAAGGTGCACCCACACCGGGCCTGACACCTGCCGGGCCAGCCTTGCCTCCGCCTGGTCCTCCAGCTAGGCCTCTGCCAGGTCCCTCTGCTCCATCACAGCCTCTGACACCCAGGTATTCGACGCGCAGTATCCGGTGCCACACTACCCGACTCAGCAGTATCTGGCACCTCAGTACCCGGCGCCACAGTATCTGATGCCACAGTACCGATGCCCCAATACCTGACGCCGGGCTACCCGCCGTCAGGTTATGGATACTCCTTCTACAGATATCCTCAATATCCATATCCCCCTCCTCTGCCACCCACTTCTGAGCCGCTGGTGGATCTGAAGGAGACACTGGCCTCCTAGTGGGCTGAGGCCAAGGGTCAGCTCACTAGGGAAGTAATGAGTTGTCTGCCAATGTTGGACCCTGCACAGGATCCCCTACGTCAGAGACGGGAGGCTCCCTTCCCACCTTCCCAACACCAGAGGAGAGCCCTGTGGCACCTGAGGAGGGGAGAATACGTGCCCCAGGGAACTCCCTAAAGGGGAAAACCCTTCCCCTCGTAGGGAGGAGTCTTCCTCTTCATCATCAGATACATCTGACTCGACCCAGAGATGGGTCGCTCTGATCCTGAAGACGAGCCACATACCAGATCACCCCAGGCCAGGGACCCTCCAAAGTCTCCTCCGGAGGATCCCTCCTTTCGGGAGTTACTGAGGAAAAACCAGGAAGTCCATCAGTAGCAACCACTGGAGCCAGACCTGCAGGCTAAGAAACTCGCTGCTCATCTGGATCTGCCTGAGACTGCTCCTACACTGATTCCCCCCTGGATAGAGCCTCACGCTGATCTTGTTTCCACCATTTGGAAACAAACTTTTGTGTTAGCCCACCTTCTGAGGAAGGCCGACAGGCTATATCAGGCTCCTGAGGGTGTAGATTTCCTTAACCTACACCCCAAGACAGACTCAATTGTCATTAGCGCCGCTCACGGCCTCTTCGCAAATCCCAGACACCTGAGCTCATCTCCACCTGATAAGGAATCCTGGCTTCTGGACTAATACGGGAAGAAGATCTTTTCCTCTTCTACCCTGGGTATTAGGGCCCTGAATTATGTGGCACATATGGGGGATTACCAGAAGATCATCCTTAGTCAGGTGGAATCCAAATTGAACTCCCTTCCTGATTCTCAGACTAAGCAGGAAGTGGCGGATCTTGTCCGCTCTGCTCATTTGGCCAGTTAGCATACGCTTGCGTTTACCACAACGCGAGAGTGGACACAGCTGGAAGGAGCTCAGCTAGCCATAGGGCTCACGGCATCATGCCTGGCTCTGTGTGTCAGGTTTGGTCCCTGAAGTGCAATCCGCTATCCAGGATGCCCCTTCAGGGGTCGGTGCTGTTCGGGGTGATATCAAGGACATCATTACCGAACTGCAAGAGAGGGCACTGCCACTCAAGTCTGTCAACTCTATGCTTACAGGCCCCTCAGGGGCAGTGCCATCCTTTTAGTAACAGAACCGACAAAGACAAAACCACAGGGCAAATGGGCCAACAAACGTTGAGCCCCTCCAGCAGCCAAAACTCCCCCCAGCAAAAAAGCTGCGGGAGCCTCAGATGCTGCTCTGCCCCACACCTCCTGACTCCCTACCTCTCCCACTGCCCATGGAGGATCCAGAGGAACTGGTAGGGGGGAGATTCTCCTTCCATTTGCCGGGTTGGGAGAGGATAACGTCAGATACTTGGGTGCTCCAGTTGACATCAGTAGGACACTCAGTAGAGTTTCTTCAGAATCCACCCCAAAGACCACCCCCCCAGTTGTCTTACTCCCTGCAACATCTTCCTCTGGTCCTAGAGGAAATCACCTGCCTTCTCTCGAAGGGTGGCGAAAGAACCAGTCCCCAACAATCTTTGGGGGACAGGTTACTATTCCCATTTCTTCCTAGTTCCAAAGAAGACTGGAGATGTGAGGCCTGTCCTAGATCTCAGCTCCCTGAACATGTTTGTGGAGTACAAACACTTCGGATGCTCTCTTTGCCGAGCCTTCACCACTTCTTCCGCAGGGATAGTGGTTATATCGCTGTGGACATGCAGGACGCCTACCTGCATATCCCCATTTGCCCTTCCCACCGCAAATTCCTTCATTTTGCTTTCGGGGACCACTACCAATTCATGGCCTCCCATTTGGTCTTTGCTTGGCCCCCAAGTTTTACCAAATGCCTGTCTGTGGTAGCGCCCACCTGCACACCCAGAGAGTTCAGGTATTCCGTAACTGACGATTGGCTCCTGGTGGCCCCATCCAGGGAGGAACTCCTGCATTCCCTTTCCTTTTCCCTTACCCTGCAGGTTTTCACCAGCCTGGGTATCACCATCAACTGGGCAAAGTCCCATTTGGTCCCTTGCCAACGCCTCCAATTTATAGGGGCAATTCTGGACACGACCATCGGCAAAGCCTTTTTGCCTCCGGACAGGGCGGACACCCTTCAGACTCTGGCCCGTCTTCTGTTCAGTCGCAGGAGGGTCAGAGCCAGGTCAGTCCTTCGCCTTCTCGGGCTAATGGCGACTGCCATTCTGACAGTCCCACACGCCGCTCCATATGAGAATTCTCAGTGGATGCTTTGGTCACAATGGGACCAGACCTGGACAATCTAGACCAAGAGGTGCTAGTTTCTGATCCCGTGATCAGGGACTTACAATGGTGGATGGTGCAGGAGAACCTTTGACTGGGAGTTCACTTCAGTATTGAACCCCACTCCCAGACGCTGGTGACAGATGCATCAGGAGAAGGCTGGGGAACCCATCTTAGGTCTAACAGGACTCAGGGCAGCTGGTCCAAGTTCAAACAAAACCTGCACATAAATGTGCTTGAACTGAGAGCAGTCCTTTCTGCCCTTCAGGCTCTACACTCCATTATCCTTCCCGGTCATCTCCTCATACAATCAGACAACATGTGTGTAGTCTGGTATCTCAACAAGCAGGGAGGAACATGTTCCTACACTCTGTGCCAGGAAGCGATGAGAGTCTGGCTTTGGGCAACCCAGCAGCACTTCACCTGACTGCGATTCACGTTCTGGGAATGGAAAACATGTTGGCGTACCAACTCAGTCAGTCCTCAGCCAGGTCCCATGAATGGGAATTGGATCAAGAAGTCGTAAATGACATCTTTCAGTGATGGGGAGCACCTCAGATAGACCTCTTCACTTCTCCCCAAAATGAAAAACTTCCCTCCTTCTGCTTGCTCGCTGCAGGGTGAGACATTTTTGGCAGGACGCTCTGTCTCCGCTTGGAGGAACAGATTTGTTTATGCCTTCTGTCCTGTTCCCTTAATTCTGAGGGTCCTGAGGTAAACTCAGATCAGAGAGCTTGAATGATTCTCATCGCTCCCTTCTGGCCCAGGCAAGTTTAGTTTCTTCTGCAACAGTTTTCAGAGGAACTCCACTTCCTCTTCCTCTGTCGCAACAATTATTGACCCAGGATCAGGGACCCTTGTTCATCCAGATCTCAAATCCCTCAGTTACATGCATGGCTCCGCAGACGTAGCAAAAGCCCACTTCAGAGTTTCTCTCTGCTCGTGGCGGACATCTTGATAGAGGCCAGAAAGCCTTCCACCAGGTCCACCCTACGCCATGAAGTGGAAACAGTTTTCTATTTGGGCTACCAAAATACTTTGAAACTTTCTCATGCCCAGGCAATAAAGTCCTGGACTACATGCATCACCTCTTGATCTAGGTCTCAACCATTCCTCATTAAAGGTCCACATGGCGCTATTTCAGCCTACCATATTCTCTTCGGGACAGGACTTTTCTCAGGTGGAAGTCTCCAGACCTTCCTCAGAAGGGTTTTCCATTTGAGACCCTCCCGTCTGTATTCGTGCCCCGGCCTTGAATTTCCTTCTGGAAAAGCTTACCCTGCCTTCCTTCGAGCCGGCAGCTACAGCAGATTTAAAGTTCCTTTCTTGGAAGACACTCTTCCTAGTGGCTTTTACTTTTGCTCAGTGAATTTCTGAGCTTCAGACCCTGATGTGCAAAATCCCTTACTTGATTTTCCACAAGGTACGTGTGGCTCTATGCACCAACTCTAAGTTTCTCCCTAAGGTGGTGGCTGAATCTATGCTGAATCAATCCATTGAGCTGCCCGCTTTCTTTATGCAACACTCCAATCAAGGGGATTTCCTCTTGCATACTTTGGATGTTCACAGAATGCTGAGATACTACACCACTCAGACTAAGGATCTCAGGAAACCTGATCAGCTTTTTGTCTCTTTTGCTCACAAAAGAGAATGGAATGCCTATTAAAATGGTTGGCTCATTGTATCAATTTCTGTTACAAGTACAAGACGACCCTACTGGGTCAAGTCAGAGGTCACTCCACCACAGGAGTAGCTGCTTCTGCGACTTGTTTCAAGAATGTGTCAGTGGCAGACATCTGTGCAGCCGCAACTTGGACGTCGGTAAATTCCTTTACAAAACACTACAGTTTGGACATTGCCTCTCGCAGTAGAGCAGGCTTCGGGTTGGCTGTGCTTCAAGGTCTCATTTCATAAGACCCATTCAGCCTGAAGTTCCATGCTCTTGATAACTGTCCTCTCCCCGAAAGTGCTTTCCTTGTTCCAGACTGCTTGGGACTCAGTCCTATTGTGAATACCTCACTGCAAGAGCCCTCTCAGTAAGATAGTACAGTTACGAAGAATCTCACTGAACAGTAGATATTTGAGAGAGGCTCTGCAGTAGGTATTGCCTTCCCACCCTCCATCCCTAAGCTTTTTGGCTCCATTTCCATGGGGAAATATCCTCTTCTGTCTCATCTTGCCTCTTTTGACCCTTGGCGGAAAGAACTGGAAGGCGGGCATGGGGACGCCCCTTTATACTGATGTCAGTCACCTGACGTGGGGGTGGTCCCACGCCAGAGACTGCTGACTAGAAAATTTTCCATGGGGTCCTGACACCTGGCGGGTCAGTCCTATATGTGAATACCTACTGCAAGAGCCTCTCTCAAAGATCTGCTGTTATGGTAAGTTCTTACGTAACTGTACTTTTCTTCTGCGGTTTTTCAGTGGTTCCGCGGAACCGAGGGGGAGCGTCTCTCCCAGTGGTGTTTTACCACATAATTCATTATTTTGTATTCGCTACGGTTCCTGTCTAGGTTCCGTAATGTTACTACCTTTGTTTAAATATTGTTTATTTTCTGACTTTTTCTGACAGGAGCCATCTGTCTAGCCGGTTCCCAGTTTTGTTTTCTTGGGTAAAAACAACTGTTTTGGGGTATTTTATCCTATTTGGTCTTCAGTTTGGGAACCAATTGTTGTTCTGTGCCTTCGTGTTTTTGTGTTGGACATCCATGTCAGAGGCACCAAAACAAAAGAAAAAGACAGGACCCCACTGGGTTTAAAAACTGTATTAGCTGTGGGCAAATTGTGGCTAAGGCTGATCAGCACGATTTGTGTATTATTTGCTTTAGGACCCAGTAATATATTCGCAAATTGTGAAATCTAAACCTTCTACTCTAAAACTTTAAAAAGAGAGCTAAAAAATGGGAGGAAATGGCCACCCTGCTTCTTTCTTGAAAACTACAGCGGAAACTTCCTCTTCAAAAAAAGAAAAAACAGAAGTCAGTGGACCCAAAAACCATGCATAAACCTGACTCTTCTAAGGCTAAGAGGCCAGTGGAACCGGCTGCAGAACCAGTTCCAGCAAAAACAAAGCATGAAGAAAAACATACCACTGCACCTCCTGCTGAAAAAGCAAAGGAGCTCTCTGTGGACAGGCCAGCAATGCCCTCGACATTGCCAAGGCCCTGCAAATCCTGCAAACCCTCCAGGCTATTGGTCCTGTGGCCCCTCCATCGGTTCCATTGGTTCTTGCCTTGGTTACTTCCACCAAGGAACCAGCATACTTGTATGAGGAGCCAGAAGCAGAGGAGGAGGAGGAGGAAGGGGAACCCATTGAGCCTGAGATCTCCCCAGAACAGGACTTTGGTTTCCTTCCCCAGGGACTAGAGGACTGCTCATCTCACAATTCTTTTGTGAGACAGATGGTAGACGCTCTGAACCTCTCCATCCAGGAGACAGTGGAGGATGAAGAGGAGGCCGATTTTCTTGACATGATGGGCCTTGCCCCTGCCAAGAGGCTTTTATTACCCATACACAGGTCTCTTAGAAAGGCTGTACTCAAGATTCTACAACCCCCACCTCTGTGCCATGGGTGGACAGGAAAGTTGACAAAAAATATCAGCTAGACAGGTCTAACGCTGATTTCCTCTTCACCCACCCTGACTACTTAGGAGGTGCTACAGGCTGCCTGCATGCAACAAAACCAGAGTACCATTGGCATCCCACCCTCCTGATAAGAACTCCAGGAAACTGATGCCATGGGTAAAAGGGTTCCTGGCAGCATCACTCTTGGTGAGACAAGCCAGCTATATGGCTTTTGCGGCTCAGTACCTGAAGACCTTGTGGTCTACAGTCCTAGCCATGGCAGATAAACTGTCTGGGAACGTGGCAGTGGATTTGACTGAAACGGCCAGAACAACACTGGATGCCACCAAATAACAGTTTCATATGGCCGCGGATGCTAACGACACTGCAGCCAGACTGATGGCCCTTACGGTTTCTATGAGGCGATTTGCATGGCTCAGGGCTACAAACCTCTCTCAAGACACCCAGACTAAGGCCATGTATTTCCCCTGTGAAAACAACTCACTATTTGGGAACAAGACGGAGGCCTACATGAAAAAAGTGGAGGAGTACTAAACCACTTACAGAAGCAATTCTGCAAGGGATAGGCCTTCCACTTCTTACAGGTCCCAGTACAGGGGAGGCAGGGGTAGGGGATCCTACTCCAGACCTTTTTTCCAGGCCCAAGCTACTACAGACTACCAGCAGACCAGGGGGGTACTTCAGAGATCGAGGTAGAAGGACCATGAGAAGGTCTGAACCAGCACCCTACTGGATTGGATTCTGACCAGCCACCCTTCTCTGATCTCAAACTCCTCTGTCCTTCCTGACTCACTCAGTGACATTCCCCCATCAGCTGTACCTGGTCCAATAAATTCCACAAACCACCCCCAAAAATAATCCACAGCAGAATTCTCCAGCGTGGTCAGCTAACCCACCTCAAATCCCACCTCCTCCAACAAGACTGGACTCCAATCTTCCTGGCGACTGACACAAACTTTGCACTGGATCAGTTCATCCACATCTTTAACAAAGCCTGTAACCTATTTGCACCCATCAAGAAGCACAAAGTTAAATCTTTATGTAACCCTTGGCTAACAGGTGACCTCCTAAAAAAACTAAAATCCAGAGACCAGTTATGGGCTTTGGCTGGATCCACCGGGAAATCAGTTGACATCCAAAACTATAAGCAAGTACGTAATAACTGCACTAAAGCCATTCGGAAACAGAAATCTGACTATTTCAGGAAAGTTCTCACTGACACCTGGGGAAACGGGAGAGATTTCTGGTACAACCTTAAAGAAATCACTGGGAAACAACCCAGATCTATGCTGGCTATGCTCAAGATTAATGGGAACACTACGCTTGATCCAAAAATCATTGCTGGTGCTTTCAACGCCGCTTTCACGGATCTCAGTAGTGTTCTTCCCCTTAATTTCTTCAATGATGCTGAGGCTTCCGAAACCCCTCAACTCCCTATCTCCCAACAGTCACCCTCCTTTCCACTGTAAAGTAGTAAACAGAAATGATGTCTGAAAATACGTCACTAATGCCATAAGCAAATCAAGATCTAGCAATGACACACTTGACCTCAAGCTTCTGTCCCTCACCTTAGAAGAGGTGCTGGGGCCTCTTACCAGGATTTTTAATCTCTCCCTTACACTCAGCCAGTTCCCAGAAAAATGGAAGTTAGCGACTGTTACCCCTATCCACAAATGTGGTAATAAGACTGCCCATGGGAACTACCGCCCAATCTCAATCCCTGCTTCCCCTCTCAAAGACCCTGGAACGTATCGTATCGGACCAGCTCACCAAATATCTGGATAAACATAATATCCTTTGCAAGCAACAACATGGCTTCAGGAAAGACCACAGCACAGTTTCTGCACTACTTGAACTCACTGGAGCAATCCACAGCTCTCTGGATAAAGGGCAACTCACTGGTGCTATTTACAGCGACTTAACCAATGCCTTTGATACTGTCTATCACCGCCTTCTACTTGTCCAGCTACATAAGCTGGGCTCTCCCCAGACTCTGTGCATGGTTTAAAAGCTACCTTGAGACCAGGTCACAATGTAAAAATCGCTGAAGTGCTCTCTGATGCCAAACCTGTTCGCTCTGGTGTTCCAGAATATCTATTCTGGGGCCACTCCTTTTCAGCCTGTTTCTCAACACTTTACTGGATGCCTGTCCTGAACAAATTATGCTCTACGCCAATGATGCAGTAATCCTAACCGCACACCAGGACCTATACCAGCTGCAAGGAAACCTTCAGCGTTATTTCTCCACTGTTGAGAACTGGTTCACTCAACATAAACTGGTCCTTAACCAGAAAAATACCAAGACTATGATCTTCAGTAGTTACTGCAGTAAACATAAGCACCACCACCTTTCCATTAACACAAGTCATGATGGCCCTCTGGAGCAGGTCCAAACTTTTAAATACCTTGGGATCACACTCGACTTTCACCTGTCATACACTGACCACATTAATAACATCACCAAAACTGCCAGCTCCAGACTTGGTGTACTGTTCCACCACAGGCGACACCTTACCCCTGAAGCCCTGGCAGTTGCTGTCCAGTGCTCCATCGTTGCCACCATCGACTATGGCCTCACCATATACAGCTCAGCTACTGCTACTGCACTCAAACGAGTAACCATCTTCCTCAACAAGGCTTGTCGGCTCATGACGGGCTCCCAATGCCTTACACACAGCTGTGACCTCTATTCCCAAACCAACTGGCTGCAACTTGACAAACGTATAAAATACCAAACCTGCATATTTGCAAAGAAAATTCTGATGGGTCTTACCCCTTCCGGAGTCTGTACTTTCCTACAACAAAATAACTGCAGCAGAACCACTAGAGGGTCCAAACCCTTGAAGCTCCAAATCCCCTGTTGTCGCACGTCCCAAGGTCACAGAGCTTTTTCATACCATGCCGCCAGCTGGCTAAATTGTCTTCCCAATGGCATCATAACCATCCAAATGCTAGGCACCTTTAAAACCAGGCTCCTCCACTCACTGACTGTTCTAGCACCTGTGACTACTATCTCTAACTGTACCACCCTTCTCCTGGACTCCCACGATGATAGGCCGTATCTTCGCTCCCTGCTCCATTGGCAGTAGGCTCATTGAAGCCACAGCCTCCTAGCACTTACCCCACTGCCTTGCCCAACCCTGGCACTTCCTGTTCTCTGACAATGCCTCTTGGCTGCTGCCCTCCTTTCCTGCTTATCCTGCTCCCTTCCCTTGTCCCACCTTCTGTCATCCTTTCCATCTGTCCTTCTCCACCTACCTCCCTTTCCACTCTCCCTCTACGCTCCATCCCTTTTGCTACCTACTTTCCTCTTTGTTTCCTTCTATTTCCTCCTTTTATACCCACCCACCTTATAATGCCCTATTAACAATATTTACTATACAGCTCTCTGTATGTACCTCTAATATGTTTCAAACTGTTTATGTACTGTCTTGTTGTAATCCATGATGTGGAACCTTTGTAAAGAGACCTGGCTCAAAGGTATTTGTAATCCTAGACCTGAAGAAAATAAATAAAAAAAGATGAACCAGCTCCTCAGGCAAAGGTCCAACCCAAGCAGAACCCTGACGCATTTGTACAGGTTGCCCCCCTCTTCCAGTGGGAGGCAGGCTGGATCATTACCCTAAAGACATGGCTTGCCGTCACCACCACCAACAGGTGGGTCCTGGAGGTAGTGAGCCAAGGGCTGTCTCTGAGTTTCAAATCACTTCCCAAACTGAGAAGCAGAAGTTTTTCTCCTGCAACTGCAGCAGAAAGAACTCTTCTGGAGTCAGAGGTAGCCAACCTCCTGCTCATCAGTGCAGTGGACCCTGTCCCCCTATCACAAAGGGATAAGGGCTTCTATTCCAGGTATTTCCTCATCCAGAAGAAAAATTGGAATTGGCGACCTGTCCTGGATCTCAGACTCCTGAACAAGCATTTGTCAAAACCAATGTTCAAGATGGTCACTCTGGCCATGATAATTCCAACTTTACAGCAAGGGGCCTGGCTGGCATCATTGGATCTCAAGAATGCCTATTTTCACATCCCAGTATGACTAGATCACAGAAAATACCTGAGGTTTGGACTCCTCTCAGGTCACTATCAGTTTTGTAGCTATGCCCTTAGGCTAACTTCAGTCCACAGAGTGCATGAAGTGTCTGGCAGTGGTAGTGGCTCACTTGAAGGCAAGGGTCACACTATTGCCCTACCTAGACAGCTGGCTGAGTGAGGACAGTGTCGGACCTCAGCATACAAGAGGCTCTGTGGCTTTCGCTCAGAGCACATTGGAGTCTCTGGGATTTCTGATAAATGCCCAGAAGTCTCAGGTAGAACCTGTACAGGTCTTGGACTTCATAGTGGCAGAGTTGGACACCTTGCAAGGAAGAACATTCCTTCCCTAGGACAGGGTAAACAGCATTCCGGAACTGACAGGGTCCTTCAAGTTAAACAGACCCAGGCCAACAAGACATTTTCTACATTTACTTGACTCATAGCAGCAGCTCGGCAGTGGTCCCAGGCTCAGGTTCCAAATAAGGGTTATCCAGTTCCACCTAAGGGCTTATTGATCCCAAAGGAGGGACCTCTAGCCAAGTTGGTACCTGTCATAATGACTCTGTTACAGGCCTTACAGTGGTTGTCTAGATAGAGAGAACCTCAGGGAGGGAATTCCTGTCCGGAAAGAGGATCCATCAGTTGTACTTATCACAGATGCCTGTCTCCTGGGTTGGGGGCACACACACTAGACCTCACGGGCAGCAGTTCATGGTACCCCCAAGAATTACTTCTACATATCAGCTTGTTAGAGCTCAGGGTGGTTTACCTGGCTCTTCAGTCATTCACACCTGTGTTCAAGGGCAAGGTAGTGCAGGTCAGAACAAACAACACTACCACCATGTATTAAATCAACAAACAAGGAGGCACCAGGGCAACCTTACTGAGCATGGAGGTCTTTGAGGAATGCAGGAATGCAGGATCCTTCAGAGTAACTGGCATGAATCCTAGTTTTTGTGCCTTTTTAATTGATTTTGAGACTTCTTTTTGTTTCTTCCCACACAAGCCTGTTATGTGTCTACCATAAATGCGTCCTGTGTACGGAGAAACAAACTGGGACAGCAGCTGTACATTCTTATAATCAACAGGTATGTCACACAGGATACACCTTGCAGGAGGTTCCTTGTAGGGATTTTCTGTCAGGTCAGGCATGTCCTTTGAATCAGAAGAATTCTCATGTTGTGTGCTAATCCCCTTCTGCAAAGCCCAGCCCCAAGGCGATGGTTCATAGATGATCTTACTTGAGACACAGCTCTTGCAGCAGGTTACACCATTAGGACTGAGGGCGGCGGGCGTCAGGACCCACGGAAAATTCTAGCTAGCTATCTTCAGTAGGACCGCCCCCGACGCCGGTCCCGCCTCCCGACGCCAGACTAGTACATAAGGGGCGGTCCACGATTCTCAGTTCTTTCCCACCATCGACTGCATAGTCTCGACCCCTCGGTTCAGCTATATGGCGCAAAGGCGTGGTTAAGTTCTTTCCCCACGGGAAATTTGGATTTCTTCAAGCAAGTTTTTCTCTGATGTCTCTCCAACCTCCGGTCACTCTTCCAAGTGTGCTTATGGAAACAGATCCCCTTCAAGACCCCCACACGGCCTGGCACCCGATGCCTAGGTCCAGATTATTTATACTCGGCCTGCTCCTTCTGCCAGGGGTTTAATAGCAGAACCGCGATCCGACGCCAGAAGGCCCTTCAGGCTTTTTTACTGGAAGAGAAGCTAAAGACCATGTCTTCCAAAGGGAATCCTCAAAAAAGACCCACAAGCACGCTGAAAAACAAAGGGAGAAGGCCCTTCCAGGTCCCCCTCCAGGGCTTCGGACTCACGCAGCTCCGGTTCCAGGTCCGACCGCTCTCCCTCCAGGGCCAGCTCTCTGCCTCCCCTGGGCGCGTTAAGAAGTCTTCCTCTTCTCAGGCCAAGACTGCCAGGCTGTCCTCGTCCTCATCCTCCAGGGCCTTGGTAAAGTCTGGGATCGCCACCATCATCATAAGTTGGGTTCCGCCGCTTGAACCGACGTCAAATCGGCTTCCTTGCCTCCTCGCCAAGACCTTGGAGCTTACTTCTCTGAAGAGACCCCTCAGGACCGGCCTTGAGCGCCCGCCATCGCCCTCTCGCCATTCATCCTGGAGCCGCCGTCGCCAGACGACCGCCGCGCCAGGCCAACACCTCATCGGACACCGGGGGACCGCGCCCGCCTCCTCTTGAGAAGAGAACCCTGGCGCCCCGACCGACAGTCGGTCCAGGAGACCTTAACTGAGGAGAATTGACTCTGCCCGAGACCCAGGCCGGGCGACCCCAGTCCTGTCCGAGATGCCCAGGAACCCTCGCTACCCGAGCCCCCTGTGGAGCCGACGCCGGGACCCGACGACCGTCCACCGGCGCCGGACCGTCGTCGGGCCTTTCTATAGCAGATGTGAAGGAACTGTTCACTTACTGGTGGGACACCATCAAGAAGGACATGGTTCCCACACCTCCTCCTCTTCCTCCTCCTCTCCTCTTCCTCCGATTACTCCTCCGGCCCTGCACCCCTCACCTTCGGGGTCGGCAGGCGTTACCCTCCTCCCCGGGAGCACGGAACCCCTCAAGGGGGGCCAGACTCAGCGGAGACCTCCGTCCAAATCCTCTTCTAGTCACCCAGCCCAAGAGAGCCAGAAGACACCGGCGATCGCCTTCGACGGAGCGACAGGATCAGAGTTCTCAACATCCAGATCCCCATCTCCCCTCTCATCCCTTCTCCGGATCCTTGCGAGATGCCAAGTCCCTCCGGGTGACCTTCGTCTCGGATATTATGAGACACATCCAAGAGAACATGGGATGGGATGCGGAAGAGCTAGACCTCGAAAGGATCGCTTTGCCAAATACCTTGCAGAAGGACCACGCCTGTAGGAACCACCCTTTGTTGACACTGTGATCGCCACTCACAAGGCAGCGTGGAAGGTTCATTATCTGGCCTCGGCGATGTCCGGAAAGCTGATCGCTTGTACAGGCCTTTAGAGAAGACCAGTACTTGATTCAGCAGCCCCAGGCTGACTTTCTGGTCATCACAGCCACATGGACCGTTCCCAGAGACCGCAACATCTGAGCACCCTGCCACCGGACCCAGAGTCCAAACAGTTGGACGCTATGGGTAGGCGCACGTATGCTTCCGCTACCTGCACCATCAGATCCCTGAATTATCTGACCCACATGGTACAGTTCCAAAATGCCTTGTGGGAACAGGGTCTGGAAGCGGCTGAAAACTGCCGGAAGGTGAGCAGAAGGAGGAGATGCTTCAGCTCCTCCTGATGGGTTCGGACGTGGGAACCCAAGTGCTACGAACAAGGATGACTCTGCGGACTCTCAGCCCGAGAGCAGCGCTTCTGGCGATGCCTCCAGAGACACTCTTGGTTACGTCTCGGCTTTACCCAGACGTCCAGAAGAATATCATGGGCGCACTCATTCGAGGGAGAAGTCTTGTTTGTAAACCCTCAGAGAAGATTAGTACCAGACTTCAAGAGACTGGGAAGGCGGTGAGGTCGGTTCAGGCCCTGTACCGACCCAGGCTTAGTTCCTTTCACAGGAACCAAAGCCGAATTCGTGGGCGGATGCAGAGGCAGCAGTCCTGCTCCACTCCACAACAGAGAGGCTCTGGTTTTCGCAGAGCCCAGGGGAAACAACCCGCGGGCCGAAGCCAACGTACTTCCAAGCCAGCCCAGCCAGCGGGACCCTCAGCCGCCACAGCCTGACTCCTTTCCGACCCCGCCCCTCAGGATCAATGGGAAATCATGGTCGGGGGTCGCATTGAGAACTTCCTGCCAGGATGGCAGGATATAACCACTGACAGGTGGATTCTTCAGTTGGTTGGAAGAGGCCACTATATAGAATTCGCAGAAAAGCCACCCTCGAGGCCTCCTTTGCTCTCCCGGTATCCAGGTCAGCACAAGTCTCTGATCTGGCAAGAAGTACTCGCGCTCCTGCAAAAGGGAGCGATAGAGTACGTCCAGGAGAACCAGAGAGGACAAGGATACTATTCCCACTTCTTCCTGGTTCCAAAGAAAACAGGGGACCTCCGTCCGATTCTGGACCTCAGCGACCTCAACGTGTCGGTCGCCTACAAGAGATTCCGCATGGTGACTCTTCCGGGTCTCATTCCCATGCTGAAGCAAGACGCCTTTTTAGCGTCTCTAGACATGCAGGACGCATACCTGCATGTCCCTATAGCTCAGGTGCACAAGAGGTTCCTGCGCTTCGAGTTTCTCAACCACCACCTTCAATTCCGAGCCCTTCCATTTGGACTGTCATCCCACCCAGGGTCTTTACCAAATGCATGGCAGTCATTGGCAGTGTCTCTAAGGAGACAGGGCCATTATGTGTTCCGTACCTGGATGATTGGCTTTCATGGCGCCTCCAGAGAGGTGCGCTATTACATCCAGAGCACCCAGGACCTGTTCCAATCTCTGGGTATCCTAATCAACCACGAGAAGTCTCTCCTGGTACCGTCACAGAGGCTGCAATTTATAGGTGCAGTACTGGACACCGTTCAGGGAAGAGCTTTTCTTCCAGACGACAGAGTGGAGCGCATCAGATCCCTCATCAGGGAGTTATCGTCGAACAGGACCGTCCCTGCCAGGTCGGTCCTTCGCTTGCTTGACACATGGCTGCGGCCATTCCTACCGTCCCTTTCGCAAGGCTCCACATGCGGGTAACTCGGTGGATGCTCAAAGTGCAATGGGATCAAAGGCAAGACCACATGCAGCATCGGTCAGAATCACGAACACCGTGATTCGAGACTGGCAGTGGTGGCTGGACCCAGGGTCGCCTCTCCACGGGCGTCCCATTTGTAGCACTGTCCCGGAGGTAATCCTCACCACAGACGCCCAGGTCTAGGTGGAAGCGCACCTGACGGGTGAAGTCCCAGGGTACATGGACCTCTAGAGGCTCATCACCATATCAATGTCCTAGAGATGAGGGCGGTCCTTATGCCCTGCAGGCCCTTCAGTCAGAATCCGCCTGTACTCTCCTGCTTCAGACAGACAACACGGCGGTGATGTTTACCTCAACAAACAAGGAGGCGCACACTTACCCCCTTTGCAGGGAAGCCATGAGGGTATGGGATTGGGTAATCCGACACGGCGCGAGTCTGATCACCGTACATGTTCCCGGGGTGGACAACATGATTGCAGACGGCGTGAGTCGCTCCCAGGCCAGAGTCCACGAGTGGGAACTTCTTCAAGAGGTAGCAGAGGATCTGTTTCTTCGATGGGGAACTCCAGAGTTGGACTTGTTCGCATCCCCATTCAACGCAAAACTGCCCAATTTTTGCTCGCTAGATCCAGGGCCTGGTGTTTTCTGGTGAGACGCGTTGTCCCTCTCCTGGGCGGACAGATTCCTCTGCGCTTTCCCTCCTTTCCCGTTGATCCAGAGAGTTCTTCTCAAACTGCGCAGGGAGCATGCAACAATGATCCTGGTGGCCCCTTTTTGGCCCAGACAGATCTGGTTCCCATTGCTAATTCAGCTATCCCGGGAACCTCCGCCCCCGTTGCCGTTCAGCTCCCAGCTCCTGTCTCAGGAGGGAGGTTCACTAGTCCACCCGGACTTACGCTCACTGAACCTGCATGCATGGCTTCTAGAGACATAGCCATCTTGCGTCACTTGGTCTCGCAAGAGGTTGCGGAAGTTCTTTCTGCAGCCAGAAAGCCGGCAACGCATGCGACGTACTCCATGAAATGGCGCCGTTTTTGTTTATGGTCGCGAGCACGCGATTATTCCCCTTTAGGTTGCCCGGTGGGAGTGGTGTTGGACTACCTGCTCTCCCTCTTTCGTTCGGGTCTAGCCTACTCCTCTATCAAGGTGCACCTTGTGCCATCTGCTGTCACCACCTTCCGGTGGACATCGTACAGTGGCACAATTAGATGCCTCGGGAATTTTTGAGAGGGTGTTACACCTTGGGCCACCCATTAAGGACCCAGTGCCTCCATGGGATTTGCTCTTTGTCTGGAACAACTCCACTTCCTCTCTTGAACCTGCGGTGGATTGCGAGAACTCACGTTGTCTGTAGTAAAACGCTATTTTTGGTTGCTGTTACTTCAGCAAGAATTTCTGAGCTTCACGCTCTCATGTGCAAAGAGCCTTATTTAGTTTTCACTGGGACAGAGTATCCCTGAGGACTGAATCCTAAATTTTTGCCTAAGGTGGTCTCTACACTCACTCTAAATCAGGATATTGACCTGCTGGTCTACTTCGAACTACTTCGATAGAGGAAAGGCTCTGCTCCACACCCTGGATGTTCGCCGCAGCCTGAGGTATTACCTCAACAGAACTAAACCATTTCGTAGTTCTGAGCAACTTTTCGTTTCCTTTTCTGAGAGAATGATGGGCCAACCTGTATCCAAACAGTCCCTGTCTCACTGGCTTGTCCAGTGTATTTCATTCTGTTATGATCTCAAACAAAAGCCCCTCCCGGGTTCAGTCCGGGGTCATTCTACTAGGGGTGTGGCCACCTCCTTTGCAGCACTCCGAAACGTCTCCACTTCTGCCATATGTGCTGGAGCCACTTGGAGCTCTGTGCATACATTTATCAGGCATTATAGCCTGGACATCGCCTCTCGGCGAAGAGCCGGCTTCGGCCTGGCGGTGCTACAGGGTCTCCTGTCCTAGATTCAGGACTTGGAATGTATTTCCTAGTTTCCTCCTCCCAGAATTTTTGCAGCGTTACTGCTTGGGAATCAGTCCTAATGGTGTAACCTGCTGCAAGAGCTGTGTCTCGAAGTAAGATAGTACAGTTACGTAAGAACTTACCGTAACAGTAGATCTTCGAGAACAGCTCTTGCAGCAGGTACCTTCCCGCCCACCTTCCCCTTGAGGAGGCATGGCTTTAGCCTTTAACAACAGGGATTTTTTCCCGTTTGTCTTCTGACGGTGGATCCTCGGTCTCCCATTTCGATGTCAGCCTGCGGCCGGAAGTCTCCGGCCGGAGAACTGGGGAATCGGGCGGGACTGCCCCCTTATGTACTACGTCTGACATCGGAGGCGGGACCGATGTTGGGGGCGGTCCCCGCTGAAGATAGATAGCTAGAATTTTTCCATGGGGTCCTGACGCCTGCCGGCTTCAGTCCTAATGGTGTAACCTGCTGCAAGAGCTGTTCTCGAAGATCTACTGTTATGGTAAGTTCTTATGTAACTGTACTTTCTCAGGGCGGCCCTGCAGCTCCCGACCGCCAGCATCTTTCGGAAACAAAGCCTGCGTTCCACATGGTGCCACCGCTGGAGTCTTATGGAAGTATGGAACCTGGGTTACTCCATGCAGGTATCAGTCATTCACATACCAGGAAAGGACAATATCCTGGCAGATTCTCTCAGCAGAATCAACCAGAATCGCCACGAGTGGTCCCTCAGTGCACAAGTGCTCCAGTCAGTTTTCAGGAGGTGGGGCACTCCAGAGATAGATCTGTTTGCCTAAAGAGACAGTTACCAGTTGCCACACTTCTGTTGCAGGCCCCCAGCAAGTGGAACTGTGCCAGTGGATGCCCTGACACTGGAATGGTCTGGCAGATTCCTATATGCCTTCCCTCCATTCTTCCTATTGCTCAGAACTCTGATAAAACTCTGGGCTCAAGCAGCAACAGTGATTATGGTGGCACCAGATTGGGCAAGACAACCTTGGGTACTCCCATCTGCTAGCCTTATCTGTGTCGCAACTGATTCATCTCCCGACATCCTCTCAGGGTAGGATTCTGTATCCCAACCTCAAGTCCCTCTGCCTGAAGGCTTGGCTCTTGAAGATTTAGAATTTGCCAACCTGCACCTCTCTGAAGAGGTTCTAAGTGTCCTGAGGGGCTCCAGGAAACCTTCAACAAGGAAGACGTATGCTTCCAAATGGAAGAGGTTTTCCATTTGGTGTGCAGGAAAAAGAATCAATCCCTCTGGAGCTGGGCTGTCTGTCCTTTTGAACTATCTAGCCCACCTGCATTCCTTAGGCCTTCTTCCCTGAAAGTGCACCTGGCTGCAACCTCAGCTTACATTTCAGCAGGTAAAGACAGGTCTATGGCATCTCTTCCTGTCTTCAGGAAATTTTTTAAAGGTCTCAACCACCTTCACCCTCCCCTTGGGGAGCTGGTACCAGCCTGGGACCATAACATTTGTATTGCCAGGCTCATGGGACCTCTTTTTGAGTCTGTGGCAACTGCAGATTTGAAGTACGTTACATGGAAGGCTGTTTTCGTGGCAGCCATTACTTCAGTTAGGTGAATAAATAAACTACAGGCCTTGTGCACAGACCTGAACTTTACTTCATTCCACAGGGATAATGTGGTGCTCAGGACAAATAGGAAATTCCTCCCTGGTGGTTTCAGATTTCAGCTTGAACCAGTCTGTCACATTGCTGGTTTTTCTTCACTGCCAACTCTAGCTCAGGTGAATGAAAACTGAATGAAAACTGCACAGCTTGGATGTTAAAAGGGCACTTAGCCATTACCTTGACAGAACCAAGGGTTCACAGGCCAGAGGTTACCCAGTTGTTTCGCCACGGAGAAGTGGGTAAGGGAAGACCAGCTTCCAGGAGAACCATTGCAAGCTGGATAGTAGCTTGTGTCCAGTTCTGCTACTCTAAGATTGGGAAGCAGCCTCCTGGGGCTTCGGGCGCTTACCAGGAGTACAGCTGCCTCAGTTGCTATTAGCAAGGGATAGCCCACTGCTGGAAATTTGTAAAGCAGCCACATGGAAAATTGTTCACATCTTTTCCAAGCATTACTGCTTGGACATACGGTCCAGAAATGATGCCAGATTTGGCACAGCAGTTCTGTAGAACCTTCTTCCAAAGTAGGTTCTGTACCCAACCTGCAAAAAGTACTGCTTGGTAGTCTGCATTAGTTTAAGCATACTGAGTGATTCCTGGGGGTTGAAGAAAAAATTACTTACCATAATAATCTTGTTTCTTCCAGGGGATCACTCAGTATGTTTAAAGCCTCCACCCTGCCTCCCCTACCTGAACCAGGAAAAAGGGATATGTTGTTTCTGCACCCCCTGCTGGTGACTGGCTAGTTATATTTGTTCCAGTTAATGGTTAAATTTTTAAACTAGTTGGTTCTTGTTGTTGTCCCTTCTTTCAGGGACTATGCTATTGGGGTATTATTAAGGTGGGGTTACAGGTAAATAGTTTAGCTAGATAGAGGGTCTTCACCCTGTTAGGCTTCATGCTGTATCTGAGCATTGATCAGAACACAGCAGTTACTAAGAGGCAGCAGTTTGAAATTGGCATGAATCAATGAGAGTTCCATCATTTACATACATTCTATTTTCTCCATGGCATTTCAACACTAAAGTCTCACTGCATTAGTTTAAGCATACTGGGTGATCTGATCCCTGGAAGAAACAAGATTACTATGGTAAGTAATTTTTCTGTGCTGTTACCGTAAGCATTTTAAACACACCCCATTAACTTTTTCCTTCTCTTATGAATGCCACATCATCACTGTATCTTTACCATCACATTACAAAATAACAATTGGGGGTATGCACAAAATGTACAGAGTATGCATGTAAATAGCTCATGCACCTACACAGCCCCAGACAGCACTGGGCAGTATGCTTGATCAAGTAGCACCTGTTCATGGCTCTGCCCTCCCCCCATTGTGCAGGACCGCAGGGGCGGATGGGTGCAGAGCAGTGAACCCAGTCAGGCATCCAATTGGATGCCCATCAGGGGTCCCAGAGTGGATCATTTGTACCATGGGTGCAAGGGAGTGTGGGTAGGTGTGGGTCCAAGATTTTTAAAACTATGGGCACTCGCCCGTACGGTTACCCGCAGCCCACCCTGGTGGGCTGGGGCAGCAGTGTACAGGAGGATCCTTGCCGCTGTGCTGCCATCCCCTCATTGGTAACCATGGGGGGCTCTGAGATACTACAGCAGGTTCCCCTGTGGCATACCATTTTACACCCCAGCCCAGCACTCCACGCTTTGGTGAATCACATGAAGGTGGGCACACCCCTGGCCCACCCCGGACCGTCCATGGCGCATAGCTGCTTGGGTGGCTGGGGAATCTGGTGCGCAGGCTGGCTGGCGCACTGATAGTGAATGCCACCAGGGGCTACTAGACCCCTGCTGTGGTGGCATTCACCTACGCATGCTGTAGGGCAATATGCACACTTTTGTATGGAGCCCAATGTGAATTATTCGATCACTTAAGAATTGTACCAGATTTCCTTGTAACACATTTTGCAAATTGAATTACCAGGTAACAACCCTTTATTGTAAAGTCAAACCCCAGGAAATCTTACTGTATTCTGATAAATGCAGTATGGTCTCACCATAGGACTGCCCCAGAGTCGAAATGGTTAATAGAACCTACGCTAATAGTGGAATGTTAGGCTCAAGCTCGTCTTTCAAATCCCTGTCCCTGGTTGCTCTTCCTGCAACTGTCAGATTCTTTACTCTGCTTGCCTCAGTAAGACGCCTCCGGAGAGTCTCCTTCACTTTCACTGAAGAAATTAATTTTTTCGTTTTTTTTTTAAAGTCTGTTTAATTTTGGTTTCTGAAGCACTGTCCTTGGTTCACAGGTATAATTAGTCTAGGTTTAGTGAATATTTGGTGAGTTTCTATGTTCCTACTGTTTCTCCAACTGGGAAGGAACCGATATTGTTTCTTCATTTTACAGTTTAATTTAACTTTATTGCGTCCGTAAGGTGGTTTAAAAAAATTGTTTTTACCAGGGTAACTCTCAGTCTTTGGTCTATCTTCTATTCAATGTCAAAGGCCAAGAAACAAACGGTCCACAGGTTTCCAGCATTGTACAGAGTGTGGGAACTGTTCGCTAAGGCAGATCCTCATTTAATTTGTGTTTTTGTTTGGGGTTTGACCACTCCAAGAGGACTGTGATATTTGCAAAACCGCCCCTCAGTCAACGCTTGATAGGCGACTTTAGCGACTGCAGGAGAAGATGTCTGATAAGGCTGCTGAACCGGCTTAAGGACAAACTGGCCATCGGCCAAGTTGAACGGAGAACCAGCCCTCTGACCAAGGTGACGGTTCTTCTACCGAGAAAGCTCCCAAGAGATCCTTCTGTCAACTCCGCAATTGGGGAAAAAGAAAAAGAAAGAAAGATGTAACGGCCAACCCCAGCTGAAAGGGGTAGCGTGTTCTGACTGTTGAGGAGATAGCAGATGCTATCGAGATAATTCAGGCTTTGCAACCAAGCACTCAGTTCTGGTTGGAAGGCCCTTCAGCTTTTCCTGCACTGGTTCCTGGTTCATTGGAAATTGAACAGGAACAGTTAGCTGATGATGATGAGGAGGAGGACCCATATGATGAGGATGAGGATTATGGGGAGGTTATTGAACCAGAGGTTTCCCTGGATCCTCACCATTCTGACTCCCTTGATAAAGGACATGAGGATTTTACCTCTCATTATGCCTTTATTAAATAGGTGGCTCAGTCTCTTGATCTTTCTACACAGGAGTCTACTGATGAGGAGGAAGAACAAGACTATTGAGAGATGATGGACGTACCTGTCTCGAAGAGGCTGCTGGTACCTGTTCATAAATCTCTTAAGAGGCAGGTTCATAAGATCCTGCAGACTCCTACCTCTGTGCCACCAGCAGATAAAAAGTGGACAAAAAATATTGGGTTGCCAAGGCTGGGGCAGACTTCCTGTTTGGACTCCCTAGCCAAGAGGGAGTGATACAGACTGCTGCCTATGACAAGGCTGGAATTCCCCTGTCTTCCCACCCTCTTGATAAAGATTCAAGGAGGATGGACACCATTGCAAAGCAGACATAGTTGGGATCCTCTCTCCTTATCAGACAGACCTTTTATATGGCATACATAGCCAGATACCAGAGGATCTTGTGGGACATAGTTATGGAAATTACTAAATCTGTTCCAGCCCCTATGGCAGCTGATTTACAGGAAGCTGCAAAGAGGGGGCATTGAGGCTTCTAAGGCACAATTCAGACTAGCTGTAGATAACAATGACACTGCAGCCAGACATATGGCTTCCTCTATTTCCCTCAGAAGATTTGCTTGGCTTAGGACTACCAACCTGACCCAAGACACAGAGTCCAAGGCTTTGGACTTCCTTTTGAGCCCTTCTCTCTGTTTGGTCAGCAGATGGAGGCTTACATGAAAAGAATGGATGATTACAAAACAGCCTACAAAAGTGCTGCAGCCAAGGAGAGGGCCTCCACCCCTCAGAAAAACCAAGCAAGGGGAGTGAGAGGTAGGGGTCAGTATAGGTCTTATTTCCAGCTACAGGCCTACCTTCAGTATCAACAGTAGAGGGGGCTATTTCAGAGGTAGGGGTAGAAGAGGTGGAACCCAAACTAGCCTGTCACCAGCCATCATCTCATCCTAAGCAGACACCCTGAGGTATCTATCTGGGTCACCTCCCCAGTCCAGACAGGGGGCAGACTGGCTCACTACCTCCTGGAATAGAAAACCATCACTACAGACAAATGAGTTTTGGATGTAGTGGGCCAAGGACTGACTCTCAGTTTCAAACTACAACCAAGGCTGAGAGCAAGAGTTTTCAGACCATCTTCCCCCTCAAAAACAAAGTTGTTGGAGGAGGAAGTACTGAATATGCTATCCTTGGGGGCAATAGAACCAGTTCCTCTGGCACAGAGAGGAAAGGGTCTCTATTCAAGGTACTTCTCACACTGAAAAACAGGGGGAGCAGCTGACTCCATATTAGATCTCAGGCATTTAAGAGGCATCTGCTGAAGCCAGAGTTTAAAATGGTAACCCTGAGCACTATCCTCACAACCCCAAGACAAGGAGATTGGTTGGCATCAATTCAATTCAAATCTTTATTTATCCAGGCGATTACCGTTGAGCAAGCTCATTTACAAGGTGGACCTACAATTAGGCAAGGATGGATATACATACATAGAATACATACAACATGTAGAATTAGGAATACAGATTTACACATGAACGGTACAGTATAAACATTCCATTGCACTAGTGGGGAACAGGTAGACAACAACACATGACATTAATTGTGGGATGTACTTTCTTTCTTATGCATGTTTGAAGGTGTTAGTTCATACTGGGCTCAGCCGAGGGAATGCAGATCATAGCCATTTCATCCCTCAGGAACTAAATCTAGCTTAGGCGGTGGTCACTGGCTTGGAAATTGGCCATGGCTTAGGGATGGCCTAAAAGATCCAAATTCCATCAAAACAACTAATTAAAGTGGCATGTAGGACTAGGTAAGGGAAGGTGCCAAAAGCTCAAGGCCAAACAAGGCAGCTGGCTACTTAACATGTTAATGAGGGATTAACAGGGTAGGATTCAAAGTGTGAGAGTTAGATTTAGAAATGAGGCCACTAGTAGAACCACTAGAAGCTATGGTAACATTTACAAATTTCAGTAAAAGTTTTGTCTGAAGATGCCTGAACATAGCAATATTGACAGGAGTGCTGAGTTTCAAAGAGCTTTGGATCCTTCCATAGTGTGGGCAAGCATGACTTATGGCTGCCCTACCAAACTGGTTGCTAATCCTGGGAATTTTTAAGGAAATTAGTGAGTGACTTCTTATGCCGTAACTACTAGGTGGATTTGAAGGAAGACAGGCAGCAATGTAGTCCGGGAGTTTGTTGGAGAGAGCTCGAAGTGTCCAAATGGCTGCATTTCTATGCCTTCTGAATTGAAGTGAAGGCCACCCTACTGCAGTATATAGCTCGCAGTGGTGCGTGGAGGATGGAAGGCCAGTTATAAATCTTAGGGCTCTGTGGTACAGTACATCCAATTTAGCAAGATGCGAGACAGGACATTGGCCATATATAATGTCAGCATAATCAATTAATGATAGGAATGTAGAATTAACAAGCTGCCTTTTTGCAGTCTCAGTAAGGAGATGTTTAATTCAGAAGAAGAGGCCAAGCCTTTGCCTAAGCTTTTTCAGTAATTCTTCAATATGCATTTTAAAGGAGAGTTTGTTATCCAGCCATATACCCAGGTATTTGAAATTTGGCAATTAACTCAAGATTTTCACCAAGTAGGGTGGTTATAGGAGGAACATTGTCAAGGGCTGCAGAGTTGGCCCGTGCTAGATGGAGCAAACAGCATTGCCTTGGTTTTTCTTATGCTTAGCAAAAGCTTTTGTCGATGAGCTGGTTTTGCAGTTTGTTGAATCTGCCTTGTAATGCAGCGATGCAGCTCCTGGGAGTCTCGACTTAGGTAGAGCACTGTATCATCGGCGAATAAATGGATTCTGGCTTCTTTGATTCCTAAGTTCAGATTGTTAATATAGATGTTGAACAGTAATGGACCCAATATGGAACCCTGTGGGACTCCTCTCTTTATGGTTTTAAGTGGTGAAAGCTCTCCTTCGGCCTTTATTTGTTGCTGTCTGTCTGTGAGGTAGTTCTGGAACCAGTCCCGTGCGATTGGGTCCATACCTAAGTTGTTTAAGCTGCTGAAAGAAGTAGACAGTGGTCGAGCGGTATCAAAAGGCCTTGCTAAGATCTAAAACACCGCACAACGCAATTTTTCTTGTCCAGGTCCCGCTTGCCAGTCGTCAGTAACTTTGGCCAGTGCAGTAATAGTGCTGTGTTTGGTTCTAAATCCAGACTGCATGGGGTTAAGAAATTCAGAGTTGTCCAGGAAGGATCTCAACTGTGTATCCACATTTTTTCCAACATTTTGAAAGTATAGGCAGTAGGGAGATTGGCCTATAGTTGTTCAGATCACTTGGGTCCCTGCTTTGTATAGGAATAACATGAGCAGTTTTCCATTCTCTGGAAGAGAGCCTTGGATTAGAGACAGGTTAAATAAATGCATTATTGGTGCTGCTAGTATGTGATAAGCTATTTTCAGAAAGTATGGGTCAAGCGAGTCCGCTCCTGCGCTTTCTAACGCTCTAACTGTAGCAGAAGGTCTTCAACTTCTTTCAGGGTGATTAATGAAAAGCTGAATGTCCTGCCATTGTTGTTTGTTTCTAGGGACTGTGCTTTGATCTGTGGCGAAGACTGCTTACTGGTGCTTTATCGAAAGCCAGGCCAGCGGTGGCAAAGTGATTATTGAAGGCTTGCAGAATTTCAGATTTATCAGTGACAGAGACATTGTCAATGGTAATTTTGGATGGGAGCACACTACCTGGTGAGTGGCCTGAGACTTCCTTAATAGTGGACCAGAACTTGGTAGGGTTATTAGATGCAGAGAGCAATTCTGATTGATAAAAAGTAGCCTTTGCCTCCCTGATCATTTTTGTGCAGGCATTCCTGGCTGCTCTGAAAATGCACCAGTCCAATTCTGTATGTGACTTCCTGGCCTTTTTCCAGAGTAAATCTCGTTTCAGTAGTGCTTTCTTCAAGTTTGGTGAGAACCAATGGCAGGTCCTGGTTTTTATTCTAGCTCTGATTATAGGGGCATGGACGTCTAGGACACCAGTTAAGATTTCGTGCAGGACATCCTAGGCATCACTTACTGTTTTAGCTAGGTAAAAACTCTGCCACTTTATAGAGTCTTTTAGATAGTCGAAATAGGCCAGAGGGTCAAAGTTACGTCTTGATCTTTTGTTGGAGAACTTTGATGTAGATAGTGGATTTGGGATAGTTCTAATGCCAGGTATGAGGCAGTGGTCACTGACATCAGCTGGGAGGATACTGGCATGTGAGAAATGATGAGGTCCATTGACAAGTATCACATCCAGCAGGCTGCTTCTCGTTGGATTCTTGTTGTTGATGCGCGTAGGTTCAGAAATTAGTTGAGTGAATCCATTTGAATCACAGAAATGTTTCAGGGGTAATGACCCGCTAGATAACCAGTCATAGTTTAGATCGCCTATTATAATTGTTTCTATGGAGGAAGCGTCCATTTGTCCAGACAGGTGAGTTAGGAGTTGAGGTCCTGCTGCAGGTGGTCTATAACAGCCTATCACACGAAAGGCTCCAGAGTGAGGTGGTTCGACTTTAAGAGACAAGCATTGGATTTAAAGGATGCTTACTTCCATATACCCATAGGACAGTCCCACAGAACATTCCTGAGATTCAGACTGCCATCAGGTCACTACCAGTTCAAGGCAATGCCTTTCGGACTTACTTCTGCTCCAAGGGTGTTCACAGAATGTTTGGCTGTGGTTATGGCACACCTTAGAAGGCAAGGAGTAGTAGTGTTTCCTACCTGACGACTGGCTAGTCATAGGGCAGTCTCCACATCAGGCTTAAGAGTTTCTGGCACTGACACAGGAGCTCCTGCATTCTTTGGGGTTCCTGGTCAATCTGAAAACCAGTGCAGCTCCTGGAATTCATAGGAGCTGAGCTGAATTCAGTGAAGGGAAAGGCTTTTCTCCCGCAGTCAGGAGCAAATACCCTGGTTCAACTGGCAGGCACTTTCAAGGCCCAAAGCCTCAGGCCTGCCAGACACTTTCTACAGCTGCTGGGCCGTATGGCAGTTTCAACAGCCACAGTGGCAGGAGTGAGATTTCAAATGAGGGATGTCCAGTATCACCGCAGATTGTACTGGCATCAGACATCAGATCCATTGTCAAAACTGGCATCCAGTTGGCCCATCGGTGCAGCGGTTGGATTTCCACTTCAGGACGCTGACACCCGGTTCAGGAATGGACCTGGATCGCAGGAGCCGGGGGAGTAGGATGGAGTGTCCTGAGAACTGTCCTTCTCCGGGTGTGGGGAGGGGAGTGTGCCTGGCACTCAGCGGACCCCTGGCAGAGGCTGGGGGTAGCACAGCTACCAGCGCTTGCATCAGGAGGGGCAGGGCAGACCCTGAATGTCAGTGCATGTCCCCGCCCCTGAAAAACAAGAAAATTCCTCACTGCTGGCCATATTGCTGAAGCCTGCCCCCAACTTCGATTAGCCTCCAGGGCCAGCTCTCCCCAGCTAGATACTGGTAATACGGCATCCAGGTGCCACGTCCCCGCCTCCCGGGAGAGGTAAGCCAGGGGTGCTGGGAGAGGGCAGACAGAACCTGGAGGTGGAAGCATGGAGGCTCCAAGACCAGGCTGATGTACAGCAGCCAGCAGCAGGACAAAAACAGAAAATAAAAAAATGAAAACTGCTTCCAGTCACACAAACCCTCCTGCAAGCACTGCAGTGGTGGTTGTACATAGACAACCTCAGACAGGGAATTCCTTTCATTCAGGAGCTTCCTTCCCTGGTATTAACCACAGATGTTTCCCTTCTAGGGTGGGTTGCACACTGTTCATGGTACATGGTTCAAACAGGAATCACTGCTTCACATCAACCTACTAGAGCTCAGGGCAGTCTTCCTAGCACTTCAGGCGTTTAGCAATCTGTTACAAGGACAGGTAGTGCAGGTTAGGACAGACAACATGACCACAGTGTACTACATAAACAAACCAGAGGGCACAAGGTCTACACCCCTGTGCACAGAAGCCATGAGAATATGGGGTCTCTTCTATTCTCTGGGGGTTGTCTTGTCAACAGTGCACCTTCCAGGGAAAGACAATGTGTTAGCAGACACACTGAGCAGGATAAATCGGAAACATCATGAATGGGCCCTGAACAGGCAGGTGCTACAAGTGGTATCTGCCGGGCACTCCAGAGATAGACCTCTTGCAGCCCCAGACAATCATCAGCTTCCCAAATTCTGTTGCAGACCTCCAGTCTTGGGCTCAGTCCCATTGGATGCACTCATTCTGGATTGGACAGGGAAGTTTCTACTGTATATGCCTTCACCCATTTCTCTTGATACTCAGGGTTCTGAACAAGCTCAGATCCCAGCCTGCCACAATGATCTTCACTGCTCCAGACTGCACCAGGCAGCCATGGTACCTCCTTGTCTTGGCATTGTCAGTGTCCAGACCAATCAGCCTCCCCAGGAGGCACAGCTTGTTGACTTCATCCCAGGGCAGGATTCTTTACCCAGTCTTCTGTCCTCAGGCTCACAGTGGTTCTTGAGACCCAGAATATGCTGATCTGCACCTTTCAGAAGGGTTATGGAGGTCCTTAGGTTTCTAGAAACCCTCCACCAGGAAGATTTACATCCAAGTGGAAAGGATTTTCCATTTGGTGTCAAAAGAGAGATCTGGATCACACTCAGGCGGGTTTGTCAGTAGTCCTGGATTACTTGCCATACCTCCATTCCGTCGGCCTTTGGCCTTCTACACTCAAGGTGCATTTGGCTGCTGTATCAGCCTTTCTGTCGGCAGGTAAGGCATCATTATTGGCTTCAAATTCAGTATTTAGAAAATTCTTTAAGGGTTTGCTCCATTTGCACCCCCCACATAGGATCCCCACCCCAGTGTGGGACCTCAACATATGTATTGCACAGCTCATGCAGCCACACTTGAGCCTATGTAGCGTCAGCTGACCTCAGATATGTAACCTGGAAGGCTGTCTTCCTAGTTGCAATTACCTCAGCCAGAAAGATCAGTGAGCTTCAGGCTTTGTCCATAGGACTGATTATGTTGCATTTCACTGGGACAAGCTGGTCCTTAGGACCAGTAGCAAGTTCCTTCCTAAAGTAGTGTCTGATTTTCATGTCAACCAGTCCATTACACTACCAGTCTTTTTCACTGACCATTCTTCTTCAGGTGAACGTAGGCTGCATAGCCTGGATGTTAAAAGAACTATCAGCTATTACCTGGAACAAACAAAAGGCCACAGAGGGGATAGGACCCAGCTTTTTTTGACTTATGGGGAAGTGGGGAAAGATAAACCTGCCACAAAGAGGTCCATAGCACAGTGAATTGTGGCATGTATCCAGTTTTGCTATAGCAAGGTGGGCAGACAACCCCCTCAGGGTCTTAGGGCCCACTATCCGAGAAGAACAACTGCATCCATAGCAGCCTCTAGGATATCCCTTTGTTGGAAATGTGTAAAAGCAGCTACCTGGAAGTCAGTTCGCACATTCACTAAGCATCACTGCCTCGATACTCAGGCTAGAAGTTGATGCCAGGTTTAGCACAGCAGTTCTGCAGAGCCTATTTCCTAAGTAGGTCCTCTGCCCACCTCCAAAGGCACTGCTTGGGTAGTTCAGTATTTTGTCGGAATACAGTAGGACTTCCTGGGGTTTGAAGAAAACATTACTTACCATAGTAATCTTGTTTCTTCTAAGGGAATCTTACTGTATTCTGAGCTCCCACCCTCCTCCCCTGCTAGGACCTACAAGGCACTGCATACTGTCTGTACAACTAAAGTTGGAAACCTGTGGGTACCTAGTAGTTTATTGGGCATCTGTGACTTGAGTCTTAGTGATGCTCTCTGTTATTTAAGGGATGTTTTTCTCCTAACAGGGGTTCTGCTAATTTTAGATTAGCTTTGTTAGATAGTGCCTTTTAGCTCGCATGCTCGAAGAATCTGATGGTTGCAGGAAGTGCAACCAGGGACAGTGATTTGAAAACTAAGCTCGAGCCTAACATTCCACTATTAGCATAGGTTCTGTTAACCATTTCAGCTCCGGGGCAGTCCTATGGTGAGACCATACTGCATTTGTCAGAATACAGTAAGATTCCCTTAGAAGAAACAAGATTACTATGGTAAGTAATGTTTTCTTACTGCTCACTTTTATACTTACTGTGCCCAATGTATTGATGTTGGATGTTATCCATCACAACAGACTTATACATCCTATACACTTTAAATTAGGTAACTGACCAACTTAGGGGGTTTACACATTGGGTGTAGCGTCTCCTGCTGACTGCTACCCCACGCTGTTGCCACTAGTGTGTCACCCTTGGGCTACGCCCCTTTAGCTCAAGGACCACAGTGGAGGACTGCTAGAGTCAACAGCACAAACAATCTGAGTTTGCTCTGTCCCCATACTAGACCCATCTCCAGGCACACAGTTCCTCAAAGTTTTTGCACTACACACAACAGGTGCCGTCTTTCACACTAATTAGCTTCAGGAGCCCGACTAACTCCAGACAGACAGCAAACAGTTCATTAGAGAAGTGGCACTCAAACAGATGATGGTGCAGATTGAGCAGCTGTTCATATGCCACACTGGGCTGCTTGGATACTAGGCTCTGCCCTAAACCAGATCTGCCTCCTGATTGGAGGATGGTGTCCCACTGGGACAAACAGGCACACAGTGCCTCAAAGTCTTTCCTGCCCCTGCACTACACACAACAGGCACTGTCTTTCACGCTAGTTAGCTCCAGGAGCCTGACTGGCTCAGCACAGACAGCAGACAGTTCAACAGAGAAGCGGCACTCCCAACTCCAAGCAGCTGATGGCACAGAGCTGTTATGCCTTTTAAACCTTCACATAAGTTGAACACTGGATACTGTGAACATGTACGCCCATCTCTTCTTTTGTTCATTTTATTGCCATAGTTAGAGGTACACTACTTAGATGTGTTTGGCTTCTGCACTCAAATGGATTTGTCTAAGGCTACAACCTGCTGTTTTAACTTTAAAGCGGCACTGTCAGATTATTTTATAATTTACTGAAGTTCACTTACCCTGCTTCCTTTCCATAACCATGTAATGTGATCCTGTTTATTCCAACGTGATTTGAATCCTTCATTTCGAGTCTAATAAATATCAGTTTAAAGTTTTTCTAAGCTTCCTGCCCTGCTGTCTTTGTTCACTTGTGAGGCAAGTTACAGCTGACATGCATGTCCACGCACATGTTGGAATTTGGGGGAGGTGCGTGTTCACACACAAGCCTCTGTAACTTCCCTTCCCCTGTGTATTCATATGCTGCCGCCACTCTGGTATCACATAGTTGACCTGCAGGTTGCAGAGGGCAACAGCAGCATCTCAGGCAGGTCCTCATTCTACACTACAATGAATGGCATACAGCAGTTGGAAACAGTGTATTTTTTCTATCATAGCTATAAACTGTAAATTAGAGCTAATGTATAGACGGACCTATAATATTTATTTTTCAATTTGAGTAATTGTATACGCTAATGTATTTATTTTTATATTGGCGTGTGTAGTGGAACCCTCCAGCCCCGCCAACTCTATTTTTATACACTATATATATTAGTTTTTTCATATCCCTGTTTGCTACATGAACTCTGTATTGCTCACAATTAATTAATTTACTTTTCACGTCAGACTGTGCGAACTTGCCTCTGACAAGCATGGAATACAATATCCAAGGCTCTACTGGTGACTCAACTGGTCTTATTTACCTATTCCTGGTCTGCCCCGTGTCCGTTTACATTTGGATGATTGGGCTACTCGAGGGAAAAAAATACCTGAAATAAACAGAAAAAGTAGAACGCAGAGAAAACTGCTAGAATACAGGCACCGATCATCTAAATAGTTGCCCTGAGTGAAAGATCATGCTTTACTGGTATGTGGTACCCTAAACTTCAGACCTCTCAGCGGCCACCATGGGGGCACATAGGCATTTGTGAAGGTAGCTTGGAGTGGGCTGCAGTGCGTATCTCCCTGGTTGGCATTTAGATCTCCCCTTAGCTCTATATTCCTGTGACACACACATATATGCTGACAACACAGCTATCTACGCATCCGGCCCTACTGTCTCCTCCATTGAGAAGCCCCTGCAAAAGAACTTCTCCACAGTGCAAAAATGGTTTCAGGACAATCAGCTAGTCATGAACCAGAGGAAAATGGTATCTCTGCTGTTTGGCTACAGCCACTGATTAACGCTGCTCCTGACTCACTAATTCAATGGTCCTTCTAGGGCAAATGCCTCGATTCTGTGGCCTGATAAAAAAAAATTCCTAGGCTTGCACTTTGGCCAATAGCTCGACTACTCTGGTCACATTTCCAGCTGACAGTCAGGTGAATACAGGAAAAGTCTAGGAGGTCACCAGACTGGTCGGGGGCCAAAGCCGCCTAGAGAGCTGAGACTGTGCAGGCATCAAAAGAGGAGAAAAGACTCTGTTACATAGGTGAGAAAAGAGAAGCAAAGATCAGCTTCGAGGATCAAGAATGATGAGGGGTGGTGAAGAAGAGCAGAGCAGGCAGAGGCACTGAACAGTACTTCTGCTCTGTGTTCACGCAAGAGAAGGGGGGCAAATACCTTAGGCAAGTGGGGGGTGGGTAAGGAGGGGAGAGGACAACAGATGTAGGGATTACAGAGGGCAGGATGCTGGAGGGGTTGAGGGCATTAAGAGTGGACAAAGCGCCTGGGCCGAATGGCATTCATCCTAGAGTACTGAGGGAGCTGGCAGAGGTCCTTGCAGGGCCACTGGCAGACCTGTTCAATACCTCCCTGGACACAGGATGTGCACCACAGAACTGGAGGATGGCCCACGTGGTGCCCATCCATAAAAGTGGGCCAAAGGATGAACCAGGGAACTACAGGCCAGTGAACCTCACCTTGATCGTGGGCAAACTGATAGAGACCATCCTAAAGGAGAGGCTCAGTCATGAGCTTCTTGGAGGCAAACGGTATCCAGGACAACCAGCAACATGGGTTGTGTCATGGGCAGATTGTGCCAGACAAACCTGGTAGAGGTCTATGACTGGGTGACATGGGAACTGGACATGGGCCATGCTGTGGACATCCTGTACTTGGACTTCAGTAAGATCTTTGATTCAGTGTCACATGGGAGATTGTGGGGGAAGCTGGATTATGTGGGGGCAGGACCAAAAATGATGACCTGGATCGGAACTGGCTGAGGTGAGTCAGCAAAGGGTGGTGGTGGTGGTGGTGGGGAACTCTCATCACTGAGAGCAGTGACGAGCGGGATACCACAGGGATCCGTGCTGGGACCAGTACTGTTTGGATTTTCATTGCAGATATCTCAAATGGGATCCGGAGCAAACTCGGTCTGTTTGTAGATGATACCAAGATGGGAGCTGTGGTAGATAACACGGAGGGGAGGAAGGGGTTGCAGGAGGGCCTGAATAAGCTGCAGGAGTGGGCAGATAAATGGCAGCTGGGGTTCAATGCCAGGAAGTGCAAGATTCTGCACTTTCGAAGCCCGGAACCAGGGGAGGAATTATCACTTAAATGGGGTTCAGTTGAGTAGCTCCACGGAAGAGAAGGACCTAGGGGTGATCCTAACAGGGAGCATGAACAACTCTGTTCAATGCAGAAGGGCGGTGGCAAAAGCCAACAAATTGCTGGGGTGTATAGCTAGAGGGATCTCCTCCAGAAGTAGGGAAGTTATCCTGCCCTGTATAGGTCACTGGTCAGGCCCCACCTTGAGTACTGCGTGCAATACTGGTGCCTGCTCCGAAGAAGGACATCAGATTGTTGAGGGGTACAGTGTAGAGCGACAAATATGATCCAGGGATTAGAGGCAAGCTACACGAGGAAAGGCTGGGGAGCTGAATATGTACTTTCTGAAAGAGAGGAGGACAGGGGAGATATGATTGAGACCTTAAGTACTTGAAGGAATGAACAAAACTAATACAGAGAGGATTTTCCAGAGGAGAAAGGGGAGGACATGAGAGGACACCAACTAAGATTGGAGGTGGTTGATTAAGAAGAGAGATGAGGAGACATGTTTTCACAGAAAGAGTGGTGGACAAGTGGAACTCCTTGCCGGGTGAGGTAGTGGCCTGCAAGACGGTGAGACAGCTTCAAGAGGGGTTGGGATAGGGTGAGGGGCAATAGGCTTGGGGGAAGGGAGGCAGCAGCATTATAAGGTGCTAGCTGCACACTTGAGCAGACTCGATAGACCGTGAGGCCTGTTTCTGCTGGCATATCCGTATGTTCGTATCTAGGTGCTCCACAAAGCTTGGAGCCCTCTACAGGGTGAAGATTTAGCTGCCTTCAGCCTCACATCAAGAAACTGGTGGTTGAGCGCTCCATCTTCCCCCTGCTTGATGTTGCTTATACTGGTGCCAACTCCTCTGTCCTCTCCAAACTCTCATCACTATTTAATGCGTTATGTAGATTTGCACTGGACTACTGTCCCAGAACACACCATTACACCTAATGATCTTGGCTGGGTAACACCCTCAGAGAGGCACTTGCTGTACACTGCTCTAGTGGCAGCTAGGTAGTGGACAAGTAAACTCCCAAGTTACATTGTGGATGTTTTCTCACTGGCAAGAAATCGCAAAGTTGTCATTTCCAGATAATAAGTTGTAAAAGAAATTCTGGGCAAGCATCAGTCATCTACAGGCTTTGGAACAGTCTTTCTGCCAAGATAACCACAGCCAAGTCATACCTCTCATATAAGAGACTAATCAAGGTCCATCACTCCACTTTGATATCATGCCCAAGCTTGCCTGCTCTGGCTGTAACCAGCATAGGCCTACTGTTACATAAGCTGGACTGCTGTTACATAGTGGGACTGCTGGGCTACAACTACCCCAGGTTTCCTTACCGAACCTCAAGGGTATTGATATTAACACCTCCCCTGCTAGTGTAACTTGCATCCTGTCTTGTAACTCGCATCTATGTGGACATTGCCTGTTGTATGCAACACATGTAATGTACACCAGCAACTCTTTTTGTATCGTGATATTTCAAGTTGAGAAGACATGTTTTATTATTACTGACTTTCTCTAAAATTTATCGCTTGCTGGAAGTTTAATCTGCCTCCTTTCTTACTAGAGTTGAAATGCATGGTAAAAGTGTAATAATATCCAGCCTTGTTTTGTTTCAAATCCTTGATCTACTCTTATTGCTCACTTCCTGAACAAAGGAACACCCCAAGCAGTGCAGCCACTGCGGATTCAGTAGTCTCTTCTCCTACTGCAGCTTGAGTGGCTAGCCTGTGTTGGGGTGTTCCAAAGTTCAGAAAAGATGCGGTGGGAGCTGATAAAGGAATGTAAACAAATTTAACATCAGCATGGGGAGCAATCTGTTTTTCACTTAAAAAAAAAAAAAAAAAGAATCACGCAAACTACCAGCCACATCAGCACGTCTCTGGAATGGACAGTCATAATATTATTTAGCTATACATTTAGAGGCCTAAAGAGGTTGACAGTGTCCCTTTAAATGATTTTGTTAATATTAACATAGAAACATAGATACTGTCAGCAGATAAAGGCTTTGTGGCACATCCAGTTAACCCAAATCTGCCTATTAGTTGAAAATGCCCTTAGTGGTCATTTCCCTGCCTCCCTCCCCAACTGCCTCAACTCACAGCCTTCTCATGTGCCTCCCTTTGAACCCCTCACAGTTTTAGTGCATACAGCCTCCTCTGGGAACTTATTCCATTTTTCTACTACCCTTTCTATAAAGAAGTACTTTCTGACATCCTCTTTGAACCCCCACCAGCTTCATAGCATTGCTCCTGGTGCTTATGTTCCCACTTTGTGTGAACAACCCCCCTGCTGGCCACCCTATTAGTCTCGCAGAAGTACTTGAATGTCTCTTACCTTGTTTCCCCCTCTCCCTCCTATCCTCCACTGTGTACATACTAAGGTCCTCAAACCACTCCCTATATGACTTCCTCTGCTGTCCCTGGATCATTATGGTTGCCTTCTTCTGCACTGACTAAAGCCTCTTGTCCTTCCAAGTGTGGACTCCAAACTGCACACAGTACTTCAGTGCGGTTGAACCAGAGATCTGTATAAAGACAGTATCACCTCCCTTCTGCTTCCTATGCATCCCAGCATCCTATTTGCCCTGTTTACAGTCCTTGCACTCTGTGCCATTGCTTTCAAGTTATCCATTATTATACTGGAAAAGATCCCTCTTAGCCAATTAGAGTGCAGAGTTACTGTCTGGTTATTCTGTGACAACTGGACAGTAGACTGAATCATGGGACAGTGGCTCTGCATTCTGATTGGCTGCTGCTTGTGTACTTCGCCAATAAGAGAGCAAGTGTAGTTTGTCCTCCCACTTCAACATGCAGCAATAGAGATGTCTAGTAACTACAGTGCTTCTGTGAGACACGGTTCCTGCTTTCTCACAGACGCACTGTACCGCTATAAATAGATTTGCCAGTTTTACATTTTTTATTTTCATTTTTCCAGAATAATAGTGATAAAAATACCAATAGTGATCTGGGTTTTCTTGGTAATAACTGGACCATTATTTACCCTGGCCCAGTTATAACCTCGTAAACTTAGACCGCTATGATATTATCGCTATATTGACATCCCCAGGTCTCATTCTTACATTCTCTCTATCACCACCCCAGCCATCCTGCATTTTATCCTGGGTTTTTGGACCCTGTATGCATTACCTTGTCAATTTTGGCATTAAGTTGCAGGTGCTACACTCTTGAGCATCTTTCCAGATCCTCTTTTGTTGCCCTTATCCCCCTTTTTTGCTGTCTACTCTTCCACAGATCTTAGTTTCATTCACAAAAAGGCACATCTTTCCCTTGATCCTTTCCATTATGTCACATGTTAAAGAGCACCAGTCCCAAAATGGACATTTAGTGCACTCCGCTTGTAACCGCCCCCTCCTCTGAATGCTCCTAGTTTAGAACTACCCTCTGGGTCCTCCCACTGAGACAGTTTCTCATCCACCCAGTTATTTTATCTCCTGTCCAGTTTTTTTTTCTTTCTTTCCTATAGTGCTTTTTCTCCCTGGGGTGCAGGTTGCCTGGTCTCTTGCAATCTATTTGCTGCTAGAAACCCTACCAGCCTCTCCTTTATTATTGATTCCAGTAGTTTCCTTACAATAGATATCAAACTGACAAGTCTTTAATTGCCCATCTCATCTTACCTCCTGCACTTGTCCAGGGGGACCACATCTGCTGTCTTCAATCCCCTGGCGCCTTCCTGTTTCTAGGAGCAGTTGAAAAGATCTGCCAGCAGTCCTACTTGGACCTTCCTCATCTCCCTCAGCACCCTTGGATGCATCCTGTCTGTGCCCACTGATTTATCCTCCTTCAGTGCTGTATGCCCTTAAACATCCTCTCCTCCATGATGGGTTCCACTCTGATGTTCTCCCATTGGCTTTAAGCTGCTTTCCAGCAGCAGGTCCTTGTCTTCCACCGTAAACACTGAACAGAAATATTCATTCAGTTTGCTTTTGCCTCTCCTTCTCCTCCTCCCCCTTCCTCTTCCTAAGCCTGACCACCCCTTCTCATAGTTTGCACTGCTCCCGTGTGTATTGAAAGAATGCTTTCTCTTCATCTTTAACCCCCCTCTGCTAACCACTGCTCCGCATCTGCTTTTGCCTGTCTCTCTGTTCTATTGGCCACCCTAACCCTTTCTTGATACTGCCTGACTTGTTCTGTATCTGAAGAAAGCCCTTCTTTTTTCCCTCACAGCCTCTGCCATGCTCTTGGACAACCACAGAGATCCCCCATTGCCCTTTCCCACCATCTTCGTGCAGATACATGTGGACTCCAGTAGTCCTTTGTTATCAAGCCCATTTGTTGCCTTCTTCTACTGTTGCTTTCACATCCTGCAATTTTTCCCTAATACTTCTCTTACCTCCCAAAATCTTCCCTCTCGAAGTTTGGGACCTTAGTCCTGGAGTGCACCTTATCTGTCTGCTGCCTGACCTCAACCCACATGGTCCAGTGATTGCTTGATCCCAGTGGTTCCCCACCATGACCTTCTCCTACATGGTCCCTGTTTGTCACTAGACTTGATCCAGTATGACCCTTCCCTGGTATGTTCCACCACCTTCTGGTATAGAAATGCTTCTTGCCATTTTATCTACTGGGTTCTGGCTCCATGGTGTCCCTGCTGTTAGGATAGTTCAGTCCACGCCTTGCATGTTGAAGTCTCCAATATCAGTGAATCCACCAGTTCCACCACCTTAGTTTCTTGGCTCTCTGTTTCTGTATTCTGTGTCAAGGGGCCTATACACCACCCTGACACTCATCTCCCTCCATCCTCCTGTAATTACCTGCACCCAGACTGCTTCAGGTCCCAGATCCCTCCTTACTACTTGCATTTTTGAGGCTTTGATGTCATCCCTAATGTATGGTGCCACCCTACTCCATCTCCACCCTTTACCCTGTCCCTCTTGAACATCATCCAGCCCCATACCCTTAACGCCCACTCATTGTTCCATGTTACCTATGTTTCAGTTACAGACACCA
Source organism: Neoceratodus forsteri (assembly GCA_016271365.2). Taxonomy (NCBI): domain Eukaryota; kingdom Metazoa; phylum Chordata; order Ceratodontiformes; family Ceratodontidae; genus Neoceratodus; species Neoceratodus forsteri. The sequence continues at coordinate 319,709,793 of JADMNL010000022.1, forward strand.
AGTCCAGTAATGTCTCGGTCATCATTGTTTGAAGGTCACAGGTCTTGTTCTTCAGACTCCTGGAATTAGCACACATCATCCTACATAGCTTCTGCTTCCTTCCTATTGGCTAGTTCCTCTTTTTCTGTGTTCTTGCTCTTCTTTGCTACTGCTACTTCACGGCATAAAGTGTCAGCTGACCAGTGAAAATGCTTATATTTTAGGCCCCATTGTATAATTAAGCAGTAAGGCACGACAGGGTGTGGTTTATCATGGGATATCGTCACGCCTCAGGTGGTTGGGCATGAGGCCCCAGGGCGAGTGCGTCCAACCACCCGAGAAGTGACATTATTTATGATATACTACACCCTGGTGTGACTTATTACTATTATGAACCGAGTTTGAAGTTTTACAAATAAAATAAAACAAACAGGTTTTAAAACATTTTATGAATGAGGTTTTGGGTGGTGTAGGGTACATTTTGAAAAAATAGTTCTCAGACTGTAGAGAGCAAAGAGGCTGGTGGTGCGGAACTTTTTGAAGCGTGATGATGTAGCCCATATCATCATGGCTTCAAAGAGCTCTTGGCCAATCAGATCCCTCTATTTATGATCCTCAGTTCATAATTAAAAATTTATAATGGAGGTTTTAAAACTCTGCAGCCACCTTCACTCTGGCAGTTGCCAGATTTGTTTCTCCTGGAGAAAATGGTTGCCCAGTCGAGCTTCAGTACAATTGGATCTCTAGATGCTTATTTATTTTAAACTAAATATTTATTACATTTTTTTTAAAGTGTATATGTATGTATTTTATTAATCTGTATTAGTTAAGGTATTTTACACTGGTCCTTCCGCTCCTAATTTGATTCCCAGAAACCAGAACCCATCTTTTTGGCTACCTTTTTCTTTTTTAGCTATTTTTTCCTAATTTTATCACTTACTTGCCTCCTTTTAGTAAGTGATCCTGTGTTTCAAACAACATGAAGTCTTGCTATATTATGACAAATGCAGTTTGTCCCACCATTAGAACTGCTCCGGAGGTGAAAGAGTTAACTTCATGCAGTGCATGGAACTTAGAGCGAGTTCGGTTAGAGAAGCTCTGTTAGGGTGGTTTCAAACCGAAACCGCCAGATTTCTTCTCTCCTCACTGAACAGTCGCCCGGAGATTCCTCCTGCTGCTCTGTTCATTTCCTGGTTTAAGCGCTTTTCTCGGTTAAATTCAATTGCGATATTATTTATTTTAACCGCAAACCGATCGGTTCAAGCTCTGTCTATGGTATTGTAAGTAATAGATAGGTTTCTGTGTGGAACTTGTAATGTTTATCGGTTCAGTTTGAACCAATCGAATTGTATTTAAACTTTGTTTTGAAGCCTTTAAGGCTTTGTTAGAGTGCGGTTCCTGTTCTTATCGGTTCTAAAAACGGATGTCATTACAGTTTTTCCACGAACCGTGACATGGTTGGGAACCGATAAGGGTGTCTTGCCTGGCACTGCCATCAAAAGGGCAAGTTTTGGTTAGGCTGGCATTATGTCTGAGAAACCCAAAGAAAAACTGGCCCACTGGGTTTCAACACTGTAGTGTCTGTGGGAAGCCTTGCCAAGGCTGACCCACACACCACATGTGTTTATTGTCTGGGGTTTGACCACCTCAATGCAGACTGCCAGATTTGCAAGAATTTCCCTGCAGCCACCCTAGATAAGAGAGTTGGTAGGCTCAGGGAACGAGAGGCCAAAAAGTCCGCTGACCCGGATGGCCAGCCCAGTTCGGTGCCAGCCGAACCGGAGGGAGTGCCCTCTGACCAGGGCCAGACTTCCTCGGGCCAACGTAGAGCTGACTCTGAGGAGCCAGTTCCAGCAAAGAGAACTAGAAAGTCAGCAGGTGTGGAGTCCAAAATCCCTTCTCCAACTGCTGCAGAGATAGTCAGGGCAATACAGATTGTCCAGTCACTGTCCCCGGTTCCCTCCGAACTGCCACTATCTGGCAAAAGGTCGGTTCGGTCGGTTCCACCGGTTCAAGAATATGATATAGAAGAGTTTTATGAACCAGAGGAGGGGGGGATGATTATGATCAGTGTGAATGTGACTTTGAAAGTCTGGATGTGCCCATTGAACCGGACATCTCCCCAGACAGACCTTTAGGTGAATCTCCCCCTAGGCTTGCTGAGTCCCCTTCTCATTTTTTGTTTTATAAAAAAGTTGCTGAGACCCTCCAGCTTCCTTTAGAGGAGGCTTTGGATGAGCAAGGAGCCTGACTATGTAGAGATGATGGATATCCCAGAGTCCAGGAGATTGTCCATCCCTTTACATAAATCTTTTAGGAAACAAACAATAACAATTTTAAAAGCTCCTAATTCTGTGCCTCCTGTAGATAAAAAGATGGACAGGAGGTACACTTTGTCAGGTCCTGATACAGATTTTCTTCACAGCAATGCAGTCATGTTAGGTAGTTCAGGCTGCAGCCTGTGATAAAGCTAGTATTCCCTGGCTTCACATCCTCCTGACAAGGACTCCAGGAAGATTGGTGCCATGGCCAAAAACAATACATGGCAGCATCTTTGGGACTCAGACAAACAAACTATATGGCTTATGTTGCAAGATACCAGAAATCTAGATGGGATACTGTCATGGCCTTAGCCAAACAGGTCCCTGGCCAGCTTGCAAAGGAGCTGGAGCAGGTGGCTGTTGATGGTATTGAGGCATCTAAGGTGCAATTCCATGCTGCAGTGGATTCTAATGATGTATCCTCTAGAGTCATGGCTACATCTGTGGCTTTTCGTAGATTGGCCTGGCTCAGGTGTACTACTTTGTCACAGGATACCCTGTCTAAGGCATGGTTTTTCCTGTGGTGGGAAATTCTCTGTTTGGGGAGCAGACAGAGAATTATATGAAGAAAATGGATGAATATAGAACCACTTATAGGAGTGCACAAGCCAAGGAACGGCAAGCCACTCCTCAGAGGCACTCAGGGGTAGGGGCAGGCCTTTACAGGCCTTTTACCAGACCCAGGCCTCCTTCAGCCTATGCTCAGAGGGGTTCTTCAGAGGGAGAGGCAGATGGGTACAGCAGGCCTGCTCCCACCCCTCAGCCTAAAGCCCCTGCCAAACAGGCACCCTGATGGGATGCCCAGGGTCGGCTTCCATTACCTGTAGGGGCAGGCTGGCTTATTTTGTCCAGGACTGGGAGTCTTTAACATCAGACAGGTGGGTCCTGGAAGTAGTGAGCCAGGGTCTGGTTCTCAGCTTCAAAAATTTCCAAAGATGAGAGCCAGATCTTTTCCACCTGCAAACCCTTTAGAGACTCTTGCTTTGGAAACAGAAGTCTCAACCCTCCTGGCTCTCAGAGCTGTAGAAAGGGTTTCTCCCTACACCAGGGCAAGGGTCTGTACTCCAGGTACTTCCTTACCCCAAAAGACAGGAGAGCGGCGGCTCATCCTGGATCTAAGATATCTGAACAAGCACCTTTAAACCAAAATTCAAAATGGTGACTCTGGGAATGATTTTACCCTCCCTAAAGCCAGGGGACTGGCTAGCTTCCCTGGACCTCAAGGATGCATACTTCCATGTTCTTATCAGAAGCTCCCATCGAAAGAACCTCAGATTCGAACTGCCCTCAGGCCATTATCAGTTCAGAGAAATGCCCTTCGGCCTTACCTCTGCCCCAAGGGTGTTCACAAAATGTCTGGCAGTAGCAGTTGCTCATCTAAGAAGGCAAAAGATTGCCATTTTTCCCTACCTGGACGACTGGCTCATTGTGGGTCAGTCTCCAGACCAGGTCAGATCACACCTGCTAGTTACCCAGCAGCTGCTTACCTCTCTGGGCTTTCTTCTCAATCTTCCAAAGTCAGTTTTGGAACCTGTCCAGGTACTCACCTTTATAGGCGCAGGAACTGGACACAAGCAGGCCAGAGCCTTCCTTCCCCAGAAGAGGTAAGGACCTTGGTGGCCCTGGCCTGTCTTTCACTCTGCAGGTCTCTCGACCAAGGCATTTCCTGCAGCCCTAGGACACATGGCTGCTTCCACAGCTGTAGTGCAAGGAGCAAGATTTCAGATGAGGGACATTCAGTTCCATTTGAGAGCTTTCTGGTTCAAAGAAGAGATCCTCATCCAAGTTAATCCCAGTGACTCAACCCTGATCCAGGCCCTTCAGTGGTGGCAGGATCAGAGCAATCTGAGACAAGGGTGCCTTTCATCCCTCTGTCCCACTCCTTGACCCTTACTACAAATGCATCCCTCTTGGGATGGGGAGCTCACATGGGCGACCTCTCCATCCAGGGTTATGGTCCCTCAGGAATCTCTGCTCCACATCAACCTGTTGGAACTCAGAGCTGTTTTTCTAGCACTTCAGGTTTTTTCTGCATCTGTTCAGAACAAGGTGGTACAGGTCAGAACAGACAACACCACTACAATGTGGTACATCACAACAAACAAGGGGCACTTCGGTCTTGACCTTGTGCACCAGGCGGTAGTTGTGGTCTCTGGCTTATTCCTGAACACTTCCTCATAGCAGTTCACCTCCCAGGCAAGGACAATGTCCTGGCAGATGCTCTCAGCAGGATTTCCCAGTGTCATCACAATGGTCACTGGATCCCCTAGTACTGGGGATAGTTTTTGCCAGATGGGGCACCTCAGATAGATCTTTTGTAGCCCCAGACAATCATCAACTTCCACTTTTTGTTGCAGGCCCCCAGTGTTGGGCTCAGTCCCCTGGATGCCTTTCTCCTCGATTGGGAAGGAAGTTTCTATGCCTTTCCCCCCTTCCCTCTCCTGTTCAAGGTTCTAGTCAAAATCAGGTCTCAGCCCTGCAAGATGATCCTGATTGCTCCAGACTGGGCCAGGCAGCCCTGGTACCCACTCCTTCTGTCCTTAGCAGTCCATCTTCCCCTGTGTCTCCCCAGGAACCACAATCTGTTAACCTGTGCTCAGGGGAGAGTTTGGTATCCGAATCTCAAATCCCTCAACCTCAAGGCTCTCAATACCTCTTGAGCAGTTAGAGTTGGCTGATCTTCAGCTTTCTCAAAGTGTTCTCGAAATCTTGAAAGCTGCTAGGAAGCCTTCCACCAGGGCTACCTACAACTCCAAGTGGAAAAGGTTTTCCATATGGTGTTCTGGGAGGCATATTTCCTCGGAATCTGCTGATTTACCCACTGTATTGGATTATTTGGTCCATCTTAATTCTTTGGGACTGAGACCAGCTACCCCGAAAGTGCATTTGGCAGCTGTCTCTGCTTTCATTTCAGCAGGGAAGCCCTCTTCTCTTTCTGCTCACCCTGTATTTTCCAAGTTTTTAAGGGATTGCTTCATACCAATCCTCCATTCAGGATCCTGCCCTGCTTGGGATCTTAATGTTTGCATTGCTCAGCTGATGCAACCCCTTTGAGCCTCTGTCTTCGCAGAGCTTAAGTATTTGACTTGGAAAACTGTATTTAGTAGCCATCACTTCTGCCAGGCGCATAAGTGAGTTACAGGCTTTATCAGTGGAGACTGACTTTATTTCCTTTCAAAGGGATAAGGTAGTCCTCAGGACTAACAGGAAGTTTTTGCCTAAGGTGGTTTCGGTTTCACCTTAACCAATCTGTTTCACTTCCAGTGTTCTTCACTGACCATTCCTCCTCTGGTGAGAGGAGGCTGACAGCTTAGATGTTAAGAGGGCCCTAAGTTACTACATAGAGCGCATAAGGGTCACAGGTTTGACTCCTCCAACTATTTCTCACTTATGGTGAGGTTGGGAAAGGGAGACCTGCCACTAAGAGATCCATTGCCAGGTGGATCGTCTCTTATATCCAGTTTTGCTATCAAAAACTGGGTAAGGTTTCCCCCCTCAGGCCTGAGGGCTCACTCTACCAGAGGTACAGCTGCATCTCTAGCTGCTGCTAGAGACATCCCTATCTTGGAGATATGTCAAGCAGCTACTTGGAAAACAGTACACACTTTCACCAAGCATTACTCCTGGATATCCAGGCCAGGAGGGATGTTGGTTTCAACAGCGTGCTTCAGAGCCTATTCCCTAAGTAGGTTCTGTCCCTCCTCCATGGAGGTACTACTGTGTAGTCTGCATCTGTCATAATATAGCAAGACTTCATGTTGTTTGAAGAAAAAATTACTCACCTTAGTAATGTTGTTTCTTCTAATGGAATCTTGCTATATTATGACCTCCCCCCCAGCCTGCCTCTCTCAGAACTTCTACTTCGGGTATGGGGTGGGCAGTCCACTGTTGGCACTTATTGATGCCCCCTTTTATGTTTGGGTGTTGTGTTTTATTTAGTTATTTTATCTTATTTTTCTGGTCCCTGACTTGAGTCTTGGTGTTGGGACCAGGAAAATGTGAATATTTTAGTAGCCAGTTGGCTATTGTAGTTACAGCTTCCACACAGAGCCTTAGTGAGTTTTGCTCGTGAAGATCTGACAGTTTCGGTTTGAAACCACCCTAACAGAGCTTTCTAACCGAAGTCATATAAGTTCCATGCACTGCATGAAGTTAACTCTTTCACCTCCGGAGCAGTTCTAATGGTGGGACAAACTGCATCTGTCATAATATAGCAAGACTCCATTAGAAGAAACAACATTACTAAGGTGAGTAATTTTTTCTTTTATGCCGAGTACAGAAACAGAAGTGCTTTCACTTTCTGCCTCGGAGGCTTCACCTCCGGAAGGACAGGAATAGGAGGCGGTACAGAGAAATGTTGCAGGGACTGCATCAAAAGCCCTATGAGGGAGAGACTAAGAGAACTGAATATGTACTTGCTAGAGGAAAGAAGGGAAAAGGGATATCATACAAACATTCAAGTACAGTATTAATAAAGTACAGGAAAGTAGCATTTCCACAGAAAGACAGACTTGAGGACAAGGGTTATACCATGAAGCTGGGGGGGGACTCAAGAGGGATATGAGGAAATATTTCTTCACGGAGATGGTGGTGGAAGCCTGAAACAGCCTCTCAGTGGAGGTGGTATGTAGCCAAAACAGTTGCAGGATTCAAGCATGGGACAGATACAGGGGACCTTAGAAGGAACAGAAGGGGTGGAATGGCTGGAGTTTGTACAAGGGCTGCGTGGCACAGTAGACAGGGAAATGGGCAGACTGAATGGGGCAAAAGGGTCTTTATTTGCCGACAACTTCCATGTTTCTATGCCTGTGCCCTTTCACCCTAATTAAGCGCTTCCTTTATAGGAAGTTGTGATTCAACTTTTGACATATATTTTGGAGGTAAGAGATGTTTTTATTACTGGGCTCTGACTTCTCCACTATTTTTCACTGTTTTGGAAAGTGTATTCAGTTTATTAGATCTTTCCAAAATGGCACATTAGAGAGACCTAGGAGATACACAGGATAAAACAATTATTAAAACTGTTTTTCAGCTCCTGGCAAAGGCGTACTGCCACAGGCTCAGTGTAAATTGCCTTGGACCAGACCACAACTTTATTTATTGTGAGTCCTGTATTGTTTTAAACCTTAAATAAAAGGGCAGCTAAATTAGAAGTCATTATGGCTTGTCAGTCTGCTTCTTTCTCACCAACAAATAATCGAAAAAGGCTCTGAAGGAGTTCCTAATGATGGTGGAAAGCACTCCTGAATGGAGAAAGGAGCAAGCGGATGACAAAGAGAAAATGCCCTCGTCTGAGAACATATTGAAGATGTGGCAATTTTTCCAGGTCATCCAGGCTATGGGAAATTTTAATACTATAAAGGCCACCCCCTTGCCAGGCTCAGGCTATAGCCTATCTGCCTGTGAAGTAGAAAGAGTACTATAAACAAGGGGAGGAAGGTAATCCCACGGAATCAGAGGGTGCACCTGAACAAGATTTTGGCTCTCCTCCAGGGCATAATGAGGACTACATTTCATTCTCCTCATTTGTCGGGCATAATGCTTAATGCTCCCAACATCCACCTCAGGAAACTGAGGAAAATTAAGAAGATGTTGCATTTATGGACGTAGTGGGAATGGCACACCCAAGGAGGTTGCTAGTCCCCATACATAAGTCTCAAGAAGGCATATCAAAAATCATGACTGTACCTGCTTCAGCTGGAGCTGTTGATAAAAAGATTGAAAGAAAATATCAGGTGGACAGACAAGAGGTAGAATACCTGTATGCCCACCCTGATCACCAAGGTGTAGTCCAGGCTGCTGCTATAGAGAGCAAAGTCATAGTCTATGCACAGACTCCAGAAAGGGCTTCAAAAAACTGGATGCTGTGACAAGAAAGTTTATACTGCAGCCCTGCTGATAAGGTAGGCAGCTTATTTAGCATATATAGAACAGTACCAGAAAGCATTGTGGAACACAGTTCTGGCACTTACTGATAGAACAGACAGTGATCTGGCAGAGGACTTGGTTGCAACAGCAAGATCATCCCTGGACACCACTAAATACCATTTCCACACTACTGTGGATACTAATGACACGGCAGGTAGAGTTCAAGGTCATGCAGTGTCCTTAAGAAGATTTTCCTGGTTAAGGACTATCATTCTTTCCCAGAATACCCAAACCAAAGCCATGATTTCTCCTTTGAGGAAATTCATGTTTTGGTGACAAAGTAGAGGCTTACATGAAAAAAATGGATGAATACAAGACCACTTACAAGAGTAACAATGAGAAGGAAAAGGCCTCTATGTCCTATGGACCCTATGGAAGGAAGCAGCAGCAGGGTTACTTCCCTAGAGTCTATACACCATATGCCCCTTATGAGTATCAGCAACAAAGGGGATACTGCAGAGGCAGAAGGTACACAAAGCGTACTGCAGCTACAGCACCAGCACCCAAGCCCCAGCCAGAGCAACCTTCCTGACAGTTCTGTCCAGGTCGCCATTCATTGTCAGTGGGTGGAAGATTGGCTCACTATCTTCAGGAATGTGTAAACATTACCTCAGGCAAGTGGGTCCCAGAAGTAGTGGGTCTAGGACTGTCACTGCAGTTCAGAACATCCACAAGACTACAGAAACACGAAATGTTTCCAGCTCTCTCTCTCTCTCTCTCTCCCGCAGAAAGAATGCTGCTGAAATCGGAGGTAAAAAAAATGTTAGCAGCAAATGCTGTAGAAAAGATCCCTGCATCTCAGTGGCGCAAGGGTCTATTCTCAGGGTAGTTTCTGACCCGCAAGAAAAGTGGGGAGTGGTGACCCATTTTAGATCTCAGGTATCTAAACAAGCATATAAAGAAAGAGAGATTCAGGATGGTCACACTGAGAACAGTGATGCCATCTCTGCAGTCAGGACACTGGTTAGGATCACTGGATCTGAAAATTGTCTGTTTTCATATTCCTGTCAGTCCATCACACAGAAAATATCTTTGGTTCAAGCTAGGGAACTGCAAGCAGCAGTTCACAGCTCTCCCCTTTGGCCTCACCTCTACACCAAGGGTGTCCACAAAGTGCTTGGCTATGGTGGCAGCACACCTGAGAAGGCAAGGTTTGGTAGTCATTCCTGGCCGACTGGCTAGTCTCAGGGAAACAGGACAGGAGACAAGGTGCTCACTTCAGACTGTAAAAAAGCACATTGGAGTCTCTTTGATTATTGATAAACTTGCAGAAATCCCATCTAAAATCTGTTCAACCAGTGGACTTTATTTATTTAGCTTTTGTTAACCAGGCAAGCACACTAGACAAACATATGCCTTTTTTTCCGTGCAACCCGGGAGATTACAGGGAATTTACAGGCAAAGCAAGGATTAACAGGATTTCAGAGAAAAAAATATACAGACAATGCATGATTTAACAGAGAGGCAATACATTTCCTTCCCTAGAGTTGAACCTCTGACCCTTTGCTTGTAAAGCAATGGCACATCCTGTATCCCATCTAAGGAGCTTAATAGCAGTAGAGCTAAACATCCCATGGGGAAAGCTTTCCTCGCGCAGGCCAGAGCTGCAACTCAATACCAGCAGCAGGGTCCTTCACAACAGATTAGCCAAGACCTGCAAGGGACTTCCATACAATTACTAGGATACATGGCGCATTCACAGCTGTGGTTCCGTGGGTCAGGTTAAAAATGAAAGATATTCAGTATTTAGTACCACTTAAAAGACAACTGGTCTCAAAGATGGGATTCACTCTCAAAACTAGTACCAGTGGCAAAAGCACTACTAAAGTGGTAGAAAGAAGAAAGCAACCTCAGATAGGGTATTCCCTTCCTTCAGCAATAACCAGCAAGTATTCTTACTACAGATGTTTCACTCCTGGGGTGGAGCATTCACCTACAGGACATCACAGTGAGTAACACGTGGAAGTCATTGAACCACTTCAGCCCCCTAGAGCTCAGGGCAGTGCTGCTAGCAATGCAGTCTTTCTCTTCCCAGCTACTAGGTCAGTCTTCCAAATCAGAACAGACAACACCTCAACAACCTACTGTATTACATAAACAAGCAGGAGGGACAAGATCCTCAAAACCGTGTATAGAAGCAGTGAGGATCATACCTCTCAACCTTTTTCTCCAAACGTAGGACACCATGTGTGACAAATGAGCAAAATTGTGACATATAGTCTAACATGACACTGCAAGCTTCAGAACACTATAGCTATCAGTGCACTAATGTTCATAATGTTTTTGATTACTGAGCATAATAAATTATTAATGAATTTCTGCTTTAAAGTCTCAGTGGGGAATGTGGAATATCACTTTCCCATGATGGACAAAGGGTTTCAGAGAGGTAAAATGAGTGAGACACCTCATAATGTGTGACATTTAGAGGTATGGTGAGGATCTGAGGCCTGCATATACACCTTAGAAGCAAACATTTATGCAGTGTACTTGCCAGGTGAAAAAAATGTCCTGGCAGATTCCTTTAGCAGAATCAGAGAAACCACGAATGGGCCTTGGAAAGGTTTTGGTCACAGTGTTCAGAAGGTGGGGCACTCCCAAAATAGACCTGTTCACTTCTTGGGGAAAAACAGTCAGCTTCCACAATTTTGTTGCAGACCACTAGCCAGATGGACATTCCCAGAGGACACGCTGATGTTGGACTGGGCAGGGAGGCTCCTGTATATCTTCTGACCATTTCCACTCCATCCAGAGAGTCCTCCTGAAACTCAGTAGGGAATCTTCAACAGTGATTCTAATAGCCCAAGTGGGCCAGACAGTCCTTCTATTCAGGTCTACTGGCCCCCTCCAGCAAGTCTCCAATCAGACTGCCACTGAGTCACAATCTACTAATCCTGTCTCAGGGCAAGATAGCATTCCCACACCCCAAAACACAACACCTGAGGGCATGGTTCTTAAGGAGTTAGACTACTCTGGATTAAATCTCTCAGAGGAAGTCCTGAAGGTGCTTAGAGTGTCAAGGAAACAGCAACCAGGAAAACATATGCTTCAAACAACATGAAGTCCTGCTGTATTCTGACATATGCAGTTAGCCCCAGCACTTGAACTGCCCTGGACCGGAAAGAGTTAACTCTATGCATAGAAACATAGACTTTGACGGCAGATAAGGAACGCTTGGCCCACCTAGTCTGCCCATTTCCCTACCTAGAGGATAAGCTGCAGATCCTATTTAACCAACAGCCTATTTCTTCCTACCCCCCACAAAAATTGCCTTATGTCTTTCCAATGCATTCTTGAATTCTCCCACAGTTTTAGACCCCACAACCTACTCAGAAAGGCTGTTCCATGCATCCACCATCCTCTCTGTGAAAAAATACTTCCTCACATTGCCCCTGAGCTGTCCCCCCTCTGTCTTCAAATTGTGTCCCCTTGTTCTTGCACATCTCTTTTTCTGAAAGATGCTACCCTCTTGGACTTTGTTGAGTCCACTGAGGTACTTAAACGTTTCTATCATGTCCCCTCTCCTCCTTTCCTCAAGGGTATACATATAAGCGCCTTTAGTCTCTCCTTGTATGGCTTCTCTTGCAGACCCTACACCATTTTAGTTGCTCTCCTCTGAACTGCCTCCATCCTGTCTATGTCCTTGCAGAGATTCCAGAACTGGACGCAGTACTCCAGATGGGGTCTCACCAACTGTCTGTACAGGGGATAACAACTTCCTGTTTTCTGCTGGTGATGCCTCTCCCTACACATCCCAGTATCCCCCTAGCCCTCCCTACCACCTTCTCACATTGCTTGCCAACCTTAAGGTCATCTGATATGATTACCCCAGGTCCCTTTCCATTTTTGTTGTTGTTACTACCACCCCCATTGTGTAATCTTCCCCTGGGTTTTTGTTTCCCAGGTGCATTATTTTGCACTTCTTTGCATTGAATCCAAGCTGCCATACTTCTGACCATTCCTCCAACCTTGCCAAGTCCCTTCTCATCCTTTCCCCGCCTCCTTGTGTATCAACCCTGTTGCAGATCTTTGTGTCATCTGCAAAGAGGAATATTTTTCCTTCCAGTCCCTCTGCAATGTCACTTATAAAGACATTAAAAAGGACTGGACCCAGTACTGAACCCTGCAGTACCCCACTAGTAACCCCTCTTTCTTCAGAGTGGACCCCATTTACAATTACTTTCTGTGTCCTGTTGTCCAGCCAATGTTTTACCCAGGCTACCACCCTGGGACCTACTTCCAGGCTGGTTAATTTGACTATTAATCTTTTGTGTGGGGCTGTGTCAAATGCCTTGCTAAAGTCTAGGTAGACCATGTCCACAGCCCCCCCGGTCTACTACTTTGGTCACCCAGTCAAAGAAATCAATTAGATTCGTCTGACATGACCTTCCCACTGTGAACCCATGCTGCCTTGGGTCCTGTGCCCCACTGGCCTCTAGGTACTCAACATTTCTTTCCTTCAGAAGTGATTCCATCACTTTCCCTACCACAGAGGTCAAACAGACAGGTCTGTAGTTTCCTGCCTCTGTCTTGGTCCCACTTTTGTGAAGGGGAATCACATCTGCCTTCCTCCAGTCCTTAGGTACCACACCATCCTCCCATGATTTGTTAAAAAGGGTAGTCAGTGGTGTCACTAGTTCTCTGCTTAATTCTTTTAGAATTCTGGGGTGAATTCCATCTGGCCCCATTGCTTTGTCCACCTTCAGTTTTAGGAGTTCTTTCAGAACTCTTTCTTCTGTGAAAGGACTGGGATCGACCCCCCTATCCAGAGTGCTTCTGTTAATTTGATTAGGCACCTCCCCCACCTCCTCTTTTGTGAATACTGAACAGAAGTATTCATTCAGTATCCCTGCTTTTTCACTGTCCCTCTCTGCCCATCCACCATCCATTATATTCAGCCTCACTATCCCTCCCTTTGTCTTTCTACGCTCCCTGATATACCTATAAATGGTTTTATCCCCCTTCTTAACCAAGTTGGCTATCTTTTCCTCAGTTTGTGCCTTTGCTATTCTGACTACCCTCCCTGCTTCCTTCTGCCTTAACTGGTACAGTTCTCTGTCCTGCTCCTTCTGTGTTTCCTTATACTTCCTAAATGCTATCTTTTTCCCTAACCTTCACCGCCACCTCTTTTGAGAACCATAGTGGCTTTTTTTTTCGTTTTGATTTGTTTATTTGCTTCACACAAAGGCTTGTTGCCTCTGTGATGGCAGTTTTGATATTTCCCCATTGTTGCTCCACCCCTCCTTCTAGCCTGTTTGCTAGTGCTTTTCTAAGGCACTCTCCCATCTTGCCAAAGTCAGCCCTCCTGAAATCCAGAACCCTTGCTTTTGTATGGCTTGACTCTGTAGCTGAGTTTATGGTGAACCACACTGTTTGGTGGTCACTTGTTCCCAAATGGCTACCCACTTCTAGATCTGAGATTCTCTCACTGTCCCCATTTGAGAGTGCGAGGTCTAAGATTGCTCCCTCATGAGTAGGTTCCAAAACTAGCTGTCTGAGGCATGCCACCTGAAGGGCATCGAGAATGGCCCTGCTTTTGGATGTGGCTGCAGCAAAGGTGCTCCAGTTGACATTGGGCATATTAAGGTCCCCCATCAACAGTATCTCTCCTTTCTCTGCCATCCTAAGTATGCCTTCTATCATATCCTTGTCCATTCCCTCCCCCTGACATGGGGGTCTGTATACAACCCCTGTGTGGATTGTGGTGCCATTTCCAGTCTCTGAGGTGACCCACAGTGCCTTCTCTTATCCCTGTTTACTCTTTTGTTCAGTTGCTTTTATCCCTTCCTTACATGAGAGCTACTCCAACCCTCTTCTCCCTCCCTGTCTCTCCTGTAGGTTGTGTACCCTGGTATGTTAACATCCCAGTCATGGTTCTCTGTGTACCATGTTTCTGTGACTGCTACAAATATCCAGCATCCTCTTCCATCAAGGCCACCAGTTCAGGGAGCTTGTTGCCCAGACTACGGGCATTGGTACTCCTTACCCTCCATTTCTTGATGGCCTTACCCCTTTTTGCCCCATCCCTGTCCTTAATTGCATTTGTCATTTTCTCCATTTACCCCAGCGCTTCTCCCTATCGACATCTCTATGTTGGTGTCTACCTCACTTAATACCCTGATTTTTGGGGGGGGGCTAAGATTTCCCTGCTCCTCTCCAGTGCCTCCCCCCTTGGTTAGTTTAAATGCTTGCCAATGAAGCATTTAAATCTATCACCTAGGATCCTGGTTCCCCTCCTGGACAGATGTAGACCATCACGCCAGTATAGGCCTGCATCCCTCCAGGTGGACCTCCAGTCCCAATGAAGCAAATCCCTGAGCTCCGCACCAGTTTTTCAACCACTGATTGAATCCCATGGTGTGGAGCACCCTGGCCTCACCTGTGCCATAGACAGGCAGCACCTCCGAGAAGGTTACCGTGCATGCTATTTGTCTAAGGCCCCTCCCCATCTCCACAAACGCTTCTCGCACTGCTCTGATCCCTTTCTTAGCCAGGTCATTTGTCCCTAGGTGGACAGTGACATCCAGCTCCCTCCCTTGTGCAGCTGCTCCTGCGATCCTGAGGATTCACTCCCTGTTCCTCCAAGCCACGGCGCCAGGCAGGCACCTTACCCCCTCTCCCCTTCCTCCCCCAGTTCTACCTTCCTAACAGTGGAGTCCCCCACCAGGAGTTGTTTCCTTCCCTGTGGGGTCCCATGCCTACCTCCTGTGGGTCTCCTTTGTGGAGGTTCCCAGCATCCTCCTTGGTCTCCACTGTGGTGCCTCCATAGAGGAACCACACTTTTCCAGAACGGCATAGAAATTATGGAGAGATACAACTGAGTGGATGCACCTCTGTTCCACAACCCTCACCCTTCCTGAGCCCACTGTGGTCCAACCGCCTCTCTTTCTTGGCAACTTCTGAGGCAACAGCAGTGACCCTGGTGGTCCCTGGGTGGAGAGGAGGTCCCACAAATCTTGGCCAACTCAGTCTGGAGATGAACAACCTCCTCCCTCAGCCCAGAGAGGTGCCTGCAGATGGGACAACACCGCTTTCTCCAGAATGTCTCCCGAAGACTGCTGCGCCAGCCACTGCACTGTACCACTCCCATCATGTCTTATTTCTGGCCCCTAATTGTTGTTTGGAATACTTACTCTTTCCTCTGTTTGTTTATTTCTCTTTTTTTTTTTTGTCCCTACTTACACCTCTGTGCCCTTTTAGCTCCTGATCTTCCTGTTCTGAGACAAGACGTTCCTATATTTCTCAGTAGTCTCCTTACTTGCTCAGAGTCAGACCTCCAACAGCTGGGGGATGGAGCTACTCTTGCTCTTTTAGGATGCTGAGTCTTTGGTGGCTCTGTGATCACTCACTTCCTGCTCCCAAACAGGAAGTTCCTGTTGTCAGTTAAATCCTGTGCCTATAAAAGTAGAACTGCCTTGAGGTGGAGGGAGGAAGGAGGGCAAATATAGTCCAAGTAGAGAGTTTAGTTATACCAGCAGGTCCTTCCTCCTGGTGCTCTGCTTGTTCTCTGGCAGAAGTTATCTAGGGCAGTGTTTAAATTTGGTTTTAACCTGGCTCCTTCTAGCTAAGCCACTCCCCCTACTTCGCAAATCTTTCTACACTTAGTTAATTTCACAGATAATTCCCTTCAACCACCTGTGACAAGCACCTAGATAACTACACAGATAACAATTCACTTCAACTAACTCTGACAAACAGACTAACTTTTTTTTTTTTGTTACCCTAAATTGAAGGTCCCAGCACAAGAGTTCTAGTTCTTAGTCCAAGTAGAGAAGTTTAGTTATACCAGCAGGTCCTTCCTCCTGGTGTTCTGCTTGTTCCATCTTCTGACACCTCACACTAAAACCAGAAAGAAGTAAAAGCATACAAGTAAGCATAGAACGCTGGGCTCGAGCTCGGTTTCAAACCTGTGTCTGTAGTGCTTCAGAGTGTAACCGCTCAGATTCTTTATCCTGACTTCAGTAGTCGCCCGAGATTGCCCTTTGCTACGTTTGGTAAAGTTCAGAATTCGTTGGTTAATTCAACCGATTTGTTGTTTTTTTGGTTTCAGGTCTCTGTCTATGGTGCAGTAAGTGTAGTAAGATAGTGGACTATATTTAATTCTCTGTGTGGAAATTGTAAAGCTTTCGGTTGGTCCGGTTTGGAACCGACCGCTTGTGGCATTTTACTTCTTTCTGGGTTTTAGTGTGAGGTGCCGGTTCCTATCGGTTTCAAAAAAATTTGATTTCACACGTTTTTTTCCACGACCCGCAACACGGTTGGTAACTGATAGGAGTGTCTTACCTGGCAAATGAGCTGTAAAGGGTAAGTTTGGCCTGTAGCCTGGCCATGTCTGAGAAACCCAAGAAAAAAAACGGGCCCAGTGGGTTTCAACACTGTGGTGAGTGTGGGGATGCCTTTGCTAAGGCAGACCCTCACACCACTTGTGTTTATTGTCTGGGGTTTGACCACCTCGATTCAGACTGCCAGATTTGTAAGAATTTCCCAAAGGCCACCCTGGAAAAATGTTGGTAGACTCAAGGAAAAGGAGGCTGAGAAGTCTGCTAATCGAATGGCCAGCCTGGTTCGGTTCCTACCGAACCTGAGGGAGTG
The DNA here is from genome assembly GCA_016271365.2 of Neoceratodus forsteri. NCBI lineage: Eukaryota > Metazoa > Chordata > Ceratodontiformes > Ceratodontidae > Neoceratodus > Neoceratodus forsteri. The sequence continues at coordinate 319,726,610 of JADMNL010000022.1, forward strand.
CCCAGTGACCTGGGCGATACGTCCTCGGGCAAGAGGAGATCAGACTCTGAGGGGTCGGTTCTGTTGAAATGTAAAAGAAAATCATCCGGTTCGGATCCATAACAGCATACTCCAGCCACCGAAGAAATAGCCAGAGCGATAAGCATAGTGGAATCGCTCCGTTCGGTTCCGCCTGATCAGGCACCGCCCGGTAGGCGCTCAGTTTGGTCAGTTCCCCCGGTTACAGAGTATGTTCTGGATGAATATTATGAACTGGAGTGGGAGGGGGAGGAAGAACACGATGATGATGATGATAACGGTTATGAAGGTCTGGATGAGCCCATTGAACTGGACATCTCACGAGACAGGCCTTCCAATGTTTCCCCTCCCAGGCTTTCTGAATCCCCATCCCACTATTTGTTCTACAAGAAAGTGGCTAATACACTCCAGCTTCCCTTGGTTGAAGCTGACGAGGAACAAGAGGAGCCTGATTTTGTGGAGATGATGGACATCCCAGAATCCAAGAGGTTGTCTATTCCCCTCCATAAATCCTTGGGGAAACAAACACAGAAAATTCTTCAAACTCCAAATTCTTTACCTCCTGTAGATAAAAGAATGGACAAGAGGTATATGCTTTCAGGCTCGAGTACAGAGTTCTTGTTCCACCAATGCAGCCATGTTGGGGTAGTGCAGGCTGCAGTCTGAGACAAGACTAACATACCCTTGGCTTCACCACCCCCACAGATAAGGACTCTAGGAAGGTTGATGCTATGGCCAAGAAACACTACTTAGCATCTTCCTTGGGACTCAGGCAGGCTAATTATATGGCCTACACAGCCAGATACCAGAAGTCTAGATGGAATACTGTTCTGGGCTGGCTAAACAGGCTTCCCCACAGCTAGCCAAGGAGCTGGAGGAGGTGGCTGTTGATGGGATTGAGGCATCCAAAATGCAATTCCATGCTGCTGTGGACTCAAATGATGTGGCATCACAAGTCATGGCTACATTTGTGTCTCTTAGGAGGTTTGCTTGGCTCAGATGTACTAGCCTCTCACAGGACACTCAGGATAAGGCCATGGATTTCCCTGTGGTGGGTAATTCTCTGTTTGGGGAGCAGACAGAGAATTACATGAAGAAAATGGATGAATATCGGACAACCTACAGGAGTGCACAGGCCAAGGAAAGGCAGGCAACTCCTCAGAAGCAGCAGTCTAGGGGCAAGGGCAGGCCCTTTCACAGGCCGTTCTACCAAGCTCAGGCCTCTTCTTTTCCACAGAGGAGGTTCTTCAGAGGTAGGAGGGGGATCAGCAGGGCTGCATCCTCCTCCCAGTCCAAGGCTCCTGCCAAGCAGTCACCCTGATGTGTCAGCCCGGGTCGACTCCCCACTCCCAGTAGGAGGCAGGCTGGCTTACTACTTCCAGGCATGGAAGTCTGTTACCTCAGACAAGTGGGTCCTGGAGGTAGGAAGCCAGGGATTGGGCTTCAGTTTCACAAAGTTCCCAAAAATGAGGGCCAGATTCCTTCCACCTGCAAACCTTTCCGAGACTATTGCTCTAGAAGCAGAGGTTTCCTCTCTGCTAGCCCTCAGGGCTGTAGAGAAAGTTCCTACTCAGCACAGGGGCAAAGGTCTATATTCCAGATATTTCCTTACCCCAAAAAAGATAGGGGAGTGGCGACCCATCCTAGACCTAAAATATCTAAACAAGCACATCTTAAAACCAAAGCTCAAAATGGTGACTCTGGGAGTAAGTCTTCCCTCTCTAAGACCAGGGGATTGGCTAGCTTCCCTGGACCTCAAGGATGCCTACTTTCACATCCCAATCAGGTGCTCCCACAGAAAGTACCTCAGGTTCGAGTTGCCTTCAGGCCATTATCAGTTCAGAGCAATGCCCTTCAGCCTAACATCAACCCCAAGAGTATTCACAAAGTGCCTAGCAGTAGCAGTGGCCTTCCTCAGTAGGCAAGGGATTTCATATTCCCATACCTGGACGATTGGCTCATTGTGGGCAGTCTCCAGACCAGGTCAGATCAGCCCTACAAGTCACCACAACAGCTGCTGACTCTCTAGGTTTTCTTCAGTCTGCCAAAGTCGGTTCTCGAACCAGTGCAACTCCTCACCTTTATAGGGGTGGAGTTGGATACTGTGCAGGCGACCTTCTTCCCTTGGCAAGGATGAGGGCCCCTTACAGATCTTGCTTCCTCTTTCCGCCCTCTGGTGTCTCGACCAGCAAGACATTTTCTTCAGCTCCTGGGCCACATGACAGCTTCCACTGCGGTGCTACAGGGAGCCAGATTTCAAATGAGGGACATTCAGTTTCACCTGAGGTCCTTTTGGTCCCAGAAAAAAGATCCCCTAACCAGATTGATTTCAGCGACTCGGATTCTGGTCCAAGCTCGCCAGTGGTGACTGGAACAGGACAATCTTAGGCAAGGTGTCACATTCATCAGCCAGGCTCATTCAATGGTACTAACTACAGATGTCTCTATCCTGGGTTGGGGAGCCCAACTGGGAACTCTTACAGCACAAGGTGTCTGGTCTCCTCAGGAGTCTCTCCTTCATATCAATCTCCTGGAACTCAGAGCAGTATTCTTGGCCCTCCAAGCTTTCTCAGACTCAGTGAGGAACAAAGTGGTTCAGGTCAGGACAGACAACACCACCACCATGTGGTGCATCAACAAGCAGGGAGGCACTCGGTCAGTGACCTTGTGCACGGAAGCCATGAAGGTATGGTCTCTGGCTTATGCACTGCAAGCATCTCTAGTGGCAGTCCATCTACCAGGGAAGGAGAATGTGCTAGCAGATGCCCTGAGCAGAATCTCTCAGGGCCATCACGAATGGGCCCTGGATCCCTTCATACTGAAAGTAATCTTCTCCAGGTGGGGTACTCCAGAGCTAGATCTCTTTGCAGCACCAGACAATCACCAACTCCCTTTCTTCTGTTGCAGGCCTCCAGTCCTGGGTACAGTCCCCTTGGATGCTCTGGTTCTGGATTGGGAGGGCAAATTCCTTTATGCCTTCCCTCCTTTTCCCCTGTTATTTAAGGTCCTGGTCAAGATCAGGTCGCAACCATGCACGGTTATCCTGATTGCTCCAGACTGGGCCAGACAGCCTTGGCATCCTCTGTTGTTGTCCCTAGCAGTCCATCTCCCCCCTCTCTTCCCAAGAGGCACAATCTGCTAACCTCTTCTCCGGAGAATCTGGTATCCCAATCTACAGTCTCTCAACCTCAAGGCCTGGTTCTTGAATAGTTAGAATATGCAGGCCTGTGCCTGTCTCAGGGGGTGTTGGGTATTCTTAAGGCCTCTCGAAAACCTGCCACCAGAAAAACTTATAATTCCAAATGGAAGAGATTCAGCATTTGGTGTTCGCATAAGGATATCTTACTAGACACTGCTGATCTTGCTACAATTCTGGAGTACGTGGTTCATCTTTATTTATTTATTTAGTTTTTGTTAACCGGGTAGGTGCACTAGCCATAAAATGACTATTTTCAGGCACAACCGGGGAGAGTACAACAAAAAGAGAACAGTGGAACAACAACAACATGGGTACAGTAATACAAATAGAGGAACAGTACAGCAGTGCTACAAAATTACAATGAATAGAAACAACAGATAATAATGGCAAGCGTTATACAAATAATGGCAATAAGATGTATAATAACTGCAGAAACCACGGACCTGACCTAGTGGAGTGAAAGGGTCAATAAGAGAGTAAGGTTACACAGAGAGAAAAGTGAGGCATGTTCAGACATAACAAGAAAGATTGACAGAAGGAAGGCCAGGGGTGGTATTTGGCAAAACAACTGTGGATGGTCAGCAACAAGGTTCGAGAAGGAAGAGAGCTAGTAGTCAAGAAGTTATTTACAAAGAGAAGGGAAAATATGGGGAGGGGACGAGGAGCCAGTCTTGGAGCTGGATTAGAGCAGGGGTGACATTATTGGTAAGTCTCAGGAGCTATTAATGGCCTAGGCCTCAGGCCAGCCGCTTTAAAAGTTCATTTAGCAGCTGTATCTGCAGTTCTGTCAGCAGGGAACAACTCTTCCCTGGCATCCCGCCCTGTTTTTTGTAAGTTCTTTAACGATCTGGTTCACATTAATCCTCCCTTTAGGGACCACACTCCTGCTTGGGATCTCAATGTCTGCATTGCTCAGCTCATGCAACCTCCTTTCGAGCCTCTGGCTTCGGCCGAGCTCAAGTATTTGACCTAGAAGACTGTGTTCCTGGTAGCTATCACTTCTGCCAGGCGAATTAGTGAATTGCAGGCCCTGTCAGTGGAGCCAGATTTTATCTCATTCCACAGAGATAAGGTGGTCCTCAGAACCAATAGGAGGTTCCTTCCCAAGGTGATCTTAGATTTTCATCTGAACCAGTCCTTGTCTCTTCCTGTGTTCTTCACTGATCACTCTTATTCAGGGGAAAGAAGATTACACAGTTTAGATGTTAAGAGGGCACTTACTGTAGCTATTACACTGAGCATACTAAGGCACACAGGAATGAATGTCTTCAGTTGTTCCTAACCTATGGTGAAGTGGGTAAGGTAAACCTGCCACTAAAGAACTATTACCAGGTGGATTGTCGCTTGTATACAATTCTGCTATACTAAGCTAGGTAAGACACCTCCCTCCGGCCTGAGGGCTCACTCGACTAGTGGTACAACTGCTTCTCTGGCTGCTGCCAGGGATGTACCTTTACTAGAGCTATACAAAGCAGCCACCTGGAAAACTGTCCATACTTTCACGAAGCATTTCTCTCTGGATATCCAGGAGTGATGCTCGGTTTGGAACAGCAGTACTGCAGAGCCCAGTCCCAAAATAGATTCTGCACCCCACCCCATGGCAGTACTGCTTGGTAGTCTGCACATGTCAGAATACAGCAAGACTTCATGTTGTTTGAAGAAGAAATTACTCACCTTAGTAATTGTGTTTCTTCTAATGGAGTCTTGCTGTGTTCTGACCTTCCTCCCTGCCTCCCCTCTCAGAACCTGGTTTTTGGGAAGTGGGCTGGCAGGTACAGTGTTGCACCTCAGGGGTGTATACATGGCACCCTCCTTTTTAGAAGGGGTTGGTTATTGTTATGCTTTTACTTATAGTTAAATGTTGGTTCACTACCTGTTTTTTGTTTTATGTTCTTGACTTGAGTCTTTGGGGACCCAATCTGTTGCCTGTTGGCTATATGTTCTTTTACAATTTCCACTATAAGAGTGTAGTTAGTAAGTAGTAGCTCGGTAGAATCTGACGGTTACACTCTGAAGCACTACAGACAGTGGTTTGAAACCCATCTCGAGCCCAACGTTTTATGCTTCCTGCATAGAGTTAACTCTTTCCCTCCGGGCAGTTCAAGTACTGGGGCTAACTGCATATGTCAGTATACAGCAAGACTCCATTAGAAGAAACACAGTTACTAAGGTGAGTAATTTTTCTACTCTTCTGCATGGAAGAGATTTTCTTACTGGTGTAACCCCAGAAGGATAATCCCAATAAAGGCATTGTTGTCTGTAGTCTTGGAATACCTGGTGCACCTGGAGTGTTTAGGCCCTAGGCCTTCAACATTAAAGTGCCACTTAGCAGCAGTGTCAGCTTACAAATCAGCAGGCAGGGGAAAGTCACTGGCTTCTCAACCTGTTTCAAAGATTTTTAAAGGAAAGTCCCTTAACCTGTTTTCTGTATACCTGTGTAGTTTGTAGGCATGAACAATGAATCTTCTTGGGGTATCTCAGTTATAAGGTCACACCGTTGGTGAAGCAGGATCCACACAGAAGATTTTCAGCAGTACAGTTGGGGCCACCCATGCCATCAATGTCGTCGGCGTCTTCAACCCTATAAAGGCGTGAGCTGCAGCTCCTTCATCAGTTTTTCCGCTGTTGACTTGTGCGCATGGGTCTCCGAGGAAGCTCCATCACAGTTTTGTGCCATTTTTACCTATGGGTTTTTCTTACCTATTACTTTTAGTATCTCTTTTTTATAAGAGATTCATTTATTTTTTTTATGTCAAGAGTTAATCCTTCTACCTCTCTTTTCTGTCACTGCCGCTGTGAAAAGAAGATTGCCTCCACAGATGAACACTCTCTCTGTGTCTGCTGTCTTGGGCCTGACCACGAAGTCTCTGACTCTGAGCTTTGCCAGAAGTTTAATCAAACAACCCTCAGGTGACCAAAAAAGCTTTAAAAAATGTCCTTGTGGAGCAACAGATAGCCAGTTCTGGGCAGGGGTCCTCCAGGGTCCCAGCCTCTCAATCTCCGGCAGGGTCATTGAGCTCCCAGGCCTCTAAGGCCCGAGACAAGTCCTCAGGAAAAAGTCACAAAAAGAACCGAGATTGGGACTGCTCCTCCCGGCGGCGGTCTCATTCCCTGATGGCCTCTCCTCCTTCATCTGGGGGTTCCTTGTTGGCTGTGGCTGCACCAACACACAAAGTCACTGTCCAGGTCTCTGTGCACTCCAGACCCATACTGACAGCACACCCGCCAGATTTTCAGGGCGGCCAGTCGTCAACCTCCAGGTCATCAGCCGATACCTCATCAACAATGAGCTCATAGCCAGTGGCCCTCTCGTCAAGGCCTGACCCCTCTTCTAACAGGGATACAGGCTCTTCGAGTTCACAGGGCCCATCCGGCGGGTCGTCGATCCCTGCACCACCTCTGTCGATGCAACCTTAGACAGTCATTGACCTGAATGAAATTTTAACCAAGTTTACTTCAGTGATTGTTCACCAGCTGGGTGCATATAGGACCACATCACAGACTCTGTAGACAGCAGCTTCGTCTTCGACTTCTCCTCGTAGGCCATGGGAAGCTCCCTGCAAGCCATCGTTGGTGCCTCTGGCATCGGACCTAGACTTAGAAGAGGTCGACATCGAGGAGGAATACCACCCTGACCTCCTTCTTCATTCTTCCTGATGAGGAAGAGGTGGAATGGGGGAGGTCTTTACCTCAGGCAGGTCCACAGCCTCCTCTGTTAGTGAGGATTCTGTTAAGTGGCCATGGGTTTTCATACTGAGGAGGAGAATGTCACCAGAAATGATCTGGTGGACTTTCTGGAGATCCCAGAGTCTCCCCGAAAAATCATTCCTCCTGTTTTGCCTGCCTAATGGAATGCTGCTACTGTAGCCTGGCACAGGCCAGACATGGTGCCAGCTGTGCCCCGCAGGGTGGATAAGCTTTACCATGCCCCCAGGGGTTTCCCCTACAATGCTGCCCTGCCAGAAACTGATTCAGTGGTCATTAAGGCAGCTCTCAGGACCGGTCTAAGGCACCTAAGCACCTTAGCTCTCTTCCCCTGACTAAGAGTCTTGTAGAATTGACCTTTGGTGTAAGAGGGTTTATGTCTTCTCTACCCTTGTGCTGAGGATTGCCAATTACCTGTCTCATATGGTCAGATACCAGAACTCCAACTGGAAGAAGGGCAAAGCTGCTGCTCGGGCCCTCTCAGATGGCACTTAGAAGCAGGAGGTTCTCAAGTGCTTGCGGACTGCTGAGGATGTTAGCAAGCACCTCCTCAGGGCCCTCTGTGATATTTTAGACACTATTGCCAGGGCTGCTGCCACTGGCATCTGCCTACGTAGGCACTCCTGACTGAGGGTCTCTGAAGGATGTTCAGCAGAAGGTGCTGAATGCCCCTTTCAATGGTACTAAGCTCTTTGGGCCTGATGTCCAGGACATCAATGATTTGTAGACATCTGGCAGGACTATAAAATCTGTTCACTCCCTCTACCATATGCAGCCTAAGGGTAGACAGTGCCCTCCTTTTCACAAGGCGTCCAAAAGACCCAGTGCAGCCTCTCCACTCCAAGGCAAACGAATAGCCTCCACTGCCTTGCCTGCCCCCTCCAATGCAGGAGCCCCGGCCAAGCGTCCAAGAAGTGATGGATCAGCCCCAGCAGCTGGATCTGCTTCTACTTGACTCCTTGCCAGAGCCCCCTCTTCCGGGCCCCAACCAAGAGGTGGTGGTCGAAGTCATTCCCTCCATCTAAATCAGTGGAGAACCATAACTTTGGATGCCTGGATTCTGCAAATCATAGAAGAGGTCACACGCTGGAGCTCCTCGAGCAGTGTCCAGAAACCCCTCCGCCTCCTCCTCTTACCCCCACTCACTTGACTGTTCTCCAGGAGGAGGTACAGTCCCTTCTGCTCAAGCAGGCCATCAAGCCAGTAGCCAGGCACCAGAGAAACAAGGGGTTTTATTCCAGGTTTTTCCTGGTCACCAAAAAGACCGGAAATCTGAGGCCCATTTTGGATCTAAAGGACCTCAATCTGTACTTCCAGTACCGAAAGTTTCAGATGGTAACTTTGCCAGGCCTGATGCCTCTTCTCAAGACAGGTGACTGACTCTGTTAACTGGGCATGCAGGATGCCTACCTGCACATCTCGGTCTTTCCTCCTCACAGGAGGTTTCTCCGTTTTCTGTTTCAGGGCGAGCATTGCCAATTAAAGGTGCTGCCTTTTGGCTTGTCCTCTGCACCGTGGGTCTTTACCAAGTGCTTGGCAGCAGTAGCTGCAGCCCTCAGAAGGGAGGGACTATATGTTTTCCCTTACCTGGACTATTGGCTTCTAAAGGCCCCATCCAGGGAGCAGCTCCTGTGGACTCTGGAGAGAACTCTCCAGCTGTCCCTCTCACTGTCAGCCTGCCCAAGTCGGTCCTGGTGCCATACCATAGAGTGCAATACATGGAGGCGGTTCTAGACTCATAGCAGGAGAAGGCTTTTCTGCCTCAGAACAAGGCAGAGTGCCTTATAGCCCAGGCTCTGGAAGTGGCCCAGAGCAGTTTTATTCCTGCCAGGGTGTACCTGAGACTGTTGGGTCTAATGGTGGCTGCCATTCCCACTATTCCACTGGCCAGACTTCATATGCACATCCTCCAGTGGACACTCTGAGTGCAGTGGGACCAATGCATGGACAAGTTAGATCAGTTGGTGCTAGTCTTCTCCCCAGTCCACAAGATGTGCTCCAGTGGTAGATGGACCCTTTGAACCTGTGGCAAGGAGTCCCGTTCCAGATTTCTACTCCCCAGCAGGTCCTCACCATGGATGCTTCTGGGTCAGGCTGGGGAGCTCACCTGGGTCCTTTTCAAACCCAGGGCTCCTGGTCTTAGGTTGAGACCTCCCTGCATATCAGTGTCCTGGAGATGCGGGCGGTGCTATATGCCATACAGGCCTTTCAGGACCACCTTGCTCTGGGTCAGCTGCTGTGCAGTCAGACAACCTCAATGTAATGTACTACATCAACAAGTAGGGGGTGGGGACTCATTTGTACCCCCTATGCAGGGAGGCCATGAGAGGGTGGTATTTTGCATTAGATCAGATCTGACACTCTTGGTGGTCCATGTTCCAGGCATGCTAAACACTCTGGTGGACAGACTCAGATGGACTCAGTCCAGCATGCACGAGTAGGAGCTCCTCTCATCCATCGCAAGGAGAGTTGTTTGACAGATGGGGTTTCCAGAGTTGGACATTTTTGTGTCCCTACTCAGTGTAGAACTGCCCAATTTTTGCTCATTTGATCCGGGGCCTGGAGTTTTCTGGTGTGATGTGTTGTCCCTCTTCTGGAGTGGGAGGTTTCTTTACACATTTCCTCCATTCCCTCTAATTCAGAGGGTGCTCGTCAAATTGCAGATGGAGGGGGCTAGCATGATTCTGGTAGCTTCATTCTGGCCCTGCCAGATATGTTTTCACCTGCTACAGCTGCTGGCAGAGGAACCTCCAGTTCCTCTCCCCCTTTGCAGGAACCTGCTGACCCAGTCTTAGGGGGACCTGGTCCATCCCAACCTCAGGTCTCTCCATCTGCATGCTTGACTCCTGAAGACATAGCCATCACCAGGTTTGGAGTCTCCAAAGAGTGGCGGACGTCTTGTGGCACTCAGAAGCCTTCCACTTGATCCACATATGCCATGAAGTGGAAGTGGTTTGCCATCTGGGCTTCCAGACATAATCTGAACCCTTTCACCTTTCCAATGAGCCAGATCCTGGACTACTTGATCTCTCTGTCTGACTTGGGTCTCCAATACTCCTCCTTCAAGGTGCACCTTTCAGCTATTTCAGCCTTTCATGAGCCCATGGGTGACCGTACAGTAGCTCAGCTGGATGTCTCCCATACTCTTTTAAAGGGCATCCTGCATCTGAAACTCCCAATCTGTTCTCCTGTCCCGGCTTGGGATTTGAATTTTGTTTGGGGAAAAAGTGACCCTGTCTCCTTTTGAGCCAGCCGCAACTTGTGAACTATGCTTTAACTCTTGGAAAGCTTATTTTTAGTTGCTGTTATGTCTGCTCGAAGAATTTCAGAGCTTCAGGCCCTCTGGTGTGAGGAGCCTTATTTGATTTTCACAAAGACAAGGTAAGGTGTCTTTGCCACAAATCCTAAGTTTCTCTCTAAGGTAGTCTCTGAGTTTACACTTAACCAATCTGTCCACCTTTCTGTTTATTTTCCTGAGCGTGCCAATCCAGGGAAGCACTGCTCCATATGTTAGATTGTGCAGAACTTTGAAGTACTAACTGCTTAGCACCAAGGAATGTAGAAAGTCGAAGCAGGAAGAAATACTCAAAATTCTAACTCTTCTGCAGTGTGTCTTTAAGCCAGATCTGCCCGTAGATAGAACATTATGCTAATGATGGAATCATTGGCATGTGCCACTTTTCAAATGCTGCTACCTGTCAACTGCCTACATTCTAACCCTCGGTTTCTATCTCCACCTGTCAAAACTAGGCGCCTGGGAGATCTTCTCCTCAACATCTGTCATGCAGATACCTAGAAAATAAAAACTTAAGTGTAATTTTTCTTTTATTGTCAACTGCTTCCCTTATCTAGTGTTTATTTTGGTAACTGTTAGTATTTTAGTTAAATTATGTTGTTTTCTCGGTTTCTCACGGTTCGGTATAACGGTGAAAACCAGATTTTCTTAGCCTTAGTGGGGTTTTTTCCTCTAGTTTACTTTTATTTTCGTAGAAAGCTAAAATTATTTTATTTGTGTAACCGCTATTCTCGGTTACTGAACCGCTAATCGGTTCCTTTTTCATCGGTTCCCAGTTCTGCTCGGTTCTCGATCGGTTCCTGAACCGACCGCGGCGATAGATTTGTTTAAAAATTCTTTAAAATTGCTGGCCAGGTGGCGTGGGGGCTAAGGCACTGGCGCCCGCCTCGACCCACACGGCAACCCGGGTTCGTGAGCGAGCCCGGAGCATCGGAGGTCAGCACGGGGGGGGGGGCAGAGCTAGTGGAGCTGCCGACAGGCAAGCTGTCCTCTCCGGGGAGGGAGTACGACGTCCCTTGGCTGATGGGTGACCCCCAGTGGAGGGTGGAGGAAGCTCGGGCCGAGGTGGCGTGGGGAAGGAGGCCATGAGCTGGCTGTTCGGGCGCATCCGCGCTTGACTCCTGGGGCCTCCAGAGAAAACACTCGAGGAAAAATGCCGATTGACAGGAGACCCCCCGCAGGCACCGCTCTGGGCCGGGCAGGCAAGAGCCGTGATTTGGGGCAAGGATGGGGACCCACTGGCAGGGAGGAGCATAAAGAAAATACATATATATATATAAAATATTTTGAAAATTATATATTTTACTGCGGTTGCGGTTTTTCTTCTACTTTGTTAGAAAAACCGAAGAAAAAGACTGGTGAACCCGGTTTCAAAAACTGCACGGAGTGTGGAGAGGTCTTTGCCAAGGCAGATAAACACAGTTCTTGTGTCATCTGCCTTGGTTTTGACCATCTGAATGCAGATTGTGAGGTATGCAAAACTTTTCCTGAGAAGACACTTGAAAAACGTCTGAAAAGGTTGAAAAAGAAAGTACCTCTTCCTAAGGGTCCCTCTGGCTCTGACCAGCCGATACCCTCTGGGGCTGTGGGTGAAACCACATTACCCATTACTTCTACCCCTGACATGGGTACAGAAAGATTGGCTGAACCGGCTAGCTGTCCGGTTCCAGCAAGAAAGATTAAAAAGTCAAAGCACACTGAACCCCCTGCTGATCAGCCTAAGGGGACTTCTGTGGCGTCGCTTGCCATGCCTTCTCCTCTAGAAATAGCACAGGCTTTTAAAATTCTGCAAGCCTTGCAAGGTCTGCTGCCTGCGGATCCGCAGCCCCCAGTTCAGACCCCTGTTTCTTCCAACCAATCTTTTCAGGAAGATTTTGGTGAAGAGGAGGAGGGGGAGCCTATAGGGCCTGAGGTCTCCCCTGCTGTACCCCCAGGTCTTCTGAGGATTACTGTTCACATTTTTCCTTTGTTAGGAAAATTGTGGATGTTTTGGACATCTCTACCACAGAGGTGGTAGAGGATGAGGAGAAAGCTGAGCATCTTGAAATAATGGGGTTAACACCCACCAAAAGCTATTGCTCCTATTAATAAGTTTTTAAAAGGATGCTCTCAAGCTCCTCCAGACACCTGGGTCAGTCCCTCCTTTGGATAAAAGGTTGGATAAAAAATACCAGCTTGACAGGGAAGGGGCTGAATTTCTTTATTCACACCCTGACCACCAGGGGATGGTGCAAGCTGCTGCCTGTGACAAGGCAAAAGTCCCTCTGGCCTCTCACCCTCCAGAGAAGGATTCTCGCAGATTGGACATTATGACCAAGAAGGGCTATTTGTCAGCCTCTCTGGTCATCAGGCAGGCTAATTTCCAGGCCTATGAGGCTCAATACTACAAGACTCTCTGGCAATCTGTTGGCTATGGCTGATAAAGTTCCATCCATCTTATCCACAGACCTAGCTGAAACTGCTAGGTTTGGCATGGAAGCTGCCAAATACCAGTTTCAGATGACAGCAGATGCCAATGACACTGCTGCCAGGTGGATGGCTAATAACCATTGCTCAAAGGAGGTTTGCATGGTTGAGAGCCACAAACCTCTCACAGGACACTCAGAATAAGGCCCTGGATTTTTCTGTGGAAGGTAACTCCCTTTTTGGGAGTCACACAGAGGCCTATGAAAAAGGTGGACGAATATAAAACCAACTTTAGGAGCAATTCTGCCAGAGAAAAGGCTGCTTCCTCCACATGGCCCTACAATAGAGGAGGCAGGGGCAGACAGTTTCACACCAGGCCTTTTTACCAGGCCGTGGCTGTACCCCAGGTACCTCAATACCCCCAGCAAGGATATTTTAGAGGTCGGGGCAGGAGGGGTTCCAGACCTGGCTCCCACTCTCAGCCCCAAGCCAAGCAGGATCCCTGACTTGCTCTCTCAGGCCACCTCCCTCTTCCAGTAGGGGGCAGGCTGACCCATTATTTCCAGGCCTGTAAAAATATCACCACAGACAGGTGGGTCCTGGAGATAGTGGGTCAGGGACTGTCCCTAAGTTTCAAGTCCTTCCCCTCTCAAAATAAAAAAAAGAGCTTTCAAACCAGCTTCCCTTCTGGAGAGTAAGCTATTGGAAAAAGAGGTTAGGAACCTGCTGTTGCTAAAAGCAGTGGAACCAGTGCCTCCACAGCACAGGGGAAAGGGCTTTACTCAAGATATTTCTTCGCCAAAGAAAAATGGGGAGTTGCAGCCTATCTTAGACCTAAGGGTCCTCAGCAGGCACTTCACAAAACCAAAATTCAAAATAGTGACATTCTCTGATTCTGCCAGTACTCCAAAAAGGGGACTGGCTGGCATCCCTGGACCTAAAAGATGCTTATTTCCACATCCCCATAAGGGAGTCTCACAGAAAGTATCTCAGATTCAGACTCCCTTCAGGTCACCATCAGTTCTCAGCCCTGCCATTTGGTCTCACTTCAGCTCCAAGGGTGTTTACAGTGTCTGGCACTAGTGGTGGCACCTTGCGAGGCAAAGGTGTCACAGTGTTCCCTACCTGGACGACTAGCTGTGGTGGGAAAGTCTCCACAGCAGTTGAGGGAGCACTTGCAGCTCACCTTGCAACTTCTGGAGTCCTTGGGGTTCTTGCTAAATTTAGAAAAGTCAGCTCTTCTTCCCACACAAGTTCTGCAATTCATAGGAGCAGAACTAAATACCAAAGAGGGCAGAGCTTTCCTACCCCTTGACAGGGTAAAAAGCATCTTACAACTAGCAGGTTCTTTCAAGCTGAATGCGTCAAGAACCACAAGGCAATTTCTTCAACTCCTGGGGCATATGGCAGTAGCCACAGGCACAGTCATGGGTTCCAGGTTTCAGATGAGACATTCAATTCCACTTAAGGGCTCATTGGTCTCAGAAAAAGGATGCCCTTTCAGAACTGGTCCCAGTAATGAAAACATTTATCTAGGCCCTCCAGTGGTGGAAGGAGGAAGCCAACCTCAGAGAAGGGGTCCCCTTCCAAAGGGAGCTTCCCTTAGTAATTCTCACAACAGATGCATCCCTGTTAGGATGGGGGGCCCATCTAGCAGAGCAGACTACACAGGGCACTTTGTCAAGTGTAGAGTCTCTCTTACATATCAGCCTGTTGGAGCCCAGGGCAGTGTTTCTGGCAATGCAAGTTTTCACACCACTGATACGGGGGAAGGTGGTTCAAGTCAGAAGAGACAATACCACCATCATTTATTACATAAACAAGCAAGGGGGGACAAGATCAAGTCTTCTTTGCGCAGAAGCAATGCGAATCTGGACCATGGCATACTCCCTAGGAGTCTCTCTACAGGCCATTCTTCTGCCAGGCAAGGACAATGTTGTGGCGGATGCCCTAAGTCGAATCAGCCAGGCCCATCATGAATGGTCCCTGAACAGGCAGGTGGTGCAAACCATATTACGAAGGTGGAGCACTCCAGAGATAGATCTCTTTGCCTCCCACCAGAGTCACCACCTCCCACAGTACTGTTGCAGGCCTTCAGCAGTGGGCTCAATTCCCCTGGATGCTGTCATTCTGGACTGGTCAGGAAAGTACCTGTATGCCTTCCCTCCATTTCTTCTGCTGTACAGTCAGCCACAATGATACTGGTAGCCGCAGACTGGGCCAGACAGCCATGGTATTCCCCACTGCTCTCTCTGTCAGTGGGCAAACCAATACACCTTCCAAGGAGGCACAATCTGCTGATCTCCAATCATGGGAGGCTTCTATACCCGAACCTCAAGTAACTCAGACTCAAAGCTTGGCTCTTGAGGACCTAGAATACGCTGGCTTACACCTCTCTGAAGGGGTCATGGATGATTTAAGGGGGTATAGGAAACCCTCTACTAAGAAAACCTATGCTGCAAAATGGAAAAGGTTTTCTATTTGGTGTTCCACCAGGCACATAGTGCCAGCACAGGCAGGAGTGCCACTTGTGTCGGACTGTCTGGTTTTCTTGCATTCTTTGGGATTGCAGTCCTCTACACTGAAGATCCATTTGGCTTCAGCCTCTGCTTATATCTCAGCAGGTAAAACCATGTCTATGGCATCGAACCCCATCTTTAAAGGTTCTTTAAGGGTCTATCTCACTTGCACCCACAGTTCAGAGAACCGGTTCCAGCATGGGATCTCAACATTTGTATTGCTAAGCTCATGGGTCCCCATTTTGAGCCATGTCTTCAGTACCCTGAAGTATGTTACATGGAAAACAGTATTTTGGTAGCCATCACTTCAGCCAGATGAATCTGTGAACTTCAGGCCTATGCACTGAGCAGGACTACATCTCCTTTCACAGGGATAAAGTCCTTAAAACTAATAGGAAATTTCCTTCTCAAAGTGGTTTCTGACTTTCATCTAAATCAAACTGTCACTCTGCCAGTGTTTTCACCAAGCATTCTTCTTCTGGTGAATGTAGATTTCATAGTCTTGATGTCAAAAGAGCTTTGAACTACTACATGACAGCTACTAAGCCCCACAGGCAGGACAAGACACAGCTTTTCCTCACATATGGGGACATGGGAAGAGTAATCCAGCATCTATAAGGTCCATTTCTCACTGGATTGTTCAGTATATTCAATTTTGTTATTCCAAAGCTGGCAGAGAAGCCCTAGCAAGGCTCAGAGCCCATTCCACAAGAGGACTGCTGCCACACTGGCAGCTGCCAGGGATGTCCCTTTGCTAGATATCTGTAAGCAGTTACCTGGAGGACAGTTCACACATTTGCAAACATTACAGCCTGGATATGCAGGCTGGGGCTGATGCCAGGTTTGGTACAGCTGTTCTGCAGAGCCTGTTTCCAAAATAGGTTCTGTTCCCACCTCCAAGGTACCGTTTCTTAGTCTGCAGAAGAGTTAGGAATATTGGAGTATTCCTGGGTGAGAAGAAAAGTTACTTACCATAGTAACCTTGTTTCTCCCAGGGATACTCCAATATTCATAACTCTTCCACCCTGCCTCCCTACCAGAACCAGTGGCCTCTGCATTCGTGCTGTACCTTTAGGGTATGTATGCCACATTCTGGCTTTTATTGAAAACAATGGTTTTTCTCCTCTCAGGTAATTCTGACATTGGAGACTGTATTGTTTATGAATATATTTAAACATTTTCTTCCTCCAGTTGGAGGCTGGTTGTGGGACTTCTAAATTCTAAATTTTAATGATTTATAAATCTTTTGGGCCTTCTCTTTACAGGCGTCCATGAAATCTGAGAGTTAGAATGTAGGCAGTTGATAGGTAGCAGCATTTGAAAAAGTGGCACATGCCAGCGATTCCATCATTAGCATAACGTTCTATCTCTGGGCAGATCTGGCTTAAAGGCACACGGCAGAAGAGTTATGAATATTGGAATATCCCCTGGGAGAAACAAGGTTACTATGATAAGTAACTTTTTCTTCCTTCGTCCCAAGTAGAGAGGGCATTTTGGTTTCTAAACAATGCTTATCCAAATGGTTGGCAAATTGCATTGTGTTCTGCTGCAAGTGTGGCAAAGAATTGCCTGGAAGCGGTTAAAACTCATTCCACAAGAGGCATGGCTACCTCTGTGGCTTGTTTCCGAGGGGTCTCAGCCGCTGACATGTGTGTGGCCGCCACCTGAGTACCGGCCCATACTTTCACCAAGCACTACAGTCTAGACATTGCCTCTAGAGCCCGTGCAGGTTTTGGAATGGCTGTGCTGCAGGACCTCCTGTCTTAAGTTTATGGTTGGCCTTCCTCCCAGACTGTCTGCACCTGTAACTGCTTGGGACAATTAGTTAAGAACATACCGTAACAGTAGATCTTCAAGGGGATCTCAGTCATTAAGTTTGTTTTCCCTCCCACCATCCCCCTTCTTGGGGCTCATAACTGGAACTGGCAGTCTGGTGTATCCTTTCTTTCATTTAGGCCTGGGCATCTCCCTCTCTCTCTCCCCTCTCTTTCCCTCGGTCCCACATGGCTTGAGATATGCTCCTTTGTCTCCAGGGAAAGAACTGAGGAAGGAGGGGCTGCTCACGCCTTTATAGGGTTGATGATGTTAACGGCGGGTGGTTCCAGTTGTACTGCTGAAAATCTTCCGTAGGATCCTGCTTCACCGACAGTGAAGTTCCTATGGTGTGACCTGATGACTGTGATCCACTCAAGATCTACTGTTATGGTAAGTTCTTATGTAACTGTTCTTTCCCTCTCTGAATCCTCTAATTTAATCTAATTTAAATATAAATGAGGTTCCTTCACTCCGCTTTTGCTCTGGTGTGAAAAACTGTTTGTCTCCATTGTAAAGGCCATGACCCACTCATGAAAAAGCATCATGGGAGTTGATACGCACCTGCACAAGCCAGCAGAAGCTATAAGTTCTAAAAGAACTAAGGGTAGAACTAGTGACACCACTGACTACCCTCTTTAACAAATCATGGGAGGATGGGGTGGTACCTAAGGACTGGAGGAGGGCAGATGTGATTCCCCTTCACAATAGTGGGAGCAAGGCAGAAGCAGGAAACTACAGACCTGTTAGTTTAACTTCAGTGATAGGGAAAATGATGGAATCACTTCTGAAGGAAAGAATTGTTGAGTATCTAGAGGCCAGAGGGGCACAGGACCCAAGGCAGCATGGATTCACAGCGGGAAGGTCATGCCAGACGAATCTGATAGATTTCTTTGACTGGGTGACCAAAGTAGTGGATCAGGGAGGGGTTGTGGACATGGCCTACCTAGACTTTAGCAAGGCATTTGACACAGTCCCACACAAAAGATTAATATACAAGTTAGCCAGCCTGGGAGTGGGTCCCAAGATGACAGCCTGGGTAAAGAATTGGCTGGAGAATAGGACACAGAGAGTAACAGTAAATGGAGTCCACTCTGAAGAAAGGGGGTTACTAGTGGGCACCGCAGGGTTCAGTATTAGGACCGGTCCTCTTCAATGTCTTTATAAGTGACATTGCAGAGGGACTGAAGGAAAAGTATGTCTCTTTGCAGATGACACAAAGATCTGCAACAGAGTTGATGCACAAGGTGGGTGGAAAGGATGAGAAGGGACTTGGCAAGGTTAGAGGAATGGTCAAATGTATGGCAGCTTAGATTCAATGCTAAGAAGTGCAAGGTAATGCACCTGGGAAACAAAACCCAGGGAAGAGTACACAATGGGGTGAGATGCTAAAACAACAAAATGGAAAGGGACCTGGGGTAGTCATATCAGATGACCCTAAAGGTGGGCAAGCAAATGAGAGGGCAGCAAGGAGGGTTGAGGGATACTGGGATGCATAGGGAGAGGCATCACCAGTAGAAAACAGGAAGTTCTTATCCCTCTGTACAGACAGCTGGTCAAACCCCATCTGGAGTACTGCGTGCAGTTCTGGAGACCCAATCTCCACAAAGACATAGACAGGATGGAAGCTGTCCAGAGGAGGGCAACTAAAATGGTGCAGGGTCTGCACCGGAAGGCATATGAAGAGAGACTAAAGGAGCTTAATATGTATAGCCTCGAGGAAAGGAGGGAGAGGGGGGACATGATAGAAACTTTCAAGTACCTCAAGGGAATCAACAAAGTCCAAGAGGGTAGCATCTTTCAAAAAAAGAGGTGTGCAAGAACAAGGGGCACAATTTGAAGATAGAGGGGGCGTCAGAGGTAATTTAAGGAAGTATTTTTTCACAGAGAGGGTTGTGGATGCATGGAACGGCCTTCCGGAGGAGGTTGTGGAGTCAAAACAGTGGTGGAATTCTACATGCATGGGACAGTCATAATGCCATTCTAGGGGTGGGGTAGGAAGAAGTAGGCTGCTGGTTAACTAGGATCTGCAGCTTATCCAGTAGGTAGGGAACTGGGCAGACTGGGTGGGCCAAGCGGTTCTTAGCTGCCAGTCAAATTCAATATTCTCATTCAGTTATGTTACATGTTTTGTGAAGTCCCTGTATTCTCCAAAAGCATTGTTTTCTAACTTAGATACACTTTACAGAAACCGCAGGACACTTACTGTGTCTTGAAAAGTTTCATGGTCAGGATAAGTCAAGAACATAGGGACTGCAGAGGACAGCAACAACACTGGCTATTGCAGTGTAACTACTGCAGGCTTTAGCACAAAGACATCATAAAATTCCAGGATGCCTTACATGAGTCAGGTCATGATGACCTTTGCAGTGAAGTCAAGCAAGTTGTCACTCCAGGGCAGAACAGAGTGAAGCAACTTCATTAATATTTAAATTAGGATAACATTAGAGGGATGCAAGACAGAGAATCATTGTTCATGCTTACACTCTACACAGGTGTACAGAAAGTAGGTTGAGGAGACTTTCCCCTTTAAAGACCTCTGCCATTTGTACCCACCAGTAAGGGACCCAGTCCCTCCATGGGATCTCAGTATCTGCCTTGTCCAGCTCATAGAGGCTAATTTCAGGTCTATGGACACTGCTGACCTGAAGTTTGTCACATGGAAAACCATATTCCTGATTGCCATGCCCTCTGCTGGGAGGATGAATGTACTGCAAGCCCTCTGCACAGAGCCAAATTACGTAATTTTCCACAGGGATAAGGTAGTCCTTAAAACTCACATGAAATTCTTCCTAAGGTAGTGTCTGAGCTCCAGTTGAACCAGTCAGTAACACTTCCTGTACTCTGTCCAGAACATACTTGAAAAGAGTTATGGCCATATATGTGGACTGAATAAAAGAGGTCAGGTTCAAAAACACTTAAGCATTTTGTTGAAGTTGGCAAAGATAAACCAGTAACCAAGAGGTCTGTCTCATGCTAGATAGCTCTTATGTACAATTTTGTTTGTTGGAAAAAAATACCACGCAAAGGCTAAGGGCACACTCCATAAGGGGTACTTCTGCCTCTGTGGTATCCACAAGGGACATCCCACTAATTGACATTTGCAATGCAACTACTTGGAAAATGGTGCACACCTTCACAAGGCACTATTGTCTAGACATACAGTCCAGAAGGGATGCCAGCTTTGGAACTGCAGTCTTGCAGAATATTTTTTCCCAAGTAGGTTCTGGACCCAGCCTCCCAAGGTACTGCTGTACAGTCTGCTTAGAGTGTAGGCATTAAGTGAGGGATTCCTGGGGTTAGAAGAAAAAATTACTCACTGAAGTAATGTTGTTTCTTCTTAGGGATCCCTCACTATGGTTACACTTTTCCACCCTGTCTCCCCTTCCAGAACCTGAAAATAGGTTCTCACAATAATCAGATCTTCTTTGGGGATATCTTAGTCATCCAGTAGCACCGTAAGAACCTTTGCCTGCAGTGAAGGGGAATCCACATGGAACTTTTTTGAGCAATGCAGCTGGGGCCGCCCACATTGTCGACATCTGTCGACGTCTCCAACCCTACAGTATATAGGCGTGGGTGGCCCCACTCCCTCCTCCGTTCTTTCCTGCCATCGACTCGCTTGCATGGGTCTCTGTGGAAGCTCCATTGCAGTATTCAGGCCTTTTTCAGCCTATGGTTTTCTTCACTTACCTTGTAAAAAAAAAAAAAAGGAGGTTGATTGCTCTTTTTCAAGAGATTTCGTCTTTTGTGTATGTCGGAGAGTTAATCCTTCTACTTCTCTCTTCCGTCTCTGCTGCTGCTGCAGAAAGAAGATTGCCTTACAGACAAACACTCTGTGTCTGCTGTCTTGGGCCTGACCAACGAAGTTCCTGACTGTGACCTCTGCCAGAAGTTTAATCAAACAACCCTTCAGCGATGCAAAAAGGCTCTTAAAAAATTCCTGATGGATCAACAGGTAGCCAGCTCCTGGCAGGGGTCCTCTGGGGCCCTGGCCTCCCAGTCGCCGACCGGATCTACTATCTCTCAGGCCTCCAAGGCCTGAGACAAGTCTTCAGGGAAAAGTCATAAAAAAGACAGAGATTGCGACCGCTCCCCCGGTGTCGATCTTGCTCCCCGTCAGCCTCTTCTTCTTCTTCTTCTGGGGGATCTTTGTCAGATGTGGCTGCTCTGACAAAGAGAACTGCTGTCCAGGTCTCTGTGCCATTTGCGTTATCCAAATGGTCGTATGAAGTATACTAGAAGTAGCAGGCTATTAAGGCACTTAATATTACTTATGAGCCAGCCCAGTGGCGCTGGAGGGTTGAGGCGCTGGATGCCACACCTCGCGCCACGCTGGCAAACTGGGTTCGGGAGCAAGCATGGGTTGTTGGGGGTCGGTGGGGTTGAGGAAGGATCGAGGGTCCTAGGGACTGCTCTGCTTCCTCGGGGAAGGGGGTTACCCATGCCAGTGCAGCAGCTACCCCTGGTGGAGACTGGGTGGAAGCACAATGCCCGGTCGGCTGTAGAAGGGGTTGAACTGCTGTGGACGTCTTTCAGGTACGCACGCCGAGCAGGACGTCCTTGCATGTCCGAGTTCTAGGGGCTGTACACCAAGTGGAAAAACCCCTCTAGGCGACGGCGACCATCGGTAGCCCGGCCACACGTCCAGAGTCGGCTGTTCACTCCGTCACTCCCTGGGGGTTCTGGAGCCTCTCCATGGGGTAGGAGAGCCTGGAGCCCTTGCTTACCCCATGCAGTCAGTGGAAGGAAGGTTCAGATGGGCGGTTGAGCTGTGGGTTGAGTACGGGACCCTGAGAGATGCCACGAAGGTAGGGGAGCAAGAACAGAACTTACAAAGAAAAAAAATACTACTTATGGAGTGATTTAACAAAAAGCCATAGGAGAATGATAGAAATGGATATACAAAAATAATGCAAGTTAACAGATAATAGATTAAATATAAATCAAATTCGGTTAAAGTGATAAATGCATATTGAAAACCATGGAATATTATAATGAAAAGCAGAGTATTAACAAAAGTTGTGATAAGTTAAATGAGTTGAAGGTTTGCAACTGCAAGTAAGAAAAAAAGAAAAGGATTGATAGTGGGAGGATGGCCAGCCATGAGCCAGATGAATGCACATAGAGATGTTTAAAGTGATAACAACTTTTTTACACCTAGATCATTTTGGAACGGGAGAAGCAGAGAGATGTGTTGTAAAAATGATTATATAAGATGAGGAGTATGTAGACTTAAGGTGAGGTATACAGTTCAGTATGGATAGTGAGCTTCAGTATTATAAAATTCTTAAAAATAAATATAAATAAAAATATATACTGTTCATTTATGTGTCTATAAATATTAAAGAACCCTTGAAAGCTCAAATTCTGAGTGAAACGTTAGGGGACAAGGAAAAATAAATCAAGATATATGAAAAACATTGAAGTATGTGACAGTTATTCGATGTCTAACATCCCTACAATCTGAACAGAATAATGAGTGTATTTTTGCACCTCAGGATGCTACAAGCTATCTGCTGAGACCATTTCCCACAGAAACATTTTCTTCTCTGTGCCAGCCAGACCCAATACGACAGCACCTCCGCCTGATTCACAGGGAGCTCTGCCGTCGACCTCTGGGTCATTGGCCCCTCCGTCATCGACGACTTTCCCATCGAGGCCTGCCCCTTCTCTCACCAGGGCTACATGCTCATTGGGTTCTCAGGACACAGCAGATGGCTGGTCGTCAACACCTGTGCAGGCGAACCTTCCTCTCTCGATGAACACCATCAACCTCAATTAAGTCCTGCTCAAGTTCACCGACATGCTTGTGCAGCAACTGTGTGCCATAAACAGGCCCCCTTCACCGACGCTGCTGATGACAGCATGGTGCCAGCTATGCCATGCAGGGCGGACTAACTTTATCACACCCTTAAGGATCTCCCCTATTATGCTGCCTAGGCAGAAGCTGACTCGGTGGTCATTAAGGCCGAAACACTTTAGTTCCCTTTCCCCAGATAAGGAATCTCGTAGGATTGACTACTAGGGGGGAAAAAGGGTTTATGCCTCCTCCACCTTAGGCCTGAGGATTGCAAACTGTCACACATGGCTAAATACCAACACGCCAACTAGAAGAAGGGCAAGGCTGCGGCCCAGGCCATTCCTGATGGCACAACAAAAGCAGGAGCTGCTTTAGTGTTTCCAGGTGGCTGAGGATGTTAGCAAACATCTCCTCAGAACATTGTATGGCATGGCTGATACTGTTGTCAAAGCAGCTGCCATGGGCATATGCCTCCGTAGGCACTCCGGGCTCAGAATTTTGGGATTTGTAGTTGATGTGCAGCACAAAGTGCTTAATGCCCCTTTCAGTGGCACTAAGCTTTTTGGCCCTGATGTCCAGGACCTCAGAAATGATCTGCAGGCCTTGGGCACGGCCATCAAAAATGTCTGTTCCCTCTACCACACCCAACCAAGGGATAGAGGGCGGCTTCCCTTTTGTAATGAGAACAGTAGGCCTGGAAGAGCTACCCGTACCCCATGGAAAGCATAGAGCCCAGGCTCCCTTGCACTACCCCTTCGGTGCTGGAGTGGCAGACATGCACCACCAGAAGTGAGGGACCAGCCTCTGCAGCTGGTTCCACCGCTGCTTGACTCCTTGCCAGACCCCCCTTGATCCCAGACCAGGAGGTGGTGGTCGGAGGTCAGTTCTCTCTCTATCTGAACCAATGGAGAACCATAACTCCGGATGCATGGATTCTGCAGATCACAGAAAAGGGTTACACCTTGGAGCTCATAGAGCAGCCTCCAGACACCCCGCCTCCGCCTTCCAGTTACCCCCTGGCTCGCTTGTTTGTTCTCCAGGAGGAAGTGCAGTCTCTTCTGCGGAAGCAGGCCATCGAACCAGTGCCCAGGTGCCAGAGAAACAAGGAGTTTTATTCCAGGTTTTCCTAGTCCCAAAAGACCAGAGATCTGAGGCCTATTTTAGATCTAAAGGACCTCAGTCTGTTTGTCCAGTACAAAAAGTTCCAGATGGTAACTTTACCAGGCCTAATGCCCCTTCTCAAGACAGGGGACTGGCTGTGCCCACTGGACACGCTGGATGCGTACCTGCATATCTCAGTCTTTCCTCTGCACAGGAAGTTTCTGTTTTGTCTTTCAGGGCGAGCATTATCAATTCAAAGTGCTGCCCTTTGGCTTATCCTCTGCGCCGCAAGACTTTACCAAGTGTTTGGTAGCAGTCGCAGCAGCTCTCAGAAGAGAAGGACTGTATGTCTTCCCTTACCTGGACGATTGGCTCCTAAAGGCCCCATCCAGGGAACAGCTTTTGCTGACTCTGGAACAGACTATCCAGCTCTTCCATTCCCTGGGCATTACTGTCAGTCTGCCCAAGTCGGTTCTAGTACCATCCCAAAGGCTGCAGTACATGGGGCGGTTCTGGACTTGTCGCAAGGGAAGGCCTTCCTGCCCCAAAACAGGGCATAGTGCCTCATAGCCCAAGCTCAGGAAGTCGCTCAGAGCCAGTACATTCCTGCCAGGCTGTATTTCAGATTGCTGAGCATAATGGCAGCTGCTATGCCCACATTTCCGCTGGCTGTGCTCCATATGTGTACCCTCCAGTGGACCCTCTGGGTACAGTGGGACCAGCGTATGGACTAGTTAGACCATGCAGTCCTGGTCTCTTCCACCGTATGCAAGGTACTGCAGTGGTGGATGGACCCCTTGAATCTTCTTCAGTGCGTCCTATTCAAAATCTCTTCCCCGCATCAGATCCTAACCACAGATGCATCAGGTCTGGGCTGGGGAGCACACCTGGGCTCCTTCTTAACCCAGGGCTGCTGGTCCCAGTGGGAAGCCTCCCTGCATATCAGTGTCCTGGAGATGAGAGCGGTGTTCTGCGCCATACAGGCTTTTCAGGAGCATTTTGCTCCGGGCCAGTTGGGGACTACCCTTTTTGCTGGGAGGCAATGAGAGTGTGGTACTGGGTGCTGGCTCACAGTCTGACACTCTGTGGTCCACGTGCCTGGCGTTCTCAACACCCGGGCGGACTGTCTCAGCAGGGCTCTGTCCGGCATGCATGAATGAGAGCTTCTCTCATCCGTTGCAGAAGGCCTGTTCGGAGCCAGCCTGGTGGCGCTAACGGCTGAGGTGCTGGACGCCTTACCTCACGCTGGGCGGCGACCGGGTTTCGTAATGACCTCAGTTCGCGGGATGCTGGCATGGGGTGGGAGGGGAGCAGGATTGGCGTTGGCTGTCCTCTCCTGGGTGGGGGGTTAGCCTATCCACAGTCCTGCTGTCACCGGATGGAGGTCCGGTGGCAGGTGTAGCGGTAACAGAGTGACATCCTGTAGGCCTTGACATGTGCATGCCTCCACACGTGTGCGCGAGGTCGGGGACATGTGGGATGGGACTAGGGAGAAAAAACATAAATATCACAAAGTACCTACAGAAAAAAAAAAAAGACTTGTTCGACAGATGGGGTCTTCCAGAGTTGGACCTTTTTGTGTTCCCACTCAACGCAAAACTGCCTAACTTCTGTTTGCTAGATCCAGGGCCTGGACTTTTCTGGCGAGACGCGTTGTCCCTCACTTGGAGTGGGAGGATACTTTATACATTCCCTCCATTTCCTCTGATACAGAAGGTGCTAATCAGTTTGCAGATGGAGGGGGCCAGCATGATTCTAGTGGCTCCATTCTGGCCTCGCCAGATATGGTTCCTTCTACTTCAGCAGTTGGCGGAGGATCCCCCGTCCCTCTTCCTCTTTGCAGCAGTCTGCTGACCCAGGATCAGGGGACCTTGGTCCATCCCAACTTCAGGTCCCTTCATCTGCATGTTTGACTCTTTGTGTCCATCGCCAGGTTTGGGGTCTCTAACAGGGCAGCGGGCGTCCTGGTGGCCGCCCGGAAGCCTTCCACTCAAGCCACGTATGCCATGGAGTGGAAGCGGTTTACTGTCTGGGCTGCCAAACATGGCCTAGACCCTTTCACCTGTTCAGTGAATTGGATTCTGGACTACTTGATCTCGCTGTCTGACTCAGGCCTATAGTATTCTTCCCCCAAGGTCCACCTTTCAGCTATTTCTGCATTTGATGAGCCTGTGGGTGACCACACTGTTGCTCAGCTGGATGTCTCCCGTACCTTTCTTAGGGGCATTCTGCATCTAAAACCTCCAATCCGTTTCCCTCTCCCAGCTTGGGATTTGAATTTTATTTTGGTAAAGTTGACCCTGTCTCCTTTTGAGCCAATCGCGACTTGCAATTTGTACTTTCTCTCTTGGAAAGCATTGTTTTTAGTTTCTGTTACTTCTGCTTGAAGAATTTCAGAGCTTCAGGCCCTCTGGTGCAAGGAGCCTTATTTGCTTTTTCACATAGACAGGGTGTCTTTGTAAACAAATCCTAAGTTTCTGCCTAAGGTGGTTTCAGAGTTCACACTCAGTCTATCCACCTTCCTGTTTATTTTCCTGACCATGCTGACCCAGGGGAAATGCTGCTCCATACATTAGATGTGCACAGGACTTTGAAGTACTACCTGCTTAGGACTAAGGATTCGAGAAGTTTCCTTTTCCCCGGTAGAAAGAGCATTTCAGTTTCTAAGCAATGTTTATCCAAATGATTGGTAAACTGCATTGTGTTCTGCTACTTCAGGTAATGCAAATTTCTGCCTGGTGCTGTCAAAGCTCATTCCACCAGAGGAATGGCTACCTCGGTGTCTTGTTTCAAAAAGGTCTCAGCTGCTGACATTTGTGGGGCTGCCACCTGGAGTACAGTCCATTCTTTCTCCAAGCACTACAGTCTGGACATTGCCTCAAGAGCCCGTGCAGGATTTGACAGGGCTGTGTTACAGGGACTCCTGTCTTAAGTTTATGGAGAACCCTCCTCCCAGACTGTCTGTCTGCACCTGTAACTGCTTGGTGTTCGTTCCTACGGTGTTACCCGATGACTGAGATACCCCTGAAGAAAATAGAACAGTTATGTAAGAACTTACCATAGCAGTAAATCTTCGAGCGGATGTCAGTAATCTGGTATATTTTCCCTCCCACCTTCCCCCTGCTTGGGGCTCCTGTCTAGGAAATGGCTATTTGATGTATCCAGCTTTTTACTTAGGTCTGGGTACCTCTTTCTCTCCTCAGTCCCCAAGGGTGAGATCCTTGCTTCCTTAGTTTCCGGGGTGAAAGAACTGAGTAGGGAGCGGGGCCACCCATGCCTCTGTAGGATTAGAGATGTTGACAGTGTGGGCGGCCTCAGTTTTACTGCTGAAAATCTTCAGTGTGGATTCCCCTTCACTGATGGCGAAGGTTCCTGTGGTGTTACCTGATGACTGAGATTCCCCTCGAAGGTCTACTGTTACGGTAAGTTCTTACATAACATTTTTGTTTTCTTTTACTTAGGTTGCAGTTTTTCTATAATTAATAAGTTGTTTTTTTTTTCTTTATATTTTACATATTTTTGCATTTACATGTCTGCTTCAATTTGGTTGATTTTTTTTCCAAAATGTTGAAATTTGCATATTTGGTAGCCTTTCTTAGTTAGATTCACTAGCCACCATTCCACTGGCTATAGAAACAAATCTGACAGCTGTCAACGTGTAAGGTATCTGCTGAGTTTTTCAAACCTCTGTTCTAAATTCTTCACTCTGCTGATTAGAATAGGGTTCTGTCTTTGGCGCATCTGCCTCCTAGGAGATGATGCTCAGAGTATAACCACAGTGAAGGATCTCTGAGAAGAAACAACATTACTGCAGTGAGAATTTTTTCCTTTTTCCTCTACACCTTTCCTGGCCAGATCACTTGTGCCTATGTGCACTATCCAATCTAGCTTCCCCACTTTGTTGCCCGAGAGTTCCAACTCTTTCTTTCTGAAGAGGACCACTGTTACTCGAGGGTAGCAGTGGGCCTTGCACTTGACTTCTGTTGTGGAACTCACTATTCTGGCTGTATCCTTAATGAAGTCTCCCAGTACTGTGGCCCTTCTCTTCTCCCCTGCCTCTGAGGCTCTTACCCTTCCTTGGCTCATTCCTAACAGATGGAACCCTCCCCTCCCTAGTGTGCTAGTCCCTGCTCCATCCTGACTGGATTCCATGGAGCCACTTTCAACACGGGTAGGTACTCATTAGAGGTGGGCATACCTTGCACCACTGGTTTCCCTCCCCCCTGGCCTTCCCTCATTTCTAACTACAATCTTTTGTTCTTGTTTGGGTTGCCTGGCCCTCTGTGGCAATGAAGCCTGTAGCCTCCCTAGTTTGCTTGGTTTAGTTTTCAGTAGCAGATTTCTGCCCTTGCAGCTTTGTGCTTAGCTCCCAACACTTGGAACTCTCCTACAGTTGAGGCACAGGCTGTGTACCCAGAGCACCCTGCGGGTTACAGATGCCCCATTGCCCCACAGTCCCTACACTCTCCCCACTCCACCCAGCAGTATCTAGTATGCGTTTTTATGTGAGATGTGGTTTAGT
Source organism: Neoceratodus forsteri (assembly GCA_016271365.2). Lineage (NCBI taxonomy): Eukaryota > Metazoa > Chordata > Ceratodontiformes > Ceratodontidae > Neoceratodus > Neoceratodus forsteri. Next base: position 319,754,990 of record JADMNL010000022.1, read on the forward strand.
GTCTGTCTTGTATTATTTGCTGTCTAAGCCCTATTACACAGTGGTACACCAGATAGGGTTTTGACTTCCTTTAGTAAAACATCACTACCTTTACGCTGGTCTGATAGACAGCAACGAAGCCCAACATCGGCTATGGATTTGTTTACTTACAGCAAACGTAGTCGAGTTACTCTGTCCTACACAGACCTGAAAGAAGCTTTACCCTAGATAGGGTCTCTTTCTTAAATCCCGGACTACAGTCTGCCTTATTGGCTGCCTGCAGCTGCATGTTCTAACCACACATAGATACTCCAATTTTAGCACAGTCCTTGCTCCCCATCCACTACACAATCCCGGCTTCACCTCCTCAGCCAACAAACCCCCAGCAAAATCTTTAAAAATCGCAGTATTTGTGCTTAGAAAAAAAATATGCAGAATACAGTTTACTTACTAGTGCAGCAGAGTTCAGCCCCTTCATCTGCATCTTCTTTTAAAGTGATGAGTTGTTGGCAGTGAAATTGGGCGCCGAAGAGAAGATAAGCGAACTTGAACAGAGAGGACAGGACTTACAAAATGTTATTCAGCAACTTTCATCCGATTTGCAGAAGGTAATCAAACAGACTGTTTCTGTTGTAAATGTTTTTGATCAGTGACTTAGAACGGCTGTTAGTAATTCTCACATTAAATGTTCCACGTGCAAGGTCATACAGATTGCTTGTACTTGGTATTCTGATGGTTAGACAGATCAACATGAAAATGTATTAAGCACCACCTTATGGCCCAGCCACGTTTCTGTGCCAGCAGTCCAGGTTCGGGAGTGGACTTGTGATCTAGCTGGGTGGCCTGGGAGAGGCTAGATAATGCAACTGCATGGCAGCTCTGCCAGCCATGAGGGGTAGGCACTGCAGCATCCCCTGTGAAGGGCCAGGGGGCTTGCTGTGCCACAAGGGATCTCTGTGTGCATGAAAGGCCGACTGCTGGCATTATCAGGCACCTTATTAGGGAGGGGAAAAAATGGGTAAAAAAACACATTGTTGTGCAGCGCTACCACTTGACATGCCGGTGACCCAGGTTCGGTAGCGAGCCAAGGTCGTCAGAGGGCCGGCCGAGGGGAGAAGGATTGAGCACCTGATGGGCTGCTCTCCTTCTCCGGGAGGGGTGGGCAGCTCTCCTCGCAATACTGCCACCATCTGGGTGACCATGGGTGGTGCTGGTGCAGCAGAGGAGGGGCAGGCATTGGTCGAGGACCGGAGCGGAGGTGCGTCTCTGTGCACCTCCAACTCATTGGTCCTCCCCAAGTGCTGACGCCTGCAGGGGGGCAGGGACCAGAAACAAGGAAATACCCCACGTCCGTGCCAGGAGATGGGCCCCACGCCAGCAACCGGGGGGATGAGGGATGCAGCTCCTGTTGTCCGCTCCCCCTGAGGTCTTGGAGGGGTAAGGGGAGACCTCTGCCCCACCCGGGGGGGGTTATCCAGGGATAATGAGTCACTTGGGAGCAGGGCACTTATGGGAGCTAGTGTCCTCGGATCCTCCTGGCATAGCTAGTGGCGCATTGGGACCCCAAGGAAGGCATGGGCGTGGAGAGAGAGAGAGAGAGGAGCAAAAATAGTAAGTAAAAAAAAAAAAAAAAAAAAACATTGTCATTGGAATGACAACTGCTACAACTCTCGCGCCTCTCACCATGAATCCCTACCAGTATAAGCAGTGCAGCTAGCAGAAGATGACACTGGGAGCCCCACAAAGGGGTATGTACCCCAACCCACTGAGCCCAAGGACTGGGCAGATGACACCTTAGTAGAAAAAAAAAATTTCCAAAAAATATGAAAATGCAATAAAAAATATTGTGCTGGGTGAATATGTTTGCACTGCCAGAATTTAGCTTGCATCATAACCCTGGGGTTTTGAATCCCTAGCAGCTGGGCATGTGAATCCTGCTGGTTTTAGCCAGATCACATCTCTTTCCTCACTGTTGATGCACTGGTTCCCCTACCAGCAAGAAAGCTTCAGCACCTGCAGCCCTGTATCCCCCCCAACAGTTCTTCACTGGAAGTCCTTTAATAAGCATCATCATATGCATCTCCCTTCTACTTGGGTAGTAATGTGCCTGAAACTTCTGGTTGTGATAAATTGTGACAATGACATCGACTAGAAATGGTACTACAGAAAAAAAAGCTTACATTTGTACCTCCTAATGCAGAGCACCACAGGTACCTTTATACTGACATACATAGCCATTTTATAGGATGGAAGAAGACCAGTAGTATATCAAGTCCCTCCCTAATTTGTACTTTGAAGTACCCAATTAAATTTGGTTGAGCTGTTTCCTGGAAACAATTGTAATTGAGTCCCTGACTTAATGGAGTATCCACTGCTTATGAATAAAAGGACATGTTTATTAATCTGCCTCACAAACCTACCACTCTCCAAGTGAAGTAGCCTTTCTCAGTTGTGTTCTACACCCCCCCCCCCACCATCACCACTGATTAGTCCATGTCACCTTGTTCTATTTTTCCTGGCTTGCAACATACAGCTTACTTGAAACTTCCATCTCAGTCCCCTTCATTAGTTTTAACCACCTGAATCATATGAAGCAACCAGCAGAGGAAGGACATTTGGTCTGTCAAGTCTGCTTATATTGCAGGGTCCACAGCTTGAGCTAATGTCCCTGCCCTCCCTCCCCACTCCTCCCTACCCATGATCCTTACTTTGCCCCATGCCTATCCCAGCTCTCTTAAAGCTGCCCACTGTCTTCAACGAGATGACCTCCTCTGGCAGTGCATTCCAAATGTCCACCACCCTGTTTGTGAAGAAGTGCTTCCTGACCTCCCTCCTAAACCTCCCACCCTCCAGCTTAAGACTGTGCCCCCTAGTGTTATGGTTGCCACTCAGCTTAAAGAGACTCTCCTTATCAACCTTATTTATCCCTTTCAAGTACTTCAAGGTCCCAGTCATGTCCTCCCCCCCAACTCTCTCTCTCTCTCTCTCTCTCTTCTGTCTTCCAGGGAGTACATGTTCAGTGCCCTCAACCTCTCCTCGTATGCCTTACCCTGCTGACCCAGTATCAACTTTGTAGCCCTCCTCTGGACCTTCTCCAGCAGGTTAATGTCCTTTTTGAGGTGTGGGCAACAGTACTGAACTCCATATTCTAGATGCGGCCTTACCAGTGACATGTACAAGGGCAGTATAACCTCCTCTCTCCTACTACTGATCCCCCTAGATAAGCATCCCAGCATCTTGTTTGCCTTTGCTGCTGCATTCTTGCACTGTGTGGAGTGCTTCAGGTCACTAGTGATCATCACTCCCAGGTCCTTCTCCTCCTTTGATGCAGATACTCGTACTCCAGCCAGATAGTACTCTGTCCTGGGATTCTTGGCTCCAATATGCATAACTGCATTTCTTCACATTGAAGCCAAGCTGCCAGATCCTGGACCATTTCCCCAGCTTTTCCAGATCTTCCTTTAGAGCTTGTATCCCTTCAGCTGTGTCCACTCTCCCGAAGAGCTTGGTGTCATCCGTGAATTGGTACATTTTACCCTTAATACCATCCCCAGTGTCGTTGATGAAGACATTGAACAACACTGGCCACAGCACAGAGCCCTGTGGGACCCCACTGGTTACCTCTCTGGTACCAGATAACTCCCCCCCCCCCCCACAACCATCCTCTGGGTTCTGTCCCTCAGCCAGTTCTCCACCCATCTGGCCATCTTTTCCTTAAACCCAAGATCCACCAACTTCCTGATCAAGAATTACCTCAGCTCTTATTGGTTCAGTGACACCCTGAGTCAGGAACCCACTTTGCAGTCCTTCCAGGATCACCTAACTCCTAGTACATGTTGTGGAAGGTATGCTTCAGTCCACCTTGGGCAGGTTGAAGTCCCTCACAATTACCACCTCTCCTTTCCACACAGCTTCCAATATTTGTGAGCTCAGTTCCCTGTCCCTCTCCTCATCCTGATTGGCTGGTCTGTAAACCACCCCCAACCTCACCTTTCTCCCTCTATTGGACCTTAACTGAACCCACAATGCCTCCACCTCGCCTTCCTTCTCCATCATATCCTGATCCATCCACCTCATTTTCTGAAAGAAGAGATCCAGCCGCTGCAGGTTGTATTTGCAATCCAGCCCTTACATATGTCTAATCATCCCTAACAATCTCCTCTAAACTTTCTTTTATTACAGTGCTTGGACCTGGACTGAGTGTACTCCAAGTGAGGCCTTACCAGTGTCTTTTACAGTGGCATCAACACTTATCTAGATTTATTTTCTGTTCCTTGCTTGATGAATCCAAACATCCTATTGACCATTGTTACTGCTTCTTCTCAGTGTTGTGCCTTCATTAGGGCCCTGTCCGGACACCTAGATCTGTTTCCTTCTCTTTTACCCCCTTTGTCATGTACGTTATGGCCCTTTATTTAGCACCCAAGTGCATAGCTTTGCATTTATCCATGTTAAACCGCTTCTGCCATTTATCCTTTCAGTCTCTTTGTCTCCCCGTGTATCTCAGCAACCTACTACCTTCTTCTATTATCTGCATATTTTATAACCTGATACGCCACCCCTTCATCAAGATTTATTTATAAATATGGAAACATAGAAACATAGTGATGGCAAAAAAAAAAAGACCAAATGCCTGAGTTCCCTAACTCTCTGGGACCTTCCTTAGAACCTGATGTTCCTCCTGGGTACTGACCGTCCTGGTCCTTTCCCCATTCTCTTTCTGGAACCTGTCGCCCCGGGCAACCACTATCCCCTTCATTCTGTGCCAGGCCTGCTTGAATCCCCTGACTGTGTTCTCTCCCACCACCTCGGCTGGCAGACTGTTCCAGGGTTCCACCACCCTTTCTGTAAAGAGGCACTTCCTCACATTTCTCCTTGAACCTTCCAAGTGACCGCGAGTTGGTATGCAGACTGAATAATTCCTTGCAGTTCCTTTATTAATTCATTTGAGAATTTGAAGGTCTCAATCATACCCCCCCCCTTCTGACCTCCAAAGAGTACATATTTAGTGCCTTGAGGTGCTCCTCATAGGATCTACCCTGCTGCCCTTGAATCAATCTTGTCACTCTGTGCTGCACTGTCTCCAGCCTATCCTTGTCTTTTCTGAGGTGAGAACTCCAGATCTAGGTGCAGTACTTTAGGTGAGGCCTCACCGGGGATCTGTAGAGGGGAAGCATCATCTCGGTTCTTCTGCAGTCATCCCCCTCCCGATACATCCCATCATCCTGTTAGCTTTGCTATAAGCCGTGATGGACTGACTTGTTTGTTGAAAGGAGTTACTGATGATAACTCCTAGATCCTGTTCCCTGACTGTAGTGCTAAGTCTAACCCACCCATCCAGTACTCCATCTTGGGGTTCTTTTTCCCTAGGTGGATTACTGTGCATTACCTTGCACCTTTTAGTACTGAATTTTAACTGCCAGATCTTTGACAACCTCTCAAGCTTTTGTAGGTCCTTCTGCATATTCCTTATTCCCTCTTCACTATCCAGTCTCCTACATAGTTTTGTGTCATCCATGAAAAGACGCAACCTGCCTGGGATTCCTTCACCAATGTCACTAATGAACATGTTGAAGAGGACTGGACCCAGGACAGATCCCTGTGGAACCCCATTCATTACCTGGCTCTCCTCTGACTTAACTCCATTAATCACCACCCTCTGTTGCCTCCCTGCTAGCCAGTTACCCACCCAGTTCACTAGTTTTAGCCACACCCAGGTCTTCCATCGTTTTCAGCAATCTCTTGGGCGGTACCGAATCAAAAGCCTTACTGAAGTCAAAGTACCGCAGGTCCACTGCATGGCCTTTGTCTATCTCCTTAGTCACTCAGTCAAAGAAAACTTTCAGATTTGTCTGACAAGACCTTCCTGCCACAAAACCGTGTTGTTTGCTGCCCTGGAGTCCATTGCTCTCTATGTAGTCTACGAGGTGTTCTTTGATCAGAGATTCCATCAGCTTCCCCACAGTAGAGGTCAGACTGACAGGCCTATAATTCCCTGGTTGCTTCTTATCCCTCCTCCCTTATGTAGCGGTACAACATCTGCCATCTTCCAATTCCTTGGAACTTCCCCAGATGTGAGTGAGCTGTTGAATAGCCCAGTCGGGTTCAGCCAATTCCACTGCTAGTTCCCTGATTATTCTTGGATGCAACCCATATATATATATATATATATATATATATATATATATAAATCGAAAATCACACATGCCCCCACAATGCAAAGCATCATGGGCTACATATGCAAATCACCACAGAATGTTATGCTGGTCCAACTTTAAGCAAATTGCATGGTGCCAAAAGGCCTCTCACACAGTTTGCAAAGGGTGAACTTGGCTTCCCAGCCAAACGCCCTTTGGGGTAACCCTTGCCTCAGTGTTTGCGCACAGAGGTTCTTTGTCTATATATATATTTATATATCTGTAGAATAACAGTGATCCCCACTATCATGCATGATATAAGCACAACAACCATGAAGGAATTATGGCTCACAAAGTAAAACTATAAGGTGCACTAGGTCTGCAGATATATATTTTTTTTAATCTTCTAGGCACAAGGTGCTGCATCACTCTTTGAAAAGACGTTGGGTTCACTACAGGCAGAACACGAGTCGCTCAGCCTACAGTACGAGCAGCACAAGCAGAAGGTAACACTAAGTTGTGTAAACTATTGTTTTTAACCCCAGGAATCCATCAGTTTATATTCACAATATGCAATCATTCCCCTGGAATGAGTGTCCGTGGAGCTTTTGAACTTTATGCTAAATGTGGAACTTTAGAATGAACTGCAAACCCTGCTGTGTGTCACACACCTTCCTGCTTTCTAACGTTAGATTTATTTCTCTGCTGAAGAGAGCAGTTGCCCGAAGTCATCGCCTCACTTCCTGCAGGTTTAGAGTTTATTATTTCATTGTTCATGTTTTCTAAAAGTATTTAGTTTATCCCCTGATAGTTCTGTGTTAGGGAGTTATTTTTTTTGTTTTGCATAATTTCATGTTGTTTCTTCGGTTCCCAGGAACCAGAGAAGCCCGTCTCTATATGTGTTTCCCGCCTTTGAGGAACTGTGATAATTTGCTGTATTTTTACTAAACACTTTTGGTGTAACTACTTTTGTGGTTTCAGTCTATGTAGTGCTTGATTCTAATTTCTGGGAACCGAGACATTTTTGCTTTAAACATTTTATATTTAACCTCTTCTGAGATAATATTTACATTGTATTTCGCGCTTTTAGAACCAAACCGCATATTTTCAAAACACAGCCCTTTTTCACCATATTTTGGGCTTGTTATCAATTTGACATTTTAAATTGGGACTTGATACGTTCCTCTAAGGTCTCCAGGGTTTGGCATGGCTGACAGACGTAAGAAGAAAACAGGGCCTACAGGTTTTAAAAATTGTACTATTCCTTTTCAGCTCCTGGCAAAGGCAGATTATCTCAAGTTCTGTTTAAGGTGCCTGTCTCCTGCCCACGATTTCTTAAATCATGGCCTCTGTAAAACGTTTTGCCCTCAAACACAAAAGAAAAGGGCTAAAAAAATTAGAAGACTTTATGGCTTCTCAGTCTGCCTCTGCTTCACCAAAAGATTCAGATGAGGGTCCACCCCCACCAAATAAGCAGCAGTCCCTGCCAAAAGGGACAGAAAAGAAGGGTGAAGCTGCTAAAAATGCTACAGAAGGCAGGGTGTCCGAAAGAAGGAACCCTGAATCTGGCAAAAATAAAAGAGCCTTCAAGCAGACACTGGAAACGGTGCCTGCTGAGAAAAAAAAAAAAAAACATGTCTGTGTCTCTCCTACTGAAAAAATAAGGGAGTCCGCAGTTGACAAAAAAAAAAAAAACCCTCAGCAGAACACATGACAAAGGCATGGCAGTTCATCCAGGCTTTCCAAGCTGTGGGGAATCTCTTTAATATGCCACCCCCCCCCCCAGCTGTGGTTCCATTCCTAATGCCTGTGGAGGAGGAGGTTGAAATGTACTATGAAGAGGAGGGAGGAGAACCCCCTCGAATCAGATGGTTTTCCTGAGGAAGAATTTGGCTCTTCTCTTAGGCCTTCAGAGGACTAGACATCTCATTGCTCCTTTGTAAGACAAATGGTGAACACCCTCCACATTTCCTCAAATGAAACTGAGAAAGATGAAGAGGAAGTGGAATTCATTGATATGATGGGACTAGCCCACACAAGGAGGTTGCTTCTTTCAATTCACAAATCTCTCAAAAAAGCCACTAGCAAAGTCATCTCAGCACCCACCTCAACTGCTGGCATTGACAAGAAATTCGAGAACGGTGCACAGGCAGGGGATTGAGTACCTGTACTCCCATCCTGATTATGAGGGGATGATCCAGGCCAAAGGCTTTGACAAAGCCAGAGTGCCCCTAGCCTCCCAGCCTTCTGAGAAAGATTCCAGGAAACAGGACAGTATGGTCAAAAAAGTGTATACGTCAGCTTCCCTGCTCCACGGAGAGGCAGCTTACTTGGCATACACATCTCAATACCAAGAAAGCTCTCTGAAACTCCATACTGGCACTGAGTGAAAAAGCCCCTGGTGATCTAGTATAGCTAGCTCAGCAGTGGATGCTACTAAGTACCAGTTCCACGTGGTAGTGGACACAAATGACACTGCGTCTAGGGTCCTGGCTCTAGCAGTGTCCTTTAGGAGATTTGCTTGGCTTAGAACCACAGACTTCTCCCAAGACACGCAGGTGAAAGCTGTCGATTTCCCCTTTGAGGGAAACTCCCTATTTGGTGACAAAACAGATGCTTATATGAAAAAGGTGGGTGAACACAAAACCGCCTACAAGACCAATACTGAAGAAGAAAAGGCCTTTGCATCCCACAGGCCTTATGGAAGGGGATGTAGGGGTAGGTAGAGTCTACTACCAACCTTATGTTCCTTATGAGTACCCACCTCAAAGAGGTTACTATAGGGGCAGGGAAAGAAAGGCACCAGATGTACAGCTGCAACTCCAGTCTCTAAACCCCAGCAAACCCCCAGCAACTCTGCTCAGGTCATCCATCCATTGCGGGTAAGGTTGGCTCACTATTTCTAGGTGTGGCCAAACATTATGATAGACAAGTGGGTCTTAAAAGTAGTGAGTCAAAGTCTGTCCCTGCAGTTCAGAAAACTCCCAAAGCTGCCAAACCCAAAGGTTTTCTAGTCTTGCACAACAACGGAAAAAATCCTAATGGAATTGGAGGTAAAGAAGCTGCTGCTAGCACACGCAGTGGATAGAGTGCCTGCCACACAGTGGGGCAGGGGCCCTCTTCTCCAGATAATTCCTCACTCACTTGAAAAATAGAGAGTGGCAACCCATTTTAGACCCGAGATATCTGAACAAACACAAAGAAAGAAAGGTTAAAAGTGGTCACACTGGACTCAGTGATGCCATCTTTGTAGGTGGGAGACTGGCTGGGGTCACTGCATCTAAATGATGCCTTCTTCCATATCCCAGTCAGACCCTCTCACAGAAAAATACCACAGGTTCAGGCTAGGAAACTGCCAATACCAGTTCACAGTCCTTCCCTTCAGCCTCACCTCAGCACCAAGGGTTTTCACAGAGTGTCATACTGTGGTGGCCAAACATCTGAGAAGGCAAGGAGTGGTGGTTTTCCCTCCCTGGATGACTAGTTGGTCTCAGAAAAAAACAAAGCAGGAGGCAGAGTCCTCCATGCAGCTGTCAAAGGGCACATTAGAGGACCTGCTTTCTCATAACCCTTCAGAAGTCACAAACAGAACCAGTTTGGGTCCAGGACTTCAGAGGCGCAGAATTGTATACCCTGCAAGGGAAGGCCTTTCTTCCACATGCAAGGGTGGCAAATCTGGTTTCAACTGAAAATTCCTTTCGGGCAGGGAAACCAAGACCTGCAAGAGATTATTTGCAGCTGCTGGGTCACATGGCCTCGTCCACTGCAGTAGTACCAGAGGGCCAGGTTCCAAATGAGAAACCTCCAGTATCACCTAAGGGACCACTGGCATCAGAGATGGGATTCTTTGTCCATGCTGGTACCTGTTACAAAAAGCTTGCAACGGGCACTAGAATGGTGGAAGGAAGAGGGCAACCTTAGAGAGGGAACTCCCTTCCTTCAGCAGTCTTCCACAGCTAGTCTCACAACAGATGCCTCCCTCCTAGGTTGGGGGGCCTACCTGGAGGATCTCACTGTAAGTGGCACCTGGAGCATGCAGGAGACTCCAGAACATATCACTTTCTTGGAGCTCAGGGCATTGTACCTGGCAATGCAGGTTTTTCCTCCCAGATTTAAGGTCAGTTTGTCTAGATTCAAACAGATAACACAACAGCAGTGTATTACAGAAACAAACAGGGAGGAACAAGATCTTCAAAGCTATGCAGAGAAGCTGTGAAGATCTGGCACTTAGCCTGTTCCCTGGAAGTAGAGCTATCGGCAGTACACCTGCCAGGGAAGGACATTGTTCTGTCAGACTCTCTGTAGAATCAGCCAGGAAATCATGAGTGGACCCTAAACCAGCAAGTGCTGGCATCAGTGTTAAGACATCGGGGGTACACTAGAGACAGACTTGTTTGCTTCCAGGGAGAATAACAAGTTCCCACTCTTTTGTTGCAGACCACACAGCACTGGGATCAGTCTCAGAGGATGCACATGCGCTGGACTGGACGGGGAAGTTCTTATATGCCTTCCCCCATTCTCACTCTTACTGAGAGTGCTTATAAAGTTAAGGAGGGAGTCAGCAACAATAATTCTCAAAGCACCAGACTGGGACAGGCAGATTTGGTTCTCCATGCTCCTGACCCTCTCCAGAAAACCTCCTATTAATCTGCCACTGAGATACAATCTGTTTACAGTGTCTCAAGGCAGAATAACATTTCCAGACCTAAGAAGTCTATGTCTCAGAGTATGATTCTTAAGAGGTAGAGATCTCTGGGTTAAATCTTTTAGAGGAGGTAATGAGTGTTGACATTTTCTAGGAAACCAGCAACAAGGAAAACATACTTCAAAATGGAAGAGGTTTTCCTTATTATGTGCACCCAGACAGATTAATCCCATCCGGGCAGGTCTGTCCACAATTTTTGATTACTTGGTTCACCTGTAGATCACTTGTCTCACAACCAATTTTCAAAAGGTTTTTCAAAGGTCTTAACTACCTGTACCTTCCAGTGAGGGAGCCTGTCCCTCTCTGGGATTTGAATGTATGCATTGCCCAGCTGAAAAAGGCAGCTTTCAAACTTATGGCTACTGCTGCACTGAAATATGTCACCTAGAAAACAATTTCTTGGTGGCAGTGGCATCTGGTAGAAGGGTGAGCGAGCTACAAGCCCTCTGCACAGATCCAAACTACTGTACATAATTTTCCTTAGGGACAAGGTAGTCTTGAGGACAAATGGGAAATTCCTACTAAAATGGTGTCCGGTGTCTGCACTCCATCTGAATCAGGCACTGCCTGTTTTCTGTACTGAAAATTCTAGCTCAGGGAAACAAAAGCTCCACTGCCTGAATGTCAAAATGGGCACTGAGTTACTACCTGGACCACCAAAAGGACATCAGATCCCCTAGCACTCAGCTGTTTGTTTCAGTTATGGTGAAACAGGCAAAGGCAAACCAGCAACCAGGAAAACTGTTTCTCATTGGACATTCTCCTGCATTCAGTTCTGATGTGACAAAGCTGGTAAATTGCCACCCAAAGGCCATAGGGCCACACTCTATAAGAGGCACCTCTGCCTCTGTGGCAGCATCCAGGGGTATCTCCCTACAAGAAATTTGTGAAGTATTTACCTGAAAAACAGCACACACTTTCACAAAACACTATTATCTTGACTTACAATGCAGGAGAGGTGCCAGTTTTGGCACTGCTGTCTTGCAGCACCTTTTCCTTAAATAGGTCCTGTACCCAGCCTCCCAAGGTACTGTTATGGAATCTGCATATTGTGAATATAAACTGATGGATTCTTTGGATTAGAAGAAAAAAGTACTCGACGAAGTAATGTTTCTTCCTAAGGGATCCATCAGATATATTCATAATCCCATTCCCTGCCTCTGTCTCCAGAACCTGGTAAGTTTCAGACAAGAATCAGTTATTTTTCTGTGAGCTGCTTGAGCATTACTTGTTACAGTGTCTTACAATTGCAGCTCTGTGGTCAGTTTTCAGTATAGATTAGTGTTGTTCTGTATTGTTTTAAAAATTTTAAAGAACATTTTTGAAAATATTTTGGTAGCCATTTAGCTAGATTTGATGGTCTTAGCTCCCCAGGTGGACAGGATCCAGTGTGGTGGGATGCTAGGACCCTGGGGATCCAGGAACGTCAGCCTTCATGTAGAGGAGCATGGGATTTGTATCCTATTTTGTTCTCTGGCCTCCCTCCTCTCCTGACATGGCAGACCCGTCTGATGGCCTTGGACACACACAGCGATGTTTATGGAAGGAGAAATCTCCCCAGGCACACCACAGGAGTGAAAGTTTCTGGGCACCAGATGCCCAATGCATGCCCTCCCAACTACAGTGTACTTTCAGAGCAGCACTTGCTGTGGTCTGGCCTTCTGCCCATCATGGAGACTCAAGTTCACTCCTACATGCAGGTTGCCTGCATGGCAGCATGACGTGCTGCTGCTGGGCCATCAGGTGACCAGTTTTTTTTTTTTTCAACTTTATTTCTCTTCCCATCCCTACAGGCCTCCTTCGGGTGTACCCTCTCAACATCTGCCCTACTCCCAGCCTGAACCCTTGCATTTCCCCTGATCTTTTCCCCGAGCGACCCCCAGGCAGGCCGGACCCCGGGGCTGATTCTGCCCCCTTGCTGGTGTGCTCCGTAGGTATGAAGTGCCTACCTGGCTGGTCGTTGGGTCAGGGATGGAGGATGATCCTGTGTGCGTTGGGACGGCACTTGGGATGTGGGCTGAGTCACTGGAGTCACAGTCATCTCACCGAAGGGATGAGAGGCCATTTTCTGTTTTTCTCTCTACTTGTCCCCTCGAGTTGCAGCAAGTAAGGCAACGTAGAGCCGCAGACTCTGCCTCCTAATGCTCCCACTGCGTCACCACGCTAGGCGCCCTTGATTCACCACCAGAGGCCGCTCCAGGAGCGAGTGCTACCCCCTGTCCCTCCCTGGGAAGAGAGAGCAGCCCCTCAGATGCTCAATCTCTTTCCCCCTTGCCGACCCCCAGCGACCCGGGCTCATTCCTGAACCCGGGTCGCTGGCGTGGCGCGAGGTGTGGTGTCCAGCGCCTCAACCCTCAGCGCCACCGGGCCGGCTCGTTTGTTGTTGATCAGAAGTATTTTAGTGATCATTCTAGGGGTGTGGATATAGTTCAGTATCCACATGTGGGCATTTCCACTGGAATATGTTGATTCACTGGAATATCTTCAGGCTGTGCTCCTCCCACCACCCAGGTGGTATATCCTCGGCTGCACCCCGTGACGTCAGATCTTCCTTTCTGCTGGAAGAGTTCAGTCTACTCCCTGGCAGCTCTGCACATTGTAGGCTACCAAGTGTGCCATTGGGGAGTTCCGCTTTTTCTTTCAAATATTTTGGATTTCCTCAACCCTTTCTCTTCACCATCAGTTCGGCTCCAGCCTCTTCAATGGAAGATGGAACACGAGGAAGTGAAGCCAGCTCTCAGCTTCAAATTCTGCACTACATACCGCCAGAAAATGTCCCGGACAGACCCACATGTGTCTTGCCTCTATTGTTTGGGGGCTGCACATGATGTTTCGGGCTATGGCCTGTGCAAGGCAATGCTCCCTTCCTCTTTGGATTACTGCGCTGCCCGACTTGTTCTTGGCTGGCTGGCTGATAGAGACCTGAAGCTTTGGCAGAAAGACTACAAGAGGGACTCCAGTGTGGCAGGGTCTGCTCCCCAGCTTGCGGCTGTGGAAGAGGCAGCAACTACTGCTGCAGCTGGCACCTCATTGGCCTTGGCACTGCTAATGGCTGGGGCCAGTGTTGGAGTGTCCTTCACCGAAGAATTCCGGGAGATGTGTTGAACCCTACAGGCCTTGGGGAGAACCCTGCATGTCATGGTAAGAAACACAGGTGCTGCCAGAACCTATCATAGGACTGGGAGAGATTGTGGTCCCCCCACTCCTTCTACGCCCTTGACCACTGGGCTTCACTCAAGCTTTCTGTGGTTGAGGGCCAGGTTGAAAGCTTCATGGTGCCCCTGTTGGGTTTGCAGCCTCAAGACCAGATGAGCAGGTGGTCGAGATTTTTCTCAATTCCATTAACCAGTTGTTGGAGGGAATCGATGAGCAACTGATCTTCAAGACCCCAGTTTTCCCAGTCCTTTCTCATGACATGGTTTGATCGGTGTCGTCAGCTGGCTCCACTCAGGAACAGCCTCCATTGGTGGTCGTTCTGCCAACGCTAGTGCTTCCCCACACACACCTTGACTTGTGGTCTATAATGAATCTCTGGGGGCTTCTCCTCGGTATTGGCCCTTTGTTTGATGGTCAAGGTCGAGCTCTTGGTCGAGGTGCCACTCTTACTTGACCGGGAGGTGTTGCCGTCACTGTTCCTTGACCTCCTCATCCTCAGATGAAGAGCGACTCCACTGCCAGATGTGGTGGTGCTACCATGAACTCCTCTGGCAGCAATGGACCATTGTGGGTCAGGGCAGGGCTCTACCCTCGACACCTGTGGTCAGTTGGCAGACACTGGTGATACCCATGCTGGTCCATCTTCAACAGATGTCCTCAGCACCTGTTTTACCACCCTTGCAGGTTGAGCTGCCTCCATCGCAGTCCTTGGTGAGAGCTCTGACGAAGGATTCCAGTGCTGCAGCTGGCTTGCCAGGCCGACTGTCTGAGAAAATCTGCCAGTTGGATAACTCTCAGGTGGTCCATGGTGGCAAATGCTTGATGCCATTTTTAAGGAGTCCTCAGATAACTTGGATAATTCATCCGTGCTGTTGTCAAGGATGCATACCTTCCACTGCGTGTCAGTCAAAGAACTGACTGCCAACCATGGGCTGGTGTCATTTGGGTCTCTACTTCCACTCACCTTGGAGTTCATGCCTGTCTCTCTAGAGCTTGTTCAGGAAAGGGCTGAGTACCCTTTCAAGGGCATCCTCAATAGGGACTAATCCTCCATGGCTGAGGCCGTATTGGGGCGGGCCCTGGCGCTTTGGCAGCATCCAACATGTTGCCTGGCACACTCCTCCTGTATGGTCTGCAAGTATGGGCTCTCTAATGGGTCCCTTTCTAGGTTCTCAGACCATCCCTTAGCAAAGGGTCTGCTCATGGACTCAGCTTTCTGGAAGTCCAGAAAGCAAGGGGATGTGGACATGCCTCCAGTCAAAGAATCTATGAAGCTTGATAAGGCAGCCAAGAAGGGCTATGCTGCTTCTTATCTTGATCTCCATCAGGCAAGCTATGTCATGATGATGGCCAGCTTTCATCATTCACAGCTGGGAGTGCTGGATGATGTCCTCCCTCACCTACCTGCTGACAGGCAGCTGTTGGTGAAATTGGTCAGATACCCTGGTCAAGTGCTGGCTAAACACTAGCTCCAGATGGCCTAAAATATGGGTGACTCCTGTGCCTGTGCCATCTCAGTGGCTGTCGCGATGTATCGCTGGGTCTGGCTGAGGCACTGCACTTTCACGGTGGACACTCAGCACAAGCTGACCAATGTCCCTTTCTTGAACACCGACCTCTTTAGTCCAGGGGAAGAAGGTTGTTTCCCCAGGAGGAAGAAGTTCAGTGTCACCCAGGATTCTGTGGCTTTGTCCCAAAAGGACCCTAAGTCCCAGAAACTGAAAAGAAGGCCTTTCAGTTTCAGTCCTGTCAGTCACAGCAGCCCCAGCGCGGTATTACCAAGGGTGGTCCCCCAACTATGGCCAGGGACCAGAAAGAGGCAGGAGTATGGGAAATAGTGCCCTTTTCACCTTAACAGCCGGTGCCTCCTCCAGAGCTGCTCACTGATGGGTTGGGGGCTGTCTACCTCCCACCTGTCCAGTCCCTGATCCAGCTTCCTGTTGGGTCAGCTTTACCATTTTTGGCCACATTGGTCCATCATTACTATGGACAAGTGCATTCTTGAGATGGGAGGCAGAGGGCTGCCTCTAGATTTTGAGGCTCTCCCGCCTCACCTATCCCACGCTGCAAGGGAGTCCTTGGTATCGCAGGACATGCTATCCACCCTAAGGGAGGACATAGCTTAGCTCCTTGCAAAAGGGTCTATAGCCAGTGTCCTAGACACCTTGGCAATTTAGGGGCAGATGTCCAAGTACTTCCTGGTCCCAAAATGGATGGGGGGGGTGCTGGTGCCCCATACTGGATCTGCACAATCTCTCATACCTTCTCTAGAGCAGGGCACATGGTTCTGCTCTCTGGACCTCCAGGACATGTTCCACATCTCGGTCTGTCCGTCCCACTGGCGTACCATAAGTTGCGTGCAGAAGAGGTTTTGTATCAGTTCCACATCATGCCCATTGGTCTCTTGTCTGCGTCTAGTATCTTCACCAAGTGCACTGCAGTGGTGGCAGCCTTCCTGTGGTGCAAGAGGGGCAAGGTGTAGCCCTACCTGGATGACTGGCTGATAGCCAGGCCATCCATGGAGTCCGTGGAGCGGTCCAAGGATCTAGACCTGCCGAGACTTGAGACTTTAGCCTTTTGGGCAACCTGACCAAGTCCAGACTGAACCCCTTGTAGGTGATTAATTTCACTGGGGCAGAGCTAGGCTCCCTATAGGCCAAAGCCCACCTCTTTGTGGACCAGGTAGTGGATGTTACCTCCTTTGCCTGATCATTTCAGGTTGAGTGCTTGTGTCTTGCCCAAGACTTCCTGCAGCTGCTGGGGTAAATGGTGTCTTCCACCAGCATGGTCTGGTGGGCCCACTGGCAGATGCAGCACTTGCAGTAGGAATTGGGCAGTCAGTGGTCTCGGTACCTAGGATGCTTGGACCAGTCAATGACAGTGACCTACCTGATGTGGGATGCCATCCAGTGGTGGCTGATCCCAGAATATCTGGAGGAAGGAGTCCTGTTTGTCCACCCAGAGTTGACTTAGTCACTCTCATGATGCACAGGACCACAGAGCCCATGGATTCTGGTCACCCAGGGAGTCCCATCACCACATCAACCTGCTGGAACTCTGTGCAGTGTGACTAGCTCTGATGAAATTCCCTCTGTTAGTCAGGGTTTAGGTTGTACAAGTCGAGATGGACAGCATAGTGACCATGTTCTACCTGAACAGGCAGGGCGGCACACACTCTCTTCCCTTGTGTCAAGAGGTCATCTGCACCCGGACTTTAGTGCACAGCCTGAGTGCAGATCTCCTGGTGATTCACATCACCAGGGCAGACCATCAGCTGAATGACGCTCTCAGATGGGTGGGAGAGACATCACAAGTGGTCTCTGAATCAGGAGGTGGTTAACCACCTGTTCTCCTTGTGGGGCACACCTCTGATGGATGTGTTTGTCTCCTGGGAGAATGCAAAACTGAGGCTGTTTTGTGCCCGTCTCCCACAGTCCAAGACACTGATGGGGGATGCCTTTGTGAGGCTCTGAACCCCAGACCTCATGTACACATTTCCTCCCTTCCCGTTGATCCACAGGGTGGTGGTCAAGGCTTGGAAGGACAAGGTGTGGATGATCTTGATAGCTTCAGACTGACCATGGTGGTTCTGGTACCTGAATCTTCCAAGCCTCAGCTGCAGGCCTCTTTGGTGGTTGCCTCTTCATCTGGACCTGCTGACCAGACAACAGGTGACAGTCCTGCACCTGGACCTTCAGTCCCTTCACCTCATAGCCTGGTTCCTGAGCAACTAGAGTTCTGTGCTCTGGCTCTTTGGGAAGCTGTGCTTCCCCTTGTAGAGGCCTACTGAAAAGAGTTGATTCCCCAGTGCCGTGCCTTTAAATGGAAGAGGTTTTCCATTTGGTGTCAGGGCAAGGAGCTTGAGTTTCTTGCCTGCCCAGTGGCAAGTATCCTTAAGTTCCTTTGGTCTCTCTCTCTCTCTCTCAGTTCGGGTTGTGAGCGATGATCCTCAGGGTGTACCTGGCAACCATCTTTGCATACCGGGAATAGGCTGGTATGCAGATGGTGGCCCAGGAGAAGGTGGTTGGGTGCTTTTTCAAGGGCCTTGACCACTTGTCCCCTTCGGTGCGTGAACCACCACTGGCATGGAACCTACTGCTGGTGCTGGCTGTGCTCATGGGCAAGCCATTTGAGCCTTTGCACAGGTGTAAGATGTCATGCCTGTCATGGAAGATGGCCTTTTGGTGGCCATCACATCAGTTAGAAGGATTAGTGAGCACCAGGTACTCTCTTTAGAGTCTCCTTATTTTGTCTTCCACAAGGACAAGGTCGTCCTTCTCCCCCACCTGAAGTTCTTCCCCAAGGTTGTATCTGAGTTACACTTAACCAGGTGGTGAATCTCTCTGTCTATTTTACCAGCCCTTCTTTGGAGGCTGACTGCAGGCTCCATAGTCTGGACCTACAGAGGGCGCTCTCTTATTATAAGGAGTGTATGGTTGGAGTTTGGGGTGAGGGTCGCCAGCTGTTTGTGACATAAGCTGAAGCCGCACCTGGAAGACTGCCTGCAAAGCGGATGATTGGCATGTGGATAACATCTTGCATTGACCTCTGCTATAGGTTGGCTAGTAGGGAGTCTCCCGTAGAGCTTAGGGCTCATTCCACCAGACATACCGCTACCTTGGTAGCTGCTTACAGGGACATTCATGTCCATGAGGTCTGCCGGGCTGCCACTGGGAAGGCAGCACACACCTTGATCTCCCATTATAGCATTAACCTAGAGTCTTGCCAGGATGGTGCTTTTGGGACCTCAGTTTTCCAGTCTCTGTTTGCTAAATAGGGGTGTGCTCCTTGCCCCCCTCCTCCTGGAGAACTGCTGAAAGTCTGCCAATGTGTGGATAGTGAACTCTATCAATGCCTCTAGAAAAATAGGTTATGCATCTGTAAACTTAGTTCTAGAAATGGTGTATAGTTCACATCCACACCACCTGTGACAGCGTAGAATAGGACCCTGTCCCAGTTGTTATGGAGAAAGTGTTTAAATTCAAGGATCTGTTCTTTCCTTTCCTTTTCCTGTCTCTTGTTTGGTTGCGCAACCAAATTTTCCTGTGAGACCTAGGATTTGATCACCCCAACAGTCTCACAATTATTTGCCTCTTGCTGTCTCTCAGTCTTCCCTTTCTGTTTGTCTTTTTCTCCTTTACATATCTGCTGATATAAAAATATATGCAAATCATTATGTGAAAATGTAACTGATATTGGGATCCCTTTGTTTAGAAATTATATAGTGTTAATTTTTGAAATGTATATAATTATAGTTTGAGATGATTGCAGAAAGCTATTGGGAACTCAATAGGTTACCTGAGTGCAGTTTTTAAGCCTGTTGCAGAAGGGCTGTGGAAAAGGGGCCTCAGCTCAGGCACACTGTGTTCCTGCCAGTACCTGCCTGAAACATACAAGAACACTTTGGAAGATGGTTGTTAAGAATGGGAGTTAGAAGGACTTATAAGACAGAGCTGCAATTGCTTGCAAGTTGGACACAGAGACTGAAGGAAAAACTCTAATGAAGCAATAATACCCAAAAGGGTGGGCAGTACTGCACAAATAATAAGCCCCACCAGAGGCATAATGAGGTCCAATGCCACAGGTGTAGAGGCGTTATATACCCCTGGAAGGTCTGGTATTGCCTATACCGCCCCTACTCTGGAGGATATTATCACACTTAGAAAATGGGCTAGTTAATAAAAATACAGACTTAAATTTTTAACTTTACAGTAGAAGAAATTTAAATTTATTAACTTTTTTAACTTTCATTGGACAAACAGTCCCTCTACTGGTATACCTGCCACTGAGAGGACAATGCAGTGTTTGAAAGGTGTTTTTCTTTTCTTCACTGTTGCCATTTGTCTTCAAACCTCGTCACCCCCCCAGTCCACTTTCTTTAATGGAAGGTCTCAGCCCTCCTCCAATGCTCTGTCACCACCATGCTCCATTTTATTTATGGATCTGAGCGCCCCCCCCCCCATTACTCCATGAACGCAATGGGTAATGGCATACCTCATAACAACATGATTGACTATATCAGGATTGGGCAAGGTGTTTCTATGCAGTGGCAAGTTACAGATCACAGATCGAGAAGGAGTAGAGGTTTTTTTTATGTTCATTACAAGTTTTTTTGGGGGGGTTTCTCAGCACGCAAAACAGTTGGGGAAAACGGAGGAATGGCGTAAGCCTAGCACTGTAAGGAATGACTGCTTCGATCTGGCAGTTTCATTTAAAAAAAAATTCTGTGTATGTTTTACTGGTACATTACTTTTTGTAACTAGTGAGGCATGTTAGGACCTGACGACAGTGGTAGGTGACTAGGGGCCGGATTTTCAAACCCTCAAAATTGGTGCAGGAGCGGGGAAAAACTGGCATAAGTGGGGCGTTACTTGCAGAGTTGAGGTTTTTCCCCCACAAGCACCATATTTTCAAAGCTTGTTTATGACCAACTCCATGATCTATGCCAGTTCACATCCGTTTTTTGGCACAGCTGTGCCAAAATGTTACACCTGGTTGGACCAGGCATAACATCCCCCTGCAGCTGCACCTGCTGCCCATGCAGAGCACAGATTGAAGATACATATGTCTGCAGGTACGGAGAAGCTGTAACATGGTGGTGGCAATGACATGGGACTTAGTCCCAGAACGGCCAAAAATTGGGCTCTGGGGCTGGTGTCATAGATTGTAGTTTTTTTGGGGGGGGTTGGGGGAGGCAATCACCAAGTGAGGAGAAAAAACATGGCTATGATTTGAGTCTGATTTCGACTTGGGCACAGTGATTTCTGTTGTGCACACTGGGCCCAATGAGCTGGTACTTTCCAACTTCTGGTCTTTATTGATAGTTAATGTACCCTCCCGCGGCATGGGTACAACCAAGCAGAGGCCAGGAAATCGTCAGCCCATTTTCTAAGAGGGTCTAAATTAATGTAAGAGAGTCAAAATTAACAGTACTTTTTGTAACTAAGTAAAACACCCAGTTAAACCAGCCATATTTATTAATTCCCTGACCACTGCCAACCTTAAATCTGCTTTCTTTACATTATTATTCAACAGTAGAAATCACCATAACAATCACATACACAATTAACAGAAGAACAGTGTGAGCCAAATTCAGCCCCTATACCTTAAAGGGAAACGTACCAAGTGGTATAAAATGCAGCTTACTATGAGGCTGGTCTTGTTCCAATGGGTGATCTGCATAGAATCCTGAAAAGAAAAGAAGACATGACTTAATAATTCCATGTATATCACATTTTAAGACATATTTTACCTTTCAGTATTTCTTTAACTATGTTAGTTTACAAAATGGCTAGGACCCATGCGTTGGGACTGTACAATCAATGGGAAATAAGTTCTGCCAGTCAGGATGCAGCACATACAAGAAATCTTTCTTCCCACTTGGAATTTTCCTGTTCAAACTGGCAGCCTTTCTTTTTTTGTTGTTTGTTTTGGCTTGTTATGACAGAAGAAGTACAATTGGTATTGAGAGGCGTCAAGCTGTCCAAAACATAAGCAGCACCCCAAAAAAAATCAGATGTGGCATCTCAGCTGTGTTATTCTGGGTAAATAAATTGCTTGTAAAAAAAGAACTGAGAGAAATGAAGGATGAGAAGGATTTGGGAATATTAATTTCCAATACTATGGAAACAAAAACATATTGTTATACTATAGCTAAACGAGCCAATTCAATTTTAGGAAGTATAAGAAAGAACATCAGGAGCAGCGATAGAAATGTGATACTGCCACTCTATGCATCATTGGCAAGAATAGGTTTGGAGTACTGCACGCAGTTCTGGTCTCCTGGTACTAAACTGGAGATAAAGACTCTGGAGGGGGTGCAGCGCAGAGCAACAAGAATGATTACAATAAATAAGACCCTCAGTTATGAGGACAGACTGAGGAACGTGGATCAGTACTCGCTGGAGTACAGAAGAATGAGGGGGGAACTTTGCTTGGTGTATAAGGCATTCACAAACAATGATTTATGGGAATGTCTGGACCTGAGTTATAGAGAGGCTATTTACAATACTAGAGCACACACAGTCTGCCGCTGAAAGGAGAAACATGTCATGCCAGGAAAAGAACATCATAGTTTAGTCAGAGGGTGGTGGGCATTTGGAACTCTCTACCAGCGGAAGTGGTGGGTAGTACAAGTATGGAAATCTTTAAAAGTAGATTGGACGAATACTGTGATAGGAAAAAGATTATGAGTTAATCTTTTAATGAGAGAGCTGTTACAGACAATGCCTACTTAGCTCAAATGAACCTATTTTTGGATACAGGATCCTAAATCACTGTATACAATAAATGCAAATTATATACTAATCTACAATTCACACGCTACAAGTAAATGCAGAAACATAGAACATGACGATGGCAGAAAAAAGGCCGAGCGGCCCATCCAGTCTGCCCACCTGACCTATTTCTTCCAAGCTAGCCCTAGTGACCATCCCTTTCCCTCATACCTTTGCTCTACCTCTCTACTTTGGTCTTGTACCTGTCTTACCCCAATTAGCACCCCCCACTCACTTCCTCTGGCAATCTGTTCCACTTGTCCACCACCCTTTCCCTGAAAAAGTGCTTGAGACATCCTTCCTGAATTGACCCCCAGCCAGTTTTAGTGAATCCCCCTGCGTGCTTACATTTGTGCTTCAAATGAACATGTCTTTGCATTTCACCCTGTTTATCCCATGCAGGTATTTTTATGTCTCTACCTTCCCTTCTAGTTGCAATAGCAACATTTTTGAGGGATAATTTTTTTGCACTTTTATAGCAGAGGGACCACCACAAAACACGGCTTTGCTCAGCCAGTGCCAGGACTCTAGTGGCTCTGGGTCTGCATACAGTACTGACAACTGACACTCATGCTACCCTGACCTCCTTGCAGATAGCGGTCACAGCTGTCTCACAGCAGAATAATAGCACTGACAAATAACTGGGCAGCTTTAGTAAATGAAAGCTGCTGATGGAGCAAAAAGTAGATGACCTGGTAACTACGGTAGACAACTCAACTAAAATGAAGGGGAAGGCAATTGTGTTGGCCTCCTCTACAATAACAGAACAAGGTATCTTGAAGGCAAGGACTGAGCAATCAGAAAATGCTGTCTGGGCCCCCAGTGTACAGGTTCTGGGAGTACTGGAGAGAACTGCAGGAGACCATCTAATTACATTCATCGAGCAATGACTCCTCAGGCTTTAGGACTAGGATATGGCATTTTCCATGAAAAAGCTTGTCGTATTATTCCCCATATGAATCAATCTCCAGAGAATGGACTTCACACCTTGCTCCTGGTGACCACTTCACTGGCAGTGAGATACTATATCCAGAACGCTGCATGAGTACAGAAACATGCA
Organism: Neoceratodus forsteri; assembly: GCA_016271365.2. Taxonomy (NCBI): domain Eukaryota; kingdom Metazoa; phylum Chordata; order Ceratodontiformes; family Ceratodontidae; genus Neoceratodus; species Neoceratodus forsteri. Next base: position 319,778,303 of record JADMNL010000022.1, read on the forward strand.
TGCCATGAGACAGAAAAGTAAGGCATTCATCAATGTCACGCTGCAGCTGAAGGAGTTACAAATACCCTTCAAACTGGGATTCCCAGTATGGCAACAATTTTCAGCAGGGAATAAGATGTACTACTACTACACAGATCCAAAGGCCAAAGGATCTATGCAGTGACCCTGGAACAATAATGTTTGCCACTGGTTCAGAGAGATTCTTCCTCCCAAGAAGTTGGGGAGAACTGAAGGCTGAAATCTGACTCCCACATGCGTATGCGCATGCCGAGTATCATGGCTCAACTTTCAGACATATATTTGAGTGCCCATTTTTAAAAAAATGAAACACTTTCACAAGTGCAGCTTTCTTTCTCCTATTAGGAAACGTGTTTAGCTGAACTCAGGCAGAGTGGACAGTTCACAAGCCTTCCGGCGCTTCAGCACCATTTACAAATGTGATTGCACTTTTGCGTTGGGCGTGGAAATTAGCAGCAGACCAACCGGGTTTCACTTGTTAGTAAAATTCATGAAAATAAATATGTTCTGGGGGGAATACATTGCTGCTATCTATACTGCATCACAAGAAGAGTGACTGCAGGCACTGCTGGTATAGTTAGGATACCTGCCAAAAAAGTAATTAACGGGCTGACAGTGTCCCTTTAACTGAAACAGCCAGTGGGAATTAGCTAGTTAACATCTGCTCTAACCGGAGAAAAGATGGCGGCGGATTGTGAGCTGCCTGTGTGAGCTGTTGCGAACTGCATTTAAATTTGAGCTCTGAAGTTTTATTTATTTTCTTTATGTATTGTATTTTGCATTTATTTTGTTTTGCGACTGTTTTTTAGACTAAGTGTTAAAACTTTAAGATGTGGCGCTACAGATGGAACGACGATTTGGATTGTGGATTGCAGTTCAACAAACTAAAATGCTGAAACGCTGAACTACCAACATGCTGGAACTGCTAATCGAAATCTTTCTTAACCACTGCTTACATGGTGAAATTATCGAAGGACTGAATGGGATTTGGACAGTGGGAATTTTGGATATTCCGTGTGCGTCTTTTTGGATGGCAAAAAACTGCAAGTGTACTTGAATAAAGTTCTATTTTATACTTTTTGCAAGAGTTTGGTAGCACTGGGATTATGGGGGGGCTGTTCTCCCTTTGAAGGATAGTTTTTCAGGTCGATAGTACTGGCGTTGGGACTTCCCGATGAACTGGTGAATGGGTGAATTATTGACTTAGTGAGAGTGATTTTTACAGCGTTACGATTATTCCCCCTTTCCGTGTTGAGTTTGTGAGGAACTTTAAAGGGGAATTGTGTGGTGATTCGTGTAGGGGATCTATGGGAATATTTGGACTTTCCAGAGCTGGATCATTTTGAAGAGACTGGCTGTAAGAAGCATCTTGCCATAAGGGACGTTGGCTGTGGAAAAGCTGCTGGTATGGTGAGAGTGCATCCAGTGGATGCTTGTGGGTTCCCTAATATAGAACAGTACTTGATGAGGTGTGTCAGGAGGGGGGGGTCTCCTCTAATATCTTTGAGACAGGGTGGGGAGCTGGTCTCCCACGGCCGGACGGGGGTTACTCAGCGGCACTGAGGGAAGCCTGGGGGTGCGCTGGGTGCTCTTAAACTCCCGGTGGGTCATGCCGTGGGGCCTGTCCTTCTGGGGGTTGTAGCTGTGGGCCATGGGGGCTGGTTTCCATGACCTAAAATTGTCTCCTTGGGAGGGGGAGCCCCCTTAGGTCCCTGTTTAACACACCTCTTATGTGCTGTGTTATTGGGGATTGCCTATATTTTCCTAGACTATCAAAACTGCCAAGAGTATCAGACAATTATGGCTCTGGGTAAGATCTGTTCCTGAGATACTATTGTACTTGCTGATAAATTAGTTCTGGTGAGAACGGAACTAAGGACTGAGCAATCTAATTTGGACATCTGTAGAAACTGTGTTATGTTTGTTATATACTCTTCTTTGATTCTGGTGAGAGCAGAATCAAGGTGTGAGCAATCTATCATTGGACAAATTTAGAGTTTTGATATTATGTTCTTTTCTTTTATTATTTGATATTTTGTTTTAGGTTTCTTTTGCTGTTTTGCTTTTTAATTCCTATGGTCCAGTGAGAGTAGAGCTAGGGATTAATATAGCATTGGTATTGCTCAGGGGAGGTGAGAGCTTTCCTGGGCTATTTAAGTTAATTTGGTTTTTTTTTATTTAGAGTTTTGGTTGCTAATTTTTTCTAAAAGTTTGTTTGAATTAGATTTATGATTTTTTGAGTTCTGTAGTAATTGAGTACCTGTTTAAGTCTGTGTAGGATGTGTTGTTTGTCTGCCTCTGCGGTTGTCCACTACTCACCCTCTGCTCTTCGTGCCCTCCGTCCTTTTTGCTCTCCCCTTTAGAATTTGGTGTTTACCAGCACTGTAGAGCACTTGGTATAGCACAAGGGGGGGGGGAGGCGGGGTGATGAACAGTGGAGGATGAGTGGGCGGGGTCATCGAATCGGGGTCGTGGGAGTCAAGAGACACCCTGGGGCGAAATGGAAATCAGAACGTGGTCCGCCATGTTTGGTACCCATACCCAAGGGCACGACCAAATTGAGTCGGCAGGTGGTTCAGGAGGCACGAGGCGTTTGTCTGACTCGGGCGATGTTATGCAAAGCCAGGTTGGTCAAAAACAAGACAGCAATTATTGCTGATCTTGTGGAAACGGTTGACCTTGCTTGCATTACCGAGACCTGGCTGGATGAGAATTCTGGCCCCATTTTGGAGCTTTAGTCCAGCCAGGTACTCATGTAACGTCGAGATTGGACCGCGGGGGCGGGGGTCTGTTTTAAGACCAAACTCAACCTCACTAGTGTATTGGTTGGGGAGACTGAGTCATTCGAGTGTGCTGTTGTAACGGGTGTAGGTTGTCGGATCGTTCTCGTCTATCATCCACCCAGTGACAGGAAACGTTTCCTTCAGGAAGTGGCAGACTTCATCATTGACATGGCATTGGAGTCGCCAAGACTGATAGTTCTTGGTGACTTCAATGCTTAGGTCGATGATGAACTCTCGTAATTTGGACAACGCTTCCTCCAGTTGGTGTCTTCTCTGGGCCTGACACAGGTGGTTACCTCCGCTACTCATAGACACGGCCACTCCCTTGACTTAGTCTTTCTCCTAGGGATCGAAGCTTCTGATTTGGAGGTGGATCCAGTTGGGTAGTCCGATCACTGCACTCTGGGGTTTAGTTTTTATACCCCTCCTGGTGGGCCTACCCCTACGGAGATGGTCAGGTACCGCCCTTTACGAGAGGTAAGTTCTCAAAGCCTAATGGCGGTTCTTGACCTATCGTCCTCCTCGTTTGCCAGCAATGAACCTGAGACTCTCGTGACTGCCTATAATTTGGCCGTCTCGACAGCTTTGGATTGTATTGCCCCTGTCTGTGTTCGGCCTCTCTCCCTTCGCCCGCGATCTCCCTGGTTTGATGGGACTTAAAGGGAGTTGCAGAGACTAGGTCGAAGGTTGGAGCGTTGCTGGTGGAAGTCCACCCTTGATGCCGACCGACTTAGATTGTTGGAACATTATCAAGTCTACCAATCTGCAATCTCCCGTAAGAAGGCAGAATTCCTGTCCAGGGAGACTGCAGTTGCTCAGAATCGACCAGCTCAGTTGTTCCGTACAGTGGACAGACTGTGCAACCCAGCCTATCTTCAAGTCGTGGAGAGCTTTTCGCAATTAGAGTGCAATAGAAATTGCTCAGAGCTCTTTGTAAATAAGGTGGCTGACATCAGGGCGGGACTCCAGACGGCACACTCTATGGACGCTGCTATTGATCACTGTGAGGTTACTGCACCTTGGTGGTCTTGGAGTACCTTTGGCCATCCGGAGTTCATGGATGTCATGCGGATCATCCAGAGTGTGCATCCCACGTGCTGTAGACTGGATCCTGGACCTACTTCCCTAATTTTGGGAGGTACTGAGGTTATCGGTGCAGTCCTGGCATGGATTGTCTGGTGCTTCTTGGAGTCTGGAGAGTTTTCTAGCTCTCTGAAAGAGGTGGTGGTGACACCTCTCTTGAAGAAAGCTTCACTGGACCCAGACTGCCATGCCAATTACAGACCTGTCTCTAACCTTCCTTTTATAGGGAAGGTTATTGAGAAAGTTGTGGCTGCACAACTGGAGGACCATTTGATCATCCATGACATCTATGAACCACTCCAGTCTGGTTTTCGTAAGAGACATAGTACCGAAACTGCGCTGATTTGGGTGCTTAATGATCTCCTGATGGCTAGAGATCAGAAGAACCGTTCCATCTCGGTCCTTCTAGATCTCTCTTCAGCTTTTGACACTGTGGACCTTGAGGTGTTGTTGGGTCATCTGAGGTTCATCTGTGGACTGTCAGGAACAGTCCTCAGGTGGTTTTCATCCTTCTCATGGATAGAACTCAGAAAGTGGTATCAGGGGTCTATTCCTCTGACCCCACTTCTCTGTCATGTGGAGTCCCTCAGGGTTCAGTCCTCTCACCCGTGTTGTTCGCGGTGTATATGCTGCCCCTCAGAGACACTGTAAGAAGGTATGGGCTGAGGTTTCACTGCTATGCTGATTATACCCAGCTCTACCTATCTTTTGCACCTGACCAGAATGGAGCTGTACTGGTCTTTAACAACTGTCTGAAAGAAATCCAAGACTGGATGGATTCCAGTTGGCTAAAGTTGAACCCAGACAAAACTGAGGTGTTGGTTGTGGATCCAGGTCATCGGAGAGGGGAGTTGGGGGTGGGTGCGCCCTTGGGTATTTTTCTGGGTGGCGCCTCAATCCCAACCTCTGAAAGGGTGCGTAACCTGGGGGTAATTTTTGAGGAAGGACTGACCTTGCATTCGCAGGTGTCGGCAGTCATCAAAACTTCCTTTTAGCATCTTAGGAAAATCGCCAGGATTAGGCACCTTGTTCCATTCGATGGCCTTCCGACACTGATCCACGCCTTTGTTTCCTCTCGCTTAGATTATTGCAATTCCCTTTAGCTAGAGCTTCCTGGGGTAGAAATCTGCCGCTTGCATCTAGTGCAGAATGCTGCAGCAGCCCAGCTTTTGACGGGGTCTTTACGATCTTGTCATATTTCGCCGGTACTGTGCGAACTGCACTGGCTGCCAGTTCAGTGGCGGATCACCTATAAAGTCGGCTTGCTGACTTTTAAAGCCCTACGCAGACTAGGTCCAGACTACCTGAAAGAGCTCTTGACTCCCTACCAGGCCAATAATCACTCCGCTCATCTGGCAAGGGGTTGCTAGAGGTTCCAAGGGTATGTTTAAAATCTTCTGGCGCAAGAGCTTTTGAGTTCGTTGCACCTACCTTTCGGAATTCTCTACCCCATCGGATTCGGGAGTGTGCAACTGTAGAGTCATTCAAGCAGGCTTTAAAGACCTATCTGTGGCTTCAGGCTTTTAATAATTGAGTTTCCTGTATATTTTATGATATGTCTATATGTTTTTAATATGATTAGTGTTTTAAAATGTGAGGCTCCTTGGTTTTGGATAAGGCGCCATAAAAATACATTTTATTATTATAAATAAGTAGGTCTTAAGACCTCTCTTAGAGGCCTCCACCAAGCCAGCCTCCCTCTGGGATCTGGGAAGTGAGTTCCACAGGGTAGGGCCGGCAACTTCAAAAGTGCAATCCCTGTATATCTTAAACCTCTCCCTGGGAACCACTAGGAGGCCCAGCTCAGAAGAGCAGATAGGGTGAGAGGGGCGGTAAGGAGACAGGAGTTCACTCAGATAACCCGGGACTAGTCTTTATAGGGCTTTGTAGGTCAGTAAACTGACCCTGAAGGTGATTCGCCACTTAATGGCAGCCAGGGCAGATCACGCAGGACAGGGGTCACATGGCAAGACCTCAGAAGGCCCATCAGTAACCTGGTCGCTGCTGCATTCTGCACCAGCTGCAGGCATTGTAGGACCCTTCCACTAACCCCGAGATACAGAGCACTGCAGTAGTCAAGTCTGGACATCACAAAGGCATGCACCAGTGAGGGCAGGTCATATGGTGGGATCAAGGTTTTAATCCGGGCAATGTTTCTGAGATGGTAAAAAGCCACTCCGGACTACAGACGACGTCTGAGCCTCAAGTGTCTGTCTTTCATCCAAAATGATGCCCAGATTCTTACCCTTGGCAGAGGCCACAAGACTGGAGGAACCAATCACACGGCTGGTCGCCTCAGCTGTAGCCCCTACACCCTGCCATCAACCAGACTCAATCACTAATACCGCCATCTTGTCCGGGTTTAGTCTATGCCAGCTGCAGGATGTCCAGTTCTGAATCTTGGTCAGGCACAGGTGGAGAGGTGAACACTGTCAGCAGAATTATGCAGAATTCTGTATTGCTGCATATATCTATGTACAGTTACTGTGTTGCTTAGGGTTATGAGACTGCATTCTCAAGTTGTCTGAGTGACAGAACTGTGAAGTGCAGCTTAGTATTTCTGGCACACAAAGAACTTTAGAAGAAACTCTAATAACCATAAGAGACACAGGAACTATATATATACTATAAATCATGTTAAAACCTTTGTTTAAAAAAAACTATTTATTTGAAATCAAACTGTTTTTTTTGCAAAATATTAGAGAATCCCCTTTGCTGGAAATGACTGCTCTAGCTAAACTTAGAGCTGAGAACTGTATAACTGTGTGCATGAGACACACTCTTATGGTTATGAGTAGCTATAATTTTAAAAGTGAACAATCCTGATTGGCTAAGAATGATGCTATGATTTATAACAGTCCTTGGTAAACAATTGTTCCATTAACTGCACGTGGGGAAAACATAAAAAAAGAAACAGTCAGAAAGGGAGACAGACCCGAAGTGCTTTATAAAACATCGCTGTAGTTCTTAAAAGCAATTGGCATGGTAAGCAGGGATGGCTGAACCTGTTCAGAAGACATCAACTTCTGTGACGTAAATAATCCACTGTCAGCTACACACAAGTATTAAATCTGGAACATTTTACTAATTAGCGGACGCATCACATCATTATTTTGTGCACGTTAAAAATATTAAAAATGTATTTATTTTGTGTGTTAGGGTTTTTCAGTTGTGGGATTTACCCACCTCTTGTGTGGGTAAATCCCACAAAGACTTACACCCCGGACTGCCTAATTGCTTATTTAATAATAAATGCATAGAAAAGCAGACTGCAAAGTGAGGCAAGATTACATACATATATATCTACAAGCAAACATTACAGAACAGAAGCACAATCAATGGTGTAGAATAGTGCACTACTGACAAAACATTCAGCACGTTGCACACCTAGCTGTAAGGGTTATAGGCAGGGCTCTAGATAAGGGGAGTACTGACCTGTTTTACTCACCTCATTTTAGGAAGTGCTATTCAGAAAATGTTTTTAATGAGCACCCAACATTTGTACCCCACACTCCAGAGAATAGTGCATCATAACATAACTAGTGATTCAAAAGGAGCATTTTTTTTTTATTTTTTTTTTTTTTTTACAGATTTACAGCACTCGTATGCATCCCAATTTTGTTTTACTCACTATATTTTAAAACTGGTGAGTAAATTACACCAACCTGCCAACATTGTCTGGAGCATAGTTGGCACTTGATCAGTTTCCATCTAAAAAAACACACTGTTTTAAAAAATGTAGTCCTCACCCAACTCTGCCCAGACATTTGTACACATCTGAATCTGATTTTACTCACCTTTCAAAATGAGGAGTACAGTACTCATCCCAAAAAATCTTACCTGGAGCCCTGGTTATAGAGTTCAAGCAACCACAAGGAGTTCTTAGAGGGAGAGAAAAACTGGCCTTGAAGATATGCCAGTTCATATGTGTGGTAGGCAGCTTGTTCCGAGAAACCAGAGCAGAAAATACAAATGCCTTTCTACCAAATTACTTTCTTTATGTAACCCCCCTGCAAATGGGGGCTCCCAAAAGTCTTCCAGGAGCTTGCCTGAATGCTCCAAGTCTGGGCAGTGTTCGGCGTTTAGGCGGTTTAAATGTGGTTCCAAGTGAGTGCTATTTGAGCCTCCACATACTGTCTCTTTAAGAACTGTCTGCTTGCAGACTTAATTAGTTTGTATGGGGGACTGTGTATCTAATGCTCAAATCCCGCCCGAGCTGCTGTCAATTCACTCCATTTTGCAGTTGCTGAAGGTGCAAAGGGAGCCCATCTGAAAGCTGTAACTGTTTAAAGCATTATCAAAATTGTAGTTTGTCTAACCTGCCTTTATTGCAGCTGGGACTCTGTGTGTGTTACCTCTCCATTTTGGACCTAAACTGCTGTGCTGGGCCAATTGGGTTAAGGGAGCCCTAAAATGGAGCCTGTGAACGAATCGGAACTTGGATTCTCAATTTTGAGCCAGCCACAAGGGGACTGTATGGGCAGTGACTCTGGGAAATGTAGTTTTAACCTTGGCATATTTTTCCACCAACAGAGGGAGTCTTATTGTGAGTGACAGCCGAACCAGCCAACAGAATGGTGTGCAGCTAAAGGAAATGCCCTGCTCTGTGACTGGAAAGAGTAGATCAGTTGTGACTGTGAAGAGAGAAGGAGCTCTGTGCTTCTGTGGTGTAGAGTTTCATGTGGGAATCGTGTGTGAGGCCCTGAGTTTCGGTCTGCAGCCTTTGTGAGTGCCAGTTTGGACTGAATCCGAGTTGTGAGGAGAAAGAAGCACTAGAAGTGTGGAAACCAGGCTCACCCTGTAGAAGACTAGAGTAATTGCTGAATCGCACTCGGTCTGTCAGGAACTGAAGCTGCTGTGTGTGCTCCCGGGTATTTTGCAGTAAGTGCGATTGGGATCGAAGAGCAGCCTACCTGGTATAGTACTTTCCTTTTACATATGAATGTGTGTAGTGCTTGTGGGGAATCGCTATTTCCAATCCCCTATGCTGTTTGTTGAAGCTGGAAGCAAACCCCAGCTCGTCTTGGACTAAATCCGTTTGCTATAAACTGCAGTGGGGTCCAGTCACAAGGACCTTGTCTCCATGCCCTGCTGTTTCTGACAATCCAGAGAACATCCACCATCCGGTTCTCAGCGTGGTATTGTGAGTACAAATCAGGGTATTCCCCTGCAGCCTGTTTTCAATCACAAGTGTGTCATCTAATTCTTGTTGTTTCACTGCTTCATGGACTGAACCATCCGGCTCGGATTACAGTTAGGCGTTGTGCATATATTTTTCTTCTACAGGGCCCTATCCATCTGCACCTGCCGGCCAACCCGGGCAACTGATCTGGCTAGCCACCCCCAACCTGGGTACCCAGAGTGCAACTTTTCAGACTCTGTATGTGTGCACAGTACTGTGATTTAATGCCACCAATTAACCTGATTTCCCCCTCCCGTGTTACTGTCCCCTAAATAAATCAGATTTGTTGTTGTTATACTATATACTGTCTGTGGTGTTGGTACTTATGGAAACAGTATTGTATTTTGCTGGGTATGTTGTTTAACCTTATTTTACAGGGGGTCCTCAGAGACGTACTGCAGAATCAGTCTTGAGGGTAAGTGGTGCTTTATAAGTGAGCAGTGTGTATACATGGGGTATTGGGGCTGTAACTCCTGTGTACTGTGTGAGCCACTAGAGGGAACCAAAGGGGGTCACGGCGTCCCAGAGGGCTGTGATCAAGCTAGTCTAACCACTACAAACCCTGACCTCTGAGTGGAGGCACCCGCCATAGAACCTAGGCCCCTCAACCTGTCAGTAGTCAAGCAGGCAGGGGTAGTAGCCCTTGGGATAGCACCACCTGGGGGTTATCTGACGGGATGCTTCCTCTACAGTTTCCTTTCCCAATATTTGAATTTCCTTATTACCACCTTTTTAAGAAGGCAACCATTTCAACTGGAAACTGACTTTAAGAGGAACTTCTTATAAGGAGGGCCACTTAAACACCAGAATCTCCTGCACCAAACTAAACTGTAAAATACATAGGTCTAAAAGCAAGATTGGTCTCATATTTACTTCTTCACTTCTATTTTATGACTAATCAAGCTACTGAACATCTTATGATCCATCTGACTACCACAATTTCTGCAATGCTATACAAACAATGCAAACATAAGACCTGATTACATCATTACAAATAGCAAACATGTTTTATTAACTAAAATGCATTCCATTGCAGGAGCTAGAAGGGAAGGTCTGCCTCTTTGCTGATGACACCAACATCTGCAATAGGGTGGACACTCGGGGGAACAGCCTTCCAGCGGAGGTGGGGGGGCCAAAACAGTGCTGAGATTCAAGAATGCATGGGATAAGCACAAGGGAATCATAGTGGAAAGGAATGGGGGAGGGAGAAAGAGCTGTAGATCAGGGATGGTCTGTGGTAATGGTGTATGCAGGGAGAAATGGGCAGACTGGATGGGCCAAGCAGTCCTATCTGCCATCAAATTCTATGTTTCTAGCCAATTAACGTCAACAATCAGCAATCCTTTTTACTTGCTTAAATAGAATACAGCGCCTTTCACTAATGGGTAAAAGGCAGAAATGTGTTGTGGATTCTATGCAGATTCTCTGCAGCATTTGCACTAGTAGAAACCAGAATATTGCCATTCAACTTCAATCTGGGGGTAACAAAGTATATTAAGTGTTATCTTTTCAAATGTCATGTTTGAAGCTTTTCAGAACCATTAAAAATCACCAAAAGGAATTGAAGTTCTCAGACAGAAATACCACATTACATATACCCAACTAATACAAAGCATCTTGGGAAGTATATGCAAATCACCAGGAAAGAAATTAACTGGCTTGGCTTTAAGCAGGACTATATGGTGCCAAAAAGTCTCACAATTTGCAAAGGCTGAACAGCATACATTAACATGTGTTTTGTCCTTGTTAGGGCTCATCAGTGGGCTATATTTGTATCTCAGCCTAGGAGGGAATGAGAACCAGCCATATGATCTTACTGGTTTGGGTCATGGTAGGTGAACTCACAACAGAAAATCAATTAAATGGTCAAGAGTGTCACAGCAAAAGCACTGAAGCAAGGGATACATTGGAAGAGAAATGACAATAAAGCCACATTGTCAAAGAAATGCCAAATTACACATATCCAACTTACGCAAAGCATATTGGGAATTATATGCAAATCACCATGACAGAAATTAGGTTAGCTCAGCTTAAAGCTGGACTATATGATGCCATAAAGTCTCGCAGTATACAAAGGCCAAACAGGAGACACAAATATCTGTTGCATCCTTAAAAAGTTGTCATTGTGCAACAGGTTTATCAGTATGCACATATGAATCTCAATCCATGGAGAAGGGGGACTCAGTCATATTATCTTTCTGGTTTAGGTCATGATGACTTCCAAAATAGGAAAGTAATTTCACTTTCCATGATGCTTTGTGCATTGGTAGTTGTAAGGTTTGCGTTGTGTTTTTTATCTTCAAATAAATCAAGCCACACAGAGTGATTGTTTCCCTTTTGTTTATTTTCTTGCAAGTTCATCAGTTTATATACATGTAAATTCTTTTCTTCTTTGATGCAGATTATTACATTTTTATACAGGGTTTATATAAAGAATTGTTATCTTGAAAAATACCAACACCCCATTATAAACCAATCATACAACAAGTAACATATTAATCTTAGGGTGTGGTGAATTTGTGTCAAAACATAGGTATGACTTCATTTTTTTACACAACATCAAAGGTGTTTACTACATTTCTTGCACAATATTCTGCAGCCTTCTTTGTTGCACACCTCCCTTAAACAGGAGTATACCATCCTGATAAGTTTATTATAGGACATTTGGATGTTCAGTGTTATGAAATATAAAGTGTTGTGAAATTATCAAGGATATTACAAGACATTTGAAAAGGTTATACCTAAATAAAATTACACTTCAGTAAAATGTTACACTACAGTAGTGTGTGTGTATAATGTTGTATTTCTTTGAAACTTGACATTATTACCAAGGTTCTTTTAGGGTAACCCTTGTTTCAGTGCTTTTGAGCGTAGGTTCTTGTCTTAAATTTTTACACAGACATTTCAGTAGTGTAAAAGGCAATACATTCATAAAAAATTCACCAAACTTGGCCTAGCCCCATAGTGTAGTGCTGATATGCTGCTGCTTGCTACGCTGGCAACTCAGATTTACTTTCCGAGCCCAGAGTACCAGCCAAGCAAAGACTGGTAATGACTACAGCTGCACTACTGTCACCTGTGTGACCAAAGGGTGACAGTGCAGCAGACAGCAAGGAGGTCAGGGGCGGAAACAAGTGCGGTGCTATCAAGTGTGCCAGCAAGAACCTCTGTGTCCTCAAGTGTGGTGCCTTGAGGCACGAACACGAAAGTAAAAAGGGACGCGTGCAAACAGATGACACCCTTGTGTCTTCCCTTGTCAGCTGGGTGGCCCAGAACCTTAGGGCTTTACTCTCTTATCCTCCTGCCGTCACTCTTGATACTGGGTAACACCCTGATCCTCCCAATCCAAAAGAGCCTGCCGGGGGTGCCAGAGGGGGAATCTGCAAGTGACATGGTAGTAGGAGTTGAGTGCTGGATAGTGTCCTGGCTGAAAGTCAACCCTTCAGACAGAGAGGAAATACGGAGCATACAGATGGTTTACAGGAGTGTCATTCTCCCACAATGACAGAGAGAATTCATGCACTAAAATTTTACATAGCATAGTTGATAAGCATGATTATGTTTCAATAACCTCATAATGATAAATGGAAAATTTTGGCTTTCATAACACCAAACAAAAAAAACAACTGGTTAATTCATATTTGATGTGACAGTCTTCAAAACAGCTCAATAAACCTGTCAGGATAGCTTACGGTGAAGTTATACTAATTACATCCACAATGGACTCCCTGCAGGAGACTTGTACACACATGCACAATCACCTGCAGCTTTCCAGCATTATATGCTTGCTTCTCCACTTTATCGTTATTGTTGCTGTTGCAGGCCTTTGACATTCCATTGTTTGGAGGTTAAGCTCCAACAAGGAGCTCAGCTACCCTGAATAATTGTGGGAGAGAATGAGTGGTGTCTGGGGAAATCTAGCTCTCACTCAGGCTACCTAACACCCTGCTTGCTTTTCTGCATGTTTGCAAACAGTATTATCTCCTGCAGTGTAAAGCTAAATCCATCTTTTTTTTGGGGGGGATATAAAAGTTAATCAGACTCACATCTGCCCTGTGCTATTATCCTGAGCTTGTGGTATGCAGGCCTTCTGACTGCCTTTTGTTTTCTTGTAGTTGCTGTAGGCTACAGTGGCTGTTCCATTTAAAAAGAAACCCACATACAGTACAGCACATGGCAGCAGGCTGCAGTCCATTTAAAATAAAGCCCAGTGCCCATTTTACTGTTTATTTCATGATGAAATGTTTGCTTTGGAAAGTGTGTCAGAGGAGGGGAGATCAGTGATGCTGGAAACCAAAGAATTCTCTCAACACACAATTAATCATATATCGAAAACAATATGCACACGCCAGTATTTATCTATTTGAAAATTGGTAACTAGGAAAGGCATACTGAGTCAGAGCCCATTTCGAGGTGCGACCTGGGGGAAGGGACGGGTGCAAAGAACAGACAAGCTAAAATTATCTGCAAGACCAGTAAGACAACATGATTCAGGTTATTAGTTATTTAAAAATATACAAAACAGTTTGTGGGTCACTAGTTTATATCTGTATCAACAAAAGAGACTGGCACTAGCTACAGCTTGTATATAAAATAGACAGCAGCACAATTTTAACACACAAAGTGAGAGACAGAATACACTAGTGCAAAATAAACCCCAATGATTTCACACAACAAGGGCTTCCTCAGGAGGATACATCCGTGTGCAGAGAAAATTCAGAGCAAACAAGTATAGTGCAGGCTTCCCCACAATATTCTTGGCCAATGCACCTAAGTACAACAAAAATTAACCACCATCAAGCAGGTAGGAGGAACACAAAGTCCACTTGGGGCAAAGACAGACTGCACTGTGCCAAAATATACTGACTTGTGTGTGTGATTTGGAATGCAAACTGTTGCTCACCAGATCCTGAGATAAAACCACAACTCCTTTTAGGTGCCATAAGACAAACCCAGGTTTCCAGCTACAAAAGCCAAATGCTTTATTTGCAAATCCAACCAGTCTTCTTGTCAAATGTTTGTTAAACTATGAAGCAAAATTAATTTACAGCATTACAGTGGCCTCACTCCCCCCAAGCAACTGCAGGTTTCAGAATCCCAAGTCACAGTTTTGGCATCCAGTAGTGCTAGCACCTACTACGCACTCCATCTGCAACACATACCCCCCCCCCCAAAAAAAAGCACACAACTTAACCCCACTTTTTGAAAGTTATTAATGAGACACTGTCAGTGTTTGGGCTGGTTCGAGCCATTCTGCTGCTAATGAATAATGTGAAGTAAAAAAAAATTGGCTACTTACTTCCTATAGAGTTGGTGATACTTCTTTTTTTAACGTTCTATTTACACCTCTTTTGCTTTACAACTTCAGATTCCCTCCAGTACATCCAAGGCTTACCCGACATGCTGCATCCCTCTTATCCGCAGCCACTCTCCTCCATAGAGCCTTGGGATTTACTCATAATGCTCTGTCAGGCAGTGATGAGACAGAGGATGCGGGGTCCGGATATAATGGCATCCATCACTGTGGTGACTGGGGCCGTTTTCTCCCACTCCCTACAGACACTGTATGCCATGTCGTCACGGTGCTTACAAGCACGATTTATCTTGTGCCGACAACCACTGTTCACACTACCACCTGTGGCCCCCCCCCAGGTGGCAGTACTGTGGCACAGAACGGCCCCCCCCCACCAACATACCTAGGCTCATTCCTATACCCAGATCACCAGCATTGTGAGCTGTGAACCTATCACTGCACTGACAGGCCAGTCGAAATCAGAGTTTTATTGTTCAAAATAGTCATAGAAACAGAAAAAGACCCTTGGTCCATCTAGTCTGCCAACAAACCCTGACCTACCACAAGACCTAGGAGCCGATTCTGGAAGCAGCTGCAATCGTTACAGGGGACTTGCGGCAGGGCATTTGATGCAAATACTGACTTTGTCAAATCTGCTATTCTGGAAGCTGCCGCAAGTCCCCGATGCAGCAAAGTTAGACCAGCTTTCCCCTGGTCTAACTTTGCGTCTGTGAGGGTACCCTTTGTACGGGGCTTGTGCCAAACCTTTGGTGCAAGCTGCCATAAAGTGGGAAAACTGTTGCAACTGCACCACCCCTTCTGAAATCAGAACGAGTTGCATCCAAGGGCTTTGGCGCAGCTGAGACAGACTTTGCGGTGGAAGCAAGCCCTGCGCCCACCTTTTAGAAATGGCCTCCTAGTGTGTAGTCATGGCTTTTGCTTACACCACCCCACTTTCCATATTTCCTACCTTAATGATACCCCCTGGGTCACTATTTAGCCCTTAATTCTGTCCCAACCATGTTTGAAGCCACTGATGGCTCTCAGCTGGCAGACTGCTCCATGGCTCAACCACTCACTCTGTAAAATGGAACTGCCTCATGTCCCTCCCGACTCTCCCCTTCAGCCAGTTTCCATTCACGTCCCCGTGTTCTAGAGTCACTATTCCTTGCTGAAGAGTTCCTCACAGTTTATCTTGTTTATTTCTTTCAGGAACATGAAGGTCTCTGTTATACTACCCCTCCACCTTATGGCCACCAGCGAATACATGTTCAGTGCCTTAACCTTATCCTCCTGGGATCAGTTCTATAGACCAGGAATCATTCTGGTTATGCTATGCTGTGCCATTTCCAGCCTATCCTTGTCTTTCCTTAAGTCAGGACTCTAGAACTGGGCACAGTACTCTGGTGTGTTCTCGTCAGTGATCTATCGAGAGACAGGAATACTTCTTTTCTCCTGCATGTTTATACCACTGCTGAGACTACTCTTACGCTTGTATGAGTGGTCTCACACTCATTCTTAGTGTATGAGAACTATGAACTAACTAAAGGCGAGTGGTTCTGACACTATAAGGATGTAGGTGAGACCACTCTTAACAACTGTAACAGCCGTCTCAGTGGCAGTATTGGTATATTATAGATTGAGATGGATCAGTAATACATTTTAAACAAATTATAAAATGGGTTGGGAAAAACTTAATTGTTGAATATCATCGCCGGACCATTGGTTACATCTCCTAGTTAATCCACAGTCGTCTTGTGGAACTACATTTCCCCTGAGTTGACAACCTGTTTACCAAAACCAGATCATTGCACCCAATCTCCCTCTCAGTAATGTTTTAGATGGCCACTGTTGCGTAGCAGGGAATTCTCCCCATGTAATACATTCAGTCTTTACCAATCCATTTTATAACCTATTCTACCATTTTTCAGTGGTCCAGTTTCCCAAAACACACATGTATCGGGGCCCCTTGCAGACTGCACCTCCCTCATGACTCTCACGAGCAGACCTCGGAGACAATAATTAAGCAAGTGAGAGACTGACTCACAATCTGTGTTTGCTTCCCAGACGCCAGATGTCAATTCTCCATTCCCAGAAGCCAATTCATATCTTGAATGTCAGATGTTGAATAATGTGGTAACAAATAAGAAACACACAGCATATGAGTGTGTGTGTGTGTGTGTGTGTGTGTGTTGGGGGGTGGAAAGGAAAAAGTACATGTCCCCAAAAATAGAATCTCAAAGTAAAGGAATGCTCTGACTGGTCAGGAGTGCTCCCACGATCTATAATGCTATCTAAACCCCTCCCAGTGCACTCCCGCATCCTGGCTGCCTTGTTGTAGGCCTTGTTACATTGGCTAGATTGTAATGACTCCCAGGTCCCTTTCCTCTGAAGTAGTGCCCAGCTTAACCCTCCCATCCAGTATTCCATCCTGGGGTTCTTGTTCCCCCCATGTGCCTCACTTTAAATGTTTTGGCATTGAATTTCAACTTAACCTTGGACCATCCCTCCTACATTTGCAGGACCCCCTGCAATTCCCTTACCCCCAACCCCACCTCTTATTCTTTTTTCGCTGAATTCCTTTTCCATCAGTCAACTTTCAAACAGGACAGCCAGTACTATCATGAGGCAATTGCTGCACTGGAAGTTAAAGTACACCGACGGGGTGAAGTCACGTGACAGACTGCTGTGTAAAGCTGCAAATGCATACAATTTCACCTGACTTGTTCATGAAGCAAGAATCAGTTTAACTGAGATATGCAGAATCTGTTTAACAACATTTACTTCATTGTTCAAAAGGGGGCACAGATCAGTAGGAACAAGGAGCAGAACACCCAGAGACAGGGAGATATTCTGGCTCTTAAGCTTGGATCTGTAGCCACACTGAAACTGGGCGCAATCACTGTCATGCAGCAGGAGGGGTGGACAATATGGACCATACGTCCTTTCATCACCACCACTGTACTGTTCACTACTATACACACATAAAGACAGCATAGCGAAGAGACTTTATGTGAAATAAACGTTCTCAGCATGGCCCTGCCTAATAGCCTGGTGATTTCTACCCAGGAACACAACAGAGTTTCATGCTTAGCTTGTACCTGTTGATTTGTCTATGCTGCTGGCATACAGAAGGACTTGTATGCTGCTGCTTCACAATTTATCAGCTTTTTTTTTTTTTTCAGTCGGACATGCTCAGAATGCCTGCCACAGCCCAGAGCTCTGTTTGGTAAGGTGCAGAAGCTCTATAGGCCAACACATATAAAATGAGTGCCTCTTCAGATAGCACCACTTATTTCCTGTTCTTCCTTACTTTTGTTTTGTATTATCGGGTTTCTAATTCTAATGTGGCTTGGAGCTCTCAGATTTCGCTAACACTGCCTCTACCACTAACTGGACCTCTTTTTGTGTGGCTTAGGAACTATGGATACCCAGTTGTGTAGCAGTTATTTTCTTGCGAGGGGTGGGAGCTAAGGTGGTGCAGTGTTTACTCTGTGCCTTCATTTGCACTGTGTATTGGTCCATCCTATCCTGCTCTGAATCACTGAGTGCACAATTGAGAGAAAGAAAAAGGCACTGCAAGAGTTATTAATTTAACACCCCAAAAAGCTGCGGTCAGCACATCCACCTTCCCCCATGGTGAGAGAGTGAGTCCACACCAGCATGGAGTTGCTGTCAGACAGAAAGTAAGAAGGTGCAGTCATCCCCTGAAAGAAATGCAAGGACAAGAGGGATTTTCTTCTGTACAGTTATTTTTTATGTTGATTGCGAGCAGCGCAAGAAACATATTGGGACAGCTTTCTCAGAAGCAGGCTGTGGAGGCGCGGCACTGTTATGGCCAATGCCCCCACAGCCTGCAAAGGCTACCCCCACTTCCCCCAATGCCTTTGCACGCTGCTGGTGACACGGGTTTGGAACCTTGCCACCAACTTGTGATAATTTCACCGCTGCAATTAGGGGCCGCCTCGTCATTGCAGCGTCAACCATCCGCTGCAATGAGGAGCAACCCGTCATTGCAGGCGGGCACCAAACCCTGATATTGTTTGTGAACATGGCGGCGGCTTGCCGCCGTGTTCCTAAACAATATATCCACCTGTATTTATTTGCCAGCGGGGCCCCAATCCCCATTGGCTTCCAATGCCAGCTGTTGATTTTGCCGATGGGGAGCCCATTCCCGTCGGCATTCTGTAACCCCGCTTTCCATTGTCTGCCAATGGGGTGCCCAATCGTCGGCATAATCTGAACCCCCTTTTGTTGTGTGCCGATGGGGGTGCTCAATCCCCGTCGGCTACAGTACCCCAAAAATGACTCCTTGGCATGCTGAGAGCTCACCCCAGCATGCCAAATGCCCGTAAATAAAAAACATCCAGCAATGTCTTTTTTTTTTACCTGAAAACAAGAAAAGCGTCCTTGCGGTCTCCGGGCTCCCCTCCCACAACCAGCGCCCACCCACTGCGCACCCTGCCTCCCACACCCCTCACTCCATACTTACCTCTGGAGTCCGGTAGCAGCGATCTTAGGTGGACCAGGAACACGTCTGCACTCTTCAAAGCCGACCGCGAACTGAGGAAATGCCGGCAAGCTGTATAATGGAATAAATAGGAGTTTTTCCAACTTTAATGCATATCTCAGTCATTTTTTGGAATGTTGGCACCAGATTTTCAACATGGGGTTTTTGTGACCCCTCCTCATGAATTGTTGAACTGTCATGGCGTTAATCGACCCCAAAAGGTGATTTTGCGGTCACTGCGCGGAATCACCGTCCGGAGATGATTAACGAAACGACAGTGCCAGTGTTCATGAGGTGGGCTCTCAAAAAGCCTAGGTTGCAAATTTGGTGGAAAAAATCCCAAAAATGACCGTTTTACGAGCGTGTGCTGCGCAGTTGCTACACACGCTCGTAACTTCGTGAATTTGCAATATTTTCATGCCAGATTTTCAACATTGCCATTTTGTCACACCTCCTTCTGAACAGTACAGCTGTCATTGTTCACATCCTGGTGGAAATGTGTTTACGCACTTCTGGCGCAGAATAGCGCGGTCGCTGTGGCAAATCAGTGTTCGGGACAGATTACGAAAAGACAGTGACACTGTTCATGAGTAGAGGTCCTAAAATGCCTATGTTGAAAATTTGGTAACGATACTCCATAAAATGACTATGTTACGAGTGTGTGTTGGGCAGTTTGCACGCACGCTCGTAACTTCGCGAAATTATAATATTTTCAGTCCAGATTTCCAACATTGCCATTCTTCCACACCTACTTATGAACAGTACAGCTGTCCTTTTTCCCATCCTGGCCGAAATGTGTTTTCGCACTTCCGGCGCAGAATAGAGCGGTCACTGTGGGAAATCACTGTCCGGGACAGAGTAAGAAAATGACAGTGATACTGTTCATGAGCAGAGGTACTAAAATGCCTATGTTGAAAATTTGGTGATGATAGTCCATCAAATGACTGTGTTACAAGTGTGCGTTGCACACTTTCCACACACCCTTGTAACTTCGCAGATTTGTAATATTGTCGTGCCAGATTTTCAACAGTGGCATTTTTTCACACCTCCTTATGAGCAGTACAGCTGTCATTTTTCACATCCTGACTGAAATGTGGTTTCACAGTTGCGGGACAGAATAATGCGGTCGCTGTGGGAAATCAGTGTTCGGGACAGATTAAGAAAATGACAGTGGCACTGTCCATGAGCAGAGGTCTTAAAATCCCTATGTTGAAAATCTGGTGACGAAACTCCGTAACATGACTGTGTTACAAGTGTGCACTGAACTATTTCCACACACCCATGTAACTTCGCAAATTTGTAATATTTTCACGCCACATTTTCAACAGTGGCATTTTTCCACACCTCCTTATGAACAGTACAGCTGTCATTATTCACATCCTGGCTAAAATATGTTTTTGCACTCCTGCTGGAGAATAGCATGGTTGCTGTGGGAAATCAGTATTTGGGACGGATTAAGATCGAACGAGTGAGAGGGGGGAGTGACCGAGCTCAACTGAGCTGTGTCGGGACTGCTGCGGATTTGTTTGTGGGCAGGAAAAGGCCCCAACACAAGAGCCCAGTACAAAAGGGCAGCCTGCAGCACTGGAAGAAACAGAACGAGAGAGTGAGTGAGGGAGGGGGAGTGAGTAAGCTCAATGGAGCTGTATCAGGACTGCTGCGGATTTCTTTGTGGGCAGGAAAAGGCACCAATGCAGGCAGGAGCCCCATACAAAAGGGCTGCTTGCAGTGCCAGGACAAACAGAATGAGCACGTGACAGAGGGAGACTGAGAAACCTCAACGGAGCTCTGTTGGGACGACTGTGGATTTCTTTGTGGACAGACAAAGGTGCCAACGCAGCTAGGAGTCCTGTACACAAGCGCAGCCTGCAGCACCAAGAGAAACAGTACGAGTGAGTGACAGAGCGGTAGTGAGCGAGTTCAACGGAGCTCTATTGTGACTGCTGCAGATTTCTTTGTGGGCAGAAAATGCGGCAAGACAGGCAGAAGCCCAGTACAAAAGGCCAGCTTGCAGCGCCAGCAGAAACGGAATGAGTAAGTGAGAGAGGGGGAGTGAGCGAGCTCAATGGAGCTGTGTCGGGACTGCTTCAGACTTTTTTTCTGGCCAGAACAAGCCGCCAATGCAGGCAGGAGCCCAGTACAAAAGGGCAGCCTGCAGCGGCAGGAGACACAGAACGAGCGAGTGAGGGAGGGGGAGTGAGTGAGCTGAACGGAGGTCTGTTGGGACTGCTGCAGATTTGTTTGTGGGCAGAAAAAGGCAGCAATGCACACAGGGGCGCAGTACATAGGGGTCGATCTTAACATTGTTTTACTAGCCCAAACACTAGTGCAAATTGACCAGGGCTAGTGCAGCTAACTCTCTACTTGCCCATCTTGACTAGTGCAGATTTTCATGGCTGTTAATAAAATTAAAAACATTCTCTACTTTAGCCTTCTCTAATCCTCATGATAATCTCTCTCAATGTCCCAGATGGCCAGGTGTGACTAACAGCTCATTAAGAGCTGCAATTATCTGGCAGTTCAAGAGAGGGATCCCACAAAGGACTCAATGCGAGTCATTATCACTCCTCTGCTAAGACTTTCAACTAGTGTCAGGGTGTGATCAGGTAGAGTGCTGTTAAGTCACTAGGTTCCAGTTTTTTGAATGTGTCTATAGGCGCCTTTACACACAGGTTTTTAAATGAAATGAGCATTACCTGTGGCGCCGTTGTGCTCTGTTGCATTTTTAGGATCCCTTTACACTCCGTGAGTTTTCCGGCAGCTCCCACCTCCATTTGTGTTTCGGCACCCCCACAGAGCTTGCTGCTCTATTGCTGTTTGTGCACCGCTTCAGAATGGCTGTTTTACACAGCCCAACGAAATGGAACACAACGGTGCAAACCGCGAAAAGCAGAGATTGCGGTTTGGACGAACGTTCGCCTATGGAACGAAACAGATGCACTTTACACACAAGGGATGTAACGGAATACTGTTTCTGTAACAGTTATTCCATTACATAAACCTGTGTGTAAAAGCGCCTTATATGTCTAACAATTTGTCCAATATTAAGACCAGTGCCCCTCATTTCTCTACATTTTGAGTGTTTGTTTGTGTCCAACATTTCAGTGACAAAACGCAAAGAGGGATACAGGATTGGTCCTGCAGGTGGTGGGTTTTATTCCAGCCTCACCATAACTTCCCTCTCCTCTCCAAATCTCTCAACTCTGTTCTTTCCCTGGACACCACTGCAAACCAGACTCTGAAGTGACCAACCATAGATCCACAGCTGCCATTACTGGCAAGTGTGTGTGGGGGATCCCCAGCTCTACTAAATGGACCATGCCAGCATCACCATCCATACAATTCCACCCGTATCCCACTCAGCATGTCCTTTCAACCTAAAAACAAAGCTTTGGATCCATGAGTCCTTAGGATGGCTTTCCCCTCAGGCACGCCAGAACTATGCGGTGGGCTGCCTGGTGGACAGTGCTCTCAGAAGTAACCAACTATTCCCCTGTGCTCCCCTACTCATACCTAGAGCAGCCACTAGACCCCTTAGGACCTCTTCTTTTTCAACCCTCGAAGTTCCTCGTGCCTCTACGATGATGGGCAGCAAGGCTTTCTCAGTAACGGCCCCCTCCCTATGGAACAGTCTTCCCACTGCCATTCGTGCATCCCCATCCCATGCGTCGTTCAAAGCCAACCTTAAGGCCTGGCTTCTGATGGAGTCCTCCTGCAAACGCTTGCCAGGCAAAGCAGAATCCCGTGAACCACCCTAAACTACCAAAACTGCTGGCCACTGCCCCTACTCTCCGGAGCACTATGAACATACATTGCCTCGCTCAATGTCTCGCGCTGTCTACCTTGCATGCTGCCGCTACTCAGCCGGCCCCGGCAATCTGGCCGGGACATGTGCCTCCACCTAGTCCTCTTTGAAAGCAGTCTGACCGGCTCAAACTGCTACTTATGCTTAGCGTATGAAACTGTTTTAGCTGCTTTGTGTATATACTTAAACAAATTCTCCCCTGCATTCTAGGCCTGTATTTCCTTGTCTCATGTTTTGTTATCTCTATGCCTATAAACATTATAAAAATGATGACTGTTCTTACTGTCCTAATGTTGTTGTGACCACCTTACACTTCAGTGTGAATTTGTATCTACTCCTGTAATTGTGATTTCCCTGTACTGCCACCTTGTGGCCCAGGTCGTGACTGAAAATGGTCCACTGGATCAGTGCACTTACCTGGTTACCAAAAACATAAATAAATAAATAAATAAATAAATGTATGGTACAAAAATAAACCTTGATAAAATACATAATTTGAAACCTTGAAATAGGAATTCCTGGGGCGCACAGATCATCCTGTACAGAAATAGAGATAGTATAGCATTGTGCCTGTGCACTGTTTCCCCGAACTGATGAAAGGACAATGTTAAAGAAAAATCTGTTATTGTTGGGGAGAGCATATTAAAATCAGTGCTTTTACAAATAAAAATGTCATAGTTTTCTATTTCCCAAGCCCCTGAGGGTTGTCTAGCCCCCAGGCAAAAGAAACCTTAGATGTGCTCCTGGCTCACTTGAGACTCTACAAAAACTTTCAAAAGTGCAGGTCTCTAGTTGACTATAGGGTGGGGACCGAGAGTGTCTTTCTTTGCCTGACTCTGTTGATTGCCCTGTGGGTGGTGGTGACAGTGTGATGATGTGCATGATGATGTCAGCTACATTGTGTGCAGAGCTAGGACCGCTTGATTGAACATTTGCTGTTGTGATGTCCTCTCTCTGTTTGGTGTGGGGGGCAGAAGAGGAAAAGAGGAGGCCATGGTACAAAACAATGGTGGGGGGGCTCACTGTCTGTAATGGCACTGTAGTCTTTTTTTCTGCTGTGGAGCTGGGAGCAATGTGGGAGCAGGATAAATGTGCAATAATCATTATTTCTTGGCTCTGCTTGCATTGCTTCCTGTATAAGTGATCAAAATTTACCATTGTAATTAAGGGCTAGTGCAACCATCTGTGGACTAGTGCAATTTTGAATCAACTTGCCCTGCTGGCTAGTGCAAAAAAAGGTTAAGGTTGACCCCTGCCAGTTCAAAAGGGCAGCCTGCAGTGGCGGGAAAACCAGAATGAGCGAGTGAGAGAGGGGGAGTGAGCAAGCTCAATGGAGCTCTATTGTAACTGCTGCAAATTTCTTTGTGGGCAGAAGAAGGCGGCAACGCAAGTAGGAGCCCAACAAAAGGGCAGCCTGCAGCACCGCATAAACGGAATGAACGAATGAGAGAAGGGAGTGAGCAGGCTCAACGGAGCTTTTGTCAGGACTGCTGCAGATTTCTTTGTGGGTGAAAAAGGTGCCAACAGGGAGGGCCCAGTACAAGGAGCAGCCTGCAGCGCCGGGAGACACAGAGCAGTAGCGTGGGGAGGGGGAGTGAGCGACCTCAACAGAGCTCTGTCGGGACAGCTGTGGATTTCTTTGTGAGCAGCAAAAGATGCCAGCGGAGGCAGGAGCCAGTAAAAGGTCAGCCTGCAGCACCAGGAGAAACACGACGAGTGAGTGAGAGAGGGGAGTGATCGAGCTCAATGGCCTATTCTGACTGCTGCAGATTTCTTTGTTGGCAGAAAAAGGTGGCAACGCAGGCAGGGCCCAGTACAAAGGCCAGCCTGCAGCACCGGCAGAAATGGAACAGTGGAGTGAGAGGGGAGTCAGCAGGCTCAACAGACCTGTGTCGGACTGCTGCAGATTTCTTTGTGGGCAGAAAAAGCCACCAACAGAGGCAGGAGCCCAGTACAAAGGGCAGCCTGCAGTGCCAGGAGAAACAGAATGAGCGAGTGAGAGAGGGGGAGTGAACCACCTCAACGGAGCTCTGTCGGGACAGCTGCGGATTTCTTAGTGGGCAGAACAAGGTGCCAATGTAGGCAGGAGCCCAATACAAAAGAGCAGCCTGCAGCACCGGGACAAACAGTCTGAGCGAGTGACAGAGGGGCACTGAGCGAGCTCAACACACCAACGCAATCAATATTCGGCATTGACAAATGCTTGTTTTTAACTTCTCCCAGTCCTCATCAACAAGGTACTGCTGTAGTCACCGTAATCTCAATTTGCCAGAAAAGAATGAAGAATCAACCCCAGGAAAACTAAACAGCACCCTTGGTGTTTTTCTTTTATAATTTGCTTTAAATGGCCTCACAGAGCGGCAACATCTCATTTTCAGTGGGGTCCTGCTTCTATCCAACATTACTGCAGCAGTGCAGCTTGGGGATACACACGTTGAAGCTTGGGGTAACATTAGGAGGAATGTATTCTCCCTGGGGGGGGGTGGCAAACCAAAGAAATGGCCTACCAGTTGGTTCCTGCTTAGAAAGCGGGGGACTACAATCTTCTGCATGTTTTAGGTGAATACAATTTTGCATATCTTATTTTTTACCTCAGAATTGCTATTTGTGATCATTAAGGGGCAATCTATAACATTCCTTTTCAAAAAGGCATTTCGTTCCTGTCTTAAATTACAGTACTGTAGAACAGGAAAAGAATGCGTCAGTTATATTTAGCACTAGCCATAAAGTGGCCATATTTGTGTAAATTTATTTTCACTCTAAACTAAAAGTCTTCCATTCACCTTAATGGAAAAAGTGCTAATTAGCATAATTTTATTTCTTCACCCTTCTGAGCACTTCAGTGAATATAGTGAAACTGTATGTACAGTGACTATTTCCTATTCTACAGTAATTTTTTTTTAATCAGTGATTGAATTTCTGTATTTTTATGTGTAATTTTTTTTTTTCTGTGTTATTTTATGTAAGGCACTCTGGGTAGGCTTGCCTGGAATAGCACGTTACAGAAAATGACAATTTGACTAAACAATATACAGTATGTGGTTTACCCACATCTAAAATGTATAATCTTCAGAAACACATACATGCATGCATGCACACACCTATCGGACAAGAATCCCCTCCCCTCCCTTCCCTTTGTTTCATATTTTGTAATTTTGTTTTACATTTTTTGTTTGTTTTTGGTAATACTTCCTAATTGACTGACTAAATAATTTTTACACACACGCTTTACAGAGATAACAAATGTATGACAGGCCCTTTGTAAAATTAGCCTATTTCATTTGGTGTGTGTATATGTTTTACTTTCAAATCACCTTCAAAATGTTTAAGCCAAGGACAGTTTAAATTGTTTTCTTCCAGCAAAAGTCTTTTCCAAAATCTTTTTAGATGATGTACTGTATGTCAATTTCTTATTACAAGGAGGATGCTGAGTGTAGTCACTCCTTATACTCGTAAATGAATGGCTTTTTACGCAAACTTCAATATTCTGAGTGAATGGTAAAAACACAATAAAGGCTGTTAAAAAAAAACACTGATAATCCTGAGAATGTAACCCCCCCCCCCACGTTGTGCTACATCAAAATGCCTGCATCAGAAGAGGGCCACTTTGGAGACATGTTATGAATAATTCATGTTTACATAATGGAAAAAATCTATAGGCTTTAAGCTGGTGTTACCTCCATTCATGTTGTGTCTAACATTAAAAGCTTTACAATAAATACCAACAGGCCCAGGTCTGAGTCTCCACAGATTGCATCTGTGGCATATCTAACCATCTGTGACTAGATTTATACCCATCAAGGTTTTTCCAGGAAGCAGATTTAATCTGATGTCTTAAAACAGGCTCTAGTGAAACCTCTGCTCAAGGAGCCTTCTCTTCATATCATCGGTCTCAACAGTTTATCTGCCAGTCTGAAGTGTCAGTTTTTGTGGAACAGTATAAGAGAAGGTGGTTTGAACTTAACTACAAAGGCACCTAAGCAGTCTTCACATCTACATCTATGATGGAGTGCAACTGAGCTGAAGTCCTGGCAACAGCACAAAGGCCGCTTTAGTCAAAGTGCTGAATGATCGGCTCCTAGGGATTAACATTAACCCGCTGTCCATTTGCTACCATGGACCATGTGATGATATTGGATCACCTAGTGGCCAACAGGGGAACAGCTGAGAGCGTTTTTGAATGGTTCTGGTCATATAACTTCTGGTGCTATGGAAGGGAAAATTGCTTAACCAGGAAAGGCACATTAAGCCAGAGCTTGTTTCCAGCTGCGACCTGAGAGCACACAAGGAAGTTAAGTGACTTGCTCAGGGTCACACAGTATTCAACTGAGGGCTTGATGGGATTCAAACCCAGGTCTCCAAGTTTGCAGCAGCTCAGTGCCCTTAACCACTACACTATACTGCCTCCTATCAGATGGTGGTGATCAGATGTTCTTGTGGTCAAAGACTGGTGATGGTTTTGTTGGCTCCTCTTTGTGCTCCATTTTGGCACATTTATGATTACACATGCATTTGTTGCTGCTAGGGTAGATCATCAGAAGACACTCCATATGCCATTTCTATTTCTGCTGGGAGGCGGGATCGCAGTGTAAATGACTGATTGAATGAAGCTGTGAACTGGATGTGGATAAACTGGTTCAAACTCATTGCAGGTAAAATGGAGTTCGTCTGGTTGGGGCATCCAAGGTTGCTGGAGACGTGGGAATAGACCCACCCACTAGTATCTCCTGAGAGGAGAGGTAATGGAGCCTTTTGAGGCAGTAAGGAGCTTCAGTGTGTTCCTTCACCAAAGTCTGATTCTTAATCTGTCTTTCAGATGAGATGTTAAACATGGTAGAATAGCCTAGAGGTTAGAGTAATGAGCTGTGAATGAGCTTGGTTCATCCAGCTGGCCTGGGTTTGATTCCCACAACCTCCACTTGCATACTGTGTGACAATGAACATGTCACTTAACCACCCCAGTGCTCCTGGTCACATGAACTGCAGGCTACTGAATCTTCCACAGCTGCCTACTGCTCTGATGTCAGCTGCAGGGGATTCTGGGATTTGTAGTAACAGAAGATATCTGACTACAAGTGAGTAAAATTAGTCTGATACAATATACTATACTACAGTAAACAGAAAGTAAACCAAAATGTTTTTGCACACAACGTACACATTTGGACCAGCCCCAAGCTAGGATGTGGGATCCTTCGTGAGGACTGTTCCCCTTTATATATGCCTTCCGTATGCTCAAGGTATGTAACAAAATACAAATAAGGTGGTAAAAAAAATGATAAAAAACAAAACATAATTATCATAACAAATAACACAGGGTCCATCAAATACCAACAGAAGTGCACAAAGCAGAATCAGTCAATACTGTAACAAAAACATTAAACTTTTGGAAAAGCCTCCTGGAATAACCAGGTTGTAAGCATGCCCTTAAAGCTGTTCACTGATGGGGCAGACTGGTTGTCCCGAGGGAGAGCATTCCACAGCCTCGGAACTATCACACTAAATGCCCTATATCTCAGGTGGATTTTAACCTAGATTTTGGCACAAATAATTGGTCTTCCATGGAATGCAAGTCCCTGGCACGTGTGGCTGACCAATAGATTGCTAAGGTACAAAGGGCACAGTCCATTCACGGCCTTATAGGATAACCAAGGAACCTTAAACTGTATCAATTGACAAGAAGCCAATGCAAACTGCAGAGCACTGAGGTGAGGTGATATGCTCCGACACCCTAGTGATATGCTCCGACATCCTAGTATATGTAAGGAGGTGCACTGGCCCAAATTCAGCACCGACTGCAGATGGCGGAGAAAACTAGCTGGAAGTGTATCGATATAATACTGAATGACCTGATTCAGAATATGCCATTTATCTTAATGGCAGAGGTGGAAGAACAATAACTCACAACTGATGATAGCCTAGAAGTTACAGCACTAAGCTATGAAAGACCAGAGTTTGAATCCCATAACCTCAGCCAGAATACTATGCGACTCTGAGCATGTCTCTTATAGTGATTTTCCAGGTTTCTGCAAAAAACTTTATTTGCATTGGTAGGAGTGAAATCTCATTAAGATCCCACCACAATTTGAATTTCTGGACAGGCCAGTCTTAATTACTGAAGATATTTGCCTGAAAACAGACCCCTCCTTTTTTTTTATTTCCTCCTCCTCAGCAGGGAGTGTTACCTATGGTTTCCCCCCATTCATCTGGTTCCATGGCCCCCGCGCCACTCCCAGTACCTATACTCAACCCCCTCCTCTTTTCCTCTCAGTGGCTGCTTCACAGGGGGTACTTGCCCCACCACCGTGGAAGCCGGGGCTCAGGATCCAAGAGGAGCATCTCGAGTCGGAGTGGTGCAGCGCTGATGGACCAAACTTCATGTAGCGTTCCGGAGGATTTTCTGTGTACAGGTTCCCCATCCCCCGGCACAGACATGCAATGGCATCAATGGCACTGCCATGCTCGATTCCGTGCACCGCATGTCCGACGCCATCCGTGCCATCCCACAGCGAACCGCCGCTTGCACCCGACCCCAGTCACCACCAGGAGCCAGCACAGCCACGGTTATCCCACCCGCACCTTCCCCAGAGGAAGAGAGCAGTCCCTGGGACGCTCAGTCCTCCTCCCTCCTGGCCAATCCCAACAACCTGAGATTGTTCCTGAACCAGGGTCAGCAGTGTGGCGCAAGGTGTGTCATCCAGCGCCTCAACCCTCAGAGCCACTGGGCCAGCCTGAAAACAGACCCTTAATCCTTTCAACTCCATCTGTCCCTAATGCTTTTCTGGCTTTGAAGTCATAATCCACTGCTTATGACTTCAGAACAATTTTTATGACAACAGATTATGATGTCATAAACAGAGGATTATGACACCACAGCAGGTACAGTATAGCCAAGTTTAGTAGAGGAAGTCTATAGAAAAAAGACCCCATTTAAAAAAAAAAATGGCTTCAATAAAAAGAATAGAAGGTCCTGAAATTCAAATCTGGGGGAATTTCATGCAACTGAGTTTTGCTGATGTAAACTTGGAATTTTTTGCTGCAAAGTGGAAAACCTCTTTAACATCCTTTCGCTCTTAGGACAAACCCAGAAAGGAGCCTTGACTTTGTGTACCTTTCTCAGCCAAAAATTCTAAAATAAAATAAAAAGTGGCATATTATGTGTCAGGCCATTGTGTGCCCAATTTATACAATGTATTTTAACTGGCAAAGCTTTTTAATTAGTTCTTTTTATGAACTCTTAACATAGAAACATAGAATTTGATGCCAGATAAGGACCGCTTGGCCCACCCAGTCTGCCCATTTCCCTACCTAATGGATAAGCTGCAGATCCTAGTTAACCAGCAGCCTACTTCTTTCTACCCCCAGCCCCTAGAATTGCCTTATGGCTGTCCCATGCATGCTTGAATTCAATCACTGTTTTTGACTCCACAACCTCCTCCGGAAGGCCGTTCTATGCATCCACAACCCTCTCTGTGAAAAAATACTTCCTTACATTACCTCTGAGCCGCCCCCATCTTCAAATTGTGAACCCTTGTTCTTGCACGCCTCTTTTTTTGAAAGATGCTACCCTCTTGGACTTGGTTGATTCCCTTGAGGTACTTGAAAGTTTCTATCATGCCCCCCCTCTCCCTCCTTTCCTCGAGGCTATACATATTAAGCTCCTTTAGTCTCTCTTCATATGTCTTCCGGTGCAGACCCTGCACTTACAGTAACTGCTTCTTGTTTGCTCTGTTTTGAGTGTAGCAGAGACATTGTGATATCAACTAGCATTGTGCAAGCTACTCTCCCACTGGTAAAGGGTCTTTTTGTGACTTGTCTAAAATAGCATTCTATGTTAATAATGTACCCAATATTGTGATAAATTATTCACCTTCATTTAGAATGTATCAGTGGCTAGAACAAATCATCTGCCAGGAAGGTTTGAATCTCAGCTGCATTGTCTAAATGTGTTTATCAAGCTATTTAATCTCCAGATACACGTGTACTATATTTAGAAGTTAGATACGAGGTGAGGACTTTACCTAACCTAAGAACCAATCAAAGGGCAACTTTCACAATACTTATACCATCATAATAACCTTGTAGTTGTACCATAAATGTTAAGCTCTGTCAGTTTTCTCATGGATCTGCCCAATTATTTGTGATTTGCCTCCATTCTGCACGTGAGTCAGTTTTTGCATACCTATGTCCATTTTTGCACACGTGACCATTACTGTGCACTTGCATCAGCTGCAGCACATCTGCATCAGTTTTGTGCACCTGCATTAAAATGATTGTGCACTTGCATTAATTTCAACAATAATTGACCCTGAGCAAGTCACTTAACATCCTTGTGCTCTCAGGTCGCACCTGTAAACACGTTTCAGCTTAGTGTCTCTCTCCTGGTTAACAAAATAATAAAAGAAATTTGCACAGACCCCTCCAAACAAGGACGCAACTGCAGGAAAATGCTGCAAACTGCATCAAAATTAATCCTCTCAATGACAAAAAAACAAAAACAAAACCTGGAGTTGTACAGAAACTCGCAAGCCTATGATGAGGAGAAAACCCGAGCAGATAACACAGAGCAGGGAGGGAAACTGTCCCGAGAGAAAGAAAAAGTGTTAAAAGGCTTTTCTAGGAACCAGGCTAAATTCAGACCTCAAAGAAAGATCTCTAATACTTACTGGACACTCTTTGAGGAATTTAGGAAAAACTTAAGGTAGAAGGCAATTAAGCTAACAAACAACACGCACCATTTAAATTTAGAAATTCTGTCTGTCAAAACAAACTGTAATCTCTGTTGAGAGTTACCACAGAGGGAAAAAAATAATAAAAGTTTCAAAGAAAGTCTTCAAGCAAGAGAGTAAAGAGCTCCTGGCAGTGCTGCAAAATGATGAGAGAGGGAACCTGGTGCAGCCATGGAGTAGCCAACTCCA
The DNA here is from genome assembly GCA_016271365.2 of Neoceratodus forsteri. Lineage (NCBI taxonomy): Eukaryota > Metazoa > Chordata > Ceratodontiformes > Ceratodontidae > Neoceratodus > Neoceratodus forsteri. The sequence continues at coordinate 319,809,892 of JADMNL010000022.1, forward strand.
AAGCACTACAACAAAACCAGCTGCACTTAGTGAAACAAGCCGGTGTGAGGGCAAAAACATCACAAGGCTTGTTTGCAAAATAACATGGCAATTTGTTTAATATATTAAATGCACATAGAGGTATAAATCCAAAGGTGTAGTGTGCACACTGGGCAGATAACTCTGTCCACAGTCCAGGTGCCACAGCACTTCACTCCGTTGAGCTCTGTCATGGGACTCACCAGCTTCTTATTTTTATTTATTACCTTTTGTTGACCAGGTAGGTGCATTAGGCAAAAACACTGCCTATTTTCAACATGAGCCGGAAGAGTACAACATACAGCTTACAAATAACAAGCAGCAAATAATACAGAACCAGTAGATCTCCTCGCATGGATAGTTGTGGAAATAAAACATACATCTGACAGTGGCCACCCCACGCAGGGAAGGAAGGAAGCAGGCATGGGAAACGAGGCAAAGCAGACAATAATTGCAGAGACAATGGTAAGCAAGCTTAAGGAAAGCAAGAGAAGGGGAGTTAGGTACAGACACAGGAATCAAGTGCATGCAGATAGGCGAAAAGTGCGGTGTTAAAGGAGGAGTGAGATGGAGAACATTTAAGACAAGGAGGTAGAGAGTTCCAGAATTTGGGAGTAAAGTGAGAGAAAGCTTGTTCCCCCATTTTTGTAGAACAGTAAGGGATGGAGAGTGAAGAGGAATTAGGGTGTAACCCCCCTGCAAATGGGGGTTCCCAAAAGACTTCCAGGAGCTTGCTTGAATGCTCCAAGCCTGAATGGTGTTTGGCATTTAAGCCATTTATCAGTGAGTGTTTTTTAGAACCTCTGGTACTGTCTCTTTAAGAGCTGTCTGCTTGCAGACATAATTAGTTTGTATGGGGGACTGTGTGTTTCTTTGATTGAGTACCACTCAAGCTGCTGCCAATTCACTTCATTTTTGCAGTCACTAGGAGTGCAAAGGGAACCTATCTGAAAGATGTAACTGTTTGCCAGAAATTATTTAGAGTAATAATGAAATTACAGTTTGTCTAACCTGCTTTCTTTGCAGTCAGAACTGTGTCTGCTAGTTCCCCATTCTAGTTTTGAACTGCTGAACTGGACCAATCAGTGTGGGGTAAGCTAGCTCTAAAATGGTGCCTTGGACGAATCAGAACTTGGACTCATAATCTGAGCCAGCCACAAGAGGATTGTATGGGCAGTGACTCTGGGAGATGTAGTTTAGACTTCAGTGCCTTTTGGACCAACAGCAGCAGTCTATTGTGGTGACAGCCAATCCAGTCAAGAACTGGGAGGAACTCAAAGGAAGTGCCGGTTTTGTCGGTTGGAGTTTCAGTTGAGCTTTGGCAGTGAAGAAGGAAGGAGCCCTGTCCTTTTTCAGTGTGCAGTTTTAGTCAAAAAACGTGTGTAAGGCCCAGAGTTCCGGTCTGCAGCTTGTGTAACAGCTTGTTAGGACTGAATCCGTCCTGTGAAAAGAATCAAAGGATCTCTGAAGAGTAGAAACCAGGCTCACCCTGCTAGAAGACTGGAGGAATTGCTGAAAATTGCACTCCGGTCTGTCAGGAACTGAATCTGCTGTGTGTTCTCCCGGTATTGTGCAGTAATTGCGATCGATACAGATGCAGCCTGCCTGGTATAGTGCTTTCTTTTATATGGATGTGTGAAGAAGGTTTGTGTACCTCAAGTGAGCCCTGCTGACATTGAAGGACCCTATCTTATTTGGAGGTCGTGAGTACTAATTCAGGGTCGCTCCTGTTGAATTGCCACATTAAATCCAAATGGAATTACTGTACTGCTGACTGTTTAATTCTCCTTTTCTCTGTGTGGAAAGAGCCCCTACCAGCTGCCACGGTTTGGACTAGCCACTAGGGCTTGGTGCCCAGGACAGTAACTGATAGGGATAGGCCTGTGCACAGAGCCATAGGTAGATTATTAGAGTGATAAGCTAATTAACCTGATTTCCCTGTCCTTGTTATATCCCCCTAAATAAATCAGAGCTGCTTTGTTTCAGCAAAGTTATACTGCCTGAGGTATTTGTCTATGTTAAAGTACTGTACTGTGATTGTTGCACTGTATCTCATTTCACAGGAGGTCCCAGTGCGGAACCAGACCTGGGGTAAGTGTATACTGTGAAGGTAATTCTGATATATTGTGTGGGCCACTAGTGGGAAGAAAGAGGTTGCAGTGTCCCAGAGGGCTGTGACCAAGTTAGTTTAACTATTGCAAACCCTGACCTCTGGGTGGAGGCACCCGCCATTGGATCCAGGCCCCTCAACCTGTAGTGGCAAATCAGGCAGGGGGTAGCCCTGAGATAGCGCCATCTAGGGGTTACATCTTGGAGGCTCACCGCTGGGATTGTGTGTCCTCTAGTGGCCATATTTACGAACCACTGTTAAGAAAAAAATGGGTACCCCGACAGAAGTGGCTGTGCACCGGCTGGTGGAGTGGTGTACTGGGGAGGAGATCGACCCCCAAAATACTATGCTTATCCTGGACATCCCCCTGGGTATCAATACGGACACTGTGCAGGGAGTACTTTCCAAGGTGGAAGGTTTACAAAACCCTGTGGTGGTGGGTCGGCATGCTAATCTGCTCACCCACACTTTCCTGGCCCTAGTAGAGTTTAAGGATCCCATAGATAGCTCCAAAGTGCCACAGACCATTACCCCAGAGGAGCCCTCACTGCTTGGAGAGTGATAACTAAGGACAGTAAAGACCGGGGAATCAGCCCCACCACTATCTGAAACTTTGAGGAGAAATTTGCTGAATGGTTGCTGGGAGAGGGAAAACTGTGGAGGACTTGAAGAAACTATTCTTGCCACCTGGGGTGTTCCTCCCCAACACCCTCTTCTGCTCCAGTGCCCGTAATGGTGGCCAGAACCAATGCAGACTCCTATTTCTGCACCTGCCATTAGTCACGACTCTTACCGAAGGTTGAGGATCTTCTCTGGCACCCTCCCACCCCCAAGGGGAGGATGACTGGGAGACCTGGATAGACTATGTTGCCCCAAGTGCTAGAATGGCAATGCTCGGGCGCGAAGAGGTTAGGTGAGAGCCTCCGAGGCCCTGCCCTGGCTACCATCCATGCTAAACGGGCCAGTAACCCTGGAGCGACTGCACAGGCCTATCTTGAGGCCTGGAGAATGTGTATGGGAGCCCAGATTCTGATGAGGACCTATGGTGGAGAGTAAGAGATGCACAACAGTACCAAGGGGTTGTTGTCTGTGTATGTATCTCGGCTGGAAAATTGTTGCAAGAATGCCTCAGAAAAGGTAGTTTGCCAGCGATTGAACTGGACCGAACCAGGCTGGACAGGATCCTTAAGTCTGCCCCTTCTCAGAACTGCTGTTGCTTCAATTCGCCTGGCAGATCGACTGGAATCCCCACCCTCCTATGATGAGTTAATGAGAGAATTCGAGGAGTTGAGAAAAGACGACCTCGGGAGGGACCTGCACCAATAGCTGCGGCTACGACCCGAGTGACTGAGGGTGACCCATCAAGTGAAGTTCAGGGGCAGAGGTTGGCAGTCAATGAGTGCTCTGACAAGGAAAAAGATATGTCACAATGGGGCGAACTGTTGAGAGAGATCCGGGAATTCAAAAACAGTCCCTTTATGAAGGCCACGCCTGCAAGTACGGGCCCTGACCTATATCCGACTGCATCTGCTATGGGGGTTGGGGTACCCACCCATGTATCTCCTGCTGATAACAGCTCCGAACTCGATTCCTTGACCATGGAAGTGGAGAAACTGACGAGATGTCTCCAAATGATTATCACGCAGACAGAGAGATGGCACCAAGGTTTCCAGTTAGTAATACCCCGCCCTGGCTCCCAGTGTGGCGCCTCGGCCAGCTCAAACTCCAGAAAGTATGTTTTGCTATAATTGTGGGAAGATGGGCACATGAAAGGGAATGCCAGTCCCCAAAAGACACTGACAAAGTTGCATATAGGCTACAAGGAGAGCTTGGAGAAGAAATCAGTGGTTAAGAGGTGCACGACATGATCCCAGTGAGGGCACCAAAATGCTAATTCATGTCCTTTTGTGGCAAGGTCAGTTGCCCAGGCCCCCACTACCGCCTCCAGACTGGTCCAGAATAGTGGGTCCCTCCATGGAGACCACCTAAAGGTGAATGGAGTGTCTACAAGAGCTGTATTAGACAGTGGCTCCCAAGTGACAATTATGTTCCAGGATTGGTATCAGAAGCATTTGTCAGACGTGCCCTTACAACCATTAGAAGGACTGCATGTATGGGGTTAAGTGAGAAGGCCTACCCTTATTCGGGTATATCCAATTGGCTGTCTTTCCCCACCTCCGTGGCTGGAGTGGCCGAACAAGTAGAGACCCTAGCCTTAGTGTGTCCCCCACTGGACTGTATGATGGTGTCCCTTTGTTGATTGGAACAAATGCTCATATGTTCGGAAGGCTGGCACAGTTGTGTTATGAAAAACAGGGTCAAAGACTAGTAGAACTTTAAGAGTTCGGCTTTAATTAAGAAGGCCTATGAGGCTAGAGAGATGCTGAAAAACAGAACCAGAGGAACAGATTTGAATTGTATGGAAGAAGGATCCTGAGTCTCTGATCCTGGCCAAATGCCCAGTGTACCTTACAGGGAGGTCTGTATCAGAAAGGATGTTAAGAATAAAATATTAATGTTGGATGCACCCAGGCGATGGAAAATTGCCAGAGGGACTGCTGGTCAAGCCCTAGTATTTTGCCCGCTAGAGCCCATGCTTATGCCAGAAGGGTAATGGTCCAAGTTCATAATGTGTCTGAAAGAGACATTCGAGTAAACAGAGGTTGCATCCTGGCTAATGTGCATTGTGCAGACACTGCAGTGCTACCCAGCAGCAAGAGTTCAAGGAAGAATGACAGAGTAACGCCCGACTTGTTTGATTTGCGACTCCCGCTGCCAGCTGAATGGAAAGTGAGGATCAGTGAGAAGCTTGCCCAGGAGACCAGGTGTTTTCTTTAAAGGAATGGGATGTAGGATGCTGCAAGGAGCTGAGCACAATATCGGCTGCATGATGAAAGACCATTTCGTGAGAGGTCTCGACGCCTGGCACCTGCTGCATAGATGATGTGAGACGCATCTGCAAGAGATGTTAGCTGCTGGTGTAATACAAGAATCCAGAAGCCCTTATGCTTCCCCATTGTGGTAGTGAGGAAAAGAATGGAACAGTAAGGATGTGTGGATTATCGCACCTTAAACCGGCGGACTATCCTGATCAGTACACAATGCCCCGCATTCAGGATGCTTTGGACTGCCTAAGCGGAGCAAGTGGTTCTCTGTGCTGGATCTCGCAGTGGGTACTACCAGATCCCGATAGCTCCAGGACCATGAGAAGGCGGCCTTTATCTGTCCGCTTGGCTTATGAATTCATGAGGATGCCTCAGGGATTTCAGGTGCCTAGCCACTTTTCAACGACTGATGGAGGCGTGCAGTGGGGACATGAACTTACTAGAGTGCCTGGTATACCTAGATGATGTTATTGTGTTTGGCAGCTCACTGGAGGAACATGAGAAGCAGATTATTTAGGTATTGGACCGACTGGAGGACTTTGGCCTTAAACTGTCCATTGATAAGTGTCAATTCTTTCAAACATCAGTAAAGTATGTGGGACACTAGTATCCACCGAGGGAATAGAGACCGACCAAAGTAAAGTTGAGGCCTTGACCACTGGCCACAGCCCAAAAATCTAAAAGAACTGCAAAGATTCCTGGGATTCTGTGGTTATTATCGGCGCTTCATCAAGGACTATTCAAGAGTGATCCGCCTTTACTTAACCTTACTCAGGGTATCCCCAACCCACAAAAATACCAAAAGTCAGCGTCCCTCAAGACTGAAAGAGTGTATTTTCATCCAGTGAAGTATTTGGGGCCCGCTGGACTCCTGATTGTGAGACTGCTTTTCATGAGATCATATATCAACTTACCCATGCTCTAGTGCTGGCTATGCGATCCAAGAAAACCTTCGTCCTGCACACTGATGCTAGCTTGCAAGGGTTGGGGCTGTGTTGTACCAAAACCCGAGAATGGCCTGAGACAGTGGCCTTTGCCAGTAGAAGCCTGACCCCATCAGAAAGAACTATCCTGTACATAAGTCAGAGTTCCTAGCTTTGAAGTGGGCTATTGTTGACCAATTCCATGAGTACTTGTATAGAGATAAAACTAGTAAAACAACAATCCTTTGACCTATGTAGCAGAACCTCAGCTAAAGTTGGATGCCACTGGCCATAGGTGGCTTTCTGCATTATCTACATATGACTATGCTCTTGAATACCGAGCAGGTCTGAACCACATAGATGCTGATGCTCTCTCCCAGAGGCCTGTTCCCCAGAATGATTGGGTCCGATTGGCAGAACCTGACATTCGGGCACTCTGCCGAAGTTTGACAGGGAGGAACAAATGTCCACGGACGAGTGTGGACTGCATGGTGGATTGCTTGGGAGCCTCTGAGAATTGCATACCTGCTGCTTGTGCCACTTTTCTGCAATAGACATTGGTGCACTGCCTCAGCTGGACAATGACCGTATTCGGCGGGCTCAATCCAGCGATCCATGATCAAAGCAGCTTTAGAAGCCCTCTAAAGCAGGAAAAGATGTGTCCAAATTACGCTCCACTGATTTGAGAACTGCACTGTTATACAAAGAAGGTCCTAAGTTGAAACTGATCAATAAACTGTTATACAGAGAACAGTAGACAGAGGGGACAAGTAGACAACAACTAGTGCTGCCTGCCTTTGAGACTCAGTACTGGGTCCTTGCACAACCATGGGGCACCTTGGTATAGACAGAACACTTGACTTGGTGAGATCCAGATTCTATTGGCTAAGATGGGGGCTGATGTGGAGCAACACATTCGAACTTAGTAGTAGCTGCTTACAGAGGAAAGCTTTGCCCAGAGGGCTGCCGTTATCATCACCACCAATTGCACCCATGGAGCTGGTCTGTATTGATTTTCTAAGTTTGGAGTCAGATCAAAGAAATATCAGTAATGTGCTGGTGGTCACTGACCATTTCACGAGATATACTAAGCTTTCCCACAAAGACCAGAAAGCATCCACTGTAGCAAAGTACTTGTAAAAACTTTTTGTTCACTATGGGGCTCCACAAAGATCCATTCTGATCAAAGGGAGAGACTTTTGATCGTCTGATCAAAGAATGCTTTCTCTGTGAAGTCACGAGATCCAGAACCACTCCTTACCACCCCAGGGGACCCACAGCCTGAGCGTTTCAACGCACTTTTAAATATGCTAGGCACCCTGCAAGGACATAGCCCTGAGATGGAGCCAACAAATTAGCACCCCTAGTACATGCTTATAACTGCACAAAAGTGATGCCACTGGATTCTCCCCCCCGCCTGATGTTTGGAAGAAGCTCGACTACCAGTAGATGTGTGTTTTGGGGTCTCTCCTGATGGGGTTCAAGCTGACAACTATTTACAGTATGTGCAAAGTTAAGGCCCAGCTAACTCATGCGTACCAACTGGCTCAAACCATGGCTGCCAAAGAAATCTGGCCAACAAAGAAGGTATGATAAAAGGTGAAAGCATAGGAACTCCAGGAGGGAGATCGGGTGTGCTAAGAAATCTGGGACTGCATGGCAAGCACAAGATTGCTGACAGATGGCACCATCTCCCTCACATTGTAGTGGGCAAACTAGATGATCTGCCAGTGTACAAAGTAAGGCCTGAGAATAATTCAAAGATGTAAAAACAATGCATAGAAATCATTTACTGCCCATTGGACAATTCCTGATTGAGTCTGAACCCCAGAAGATGCCCCTCTGGACCAGTGACTAGAGCTGCTGCTAAGAAAGATCAGGAAGTCTGCACCTACAGAAGCAGAGTTAAAGTGTTCCCCTGCACAAGTCCCAGTTGAGCATGACTGTCAGTCCATATCAGAAGAAGTGAGTGACTTTGAATACTATCCTTCTTACAAACTGGGTCAATTGTTTGAGGGCAATCCCTAGTCAATACTGGAGACAAAGCTGGGCCTTCTGGACTGTCTAAGCCCCCAGCTTCATCCTGGAGCCATGCTCCCAGAAAGTGAAGTGCAAAGCATCAGATCAGATGAAATGGAATCATTGTGCATGGATTTGAACTGTTTGAGTTTTCAGGGAGGAAAATGATAGATTGGGGCAGACTGGTGATACACCCGAACAAGAAGAGTATTTTGAGTGCCCTGACAGTCCACTGCCAGTGTCCAAGCTCTCCATGCGAGCCAAATGTTGTGGACTCCAAAACTGTAACTCCTGGAGCTGAAAAGTGCCCCAAGTTCTAGCCTCTCTACTCCCATGGAGCTCCTGACAAGTGAGGACAATGCTGAAAATGAGGCTCAGAGTGCAGAGACTGTAACAGTTCCCCTAGAAAGACTGGTCGAGCTGTAAAGCCTGTGGTGCACCTCAGTTATGATTCCTTGGGAGGCCTGTGGATTTGCCTCTCAATGTTGTCATAAAGGGTGTATGTCCCGAGCTCATTGCCCAAACTGAGCGTCAGTGCTAACTCAAGTTACTTGTGTTGCCCTCTAAGTATGGTGCCTTGCCCCGTCCAGCCCCAAGGTAACTGATAGGGAAGGGCCCCCTCTCTTCAGGTTTCATGTACAAGAGGTAATAACTTGGGAGTTATGGTACAATGTATGTAATACTGTGTAAAAGTGACGTACTGCAATGTTTCAGAAATGTGTTCTTGGTAAAATGATATATTGATTGAGTGATTATGTGCGAGCCTAATGCAAATATATGGTTGCAGTTGAAACTTATGGGGTACTTGCTTGAAGCGGACGTCAAGCTTTCCCAGAACCAGGAAGGGTGTAACCCCTGCAAATGGGGTTCCCAAAAGACTTCAGGAGCTTGCTTGAATGCTCCAAGCCTGAATGGTGTTTGGCATTTAAGCCATTTATCAGTGAGTGTTTAGAACCTCTGGTACTGTCTCTTTAAGAGCTCTCTGCTTGCAGACATAATTAGTTTGTATGGGGACTGTGTGTTTCTTTGATTGAGTACCACTCAAGCTTCTGCCAATTCACTTCATTTTGCAGTCACTAGGAGTGCAAAGGGAACCTATCTGAAAGATGTAACTGTTTGCCAGAAATTATTTAGAGTAATAATGAAATTACAGTTTGTCTAACCTGCTTTCTTTGCAGTCAGAACTGTGTCTGCTAGTTCCCCATTCAGTTTGAACTGCTGAACTGGACCAATCAGTGTGGAGGTAGCTAGCTCTAAAATGGTGCCTTTGACGAATCAGAACTTGGACTCATAATCTGAGCCAGCCACAAGAGGATTGTATGGGCAGTGACTCTGGGAGATGTAGTTTAGACTTCAGTGCCTTTTGGACCAACAGCAGCAGTCTATTGTGAGTGACAGCCAATCCAGTCAAGAACTGGGAGGAACTCAAAGGAAGTGCCAGTTTTGTCGGTTGGAGTTTCAGTTGAGCTTTGGCAGTGAAGAAGGAAGAGCCCTGTGCTTTTTCGGTGTGCAGTTTAGTCAAAAAAGCGTGTGTAAGGCCCAGAGTTCGGTCTGCAGCTTGTGTAACAGCTTGTTAGGACTGAATCCGTCCTGTGAAAAGAATCAAAGGATCTCTGAAGAGTAGAAACCAGGCTCACCCTGTAGAAGACTGGAGGAATTGCTGAAAATTGCACTCGGTCTGTCAAGAACTGAATCTGCTGTGTGTTCTCGGGTATTGTGCAGTAATTGCGATCGGGATACAGATGCAGCCTGCCTGGTATAGTGCTTTCTTTTATATGGATGTGTGAAGAGGTTTGTGTACCTCAAGTGAGCCCTGCTGCATTGAAGGACCCTATCTTATTTGGAGGTCGTGAGTACTAATTCAGAGTCGCTCCTGTTGAATTGCACATTAAATCCAAATGGAATTACTGTACTGCTGACTGTTTAATTCTCCTTTTCTCTGTGTGAAAGGGCCCTACCAGCTGCCACGGTTTGGACTAGCCACTAGGGCTTGGGTACCCAGGGACAGTAACTGATAGGGATAGGCCTGTGCACAGAGCCATCAAATGAATTATTAGAGTGATAAGCTAATTAACCTGATTTCCCCTGTCCTTGTTATATCCCTAAATAAATCAGGCTGCTTGTTTCAGCAAAGTTATACTGCCTGAGGCATTTGTCTATGTTAAAGTACTGTACTGTGATTGTTGCACTGTATCTCATTTCACAGGAGGTCCCAGTGCGGAACCAGACCTGGGGGTAAGTGTATACTGTGAAGGTAATTCTGATATATTGTGTGGGCCACTAGTGGGAAGAAGGGGTTGCAGTGTCCCAGAGGGCTGTGACCAAGTTAGTTTAACATGCAAACCCTGACCTCTGGGTGGGAAGCACCCGCGTGGATCAGGCCCCTCAACCTGTTAGTGGCAAATCAGGCAGGGGTAGTAGCCCCTGAGATAGCGCCATCTAGGGGTTACAAGAGGATCTCAGTAGTCGGGAGTGTGACACCAGGGTGAGCATAGCCCCAATGTTGTCAGGGCGAGGGGGTCTAGTCATGGAGTCAGTGAATCAGCCCAGAGTGTATAAGTGCAGGTTTTTGGGGGACAGCCAGTGTAGGGTGGAGTGCAGGAGTCAGTGGTGAATAAGGCGAGGGGCAGACAGGGCAAATCTGCATATGTTATTGTAAGTGGTGTCCCATTTATGAAGAATACCAACATTAGTGTGGGAAAAGATGGGGATGGCATACAGGAGCCTAGGAAGCAAAACCCCTCTGGCCACAGAGATCCCTAGCAGTAAGGGGTTGAGGTGGTCACCGGTATGCGGCACCAATCTTAGTGTTGACGGATCTATACACTCAATAAATGAGGAAAGAGAAATCAGAGCGGGATCCAGGGTCACTCCAGCGGTATTTGAAGGAATCCGTGGACAGGAGTACAGACCCATCACAACAGCGCACACAAAGCTTAGGGGTCCCAGCATGGATTTTCCTAGCAGACCCAAAGAGCATGGCCTGTGTCTTTGGGAGATTGAGGATCAGGGAGTTGGACTGGAGCCTGGACTGGAGCATTTGGAATGCAGGTGACAGGCGAACATTAAGGTCGGCTACAGAATGGGTGGCTGAATAGAGCACCAGATTGTCAGCGTACATGATGAAGCTGCAGTCGGTGCTACGACTGCAACTGGTTCATCCTCGATGTGTAGTCTTATCTTAAGGCCAACAGTAAAGAAAGAGGTTTAATTCTACAGCAGCCAATTGTGTATTTGATTTAGGGACACTAACATGGATAGATCAGGATCATAGTAACATTGTAATTTATGGGCTGATGGGGCTCTATTATGTCCATAATGCCCCCCGCTTCAGAAGCAGAGATTAAATACAGTAAGTATGCTGTGCAAACATTTAACAATTTATAGGGATTGTCAACCTGCCAGGGCTCAAAATTTAGTTTTGTAACCTCTAGCCAACAGGGCTAGTGACAAAAAACCACTGGCCCAACAGAAATTCCACTGGCAGGGTTAATGAAATGAAAATATTACTAACCTAATACAAAACTTACCAGCATTTGCCCGGTTTGTCAGTACCAATTTCAAACATAGAATTCGACGGCAGATAAGGACCGCTTGGCCCACCCAGTCTGCCCATTTCCCCTACATAATGGATAAGCTGCAGATCCTAGTTAACCAGAAGCCTACTTCTTCCTACCCCCAACCCCTAGAATTGCCTCATGACTGTCCCATGCATGATTGAATTCCATCACTGTTTTTGACTCCACAACCTCCTCCGGAAAGCCGTTCCATGCATCCACAACCCTCTCTGTGAAAAAAATACTTCCTTACGTTACCACTGAGCCCCCCCCATCTTCAAATTGTGCCCCCTTGTTCTTGCACCTCTCTTTTTCTGAAAGATGCTACCCTCTTGGACTTTGCTGATTCCCTTGAGGGTGCTAAAGTTTCTATCATGTCCCCCCTCTCCTCCTTTCTCGGGGCTATACATATTAAGCTCCTTAAGTCTCTTCCTTATGTCTTCAACGACCCTGCCATTTTGCTTGCCCTCCTCTGGACAGCTTCCATCCTGTCTATGTCTTTGCGGAGACTGGGTCTCCAGAACTGCCACTGATACTCCAGATGAGGTCTCCCAGCAGTCTGTACAGAGGATAACAACTTCCTGTTTTCTACTGGTGATGCCTCTCCCTATGCATCCCAGTATCCCCCCCGCCCTCCTTACTGCCCTCTCACATTGCTTGCCCACCTTTAGGTCATCTGATATGACTACCCCCAGGTCCCTTTCCATTTTTGTTGTTGTTAGTATCTCACCCCCCATTGTGTACTCTTCCCCTGGGTTTTTGTTTCCTGGGTGCATTACCTTGCACTTCTTAGCATTGAATCTAAGCTGCCATACATTTGACCATTCCTCTAACCTTGCCAAGTCCCTTCTCATCCTTTCCACCCCACCTTGTGCATCAACTCTGTTGCAGATCTTTGTGTCATCTGCAAAGGACATACTATTCCAGTCCCTCTGCAGTATCGCTTATAAAGACATTGAAGACTAGTCTAATACTTGAACCCTGCGGTGCCCACTAGGCAACCTTTTATCTGAGGTGGACTCCTTTACTAATACCCTCTGTCCTATTCTCCAGCCAATTCTTTACCCAGGCTATCATCTTGGGACCCCACTCCCCAAACTGGCTAACTGTATATTAATCTTTTGTGTGGGATTGTGTCAAATGCCTTGCTAAAGTTTAGGTGAGCCATGTTCACAGCCCCTCCTGATCTACTACTTTGGTCACCCAGTCAAAGAAATCTATTAGATTAAGTCTGGCATGACCTTCCCGCTGTGAATCCATGCTGCCTTGGGTCCTGTGCCCTCTGGCCTCTAGGTACTCGACAATTCTTTCCTTCAGTAGTGATTCCATCATTTTCCTATCGCTGAGGTTAAACTAACAGGTCTGTAGTTTCCCGCTTCTGCCCTGCTCCCACTTTTGTGAAGGGGAATCACATCTGCCCTCCTCCAGTCCTCAGGTACCACCCCATCCTCCCATGAGTTGTTAAAGAGGGTAGTCAGTAGTGTCACTAGTTCTACCCTTAGTTCTTTTAGAATTCTGGGATGAATCTCATCATGTCCCATTGCTTTGTCCACCTTCAGTTTTAAGAGTTCTTTCAGAACCCTTTCTTCTGTAAATGGTCTGGTATCAACTTCTGTATCCAGAGTGTTTCTATTGTTTGGTTTAGGTACCTCCCCTCTTCATTTGTAAATACTGAGCAAAATATTTGTTTAGTATCTCTGCCTTTTCACAGTCACCCTCTCCCCCCCTCCCCTTTATTAAGCCTCATTATCCCTCCCTTGGTCTTCCTTCGCTCCTAATTTATCCCCTTCTTGACTGAGTTGGCTATCTTTTCCTCGGTTTGGGCCCTTTGCTGTTCTGACTGCCTTCCAGCTTCCTTTTGCTTTAACTGATACAATTCTCTGTCCTGCACCTTCTGTGATTCCTTGTACTTCCTGAATGCTTTCTTTTTCTCTTGAACCTTCACTGCCATCTCCTTTGAGAACCATAGTGGTTTCTTACATCATTTTGTTTTGTTTATTTGCTTCACACAAAGGCTTGTTACCTCTGTGATGGCAGTTTTTATTATTCTCCATTGTTCTTCCACGCCTCCTTCCTGCCTATTTGCTACTGCATTCCTTAGGCACTCACCCAATTTGGCAAAGTCAGCCTTCCTAAAGTCCAGTACTTTTGCCTTTGTATGGCTTGACTCTACAGCTGTGTTTATTGTGAACCATACTGTTTGATGGTCGCTAGTTCCCAGATGGCTACCCACTTCTACATCTGTGATCCTCTCTCCATCTCCATTTGAGGGAACCAGGTCTAAGATTGCTCCCTTTTGAGTGGGTTCCAATACTGGCTGTCTAAGGCATGCCCCCTGTAGGACATCTAGAATAACCCCACTCTTAGAAGTGGCTGCTGCAACTGCACTCCAGTTAACATCTGGCATATTCAGATCACCCATCAGCAATATCTCCCCTTTTTCTACCATTCTAAGTATACTTTCTATCATTTCCTCCCCCTGAGAGGGGGGGTCTGTATACAACCCCTGTGTGGATTGTGGTACCATTGCCTGTCTCCAAATTGACCCACAGTGTTTCTTCTCCTCCCTATTTACCTTTTTGTTCTGTTGCTTTGATGCTTTCCCTTATGTAGAGAGCTCCTCCTCCTCTTTTACCCTCCCTGTCCCTCCTGTAGATAGTGTATCTTGCCCACACTACTTCTTAAGGTACCCAGTGATTCCCCTGGTAAGGAAAAATGTGTTCAGGGTCTGAGCTTCCGGGTGTGTCCCCACATCCTGTTGCAGGACACCAGATCAAACTTCTCTGTCACTCAACCTTGTCAATTCCCTTGAGTATGTGACAATCTGAGATCATGTCCAATCTCAGCCTCCTTTTCTGGTGAACATGGTATGAGCCTCCAGCCACCCGTCACAGCTTTTGTCCCTCATAAAACTGTTTTGGTGGCCCAGTGTTGTACGTTCTTGACTATCTCAATGTCCTTTTTATACTGAGAAGCCCAGAACCACATGCAGTACTCCAGGTGGGGCCTGACCAAGGCCTTGTAAAGTGACAGAATTACTTCCCTTGCTCTGTTGGTAACCCGCTATTTGATATATCCCAGCACTTTACTGGCCCTCCTGACAGCAGTCAAGCACTACTTGTCCTGTTTCGGACCCTTGTCTATTATGACCCCCAGGTCCATTTCCTCCTTAACTGTAGCAAGAAGATTCCCATACAATGTGTACGACCTACCTATAGGATGCAGTATAGTGCAGAGGTCTAGGGCTCTGAGCTGCAAACCTGGAGACCAGGGTTTGAATCCCACAGCCCCCACTTGCATACTGTGTGGCCCTGAGCAAGTCGCTCAACTTCCTTGTGCTCCCAGGTCGCACCTGGAAACAAGCTTCAGCTTATTGTGCATTTTCTGGTTAAGCAATTTCCCCCTCCCCCACCTCTGTTTTTCCTACCCATGTGTAGCCTTTGCATTTGGCTACAATGAATATGTAGCTACTGTACTGGTGCAAGGTCCAGATTGCCTTTGGCCAGTGTCAACCATATCCAGTTTGCTTATGTGGCCATTTTTTTTAGCCTAAGGGCCAGAAGCACTGACCAAGGCATAAGAAGCTAAATGATGCTATAGCAGCACCCAAAAAACAATCCCTATCATGGGGGCCACCCTAGCTCCAAGCTTCGCAACTTTGTATTTAGGGGCATGGGAAGACAAATATGTGTATGACCATCAGAATAACCCCTACAGAGACAACACAGACCTTTACCGAAGGTTTATAGATAATATAGTTCTCATTTGGAAGGGAAGCAGAGAAGAATTGTCTGATTTTGTTACTTATTTAGAGAGTACCAATCCTAACCTTCATTTTAAACTAAACATGTCTCTGGGTAGGATAGATTTCTTAGCAGTCACTATACGAAAAGAAGTGGATGGCAGCATACTCACCGATCTTTATAAAAAACCTACAGCTAGGAATAGCATATTACATGCTAAAGGCTGCCATTTTTTTATTTATTGAAATGTTTCACCAGGAAGGCACACTGAGCAACAGGTCACTCATCTCCCGGTGCAACTTGGGAGGGGGAAGCGTACAATTGGAATAACACATTAAACACTCAAGTTACAAGTTCAACATTAACATACAGTTGTAAGGCAGATGTTACAAACAGTGTTACAGCAGTGTTGCGCTTAACATGTAGAAAGAGTGGACAATAATAAGTGCCAGGTTAATAAGTAAACAAGCGCTTACATGAAAGAAAAGGGAGGAAGGGGATGCAGGGGTGAGATGGGGAAGGGGGAACAGTCATGTCCCTTTTCACCCCTTCAGGATGCGAGGAACCCTGCAAGAGGACTGGGGGGACTAGAGAGAAGGGATAAAGCAGTATCTCAGAGAGACCCCTTTACGATGGTGGGGGAAGAGAGTAGATGTGAGATACAAGCCCCTTGGGGGGGTAGGAGAGGGACCCATGGAGAGCATTCAGTGTCCTTTACATTCTGTGAGAGATCAAGAGAGGCCAGTAAGGGGGAGCAATTAGTGGAAAGGGGAAAAGGGCTAGAGATTTTTGGGGGTGGGTGTGCACAGGGTAAAATGAAGGTGAGGGTAGTAGGGTAGCGTTTGTCCAGGGCTTAGAGGAGGAAATTAGGGAGGGACATGGCAGGAGCAGCTAGGTGCAAGGTAATTATTGAAGGCAGAGCTGATGGAGTAGGCTGAGGATGAGTGCCGGATTTGAGGGGGGAGAGAATTCCAAATGTTTAGAAGGCAGTGAGAGTAATCAGATTGGCCTATTTGGGTGGATCTGCAGGGGACAACCAGGGTATAGGAGTCAGTTGATCTAAGGGAATGGGAGAATGGGGGTGTTGTTATAAAGGAGGAGGTGAGGTAGGAAGGGAGCTCACCCACCAAGTACTGGAGGTGAATTTAGCACAGTGGGAGAGTTGCCTATTTGTAAGAGTGGGGAAGGACAGGGCATGATAAAGATCACAGTGATGTGTGCGGGGGGGGCAACCAGGGCAAAGCAGCAGAAGGAATTGAAGAGGGTATCTAGTCTAGCCAGGGAGGACTTAGTGGCAGCACCATAGATTACGTCACAGTAGTTGAAAATGGGCAGTAACATCTTCTGAACAAGTTCACACCTAGCTGTAGGAGGGATGCAACTATAGTTCCTGAACAGGGCACCAAGCTTGGGGCGCATTTTTTTCTGGATGGTGTCAGTATATATCCAGAGACGTTTAGCTGTAGGTCCAATCAAACTCCTAAGTACCTTAAGGAGGATGTGTCCTCAAGTAAAGTCCCCTCAAGGGTGTGGAAAGTGGGTAGGGAGGGAAGCCTAGAGAGTCTCTGCTTTGTGCCAAAGGTCACGGAGACAGTCTTCTTGGCGTTGAGGAAAAGTTTATGGTTAGCAAACCAGAGCTGAACTTTGCTGAAGTCTTGCTGTACACTGGTTGTAACCTCATCAGGACATGAGCCAGATGCATACAGGACTGTATCATCGACATACAAATGTATAGAGGAGGATGGGGAGCAAACAGAGGGAAGGTCATTTAAGAAGATGGAAAATAGGAGAGGCCCTAATACCAAGCCTTGGGGGACTCCAGTGCTAATTGGGAGGGGAAGTGGCATCTAAGATCTTAACTGATTGGGTTCTACCAATAAGGTAGGTCTTGAACCGTTTGTGGCTGTGGGAGATAGGTCAGCTGCTGGGAGTGAGTCGGGGAGAAGGGAGTGAGAGATGGTCTCGAAGGCCTTGGCCAGGTCGACAAAAATGGCAGTGGTAATTTGTCCATTGTCCATCCCAGTTAGGATGGAGTCTGTGAACCACAGATTACACAGATATTTGATGGCAGAAAAGGACCACATCAGCCCATCTTGTCTGCCCTTTACATCCTCCCCTGCCCCCCTCCACCTTTAAACTGGCTCTGAACTTTCTCCCCTCCTCCCAACCCCCATGTCTGTCCCATGCTCTCTTGAATCCCTGAACTGTTTCAGATCCCACCACCTTCTCTGGTAGTCTGTTCCAGGCCTCCAACACCCTCTCCATGAAGAACTGCCCTCTGAAATTGCCTCTGTATTTCCCACCTTCTAATTTGAGGCTATGTCCCCTCGTGTTTGCTACCTCCTTCTTTTTGAACAAGCTCCCCTCCTTCACCTTATTTATCCTCTTCAAGTACTTAAAAGTCTCAATCATGTCCCCCCTCTCCTTCCTAGTCCCTGGTGGGTACAGATTCAGCTCCTTCCACCTCTGCTCATATGGTTTCACTCGCATCCTGTGCACCATCTTTGATGCTCTTCTCTGAACCCTCTCCATCATCTCAATATCCCTCCGTAGGTGCGGTCTCCAGAACTGCACCCCAGGTGTGGCCTCACCATAGTTCTGTACAGCGGCATTAGCACCTCCCTCCTTCTGCTGGTAAAGCCCCTCACAATGCAGGCCAACATATCATTTGCCTTCCACACCACCTTACTACACTGGTTCCCCACCTTAAGATTCCTCAGTATAATAATTCCCAGTCGTAGGAGAGAGGTGGTGGTTAAGTGTTTTTTCCGGAAACCAGACTGGAAAGGGGTGAAAAAGGAGGTGTCAGATAGAAAAGAGGTGAGATGGGAGAGAGTAATGTGTTCTTGAAGCCATACTAATCATGTGATCAGAAACCTACCAAAAGGACAGTTCATAAGGGTCAGACGCAACTGTGGAAATGATGAACTGTATACAAAAAGGGCTGAAGAGCTTGGACAGAGGTTGAAAGCAAGAGGGTACAATGAGGGTGACATAATGGTTGCTAGAAACAAATCTGATTGGATGGTACAAGAGTCACTATTTCTTCCAAAGAATAAAAAGAAAAAAGAAGAGTCAGTGAGGACCTTTGTCACCACCTATGGACTGGGTACTAATGAGATTGTAAATACTGTGTGGAGCAATCTTCAAATTCTGAGGGGTACACCACAGCTTGATTCTATTTTTTTGAAACTCCTGAGGATCTCTTATAAGAGAGGCCCAAACATAAGGGATCGTTTTGCGCACAGCTATCTTCCCAAGATAAAAAGGCCCTGGCAAGAAGACAGAAACCAGTGGGTACACAAGCATGTGAGGACTGCAATGTGTGCTGTGTTATACAGAGGCGCAGTCAGTTCATGGACCCAAAAACTAGGATGAAAGAAAAAGTTTGAGGACAATGACCTGCAACACTGAAGCAGTGGTGTACCTCCTAACATGTATGTGTGATATATTCTATGTGGGCAGAACTAAATGAAGGTTTAGACATAGAGTTAATGAACATTTGAGAGCTATACATAACAATAATGAAAAGTAAGCTGTGGCGGTGCACATTAACTCCCAAAATAATAAACATGCCCACAAGATAAAAGCAATTGGTACTGCGAGAACACCTATCGATTTAAGAGGTGGTGATCTGGAAGGCAAACTTAACAAAAAACAACAGGAATGGATTTTTACACTGGGGGCATTAAGACCCCCAGGTCTCAATGGTAAATTTGAGAGTACACCTTTTCTGAAGAAATAATATGTAAAGGTATATGTGTTTCCCCCTCCCCCCATTATATTTAGTAAGGGGCTTTGGTGGGATGTAAACCTGTATAATGAACATCAGAGGTCCTAATGATTTACTGTATATACTAAGCATATGATTTTGCCTTACAGGAGTTTTAGAGGGCTCTGAACCCACACAATCAATTTGCATTATGATTTTGGAAAACATTTTTCAACCCTCCTCCCACCTATATAGTGCTTAAGTATAGTATTGGTTTATAATATGTTACTAATGTCTCTTGCTTTGGTTCTTTTGTAGGTCCTCCTGATCAGACTGTATCGATAAATGGAGCTGTTCACAACCAAACGTGATTCTTCTGCTAATACTAGTAGGATTTGTCTTGAATTTACTGTATAAAAATAATAATCAGGTTGTGAGTAAATATTAAGCTTAGTTTATGTTACTTCACAAACTGTATATGGTGATTTGATTATGTTTTTTAAACTGATTAAGTAATCAGTTTGATTGGTGTATGGGTTCTGTGACATGGACATAAATAAAGAGCTATCTGCATTCCCAGTTCATTCTCTGATGAAGTCTGGCTGAGTCCAGGTGAAACGTAAGAACTTTCTGTGCCGCAGTGATGCTCTGCTCTTGGCATTGACTGCCAAATAAATGTTGTGAATTGCAAGTCACTTGGAGTACGTTTTTATCAAGGAGTGAGTGCAGCACTACATTCTGGTCTGAATCCCTACTGTAGACTCAGGCAACTACAATCATCAGGCAGACAGCAAACGTTTGTCTTCTCTCCCAGCTGGCCAGTTCATAAAAAGTAAAGCAACGCCCTTGATACATGCATAAATACATACACACACACATACATACATATATGTGTGCTGGCCAGTTCAAGAATGTTAAGTGTAACCCTCGATACATACATAATACATACATATATTCATACTTACATACATATATATGTACATGCCTGCCAGTTAAAAAAAGTTAAAGTTAAGCATAACGCTCGATACATCCATAATAATACAGTACATACACTGGTACATGTGTACATGTAGTAATACATGTACTACACATGTATGTTGCAAAGCAGAGTTATAAACCTGGAGATCAGGGTTTGTATCCATCAACTTTCACTTACTGTGTGACCTTGAGCAAGTCACTTAACCTCTGTGTGCTTCAACTCCTAGTAGTCTCTCTCTCTCTCTATCAAGTAGTATGTGTTTAAATCAACACATGTATAATTAAGCGATAATGTGCACCAGGGTATGTGCCGTGCTGGGATAATGTCATGCATGGGGTGGGTAGGGAACGAGGCCACAGGCTGAGTGCATCCAACACCCCAGAAGTGATGTTATCACAGCACAACACACACCCTGGAGTGCATTAGTGCTATTATACAATGGCTCATTTTTAAATAAAATAAAAAAAATTATTAAACTACTGTATGTCTTTTATTTTTGACTGTGGAAGCATATTTAAATACAAAATAGTTCCTATTCGGTTTCTCCAGTTGGTGGAGCAGTGTTTTTTTTTTTTTTAAGTTGGTAGTGCTGGCTTTGTGTGCTTTCTCTTATTTGCCTCCCAGTTCCATCTTCATATCTGCCCCCCCTTCTGTTTGTAATTCCTGCAGTATATTTTCCGAGTCAAACATGATTCTGTTCGTCAGTGCTAGGAAGACTGAGGAAGAGTTGCTATCAGGGAGTGGAGCAGGTCGCAAAAGCTGGAGACTGGTAAATGGCGCGCATGCTCTGTTTTTGAAAAGGAGATGCACTGGATTGTGAAGGCACGTTGTTTTTCTTGCGGAAACTGCAATCTTAATGTAGAGAATCTGTTTGGTTTCCATTTAATTGTAAAGAGGAATGCATTTACAGACAGGCACAATGTGCAGGAGCATCGAGCTGAAGTATGAAGCCGGCGGCCCACTGACAGCATGACAGCACTGTGTTTTAAAAGGAAGCACACACTGTGTACTGTGCTGCCAGTGAACTGCTGTAAGTGACAGCTTGTGTTTTGTCGCTGGAGGAAAAATAGGGAAAAATGAAACTTTGTGTTGTGGGGTCTGGGACTTCATTTGTGAATGTGGCCAGCAGAGGAGAATGCTAGTGGTATGGAGCAGTGCAGTGAACATGTGTTCTCACTTCAGTTCTGCTATGTGTGTGCTGAGTGTGAATAAAAAAAAAATAATACAAAAAATGTGGTTTGTGTTAGCAGCTGTTGTAGTGGCAACATGTACTGTGCCAGGAAGTCAGGCAATAAACTTCCAAGTGTGTGTGTGTGGGGGGGGGGGCACAGGTCCTTTGGGAGATCGCTCATGTGAGGGAAGTGTGTGGACTGATTCTTATGTTGTGAGCAGGCCATGTGGCTGCTGGACCTTGATACAGTGATGCTGTACTGAGTTAACATCACTGTTCAAGTTGGCTGCTGACCAATCAGAGGACAGGAATTTTTTTCGCCATTGTATAATTAGTGCTGTACATCATTCTCGTTACCGTATTACTCCCTCCCCCCCCAGTCATATATGTAAACAAGTCCTACTTGAACTCAGTATGTGTTCCAGGAAAACAAAATGTCAAACAATGTTTTGAAATTTAAACAGCTTTACTGGTTTTCAAGTTGCATACATCAACAAAACAAAAAAAATGTCAAACAATTAAAAACAATCTACTGTATTTCAGTGCTGTTTCAATCTTCAAATGGCAGAAAAACTATTTCCCTACCCTCTTCTGGACTGTAAAGTACTTTGGGATACCGTTTTTATGACAGTCACTTTATACAACCAAATTCCTTTCCTTTCTCCTTCCTATTAAACTGAGTTGGCACCACGGTTTTCTTCTCTGGAACAATTATGCAATTTACTGAAGGTTTCAATTACTGGAGTTGATAACTTTTTTGCCCTTGACATTTTAAAACAAAGAGGTACATTTTGATCGATTTCTGTGTGCATTTTATGCAGACTGATCTTTTATCTGTTAGCATTTGTATCACAGTGTATAAACTGTCAGTGTTTGTTGAGTAACTGTCAAACAGTCCAAAATAAACCAAAAACAGTATACTGTATCGGAAGTCTGACTAACATTATCATTAACTGAGCACAGCTGGAGCTAATATAAATGGATTCCATTTCAAGGGTTTTCTTAACCTGTTATACTAATCGAGCTGTACATTTTGAAAGGACAGCTTCTTTAATGCTCTGAATTAATACAGCATTTTCTATCTTGATGTATCTGAATTTGCTGGCTATTCTCAGTCTCCAATGACAAAATATAGAAGCACACAGTGGAAAAGCATCCTGCACGTTGCTGCATGACTCTTGCATGTTGTAACGCACATCCTATTAAAAGCATAACACTCAACAAAAACTTCATCAGTTTAATCCTCGAGTCCATTTACTGAAACTGTCTGCTACCATGCTGTTCAACATCTGGTAGGTACATCATGCAGCTGCACACCTTCTTTCCAATCATTCTTTAAAAATTAATACATTCTGCCCTTTAGTAGTGTATCTGATGAGATATGCCATTAAAGGACATCTGGGTTAAAAAAACATATATACATCCTAGTTAGGACAGACTCTCTAAAAATGAAACGTATCAAAATATTGAGAAGAAAAACATGCCTTGCTTCACAAAAGTTCACTAGCAACACACAATGAGTTTTTCATAAGTAGTAACTTCATTCCTTTTACTACTACCACCTCATCCCCTCACTGCTGCATTTCTCACCATCATAACTAGATACAGCAGTTTGTTGGGAAGGAGCTGATAATACCAACCAAAGTCATGTGTTACTTGCGGCAAGATAATGGGAATAATATTCACAGATACATCATTCATAAACTTCAGGCAAAGAAGGAGGCCAGCAAACATATAATGGATATTTGTACACTTAAACAGCTACAGGTGAGCAGAACTGCTGAAATGACGATGCCTGTGCCATTGTTTGTAAGCAGAGTCAATGAAGAACACATGAGTGGCCCTCCTATGTGAGATGCTACAGACCAGAATTTGAGCCTTATGTCATATAGAGATACTACAGCTAAGACTACAGAAACAGGCAAGAAAAATTTAGAATATATTTTCCCATCCATGACAATCTGTCTAAAGTCAGGAGCTCCAGCTGCCACACATACAACTTCACAGATGTACAGAAAAAAACACACAGTGAGCAAAGACTCACAGAACAGGACAGAAACCATAGGTGCCGGAACCGGTGGGGGCAAAAGGGGCGGTAGCCCCTTCACTTTTTATTTCTGTATGGCAAAAACTAGTATAGTAACAGTGAACTATGTTCCCTTACAAGTGCCCTTTTGATTCTCAGCCCCCTCAGCTTTTACCATCTTCCGGCACCCTTGACAGAAACACAAACTCCATTACAGAATTTCCTAATAAAAGTCTGACATCTACAGTCTCAATAAATCACAAGTGTACTGAGAGGTGAAGGGTTCTGCTTACCCAGCATGCTGAAATTAGCACTTCTGTTGATAAAAATCCATGAAGTTGGACACCACGAGGAAGAGTAAAGTGCTCAGTTCCCACTTGGCTCAAAAGAGTTCTGTGACTGTAACTCTGCTTGGAAGTGCATGGGGGTTGGGGGTCCTCATCCAGGCATTCAATCTCAGCAAATTGACTTTACCCATCAATTATTGCAGATTCAGTACTGTCACTATCTAATCACTCTTCTGACTCCTCCCCGACATCTGCAGCACTTCTGACTGGGCACACGCCAAACAACTACCACCATTCAAACGCTACACACCACTGAACATAAGCATATGCTCAGAAGGACTAAAGCTGCATCCACGTGGAATAACTATGGATTTACACTGAAAGCAAATCTTCATTTTTGTTCTACTTCCCCATAGTGTAAGAATTAATTTTCTTTCCTGCTCAATGTTCCATTTGACAACACTGCAAGAAGAAGCTCTTTATGCTAAAATGGAACACATGCAGAGAGAATGCAGCTTTAGTGCAAGCAGCACTGTGCATTTCAAAACCTCAAGGTTCCTATTCAACCACCCACTGTAGTGGCAACTGCATATTTGGACAATGATAAAAACCAGTGGTGTCATCTTACTAAACATGTTGCTTGTTGACTCACCCCTTCCCTCTCCCCTGGGCCGCACCTGAAAATGAGCCTCGGCTCGGTGTGCCTTTCCCCATCAGTAATATTTAAATAAATGAAGAACTGCATTCCCTACAGTATGTAATTCTCCCTTTCTCAAAAACTGGGGCAGCTTTTCATGAACAGTGCAATAAATCTGAATTACATTCAAACAGATTTTACTACTACGGTTTTATTAAAGTGTAGACAGGAAAATAATTACTTTGTTTATTGCAATACATTCTGTACATATTGCATGGCTGGGGTCCTGAGTTGGACCAATTGATTCAGTTAGGACCCCTAAATAACATTTTATATTTATGTCAATATATTTTGTATATATTGCATGGCTGGGTGCCAGCTGATTCAGTCTGAATCCA
The DNA here is from genome assembly GCA_016271365.2 of Neoceratodus forsteri. Classification (NCBI taxonomy): domain Eukaryota; kingdom Metazoa; phylum Chordata; order Ceratodontiformes; family Ceratodontidae; genus Neoceratodus; species Neoceratodus forsteri. The sequence goes on from JADMNL010000022.1 coordinate 319,834,357, forward strand.
TAGAATAATTATATTTCCTATTGCAATGCATTCTGTATACATTGCATGGCTGTGGTGCTGGGTTGTACCAATTGATTCACTTAGGATCTCTAGAAAAATAATTATATTTCTTATTGTAATATATTTTGTACATACTGCATGGCTGGGGTGCCAACTGGTTCATGTAGGATCCCTAGAACTATAATTATATATCATATTGCAATACATTTTGTACATATTGTATGGCTGGGGTGCTAGGTTAAACCAACTGATTCAGTTTGGATCCCTAGAATCACATACTCCTGAAAGGGGCTTGTGTTTGTCGGGTAAAGGTAAAAAAGCATTTTCCTTGTGCTTCATAGGACAGTATAAAAAATTTTGAAAAGAAGATTCCAGCTATAAACCTATACACTGGGTTGCAGAGTCTGTAAAATAGGAAAGAGAAACTCCAACAGGAGAAGGTACCTGACAATAGTGGTGGTTTAGTCATTCACTGATACAAAATAGTTGTCTCAACTTCAAACAGCATTTTATTTTAATCATTAGAATTTCCTGCTAACATTAATGAAACTAATGGGAACTAATCCTGCTGACCTCCCGCTTAGTCATTAATGCCTAGAGCACTTGTTCTTCCCCGTCCCACTCTCTGTTTGTGTGTTGGCGACTACAGACTATTGTATGGCAACAAAGGGATGCCACATCTTTAACCTTTCACCCCTCAGCAGCCTACAAAGCTTTTGAGACTGAAGCAGAACTAGTTAACAGTCATAAAATTAGAAAACAACACTAATATTTCTTCAAGTTGCTTATGAATTCCTAACTGAAATACATGGGTATAGTACCGAAAGTAGTTTTAGCAGCCTACAGGACCCAGACACAAAGATACAAGTAGAAAAAAGTGTAAGGGGCTAACTTTGGGAAGAAAATCAAACTGTCACACAGACAAAATGATGAGACATTTTCTCTGGAGTGCTGACCCTTTAAAAATATTCTTAAAGAAGAAACTGGTTAAATTAAGAGCCCCCCCCGAAAAGCTTACCCCATCCAGCTTTTAGGTAGAAAAGTGTGTTTTCTCACGCTGCTACTTTAATTTTACTGCAAAAGTTTGCAAACTGGGAATATGTTCTTGATAGACGTAGTTCCTGGATATATATGTATTGCTTGTTTTGTATTTTGTGTATTTTGTATTTTGTAGTCCTCTGTACTTTTTTATGTTATTTGTCCAGGTCGGACCTGAAAAAGGGCTTTGGCCCAGTTGTCCCAACCCGGTTAACAAATAAAAATGAAATGGCAGATGCTGGTGGGCTCCATTTACTATGAAGGTGCAGCACCACACTGCTGGAATGTATTTAAGTGAGTAGTGTTGTGCCACACCTTTACAGTAAATGCAGCGCCTCAGCGTCCGCCATATTCCCGGTTCACAGACTTTTTGCATTAAAATAAAGTAAGTAGTAGAGCAAGAAAAACATGCGTTTTTACCTAAAAAGCTGGATCAGGGGTAAACTTTTCAGGGGCAGGGGGCTCTTAATTTACACAGTTCTCCTTTAAATCCTGAGAGCCTGGGGTATCTATTGCAAAGCTGAGTATTAAGGCACTTATTTTTAAGCTTTTGTAAGGTTAGTGCTTAAGAGGAGCTCAAACACTTTCTTTGTGGAGGATGCCCTGTTTTTTCACACTGGAAAGTAAGCGGGTATAGGAAACAATATACTGTGTGCAAGTGACATACTAGCTTATGTTGGCAAAAAATCTTTTAAAAACTTTAAGGATAGTAGATCATGCTCTCTTCACAGACAATAAACAGTCAGATACTGAGTATGCCTGGTGCCGTACAGTAGTAAGAGCATAGGCTTGAGAATCAGAAGACCTAGGTTCAAATCTGACCAGAGCCAGTTACTCGTCTCCCTGACTTGATCGCCCTGGGCTTTAGTCCTCCCAACTGTAATTTTAGTGAAAGCTAAGCACGACCCTACTGGAAATGAGCTGTTGCATCTCAGGTGGGCTTTCCTGGGCAACTAAACTGCAAAACTGAAGGAAAATAATATACCTGTTACAGCAACATTCTATAGTAGTAGTAGCAGAAGCAGCAGCAGCAGTAGTAGTAGTAGTACAGTGTATAAATGGTACTAAATCTCTGCAAGCCCTTCTGGAACTACCTCAGTGTCTTTATGTTCTCAGCTAATATTTCAGCGTCTTTATGTTCTCAGCTAATATTTCAAAGATTGAAGAAAGAAATCGCTCAAATTAGTCCACATCTCTGAGGTACATATATATGTAACCCCCCTGCAAATGGGGGTTCCCAAAAGACTTCCAGGAGCTTGCTTGAATGCTCCAAGCCTGAATGGTGTTTGGCGTTTAAGCCATTTATCAGTGAGTGTTTTTAGAACCTCTGGTACTGTCTCTTTAAGAGCTGTCTGCTTGCAGACATAATTAGTTTGTATGGGGGACTGTGTGTTTCTTTGATTGAGTACCACTCAAGCTGCTGCCAATTCACCCCATTTTGCAGTCACTAGGAGTGCAAAGGAACCTGTCTGAAAGATGTAACTGATTGCCAGAAATCATTTACAGTAATAATAAAATTACAGTTTGTCTAACCTGCTTTCTTTGCAGTCAGAACTGTCTGCCTAGTTCCCCATTCTGGTTTTGAACTGCTGAACTGGACCAATCAGTGTGGGGTAAACTAGCTCTAAAATGATGCCTGGGACGAATCAGAACTTGGGACTCATAATCTGAGCCAGCCACAAGAGGATTGTATGGGCAGTGACTCTGGGAGATGTAGTTTAGACTTCGGTGCCTTTTTGGACCAACAGCAGCAGTCTATTGTGAGTGACAGCCAATCCAGTCAAGAACTGGGAGGAACTCAAAGGAAGTGCCAGTTTTTGTCTGTTGGGAGTTTCAGTTTGAGATCTGAAAGTGAAGGAAAGAAACCCTGTGCTCCTTCAGTGCACAGTTTCAATCAAAAACGTGTGCAAGGCCCAGAGTTCCGGTCTACAACTTGTGTAACTGCTTGTTAGGACTGAATCCGTCCTGTGAAAAGAATCAAAGGATCTCTGAAGAGTAGAAACCAGGCTCACCCTGTAGAAGACTGAAGAAATTGTTGAATTACACTCGGTCTGTCAGGAACTGAATCTGCTGTGTGTTCTCCTGGTTATTGTGCAGTAATTGCGATTGGGATACAGATGCAGCCTGCCTGGTATAGTGCTTTCTTTTTTTTACCATATAAATGTGTGAGGAGTCTCTTGGAGATCAAAAGTAGCCCTGCTGACATTGAAGGACCATATCTTCTTTGGAGGTCGTGAGTACTAATTCGGGGTCGCTCCCTGTTGAATTGCCACATTAAATCCAAATGGAATTACTGTACTGCTGACTGTTTAATTTTCCTTTTCTCTGTGTGAAAGGGCCCCTACCAGCTGCCACGGTTTGGACTAGCCACTAGGGCCTGGGTACCCAGGGACAGTAACTGGTAGGGATAGGCCTGTGCACAGAGCCATAGATGAGATAGTAAAGTGATAAGCTAATTAACCTGATTTCCCCTGTCCTTGTTATATCCCCTAAATAAATCAGAGCTGTTTGTTTCAACAAAGTTATACTGCCTGAGGTATTTGTCTATGTTAAAGTACTGTACTGTGATTGTTGCACTGTATCTTATTTTACAGGATGTCCCGGTGCCTGAACCAGCCTTGGGGTGAAGTGTATACTGTGAAGGTAATTCTGCTATATTGTGTGGGCCACTAGTGGGAAGAAAGGGGGTTGCAGTGTCCCAGAGGGCTGTGACCAAGTAAGTTTAACTATTGCAAACCCTGACCTCTGGGTGGAGGCACCCGCCATTGGATCAGGCCCCTCAACCTGTTAGTGGCAAATCAGGCAGGGGTAGTAGCCCCTGGGATAGCGCCATCTAGGGGTTACATTTGGAGCTCACCGCTGGGATTATGTGTCCTCTAGTGGCCATATTTACAAACCACTGTTAAGGAAAAAAATAAATAAATAAATAAATGGGTACCCGACAGAAGTGGCTGTGCACCGGCTGGTGGAGTGGTGTACTGGGGAGGAGATCGACCCCAAAATGCTATGCTTATCCTGGACATCCCCTGGGTATCAATACGGACACTGTGCAGGAGTACTTTCCAAGGTGGAAGGTTTACAAAATCCTGTGGTGGTGGGTCGGCACGCTAATCTGCTCACCCACACTTTCCTGGCCCTAGTAGAGTTTAAGGATCCATAGATAGCTCCAAAGTACCACAGACCATTACCCCAGAGGGAGCCTCACTGCTTGGAGAGTGATAACTAAGGACAGTAAAGACCGAGAGAATGAGCCCCACCACTATCTGAAACTTTTGAGGAGAAATTTGCTAAATGGTTGCTGGGAGAAGGAAAACTGTGGAGGACTTGAAGAAACTATTCTTGCCACCTGGGGTGTTCCTCCCCAACACCCTCTCCTGCTCCAGTACCCGTAATGGTGGCTGAACCAATGCAGACTCCTATTTCTGCACCTGCCATTAGTCGACTCTTACCGAAGGTTGAGGATCTTCTCTGGCACCCTCCCACCCCCAAGGGAGGATGACTGGAGACCTGGATAGACTATGTTGCCCCAAGTGCTAGAATGGCAATGCTCGGAAGCGGCGAAAGAAGTTAGTAGAGAGCCTCCAGTCCTGCCCTGGCTACCATCCGTGCTAAGCGGGCCAGTAACCCTGGAGCGACTGCACAAGCCTATCTTGAGGCCTTGGAGAATGTGTGAGGAGCCCAGATTCTGATGAGGACCTATGGTGGAGAGTAAGAAATGCACAACAGTACCAAGGGAGTTGTTGTCTGTGTATGTCTCTGGCTGGAAAAATTGTTGCAAGAATGCCTCAGAAAGGGTAGTTTGCCAGCGATTGAACTGGACGAACCAGACTGGACAGAATCCTTAAGTCTGCCCCTTCTCAGAACTGCTGTTGCTTCAGTTCGCCTGGCAAATCGACTGGAATCCCACCCTCCTATGATGAGTTAATGAGAAATTCGAGGAGTTGAGAAAAGGCGACCTCGGGAGGGACCTGCACCAATAGCTGTGGCTATGACCGAGTGACTGAGGGTGGCCCATCAAGTGAAGTTCAGGGCAGAGGTTGGCAGTCAATGAGTGCTCTGATAGGAAAAAGATATGCCACAATGGGGCGAACTGTTGAGAGAGATCCGAGAATTCAAAACAGTCCCTTTATGAAGGCCCGCCTGCAAGTACGGGCCCGACCTATATCCGACTGCATCTGCTATGGGGTGGGGATACCCACCCATGTATCTCCTGCTGATAACAGCTCCGAACTCGATTCCTTGACCATGGAAGTGGAGAAACTGACGAGATGTCTCCAAATGCTTATCACGCCGCAGACAGAGATGGCACCAAGGTTTCCAGTTAGTAATACCCCGCCCTGGCTCCCAGTGTGCACCTCGGCCAGCTCAAACTCCAAAAGTATGTTTTGCTATAATTGTGGGAAGGATGGGCACATGAAAAGAATACCAATCCCCAAAAGACACTGACAAAGTTGCATATAGGCTACAAGGAGGAGGAGAACAAATCAGTGGTTAAGAGGTGCACGAAATGATCCCAGTGAGGGCACCAAAATGCTAATTCACGTCCTTTTGTGGCAAGGTCAGTTGCCCGAGCCCCCACTACCGCCTCTCCAGACTGGTCCAGAATAGTGGGTCCCTCCATGGAGACCACTGTAAAGGTAAATGGAGTGTCTACAAGAGCTGTATTAGACAGTGGCTCCCAAGTGACAATTATGTTTCAAGATTGGTATCAGAAGCATTTGTCAGGCGTGCCACATACAACCATTAGAAGGACTGCATGTATGGGGTTAAGTGAAAGGCCTACCCTATTCTGGGTATATCGAATTTGGCTGTCTTTCCCCACCTCCGTGGCTGGGTGGCCGAACAAGTAGAGACCCTAGCCTTAGTGTGTCCCCCACTGGACTGTATGATGGTGTCCCTTTGTTGATTGGAACAAATGCTCATATGTTCAGAAGGCTGGCACATTTGTGTTATGAAAAACAGGGTCAAAGACTAGTAGAGCTTTAAGAGTTCGGCTTTAATTAAGAAGGCCTATGAGGCACAGAGAGATGCTGAAAATATAGAACCAGAGGAACCGGTCGGAATTGTATGGAAGAAGGATCCTGAGTCTCTGATCCTGGCACCAAATGCCCAGTGTACCTTACAGGGAGAGGTCCGTATCAGAAAGGATGTTAAGAATAAAATATTAATGTTGGATGCACCAGGCGATGGAAAATTGCCAGAGGGACTGCTGGTCAAGCCTAGTATTTTGCCGCTAGAGCCCATGCTTATGCCAGAAGGGTAATGGTCCAAGTTCATAATGTGTCTGAAAGAGACATTCGGTAAATAGAGGTTGCATCCTGGCTAATGTGCATTGTGCAGACACTGCAGTGCTACCCAGCAGCAAGAGTTCAAGGAAGAATGACAGAGTAAGCCATGACTTGTTTGATTTAGAACTCCCGCTGCCAGCTGAATGGAAAGTGAGGATCAGTGAGAAGCTTGCCCAGAGACCAGGTGTTTTCTTTAAAGGAATGGGACGTAGGATGCGTGCAAGGGCTGAGCACAATATCCGGCTGCATGACGAACCATTTCGTGAGAGGTCTCGGCGCCTGGCACCTGCTGATATAGATGATGTGAGGCGGCATCTGCAAGAGATGTTAGCGGCTGGTGTAATACAAGAATCCAGAAGCCCTTATGCTTCCCCATTGTGGTAGTGAGGAAAAAAGAATGGGACAGTAAGGATGTGCGTGGATTATGGCACATAAACGGCGGACTATCCTGATCAGTACACAATGCCCGCATTCAGGATGCTTTGGACTGCCTAAGCGGGAGCAAGTGGTTCTCTGTGCTGGATCTCCGCGGTGGGTACTACCAGATCCCGATGGCCCCAGAGGACGTGAGAAGACAGCCTTTATCTGTCCGCTTGGCTTCTATGAATTCATGAGGATGCCTCAAAGGTTTCAGGTGCCCCAGCCACTTTTCAACGATTGATGGAGCGTGCAGTGGGGACATGAACTTACTAGAGTGCCTGGTATACCTAGATGATGTTATTGTGTTTGGCAGCTCACTGGAGGAACATGAGAGCAGATTATTTAAGGTATTGGATCGACTGGAGGACTTTGGCCTTAAACTGTCCATTGATAAGTGTCAATTCTTTCAAACATCAGTAAGTATGTGGGACACATAGTATCCACCGAGGAATAGAGACCGACCCAAGTAAAGTTGAGGCCTTGACCACCTGGCCACAGCCCAAAATCTAAAGAACTGCAAAGATTCCTGGGATTCTGTGGTTATTATCGACGTTTCATCAAGGACTATTCAAGAGTGATCCGCCTTTACTTAACCTTACTCAAGGGTATCCCCAACCCACAAAAAATACCAAAGTCAGCGTCCTCAAGACTGAAAGAGTGTATTTTCATCCGAGTGAAGTATTTGAGGCCCGCTGGACTCCTGATTGTGAGACTGCTTTTCATGAGATCATATATCAACTCCCATGCTCAGTGCTGGCCTATGCCGATCCAAGAAAACCTTACGTCCTGCACACTGATGCTAGCTTGCAAGGGTTGGGGGCTGTGTTGTACCAAGAAACGAGAATGGCCTGAGACCAGTGGCCTTTGCCAGTAGAAGCCTGACCCCATCCGAAAAGAACTATCCTGTACATAAGTTAGGTTCCTAGCTTTGAAGTGGGCTATTGTTGACAATTCCATGAGTACTTGTATGGGGCTAAAATACTAGTAAAACTGACAATAATCCTTTGACCTATGTGCAGACCTCAGCTAAGTTGGATGCCACTGGCACAGGTGGCTTTCTGCATTATCTACATATGACTATGCTCTCGAATACGAGCAGGTCTGAACCACATAGATGCTGATGCTCTCTCCCGGAGGCCTGTTCCCCAGAATGATTGGGTCCGATTGGCAGAACCTGACATTCGGGCACTCTGCCGGAAGTTTGACAGGGAGGAACAAATGTCACGAGGCAGTGGACTGCATGGTGGATTGCTTGGGACCCTCTGAGAATTGCATACCTGCTGCTTATTGCCACTTTTCTGCAATAGACATTGGTGCACTGCCTCAGCTGGACAATGACAGTATTCGCGGGCTCAATCCGCTGATCCTATGATCAAATCAGCTTTAGAAGCCCTCTATGCAGGAAAAGATGTGTCCAAATTCGCTCCACTGATTTGAGAACTGCACTGTTATACAAAGAAGGTCCTAAGTTGAAACTGATCAATAAACTGTTATATAGAGAAACAGTAGACAGAGGGGACAAGTAGACAAACAACAACTGGTGCTGCCCACTGCCTTTCGAGACTCAGTATTGAGGTCCTTGCACAACCACATGGGGCACCTTGGTATAGACAGAACACTTGACTTGGTGAGATCCAGATTCTATTGGCCTAAGATGGGGGCTGATGTGGAGCAACACATACTGAACTTGTAGTCGCTGCTTACAGAGGAAAGCTTTGCCCCAGAGGGCTGCCCCTTGTTAACATAACCACCAGTGCACCCATGGAGCTGGTCTGTATTGATTTTCTGAGTTTGGAGTCAGATCAAAGAAATATCAGTAATGTGCTGGTGGTCCTGACCATTTCACGAGATATGCCCAAGCTTTCCCACCAAAGACCAGAAAGCATCCACTGTAGCCAAAGTACTCGTAGAAAACTTTTTGTTCACTATGGGGCTCCACAAAGAATCCATTCTGATCAAGGGAGAGACTTTGAGTCGTCTGATCAAAGAGATGCTTTCTCTGTGGGAGTGAGAAAGTCCAGAACCACTCCTTACCACCCCAGGGGACCCACAGCCTGAACGTTTCAACCGCACTTTGCTAGATATGCTAGGCACCCTGCACCCAAAGGACAAGCCTAGATGGAGCCAACAAATTAGCACCCTGGTACATGCTTATAACTGCACCAAAAGTGATGCCACTGGGTTCTCCCCTACCGCCTGATGTTTGGAAGAGAAGCTCGACTACCGGTAGATGTGTGTTTTGGGGTCTCTCTGATGGGGTTCAAGCTGACAACTATTTACAGTATGTGCAAAGTTAAAGGCCCAGCTAACTCATGCGTACTAACTGGCTCAAACCATGGCTGCCAAAAGAAATCTGGCCAACAAAGAAAGGTATGATAAAAGGTGAAAGCACAGGAACTCCAGGAGGGAGATCGGGTATTGCTAAGAAATCTGGGACTGCATGGCAAACACAGATTGCTGACAGATGGCACCATCTCCCTCACATTGTAGTGGGCAAACTAGATGATCTGCCAGTGTACAAAGTAAGGCCTGAGAACAATTCAAAGATGTAAAAACAATGCATAGAAATCATTTACTACCCATTGGACAAATCCTGATTGAGTCTGAGCCCCAGAAGATGCCTCTGGACCAGTGACTAGAGCTGCTGCTAAGAAAGATCAAGAAGTCTGCACCTACAGAAGCAGAGTTAAGTGTTCCCCTGCACAAGTCCCAGTTGAGCATGACTGTCAGTCCATATCAGAAGAAAGTGAGAGTGACTTTGAATACTATCCTTCTTACGAACTGAGTCAATTGTTTGAGGCAATCCCTAGTCAATACTGGAGACAAAGCTGGGCCTTCTGGACTGTCTATGCCCCAGCTTCATCCTGGAGCCAATGCTCCCAGAAAGTGAAGTGCAAAGCATCAGATCAGATGAAATGGAATCATTGTGCATGGTTGAACTGTTTTGAGCTTTCAGGGAGGAAAATGATAGATTGGGGCAGACTGGTGATACACCCGAACAAGAAGAGTATTTTGAGTGCCCTGACAGTCCACTGCCAGTGTCTGAAAGCTCTCCATGCGAGCCAAATGTTGTGGACTCAGAAACTGTAACTCCTGGAGCTGAAAGTGCCCCAAGTTCTAGCCTCTCTACCCCCCATGGAGACTCCCCTGACAAGTGAGAACAATGCTGAAAATGAGGCTCAGAGTGCAGAGACTGTAACAGCTCCCCCTAGAAAGACTGGTCGAGCTGTAAAGCCTGTGGTGCACCTCAGTTATGATTCCCTGGGCCGGCCAGTGGACCTGCCTCTCAATGTTGTCCATAAAGGAGTGTATGTGTCCCCGAGCTCATTGCCCAAACTGAGCGTTAGTGCTAACTCCAAGTTACTTGTGTTGCCCTCTAAGTATGGTGCCCTTGCCCCGTCCAGCCCCAAGGTAACTGATAGGGAAGGGTCCCTCTCTTCAGGTTTCATGTACAAGAGGTAATAACTTGAGTTATGGTACAATGTGTGTGTTATACTGTGTAAAGTGGCGTGCTGCAATGTTTCAGAAATGGTTCTTGGTAAAATGATGTATTGACTGATGATTACATGTGTGAGCCTAATGCAAATGTATATGGTTGCAGTTGAAACTTATAGGTACTTGCTTGCGAGCGGACGTCAAGCTTTTCCCAAACCAGGAAGGTGTAACCCCTGCAAATGGGGGTTCCCAAAAGACTTCAGGAGCTTGCTTGAATGCTCCAAGCCTGAATGGTGTTTGGCGTTTAAGCCATTTATCAGTGAGTGTTTTAGAACCTCTGGTACTGTCTCTTTAAGAGCTGTCTGCTTGCAGACATAATTAGTTTGTATGGGGACTGTGTGTTTCTTTGATTGAGTACCACTCAGCGCTGCCAATTCACCCCATTTTGCAGTCACTAGGGTGCAAAGGGAACCTGTCTGAAAGATGTAACTGATTGCCAGAAATCATTTACAGTAATAATAAAATTACAGTTTGTCTAACCTGCTTTCTTTGCAGTCAGAACTGTCTGCCTAGTTCCCATTCTGGTTTTGAACTGCTGAACTGGACCAATCAGTGTGGGGTAAACTAGCTCTAAAATGATGCCTGGGACGAATCAGAACTTGGGACTCATAATCTGAGCCAGCCACAAGAGGATTGTATGGGCAGTGACTCTGGGAGATGTAGTTTAGACTTGGGTGCCTTTTTGGACCAACAGCAGCAGTCTATTGTGGTGACAGCCAATCCAGTCAAGAACTGGGAGGAACTCAAAGGAAGTGCCGGTTTTTGTCTGTTGGGAGTTTCAGTTTGAGATCTGAAAGTGAAGGGAAAGAAACCCTGTGCTCCTTCAGTGCACAGTTTCAGTCAAAAACGTGGCAAGGCCCAGAGTTCCGCTCCACAACTTGTGTAACTGCTTGTTAGGACTGAATCCGTCCTGTGAAAAGAATCAAAGGATCTCTGAAGAGTAGAAACCAGGCTCACCCTAGAAGACTGAAGAAATTGTTGAATTACACTCGGTCTGTCAGGAACTGAATCTGCTGTGTGTTCTCCTGGTTATTGTGCAGTATTGCGATTGGGATACAGATGCAGCCTGCCTGGTATAGTGCTTTTTTTTTTACCATATAAATGTGTGAGGAGTCTCTTGGAGATCAAAAGTAGCCCTGCTGACATTGAAGGACCATATCTTCTTTGGAGGTCGTGAGTACTAATTGAGGTCGCTCCCTGTTGAATTGCCACATTAAATCCAAATGGAATTACTGTACTGCTGACTGTTTAATTTTCCTTTTCTCTGTGTGAAAGGGCCCTACCAGCTGCCACGGTTTGGACTAGCCACTAGGGCCTGGGTACCCAGGGACAGTAACTGGTAGGGATAGGCCTGTGCACTGAGCCATAGGTAGATAGTAAAGTGATAAGCTAATTAACCTGATTTCCCTGTCCTTGTTATATCCCCTAAATAAATCAGAGCTGTTTGTTTCAACAAAGTTATACTGCCTGAGTATTTGTCTATGTTAAAGTACTGTACTGTGATTGTTGCACTGTATCTTATTTTACAGGATGTCCGGTGCCTGAACCAGCCTTGGGGTAAGTGTATACTGTGAAGGTAATTCTGCTATATTGTGTGGGCCACTAGTGGGAAGAAGGGGTTGCAGTGTCCCAGAGGGCTGTGACCAAGTAAGTTTAACTATTGCAAACCCTGACCTCTGGGTGGAGGCACCCGCCATTGGATCCAGGCCCCTCAACCTGTTAGTGGCAAATCAGGCAGGGGTAGTAGCCCCTGGGATAGCGCCATCTAGGGGTTACATATACGTTGCTCTATGTGTCACAATATGTCTTTTTGCAGATCATACAAAAATCTGCCGGAGGGGGGATCCTTAAGAAGGCAGAGGGAAGTAAGAGGATCTGGAGAGATCAGAGAAGGGGTCCAGGACATGGCAGCAGAAGTTTAATGCAAGGAAATACAGAGTCATGCATATCGGAGCAAAGAACCCAAGGACTGAATACTGTAAAACTGGTAATAAATAATGAAATAAAATCTCGCTACGTTCGCACTTCTAGTACAAGTGCAAACTTTCTTTTGCTGCAAACAAATAATGCACATATTATTAAGCATTGAACTTTATTAGCTATTACGCTATGAAAGAAAACAAAATACAACTAAGCAACAGCAGCTGGCCAGAAATACTCTCAGACTGTTGACCACGCTCTTGCTGCCCCCTCCTTAAGCCGCCCACCCACTCGCTCCCGAAAATGAAGCTGCTCATCTGTACCACCAAAGCAAAGAACCAGTCATTCCCAGCCCACCACCTCCTAAGTGACTGCCTTACCTCGACCAGAAAATCGGTTGAAGCCTGAGGGATTTTCAAAATACACAGAAGCAGAACAGTTAACTGCTTATGGTAGCTTTTCCTGTTTTGTTTTGGCAGTCTGTGAACAGCAGTAGGCAATAGTGAGAAGCACTGGGGGTGGGAGGACGGAGGCACCAGAGCAAACACGGAATCACACTTCTTTTTTTTTTTTTAACCAATGATCCGGTTCCTCCGAGTGCCCACAATTGACAGCTGACATGTTTCTACTTGTAAGATTACTCAAGTTTAAAAAACATAGCAGTCTGATTGAAATTGTAACTGGTCGCCAATTGACAGGTGACCGGAGCGGGGTTACTGAAGTTCGTTCAGTGTACAGAGCGCAAACTCAATTTTGCATTTTTTAAAATCCCAAATCCATGACCGCGAAATTTGCTTTGTGTTTCAATTATGATGGGAGAGGTGAGAGTGGAGAAGACTAGGGAGGAGGAGCAGGATCTGGAGTTCACCATATAGAAAACTTAAAACCATCAGCTTAATGTAACAAGGATGTGGGTAAGACCAACAAAATGTGGGAAAGGCTTGGCAGGAGAATTAACAACAGATCAATGTAAGGTGATTTTGCCCAGTGCAGATCCTTAGTAAGGTTGATCCTGAAGTGTAATACTGGAATCCACACCTTAAGAAATATAGAAGCAGAGTGGAGGCGGTACAGAAAAAGCTACAAAATGACTGAGGGCAGCAAGGGAGGTCCTCTGATGAAAGGTTAAAGGACTTGGACACGCACTTGCTCAAGACAAGAAAGGAGTGGGGGTACGTGATGGAGACATTCAAGTTTCAACAAGGGATTAACAAGGTTGACAGCAGTGCACTGTTCACCTCCAGTGGAAATGCAACAAAACTTAGTGGGAAGGCTGCAGAATGACACTAGAAAATATTTTCCAATGAGACTAGTAGAAAAGTGTAACAGACTGCCCTGTGAAGTAGTCACTACAAAACTGGCTGTTGGGTTCAACCAGCGGTGGGATAGACATATGGGTTCAGAAGGAGTCACTGTGGTGAATGGAAATGAGTGTATGGGGGAGATGTGTGACCTTTAGAGGCCTCAGTCCCATTTGTTAGCTATGACAAGGGGCAGACTGGATAGAACAAGTGGCCACATTATGGCAACAGTTTTGCATGTTCCTATGTTTCTAGAGGTTTACCTGATCTTCCCAGTTTATATAGAGGCTAAAGGCCCCCCAACCCCCAATTTAAACCAGTGGTCCATGGCTAATTTTACAAACTATGATATTTCAAGAGTCACAAGCTCCTGCTTACTTAAATTTTCAGCTACTATTTAAAGCAGCAGTGCAATGAAGTTGGGCAAAAATGTGGCCCTATCCATTATATATATATAGCTTTTTGGCTTCCGGTCACCACCTACTCCTGCTTCGGGTGGCTGATGCCCCCCCCCTTTTTTTTTATATATAGCTTTTTGGCTTTCAGTCACCACCTACTCCTGCTTCGGGTGGCTGATACCCTCAACTCCAACTGCCACTCCTCCTGCTGCCAGGCCAGTAGGGAGCCACATGGGGAGGGCTCAGGGGGCTCCACACCACTGCCATTTACAGTGACTGGGGCACACTTCTGTTTTCGCCATTTCCTCCATTCCCGGGGCTAGCAAGTGTGCCATTGCTCAGTGTGCACCTTAACAACGCCGCACACACACTGCCCCCTCCCCAAAAAAGAAGAGCCATCGATGGATGTTCAGTCCTTCTCCCCCAGCTCGTCCCTGAGCGACCGTTGTCCATTTCAGAACCCAGGTTGCTGGTGTGGCAACAGGTGAGGCACTCAGAGCCACAGCCCTTTGCACATCTGGGTCGACTTGACTCTACCTTTTTTAGCTATAAAAGACTCATCCTCCAGTTCTGATTGCTGGTAAAATGAAGTAATTTTTAAAATGTTTCAATTTTTTTTTTTCTTAAAAAAAAAAAAAAAAAAAAAGGCAGACACTTTATCAGGCTTAGAAGTAGCATGGTGGACCTGACAAGTGCTAGGATAAAGTATATAAGACACGACAGGGTGTGCATGGAACATATTTTACCGCACAGCCAGGGGCATAATAAGGCAGAAGACCTTAACCAAGTGCCTTTAGCCCCTGGCGTGCAGTAAAATATGTTCCATGCACACACCTGGAGTGTCTTATTGCACTTATAAAATGGGAACTTATATGTCTTTTAATTTTTACAGGTAGAAAAGTCTTGCTGGTATGTAGAAAAAAAGATTTAAAGATGCTAATGTATGATAAAATAGTCCTTCCGAAGACATTGTGTTAATATTCATGAGCTCATTTGCATGTGACTCCAGGTTGCTACCAGATTTGAAAGCTGTGGCACGCATAGCCGGTGACTGCTCTGTGGTCATTCTTGAAATATTTTTAAGTAGCGGCGGGGACTGTGTCTGTTTTTTTAGTTCAGCAAAAGCCAAGGAACTGCGAAATTAGTGAGAGCCGCGATCGTGACCATCACTGCCAGCTTTCAGCGACAGCCGAGGAACCGGTGACAAGCGATGATTGCAGACAACCTGCACTGCTGAGAAATTAGCGGAGAGCTGCGATGGTGGTCGGCTTTAACCCTGGGCTTTAACCAGGGTAAGCAACACAGGTCAGACTTCTGTTGTTTAAAAAAAAATTATGGAGGCGCTGTTGTGCTGCGCCAGCCAATGCAGTGTTCAGCGAAGAAGAAGCAATGGAACCGGGGCGACAGGAGCAGTGACTGCAGACAACCTGCACTGCTCAGAAATTAGCAGGAGAGCTGCAATCGTGTTCATTCCCTAATGATACTTATTTTGGGTAGCAGTCCTGTACACAGTTGATCCATGGGGTAAAAACAGAAGTCAGTCTCGTTGTTTTGGAGCAGTGCATGATAGGCGAGGGGGTGCTCCTACTGGAGGTAGCTAACCTCAGCTCAAACTCACAAAAGTAAAACAAAAGGAGCACTCCAAATGAAATATTTGCCAAAAATAAATGCTATAATAGCTTTTTATTGCATGACAGAAATAATGGACCTGTGTAACCCCTAGATGGCGCTATCCCAGGGGCTACTACCCCTGCCTGATTTGCCACTAACAGGTTGAGGGGCCTGGATCCAATGGCGGGTGCCTCCACCCAGAGGTCAGGGTTTGCAATAGTTAAACTAACTTGGTCACAGCCCTCTGGGACACTGCAACCCCCTTTCTTCCCACTAGTGGCCCACACAATATATCAGAATTACCTTCACAGTATACACTTACCCCAGGTCTGGTTCCGGCACTGGGACCTCCTGTGAAATGAGATACAGTGCAACAATCACAGTACAGTACTTTAACATAGACAAATACCTCAGGCAGTATAACTTTGCTGAAACAAGCAGCTCTGATTTATTTAGGGATATAACAAGGACAGGGGAAATCAGGTTAATTAGCTTATCACTCTAATAATCTACCTATGGCTCTGTGCACAGGCCTATCCCTATCAGTTACTGTCCCTGGGTACCCAAGCCCTAGTGGCTAGTCCAAACCGTGGCAGCTGGTAGGGGCCCTTTCACACAGAGAAAAGGAGAATTAAACAGTCAGCAGTACAGTAATTCCATTTGGATTTAATGTGGCAATTCAACAGGGAGCAACCCTGAATTAGTACTCACGACCTCCAAATAAGATAGGGTCCTTCAATGTCAGCAGGGCTCACTTGAGGTACACAAACCCTTCACACATCCATATAAAAGAAAGTACTATACCAGGCGGCTGCATCTGTATTCCGATCATAATTACTGCACAATACCGGGAGAACACACAGCAGATTCAGTTCCTGACAGACCGAGTGCAATTTTCAGCAATTCTTCCAGTCTTCTACAGGGTGAGCCTGGTTTCTACTCTTCAGAGATCCTTTGATTCTTTTCACAGGACAGTTCAGTCCTAACAAGCTGTTACACAAGCTGCAGGCCGAACTCTGGGCCTTACACGTTTTTGACTAAAACTGCACACTGAAAAAGCACAGGGCTCCTTCCTTCTTCACTGCCAAAGCTCAACTGAACTCCAACCGACAAAAACCGGGCACTTCCTTTGAGTTCCTCCCAGTTCTTGACTGGATTGGCTGTCACTCACAATAGACTGCTGCTGTTGGTCCAAAAAGGCACTGAAGTCTAAACTACATCTCCCAGAGTCACTGCCCATACAATCCTCTTGTGGCTGGCTCAGATTATGAGTCCAAGTTCTGATTCGTCCAAGGCACCATTTTAGAGCTAGCTTACCCCACTGATTGGTCCAGTTCAGCAGTTCAAAACTAGAATGGGGAACTAGCAGACACAGTTCTGACTGCAAAGAAAGCAGGTTAGACAAACTGTCATTTCATTATTACTCTAAATAATTTCTGGTAAACAGTTACATCTTTCAGATAGGTTCCTTTGCACTCCTAGTGACTGCAAAAATTAAGTGAATTGGCAGCAGCTCAAGTGGTACTCAGAGAAGCACACAGTCCCCCATACAAACTAATTATGTCTGCAAGCAGACAGCTCTTAAAGAGACAGTACCAGAGGCTCTAAAACACTCACTGATAAATGGCTTAAATGCCAAACACCATTCAGGCTTGGAGCATTCAAGCAAGCTCCTGAAGTCTTTTAGGAACCCCATTTGCAGGGTTACACCCTTCCTGGCTTGGGAAAGCTTGACGTCCGCGTCAAGCAAAGTACCCCATAAGTTTCAACTGCAACCATATACATTTGCATTAGGCTCACATGTAATCATCAGTCAATATATCATTTACCAAGAACACATTTCTGAAACATTGCAGTACGTCACTCTTTACACAGTATTACATACACATTGTACCATAACTCAAGTTATTACCTCTTGTACATGAAACCTGAAGAGGGGCCCTTCCCTATCAGTTACCTTGGGGCTGGACAGGGCAAGGGCACCATATGAAGGAGCAACACAAGTAACTTGGAGTTAGCACTGGCTCAGTTTGGGCAATGAGCTCGGGGACACATACACTCCTTTATGGACAACATTGAGAGGCAAATCCACAGGCCTCCCAAGGGAATCATAACTGAGGTGCACCACAGGCTTTACAGCTCGACCAGTCTTTCTAGGGGAACTGTTACAGTCTCTGCACTCTGAGCCTCATTTTCAGCATTGTCCACACTTGTCAGGGAGTCTCCATGGGGGTAGAGAGGCTAGAACTTGGGGCACTTTCAGCTCCAGGAGTTACAGTTTCTGAGTCCACAACATTTGGCTCGCATGGAGAGCTTTGACACTGGCAGTGGACTGTCAGGGCACTCAAAATACTCTTCTTGTTCGGGTGTATCACCAGTCTGCCCCAATCTATCATTTTCCTCCCTGAAAGCTCAAACAGTTCAACCATGCACAATGATTCCATTTCATCTGATCTGATGCTTGCACTTCACTTTCTGGGAGCATTGGCTCCAGGGATGAAGCTGGGGGCTTAAACAGTCCAGAAGGCCCAGCTTTGTCTCCAGTATTGACTAGGGATTGCCCCGAAACAATTGACTCAGTTCGTAAGAAGGATAGTATTCAAAGTCACTCTCACTTTCTTCCGATATGGACTGACAGTCATGCTCAACTGGGACTTGTGGAGGGAACACTTTAACTTTGCTTCTGTAGGTGCAGACTTTCTTGATCTTTTCTTAGCAGCAGCTCTAGTCACTGGTCCAGAGGGGCATCTTCTAGGCTCAGACTCAATTAAGATTTGTCCAATGGGCAGTAAATGATTTCTATGCATTGTTTTTACATCTTTGAATTATTCTCAGGCCTTACTTTGTACACTGGCAGATCATCTAGTTTGCCCACTACAATGTGAGGAGATGGTGCCATCTGTCAGCAATCTTGTGCTTGCCATGCAATCCCAGATTTCTTAGCAATACCCATCTCCTCCTGGAGTTCCTGTGCTTTCACCTTTTATCATACCTTTCTTTGTTGGCCAGATTTCTTTTGGCAGCCATGGTTTGAGCCAGTTGGTACGCATGAGTTAGCTGGGCCTTTAACTTTTGCACATACTGTAAATAGTTGTCAGCCTGAACCCCATCAGAGAGACCCCAAAACACACATCTACTGGTAGTCGAGCTTCTCTTCCAAACATCAGGCGGTAGGGGGAGAATCCAGTGGCATCACTTTTGGTGCAGTTATAAGCATGTACCAGGGTGCTAATTTGTTGGCTCCATCTAGGCTTGTCCTTTGGGTGCAGGGTGCCTAGCATATCTAGCAAAGTGCGGTTGAAACGTTCAGGCTGTGGGTCCCCCTGGGGTGGTAAGGAGGGTTCTGGACTTCGCACTCCCCACAGAGAAAGCATCTCTTTGATCAGACGACTCTCAAAGTCTCTCCCTTGATCAGAATGGATTCTTTGTGGAGCCCCATAGTGAACAAAAAGTTTTCTACAAGTACTTTGGCCACAGTGGATGCTTTCTGGTCTTTGGTGGGAAAGCTTGGGCATATCTCGTGAAATGGTCAGTGACCACCAGCACATTACTGATATTTCTTTGATCTGACTCCAAACTTAGAAAATCAATACAGACCAGCTCCATGGGTGCACTGGTGGTGATGTTAACAAGGGGCAGCCCTCTGGGGCAAAGCTTTCCTCTGTAAGCAGCGACTACAAGTTCGAATGTGTTGCTCCACATCAGCCCCCATCTTAGGCCAATAGAATCTGGATCTCACCAAGTCAAGTGTTCTGTTCTATACCAAGGTGCCCCATGTGGTTGTGCAAGGACCTCAGTACTGAGTCTCGAAGGCAGTGGGCAGCACTAGTTGTTGTTTGTCTACTTGTCCCCTCTGTCTACTGTGTTCTCTGTATAACAGTTTATTGATCAGTTTCAACTTAGGACCTTCTTTGTATAACAGTGCAGTTCTCAAATCAGTGGAGCAATTTGGACACATCTTTTCCTGCATAGAGGGCTTCTAAAGCTGCTTTGATCATGGGATCGCGGGATTGAGCCCGCCGAATACTGTCATTGTCCAGCTGAGGCAGTGCACCAATGTCTATTGCAGAAAAGTGGCAATAAGCAGCAGGTATGCAATTCTCAGAGGCTCCCAAGCAATCCACCATGCAGTCCACTGCGTCCGTGGACATTTGTTCCTCCCTGTCAAACTTCCTGCAGAGTGCCCGAATGTCAGGTTCTGCCAATCGGACCCAATCATTCTGGGGAACAGGCCTCCGGGAGAGAGCATCAGCATCTATGTGGTTCAGACCTGCTCGGTATTCGAGAGCATAGTCATATGTAGATAATGCAGAAAGCCACCTATGGCCAGTGGCATCCAACTTAGCTGAGGTCTGCACATAGGTCAAAGGATTATTGTCAGTTTTTACTAGTATTTTAGCCCCATACAAGTACTCATGGAATTGGTCAACAATAGCCCACTTCAAAGCTAGGAACTCTAACTTATGTACAGGATAGTTCTTTTCGGATGGGGTCAGGCTTCTACTGGCAAAGGCCACTGGTCTCAGGCCATTCTGTGCTCTTGGTACAACACAGCCCCAACCCTTGCAAGCTAGCATCAGTGTGCAGGACGAAGGTTTTCTTGGATCGGCATAGGCCAGCACTGGAGCATGGGTAAGTTGATATATGATCTCATGAAAAGCAGTCTCACAATCAGGAGTCCAGCGGGCTCCAAATACTTCACTCGGATGAAAATACACTCTTTCAGTCTTGAGGATGCTGACTTTTGGTATTTTGTGGGTTGGGGATACCCTTGAGTAAGGTTAGTAAGAGGCGGATCACTCTTGAATAGTCCTTGATGAAGCGCCGAATAACCACAGAATCCCAGGAATCTTTGCAGTTCTTTTAGATTTTTGGGCTGTGGCCAGGTGGTCAAGGCCTCAACTTTACTTGGTCGGTCTCTATTCCCTCGGTGGATACTATGTGTCCTACATACTTTACTGATGTTTGAAAATTGACACTTATCAATGGACAGTTTAAGGCCAAAGTCCTCCAGTCGGTCCAATACCTTAAATAATCTGCTCTCTCATGTTCCTCCAGTGAGCTGCCAAACACAATAACATCATCTAGGTATACCAGGCACTCTAGTAAGTTCATGTCCCCACTGCACGCTCCATCAATCGTTGAAAAGTGGCTGGGGCACCTGAAATCCTTGAGGCATCCTCATGAATTCATAGAAGCCAAGCGGACAGATAAAGGCTGTCTTTTCACGGTCCTCTGGGGCCATCGGGATCTGATAGTACCCACTCAGGAGATCCAGCACAGAGAACCACTTGCTCCCGCTTAGGCAGTCCAAAGCATCCTGAATGCGGGCATTGTGTACTGATCAGGGATAGTCCCCGGTTTAAGTGCGATAATAACCACACATCCTTACTGTTCCATTCTTTTTCCTCACTACCACAATGGGGAAGCATAAGGGCTTCTGGATTCTTGTATTACACCAGCAGCTAACATCTCTTGCAGATGCCGTCTCACATCATCTATGTCAGCAGGTGCCAGGCGTCGAGACCTCTCACGAAATGGTCTTTCGTCATGCAGCCGGATATTGTGCTCAGCTCCTGCACGCATCCTACATCCCATTCCTTTAAAGAAAACACCTGGTCTCTCTGGGCAAGCTTCTCACTGATCTTCACTTTCCATTCAGCTGGCAGCGGGAGTCGCGAAATCAAACAAGTCAGGCGTTACTCTGTCATTCTTCCTTGAACTCTTGCTGCTGGGTAGCACTGCAGTGTCTGCACAATGGCATTAGCCAGGATGCAACCTCTGTTTACTCGAATGTCTCTTTCAGACACATTATGAACTTGGACCATTACCCTTCTGGCATAAGCATGGGCTCTAGCGGGCAAAATACTAGGCTTGACCAGCAGTCCCTCTGGCAATTTTCCATCGCCTGGTGCATCCAACATTAATATTTTATTCTTAACATCCTTCCGATCGGACCTCTCCCTGTAAGGTACACTGGGCATTTGGCCAGGATCAGAGACTCAGGATCCTTCTTCCATACAATTCGACCGGTTCCTCTGGTTCTGTTTTTTCAGCTATCTCTGTGCCTCATAGGCCTTCTTAATTAAAGCCGGAACTCTTAAAGCTCTACTAGTCTTTGACCCTGTTTTCATAACACAACTGTGCCAGCCTTCCGAACATATGAGCATTTGTTCCAATCAACAAAGGGACACCATCATACAGTCCAGTGGGGGACACACTAAGACTAGGGTCTCTACTTGTTCGGCCCACTCCAGCCACGGAGGTGGGGAAGACAGCCAAATTGGATATACCCGAATAGGGTAGGCCTTCTCACTTAACCCCCATACATGCAGTCCTTCTAATGGTTGTAAGGGATGCCTGACAAATGCTTCTGATACCAATCTTGGAACATAATTGTCACTTGGGAGCCACTGTCTAATATAGCTCTTGTAGACACCTGTTCACCTTTACAGTGGTCTCCATGGAGGGACCCACTATTCTGGACCAGTCTGGAGAGGCGGTAGTGGGGGCCTGGGCAACTGACCTTGCCACAAAGGACGTGAATTAGCATTTTGGTGCCCTCACTGGGATCATGTCGTGCCTCTTAACCACTGATTTCTTCTCCAAGCTCTCCTTGTAGCCTATATGCAACTTTGTCAGTGTCTTTTGGGACTGGCATTCCTTTTCATGTGCCCATCTTTCCCACAATTATAGCAAAAACTTTCTGGAGTTTGAGCTGGCCGAGGCGCCACACTGGGAGCCAGGGCGGGGTATTACTAACTGGAAACCTTGGTGCCATCTCTGTTCTGCGGCGTGATAAGCATTTGGAGACATCTCGTCAGTTTCTCCACTTCCATGGTCAAGGAATCGAGTTGAGCTGTTATCAGCAGGAGATACATGGGTGGGTACCCCACCCCATAGCAGATGCAGTCGGATATAGGTCAGGGCCCACGTGCTTGCAGGCGTGGCCTTCATAAAGGGACTGTTTTGAATTCCCGGATCTCTCAACAGTTCAGCCCCATTGTGACATATCTTTCCTTGTCAGAGCACTCATTGACTGCCAACCTCTGCCCTGAACTTCACTTGATGGGTCACCCTCAGTCACTTTCGAGATTACGTAGCACTTGGTGCAGGTCCCTCCCGAGGTCGTCTTTTCTCAACTCCTCGAATTTCTCTCTTAACTCATCATAGGAGGGTGGGGATTCAGTCGATCTGCCAGGTGTAACTGAAGCAACAGCAGTTCTGAGAAGGGGGCAGACTTAAGGATCCTGTCCAGCCTGGTTCGGTCCAGTTCAATCGCTGGCAAACTACCTTTTCTGAGGCATTCTTGCAACAATTTTTCCAGCCGAGATACATACACAGACAACAACCCCTTGGTACTGTTGTGCATCTCTTACTCTCCACCATAGGTCCTCATCAGAATCTGGGCTCCCATACACATTCTCCAAGGCCTCAAGATAGGCCTGTGCAGTCGCTTCAGGGTTACTGGGCCGCTTAGCACGGATGGTAGCCAGGGCAGGACCTCGAGGCTCTCACTAACCCTCTTTCGCTTTCACCTTCGAGCATTGCCATTCTAGCACTTGGGGGCAACATAGTCTATCCAGGTCTCCCAGTCATCCTCCCTTGGGGGGGGGGAGGTGCCAGAGAAGATCCTCAACCTTCGGTAAGAGTCGTGACTAATGGCAGGTGCAGAAATAAGGTCTGCATTGGTTCAGACACCATTACGGGCACTGAGCAGGAGAGGTGTTGGGAGGAACACCCCAGGTGGCAAGAATAGTTTCTTCAAGTCCTCCACAGTTTTCCCTCTCCAGCAACCATTCAGCAAATTTCTCCTCAAAAGTTTCAGATAGTGGTGGGGCTGATTCCCCGGTCTTTACTGTCCTTAGTTATCACTCTCAAGCAGTGAGGGCTCCCTCTGGGATAATGGTCTGTGGCACTTTGGAGCTATCTATGGGATCCTTAAACTCTACTAGGGCCAGGAAAGTGTGGGTGAGCAGATTAGCATGCCGACCCACCACCACAGGGTTTTGTAAACCTTCCACCTTGGAAAGTACTCCTGCACAGTGTCCGTATTGATACCCAGGGGATGTCCAGGATAAGCATAGCATTTTGGGGGTCGATCTCCTCCCCAGTACACCACTCCACCAGCCGGTGCACAGCCACTTCTGTCGGGGTACCCATTTTTTCTTAACAGTGGTTCGTGAATATGGCCACTAGAGGACACAATCCCAGCGGTGAGCTCCAAGATGTAACCCCTAGATGGCGCTATCCCAGGGGCTACTACCCTGCCTGATTTGCCACTAACAGGTTGAGGGGCCTGATCCAATGGCGGGTGCCTCCACCCAGAGGTCAGGGTTTGCAATAGTTAAACTAACTTGGTCACAGCCCTCTGGGACACTGCAACCCCCTTCTTCCCACTAGTGGCCCACACAATATATCAGAATTACCTTCACAGTATACACTTACCCCCAGGTCTGGTTCCGCACTGGGACCTCCTGTGAAATGAGATACAGTGCAACAATCACAGTACAGTACTTTAACATAGACAAATACCTCAGGCAGTATAACTTTGCTGAAACAAGCAGCTCTGATTTATTTAGGGGATATAACAAGGACAGGGGAAATCAGGTTAATTAGCTTATCACTCTAATAATCTACTTATGGCTCTGTGCACAGGCCTATCCCTATCAGTTACTGTCCCTGGGTACCCAAGCCCTAGTGGCTAGTCCAAACCGTGGCAGCTGGTAGGGGCCTTTCACACAGAGAAAAGGAGAATTAAACAGTCAGCAGTACAGTAATTCCATTTGGATTTAATGTGGCAATTCAACAGGAGCAACCCTGAATTAGTACTCACGACCTCCAAATAAGATAGGGTCCTTCAATGTCAGCAGGGCTCACTTGAGGTACACAAACCTCTTCACACATCCATATAAAAGAAAGTACTATACCAGGCCGGCTGCATCTGTATTCCGATCGCAATTACTGCACAATACCCGGGAGAACACACAGCAGATTCAGTTCCTGACAGACCGAGTGCAATTTTCAGCAATTCTTCCAGTCTTCTACAGGGTGAGCCTGGTTTCTACTCTTCAGAGATCCTTTGATTCTTTTCACAGGACGGATTCAGTCCTAACAAGCTGTTACACAAGCTGCAGACCGAACTCTGGGCCTTACACACGCTTTTGACTAAAACTGCACACTGAAAAAGCACAGGGCTCCTTCCTTCTTCACTGCCAAAGCTCAACTGAACTCCAACCGACAAAACCGGCACTTCCTTTGAGTTCCTCCCAGTTCTTGACTGGATTGGCTGTCACTCACAATAGACTGCTGCTGTTGGTCCAAAAGGCACTGAAGTCTAAACTACATCTCCCAGAGTCACTGCCCATACAATCCTCTTGTGGCTGGCTCAGATTATGAGTCCAAGTTCTGATTCGTCCAAGGCACCATTTTAGAGCTAGCTTACCCACACTGATTGGTCCAGTTCAGCAGTTCAAAACTAGAATGGGGAACTAGCAGACACAGTTCTGACTGCAAAGAAAGCAGGTTAGACAAACTGTCATTTCATTATTACTCTAAATAATTTCTGGTAAACAGTTACATCTTTCAGATAGGTTCCTTTGCACTCCTAGTGACTGCAAAATTAAGTGAATTGGCAGCAGCTCAAGTGGTACTCAGAGAAGCACACAGTCCCCCATACAACTAATTATGTCTGCAAGCAGACAGCTCTTAAAGAGACAGTACCAGAGGCTCTAAAACACTCACTGATAAATGGCTTAAATGCCAAACACCATTCAGGCTTGGAGCATTCAAGCAAGCTCCTGAAGTCTTTTGGGAACCCCATTTGCAGGGGGTTACACCTGAACCCTGCGCTTAGGCGTCGTGCAGAAGAGCAGGTGTTCCTGGTCCATTACTTCTGGCATACAATAAAAGCTATTATAGTGATCCATGGGTAGTCTGATAAACTGCTGTTCTGCATTACAAAATGGGTAGGCTAAACGCTCTGGCATTGGGTAAAAAGATGTCTGCCAGTGAAAATGCCAACGCTCTATGGCACCAGAATCTTTCGCCTTTCACTGCCAGTCTTTTTTACCCATGCATGGAACATATTTCATGCATGGACAGCTTGGCTTCTGATTGGCTGGTTTAGCTACCCATTTTATAAATATATGTACATATATATATATAGAGAGAGAGATGCCATATATATGAGGATAAATAGTGGCACATTATCAGTGATATTTTGCAATTATAGGGACCTAGAGTGAGAATACTGTGATATTGTCATTCTAGGTCCATTATTCTACTCTGGGTCTACAGTGGCAAAATATTTTCACTGTAGATCCTGATTGGCTGGAGCTAACAGTGTGGGCAGACTTTCATGTTCAAACTTACATATAACTCGCATGTCAGCTCCAGCCATCAGTGTTGCAGTCACTCTGAAAACAATTCAGCTCTTAAATTAACAACGGAAAAAAGCACTAAATGTACCAAATGTACCTTTTGCCCCACAGTATGAACTCATTCCATACTGGTCATTGCATTCATCAAGGACTGGTGCTCCAGTACTCTGTGACTGCCGCCATTTGTTACTGCTCACCAGTGAATAGGATGCCACTCTTCTCATCCCTATAGCTCTTTATCCTCGCTCCACCCACACGCCACCATGAGAAAAACACTTCTCATAAGAGGCAGGTCGCGATAATCCCATAAGCCAACATGTTGACACAATGACGCCAAGCATCAGCACGGATGTCGCTCTTCTGACTAATGTCGCCAGCCACCACAATGGATGCATGCTCACTTGCAATACTTTCTTTAAAAAATTAAACAAATCAGCAGAAAAGGCTGAAATTAATGCAGAACAACAGAACATGGCATATATCGAATATGCGTGACCTGACTGAAAATATCGGTATTATTTTCCGCTTGTGTAGTTTGACCTCTGGCACAACCTGTGGCTCTGCCACTCATGACTTATAATGAGGGCATGATCTATGTGGAAAGACTGAAGAAATTGAATATGTATAGTTTAGAAAAGAGGACACTTGGGGGGGGGGGGGCATGTGCCTGGTGTATAAGGCATTTTAAAACTCTGATTTGGGGAACTGTTTAAGACTAGAAGTTAAAGAACAGAACACAGTCTGGGGTATCCCATGATAGAGGCAACCTAAACTGAGCGAGTCAAATTGAGCAACTCAGTTTGAGCGCCTGTGGTAATAGTGATACTGAAAAAATGGCGACAGTAATGACACAGTGAGGACGAGAACAGTACGGTACAGAGGAGTAGTACTTGCTGGATGATGTAGTTCAACTGCTGTGGGCTGAAAATGCTGCTGCCAGCATGGCGTAGTGGTTAGGATTGCCACCTGTGTGTGCTGCGTGCAGCAGAACTGGGTTCAGTTCTCGTGGGTACATTTTTTCCCCTCCTGTGCTTGTTCCCATCACTCATGTCTCCCCTGCCCCCAAGTTCTGTCACCCCCTACGAATTGCAGTATTGACTGGGCACCCTCAATTTCCTCTCCCTCCCCGAGTTGCATCCCCAGGTCTATATCCCCCACCGAGTTTCTCCCATTCCCCAGCTTGGTTCCCCCCTCCCAGTGTTGATTATTGTAGGTAGGGGTGTGGGGGCAAAGCCCCCCTCTGGGGGCATGGGTGTGTAACCCCCACACAAAAGTTAGTTTTCATCACCCTCCACAGAGAAAGTAAATGCCTGTTGCTGTTTCTGGCGGGCACTGTACAGCACATTGCCGTTTGATCTTCAGCGATGTGCACTTGCTCTTTTGTTGGTGCTGTTTTTGACTTGCTGTTATCACACAGAACCCAATTTTGACTGCAGAAGAAATAGACAAAGGGAGCCTATGTAAAACAATAAAAGGGATACTTAGTTTACTCAGAGGGTAGAGTCCCTTTGAATTACGACCTGAATCGGTAAGTGAAACAAAAGATGGCTTCAAGGTCCACCTCGATACATATGAAGGAGAACAGCATTTGTGGATACAACCATTGGGGAAATGGCAAGTGTTAAAATGGATCTAGCAGTTTATATTGCTTGTAGCCTTCCTATGAATCCCATGAAACAACAGAAGTCTTTAAATCATGATGATTAATAATACTATGCATTTATATGTACAGTTCTGCCATCTCTTCCCTTTATGAGATGCCTTCTCAAATATTTTGTGTGCCAGAACTGTTTTGCTTTGCAGTTCTCTCACCCAAATAACTTGAGAAGGCACTTTTACTGCCATTGTAAATCATGACATCTTTTTTAGCCAATCAGAATTATTTATTACTAAGAGTCCAAGTACTCTTATAACCATAAGAGTGTCTCTCATACAAATTGTTCTAAAATGTTTAAATTCTAAGTTCAGTTGGCACAGTCCACTTCTCATATAAGAGTTTATTATATTTTATACAGAGTAAAATATTTTGATTTTAAATTAAAGTTCCAATTCAGGGAGACTCGATTACCCTGGTCTGCTTATCTTGACTGAGCTCAAATTAGTTAGGGAGGGAGAGAAGGAGGAATAAATTATTTCAGTCTCAGGAAATGCTCTGGTGAGTGGGGAAGGGAACAACTGAATCCATGGTTTAACACTGGTAATCAGAAACAGGTTGCGGGGGGAGATAGTTTCTGTAAGGAATAAGACACTCCGAGGTGTGGTTTATGGCCTGATAAGAGCATGCCTCAGGTGCGTAATGAGGCACGAGGTGCTTGCGCTGAGTGCCTTTAGCACCTGGGAAGTGCTCTTAGGCCATACACCATGCCTCGGAGTGTCTTATTCTGCTTATAAAATGAATGCCCCAACAAAAAAGCTAATTAAAAATGCACATAAAAACAGTAAAAAGTATGATCATATCATAAAGAACAACAGAAAGTAGTCCTTGTCGTTGTATTGGAATGGAGATGTTCACTTAGCAGTCACTACAGGCAGTGGTGTGTATCCACCCCCCACACACACACACAAACACTCAAATGCTTCACAATACGGTTTCTATTAATTAATTTATTTTAATGTTAATTACTTTTGCTTGTTTTGTGCTCGATTTTCTGATTCTCAGTTGTAGGGACGTAGTGTGTCTCCCTCCCGGACACACACACCATCTCCATACTATATTTCTTTTACTCACCCCTACTATTCTCACTTTGTGCAACTTCTCACGACTGCCTGACTGCCTGCCTAGCTTCAGTGACAGCGAGAGGGAGCAAGCGTGTCCCACGTCAGCTGCCATAGTTAGCGCTTTTCCTTAGTGCTTTCCCAAACTCAGTGCCGCAACAATGCTGAATGAGAGGTCCAGCAGCTCCCTTTTTAATAAAAGAGAGATAAATCACTCTGTGTAACTGATGTAGCTGCACAATATCAGGGCTGTATTGCTGTGGTGGAGGCGCAGGTCTCTGTTTTGATTCAAGCCATTTCTTGGCAGTGCACAGTGATGCTTGGTGGATCACGGCTGGCTCCTTTGAAGTGGAATTTGCTAGCAGCTTTTGTAAAGCTGGGGAGCAGAGGTTAGATTTTTGCCTTGTAAGTGTTTCAGTACATCTAGGTATACTACTGAGCGGAGCGAGGAGGGGTTTGAGGGCTGCAGGTCAACCACTACAGGACGGAGTTCTTGGGGTTTCACTGCAGCACATACTTTGGCACAGTGATTTCTGATGTTGTAAGTCCTGACTGGATGAAGAGGTGCGCCGGTTGCAATATGCCCTGATAAGGACATGGCCAGAAGCACCTCTCAGCCAATCAGGACACAGACAACTTCAGACCATTTTATAATAATGAAATGAGACAGCACACAGGAGTTAAGGCTCTTCTATCTGTTTATTCACATGAACCAGTTCCATATCCATGCATAGTTGGAACTGCTTAATTAGTTTTTAATTTGCTTTGATTAATTTTTAATGTTTAACAACTTTATTGAATGGACTGACTAGCCCCAAAACATATTTAGTCAGGTAACCTGACTGGGCTCTGGAAAAAGAATTATACATGTAGCTGTAAAACTGTATTAACTATGTGTAAAGGGTCAAATTCATAGGCTAAATGTATACTAAGAATTTTTGTTTGTTTTTCATCTTTCTTGTTGGGATGAACTGTCGATGCCTGAAGGAAATATACACCTGTTCCTTGTATAATATCAAACAACCTTCAATAAGAATTTAAAAAAAATCAAGTTCCATTTTTTTTAAAATATAAGTTTTTAACATGATTATAATATGTTTATATGTACATTTCAGGCATCTCTTAGATTCTTTTTGCTGTTCTCACACCCAAAGAACTCGACAAGGCACTCATTACCATAAGATATGCCATAACTGTACACATTTACATATGAGATGCCGGAACAGTACATATAAAACAAACTGCTAGAAAACAGTCAGTAACAAGGCATGTAGTTCCATCTTGGGATTTAAATGACATCACAAACCACTCAGGCTTTGCTCCTGAGATTTACGGTGTCACCAGAATCAACAGAATTACAGCTTTGTTACTGATAGTTTCTTATCTATTGTTCTATTTATAATAACTGACAGAGTTTGATATCAACCAGAAATCAGACCCTGTATTTCCATATCTGCCTGGTGTGACATCACACTGGGTTAATGCAGAGAAGTCACTGCTGATCAATCATCTGGGCGGGAAGCCATTATATTCTCACAGTAACTGAAAACAGCTGTGAAAGCATCTGTTGGCTCACTCCATTTTGTTGTCAGAACCTGAAAGATATAATGAAAAATAAAATAAGGCTGACTTTGTGATATGGGTTATTTTACTTACCCTCTGTGTGTTTTGCTTTTATAAACCACTCAAGCTTTGCTCTCGTGGTAGATGTAGCAAAACACATCAAGAGTGTGTAAATAAACCTCACGTCACACAGTCACCCTCACATTATTCTGCATACGACAATAGTTAGATGCGTTTCTAACCAGTTTCCACAAACTGTAGATTGTCATTATTCATGGGTATCACATCAGAAATCCATTATGCACAGTTGTGATGGCATACTCATGGATAATGCAGTTTTTGGAATGTTGAAAAAAGTGTCTGTTGACTTTGCCTTTTTTCTTTCCCTTCTCTCCACATCCTTCTTGCATAGGTTTAATTTTAAATGCATCATATTAAATCCCCAAGCAAGCTGTGTCTTGCATACATGTTGTGGTCTGTAAATTTGATTCTTTCACAGTTCTTTTTTTTTGCCTCATATAGTTTATTACCCTCCAAAGACCCCATATCTGTCCTCATCTCCCCCCAGCTGGCACCTACCTCCCCTGGACCTACAGTACATGGAGTGAGTCCCCCACAACTTTCTTCCTGTGGTAAGGTGGGAGAGGGACTGCCCCCCAAAGTCCATAATCCAAAGTTGCTCCAGGTGTCCAGGTAGAAGCACAGGCCCGGGGAGGTGCACACAGCAATGGTCCCCCTTTGGGTCTCTTTTTCTGTTTCCTTCCAGACGCCCCTACCGCGGCAGCATGTCAGGAATACACGTGGAGGTGTGCATGCTCCGCAGCACCACAGCCCGCTCTTGAGTCACTCACTGACTGCACTACCACTGGGCCACCACCCAGTGGCAGTCAGCGCAGTTGGCTGGTTACCCTCCTCAGGAGAGGACAGCAGTCCCTGGGACACTCAATCCTCTCCCACCCCGCCAACCCCAACAACCCATATTTGTTCCCGAACACGGGACGCCGGCTTGGCAGGAGGTAACGCATTCAATGCATCAGCCCTCCACGTCACCAAGCTGGCTATTTCAGTTATTTGTTTTTGTTTTTTAAGCTTAAAAAAAAATAGTTATATAAAATTAAATATGGGGGCACAGTGTAAACCTAATTTTTTTTTGTTACACACCCTCAGTTTGTAATGACTTTGCAAACCACTTGAACTTCATTCTTGAGGTTTACAAGGTCATCAAACACCATGATTTTGTACAAATACCTTGTAATACATGATTGCAAATACATAATGAGATGGGATGTTGTTCTTTGTATCAAACTAAGATTGTCATAGTGCTCACAAAAAATATAATACAAGGCTCTAAGGGCCTAACAGAAAATGATTCCACAAAAAAGCTCCCTCTCTGGATTAATAAATCCAATCCATACAGAAGTGGAGTCAATTGTGGAACTTGCTCACAAGGTCAAATGAGATATACAGTGGAGTCAGTAATGTATCAGCCTTCTGAAGAGTCTCCTCATCAGCTCTTTCACAGTTGTAGAGACTGAGAGAGTACAGTGCCAAAAACCAAATGCTTCCTTCAAATAGCTGGAAAATTATTAGTCTCCTAATCCAGTTTAACTGTTACCCAAACTTTTTTTTTCAACTTTATTTCCTGCTGCCTGAGGCCCCCTCGACCTGTGCCTCCTCTCTCTCCTCCTTCCCCAACCAGCACCCCAGTTTAACCTATCTGGGGTGGTTGCCCTCCTCTTTGGGCGCCTCTAAGTCAGTCTCTGGTTGCAGGTGAGGGCCCAGGTGGAGAAACTGGAATGCCAGGTGAGGTGGACTTGGCAGAGGGCATGGGGACAGGTGCCGCCAACCCCACGAGGAACCGTGTTTTCCCTGTTCTGGTGGTGGCCTCCCCTCCTTGCATGGTCACACCTGATGCAATGGCGCATGGCAACCCTGCCTGCATCAGCCACGCTGAACAGTGGCAGCCCACGCGACTGCAGCGCCTCCCATCTCCACCAGGAGCCACTGGTGCACCAGGCTATCCCCCGGAAGGAGAGCACTCTGGCGGTGCTTAATCCTTCCACATCCCTGCCGACACCCGCACCCGAGCTCGCCTCCTGAACTCGCGTCGGCTTGGCGCGAGGTGAAGCGCCCAGCGCCTCAACCCTCAGCGCCTCCAGGCTGGCTTGTTGCCCAAACTTTTAAAAAGGAAACAACAATTTTGTTGCACACAAAGTGAGAGAATTTGATACTAAAAAAAAAAATTTCTGAGATGCCAACCAGAATTATTCTGAACATAATCACTTCATTTAGCACAATATTACTTTGCTTGTAGCACACACGTTTTATTTCTTAGATTTTAAAAAGGATGAAATGAAACACAGCGTTCTTATTTTTAATATCTTTATTGAGGGAGACCATCATGAAAGAACATACAGTATTTAGCATCATACAAGACATAAAGGATTCACAGTATACCTATTTATTTATTTATTCAATTTTGATAACCGGGTAGGCCCGCTGAGCCTCGAAGGTCCCTTTTTCAGGGGAGACCTTTATAATTATGAAAAAAAAAGGGGGGGGCAGCATTTGCTACATCTTACACTTGGTTAAGTGCACAGATCCCAACTAGTAAACTGAAAATGACATATTTCAGAAACATAATTTGTGGTTTCTCATGAGATTATCGTCAAGTACTTTCTGTAACGAACCCAAATCAGATAATAAAGTCTGCGGTCCTTCAAAGTGTTATAACAGACCTTTACGAAAGACATGCATCCAACAGAATATTTTTCAATAAGAAACAAACTGGTAGAACACGGTTTTTCCACAACCTGGCTACACACTGCATTACGATTATCAAAGCTATATTCAAGAACTTCTTATATGGTCCTCTAGGCAATAGTTGATTTGAGAAGTTCTTAACATGCATTATTCAGGTTTAAATTGTAAGTTTAACGTGGTATTATATTGATGGTATTAGATTTTTGACCAAAAGAAAGCTTAGCATTTACAAGATGCCATTACCTGTGTTACAGTTCCTAACTCAGCCAGACATCTGTTACACATTTGAGAGGTTGAAGCACTAAATTTGTTTGGAAGATAAGGTGAATAACAGGTTTTATGGGATGTGTAATATTGTATTTGGTTAAGACAGTTATTTTGAGAAACACACAGTAAACTAAGTATCTCTACACATTTCTCATCAGCAATGTTAGTCTTTTAATTATTTTTGCCACCCCTGTCGCAGGTTTAAGATCAGAGTTTGTTAGTTACTAATAGCCCATATATTTTTGACGTGTTTTCCTGAAGCATTTTTTTTAATATTAAAGATTTCTATTAGTTGTGGATAGGGCTGTGCGAACATACAATTCTGTCAGAGGAATTACTGCAGAAGTTGGATTTAGCTTAGTAAAAATTCTGAATGCACTTTGACAACTTTCATGAAATTCTAACTTAGAACAGCTATGGGTTATGGACTGATGAATTAAATTGTAAAATAGAATTTTGCAGAACAGATTGCTGTTATCTACAGAACTGCACAGTGACTGCACGTGTTGTAGACTGATGTATTTCTGTAGAACTTTCATCCCACAGTTCATGTGGATCAATCTGCAGTTCAGCCAGAAAAGTCTGCAGAATGAAGTAAAAATTTATAGAACACATTTGAAGGATTTGGATTTTGGAAAGTTGGAATTTCAGAAAAATTCTGCAAAACTGTTGTGAATGTTTGCAAAATTTTCATGAAATCAGAATTTGCAGTTTCCACCCTGCACTGCCTGTCTAACCTATAGTGAGTGTCCCAATAGTTCTGATAAAGCTGATCCGATCTGTGAAACTGGGCTTTCTCAATGTTATATTTAGTTTGCAGCTGTGAGAGACATCAGATTATTATTTTTTATTTTCAAATCAGTCACCAATATGTTTCACTCTATTAGTAATCAATTAATTTTGTTAATTGTTATGAAATTTCACAACATGTTTGTAATATCAGAATTCATGGTTTCCACCTAGCACTTAGTTGTTTAGCCTGTAGTGAGTGCCCCAATAGTTCCAGTAAAGCTAATCCACAGCTGTAAAACTGGGCGTTCTTAATGCAATATTTATTTTGCTCTCATGAGACATCAGTTTATTATTTTCAAATCGGTCACCAATATGTTTCACTCTATTAGTAATCAATTGTCTAAGAACACATTTGGAGGATCTGGATTTTGTGAAGCTGGAATTCCAAACAAATTCTACATTTTCATGAAATTACACACAATGTTTGTGACATTATAATTTACAGTTTCCACCTAGCACTAGTTGTTTACCCTGTAATGAGTGACCTAATAGTTCCCGATAAAGCTGAAAGGATCTGTAAAACTGGGCTTTCTCAATGTTATATTTTTTTTGCAGTTGTGAGAGACATCAGACTATTATTTTCAAACATATCACCAATATGTGTCACTGTATTAGTAATCGATTGTCTAAGAAAATTTTTCTGAAACAGATTGGAAAAAAAAAAATGTTTTTTAATGGGCTACAGATGAACTGGAGTAGTATAACCCAAACTTGTTAATACCGCGTGTTTCTCAACTTCTGGTTATGTCAGTGACCGTTATGGCCGAGTAAATGGGCTCTCTGTTACTCCTTCAAACAGTTAGCCTACACAGCGTGATCACAAACTTTGTACCTTCTAATTCTTAGTTATTATGCTACCTTTATCCATGGGGAAGAAAAAACTGACCCAAACACCAGAGGTAACAATGAATGTTGAGGGATCAGATTCCCACAACTCTGCTAGCGAGGTTTCGTCTCACCTCAGCATGGTGGCTGTGGGCCACAAATCTACCGGAGCTCATCCAAAAACACAGAAAATCGACCTAATTCTGGATGAACTCTGAGCTTTTTGGGCTGATACTAAAAGGGACTTTGTCACCATAAGTAATGAAATAAAGGAACTCCAACAGACTACCACCAATCACCAAACAGCCATATCGGAGCTAGACGAGAGAGCAGACCACGCTACTCGTCTCCTCCTTGATGCCTATACCTGTATCCAAGCTCCATCCACAAAATGTGAGGACCTGGGGAGAGGGGGGATCCCGTCATAAAAATATATGGCTCTGTGGCTTCAGAGAACACTCTGAAGGTAACAACATAATGCACTTTTTAGAAACTTTCTTTTGGCAAAAGATTTACTACTCGACTTTCCCTTTCACATTGAGCGGACTCATAGGGCCTTAGGCCCGATCCCAACTCACAAGCAGCAGAGGCCTCACCGATTGTATTACAATTTATATCATATGCAACCAAGTAGCAAATCCTTACCAGTTTATGGACACTGAAGGAGACCTTTTTGAAGGTATCAGAATTTATGCAGACAATGATTATTCTATGGCAGTTATGGAACACGCCTATGATTGGGCCCACCTGTCAGCTATTTTCTAAGAAAACAACTCTGATTTCAAATTTCTGCTAAACTCAAGTGTTTTTCCCTGAAGGACCCATCCTATATTTTTATTTATTTATTTTATTTTTTTTATTTTAACATCAGTTTAACAACCTTTGAGCCAGAGGCTCATTTACAAAGGTACCTCATCATAAGAAGGACAGCGACATACATACATGAGACACATTGCAGGTCAGCAGTACAGTTCAACAATACGGTACAGTCAGATTACAAGTATAGAGGGACATAACATTGAATTAACAGCAAATTCAGATAATCAAATTCAGAATAGGCAGCTAAGGGTAGTTGAGTTGAATAGAGGTCCTGCGGGGGGGGGGAGTGGGCTGAAGAGGAAGGGGTGCAGCTCAGAGAGCTTTGTCGATAGGTAGGGCAGGGGGAGGTCAGGTGCAGCGGCAGGAGTGTAAGTTGAACAAGTGACTTCTGAGGCTGTATTTAAAACATGCTAATGAGGGAGCCTCAGTGATGCTGGCAGGGAGGGAGTTGTACCCAGTGGGAGCTCTATAGAGGAAGGCCCTTTGGCCCTGGGAGGTACTAGCCCTTGGAACGACCAGTGCAGTTTTGCAGGAGCTGCGTGTGCGCACTATGGGATTAGTTTGGTGAACAGAGTTAGCTAGGCCAGGAGGGGAGAGACCATGGAGGGCTTTGAAGGTAAGTTGGCAGGTTTGGAACATGAGGCTCATCAAGGTTGAGTATGGTGGCCATGGAGTACAGTAGACAGGTGTGGGTGAGGCGATGGGCACTGGTGATAAGTCGACATGCTTTGTTCTGGGTGAGCGAACCTTTCGGAGGGCAGTCGGGTCTGCTGCGCCATAGACAGGAAGGCCATAGTCAATTATGGATAGAACCGAAGAAGTGACTGCCAGGCGAAGAGTGTCAGTGGGGAGGCAGTTTTTGTGTCGGTAGAGGATACCCAACCGCGCATTGGAGGCAGTGGTTAGGGCAGAGATATGGTCATGAAAGGAGAGGGCAGAGTCAAAGGTTATACCAAGGTATTTATAGGAGTGTACAAGTTCTACCGGGAGATTATGGGTGGAGTGGACAGTGAGAGGAAAGTTGCTAGACTTATTTTGGGGGTGAGTAAAGAGCATGGTTTTGGTTTTCTTAAGGTTGATGACGAGACGGTGCTCAGAGAACCATATTTCTACAGAGTTGAAGGCAATTTGAAAGGAGTTCTGGAGTGTGACAGGGTTACTGTCAGAGGTAAAGAGTACTGCATCATCGGCATAGAGTAGGACATTTCCTGCACACACGTTGGGCAGGGAGTTGAGATAGAGGGAGAAGAGTAAAGGACCGAGGATGGAGCCCTGGGGGGCTCCCGAGTGGATTGGGCAGGTGCTGGAAAGAGTGGCACCCACCTTCACATGTTGGGAGCGGTCGGACAGGTAGCTGGCGCACCAGGAGACTGGACCAGGGGCAAAGCCCACACTGGCAAGGGTAGCTAACAGGAGAGGATGCGAGACAGTATCAAAGGCTTTTGATAAGTCGATAAATACTGCACCAGCGAGGGAGCCCGCATCCAGTGCAGTGTGAAGGAAGTTAGCAAATTCCAGGAGTGCAGTATTGGTGCTATGACCGGCTCTGAACCCATGCTGCTCAGGGCAAAGGACATCATACTTATAGAGGTAATCTGCAATTTGGGCAGCTACAATTTTCTCTAAGGCCTTAGAGAGGGGAGAGAGGATAGAAATTGGCCGGAAGTTAACTGCGAGCGTCCTGTCACCACCCTTGTGAATACGGGTAACAGTGGCGACCCTCCAGACAGAGGGGAATTGCCCTAGGCAGAGAGACTTATTAAAGAGGCAGGTGATAGGCGAGATGACCTGATCCAGGACCTGGCGTGAGACAGGGATCAAATGAGTCATTACCAATAGTATTGCACTTTAGAGCTTTAAGCGAGTAGGCCTGACTTCTTGGTGGTGACACAGCGAAGGTGGAATGGGGGCGAGAGATGGGAGGGGTAGACATGGGGGGGGATTGAAGAAATTGCCTGGGAGCACTGAGCTAAGGTCTGTAAAGGAATTATTTAGGTGGGTAGCAATGAGGCGGGTCCGAGGAGATAGTCCCATTAATGTCAGGAGCGATGGTGGAGGGCGCGCACCACCAGTTAGCTGCTTGACATTGTCCCAGAAGGACCTGGGGTTCCCCCATGAGGAGGTAAGGGAGGCTTGGTAATAATTGGCCTTGGCTTTGCGGATGGCCCAAGTACACTTATTTCGGGCAGCTGCGTAGGCCTGTCTGTCTGCAGGGCGGCCAGTTTCAACAGCAATGTGCCATAAGTTATCCCGCTGCCTAAGAAGAGTGCGTAATGCAGGGGTGACCCAAGGGGTGTGTCTTACTTTGGATCTCAGCGAGGTTAAGGGTGCAAAGATGTCACAGGCAGAGTTAAAGGTTCGGACAAAGAAGGCAAGTGCCTTGTCCACGTCCGGGGAGTTTAATAGCGGGGACCAATCAGTGCAGCCTAGGTAAAGTTTTAGGTCTTTCAGCCCACCAGGTCTTAGATGCCACGACAAGTGGTATGAACAGTGGACTTAGGCAGGGAGGTAATCCAGTTAAAGAGAACCGGGGAGTGGTCACTAAGGCAGTCTGGGAGGATTTGAAGGTTGTGGATGTGGGATGGCCTGTTGGTGAGGACCACATCCAGAAGAGTGCTAGTTCCACTACTAGGATTTATTCTAGTAGGCTGGGAGACTAGTTGGGTAAGATCAATAGCTGCAAAAGCCTCACGGGAGGCGGAAGATGTGGGACTAAGCCAGTTGACGTTCAGATCACCCACCAGGATTTGGTCAGATGAGCAGGGTAGGGAGGAGAGATAGTCAATTAGAGGGCCCAGTGCCAGCGCTTGTTTTTTTGGGGGTATGTAGGCGGCAGTCAGGTAGATTGGACCCCTGTCGGGGTCAGGTGATAATTTTAGGGTTAGGGCCTGGGCGTTATGGTCAAGGATAGGGGGAGGAAGGGTTAATCCGGTGATGGTGTCTTTAACATAGATGGCACATCCACCACCCCTCCTACCGATCTGGTCCAACCGGTGTAGGGAGTAGCCTGGGAGGGAGACCTGGGTATTGGAGGTGGAGTTAGTCAGCCAAGTTTCAACGAAGGCTATCACATCTGGTTTCTGAACAGTCACCCAGCATTGTAGGGAGTCCAGTTTTTTGAGGAGGCTGCATACATTCATGGATGCTATACGAAGTTCAGTGGGTTTCAGAGGGGAACCATTGAAGACATGCCCTGGGTTTGGATGGATATTGCCAGACAGGAGCAGAAGGAGGAGGAGAGCTGCCCTAGGGAGCAGGTGGCAGACGGAAAGTTTACGCCGACTAGGGGCATGGGTATAAGGGGGTAAGGTGGTACAAGGGGTGGGTAGGGTAGCACAGACTGGGAAAGCTAGCATGATAGGATACAAGAGTGGACTAGAGGGGTGGGAGAGGGGGTAGCCAAGAGAATGGTGGTAACTAGGGAGGTAGGGTGTGGAAAGAGGAGGGGTGGCCGGGCCGAGGAGGGAGGAGGGCAACTGGAGGCATGGGAGTAGCTGGTGAGTGGGCATAAGGTAACCCAGGGAGGTGGGAATATTACAAGGAGGAGAGGGAGTGAGAGACAGGCTGGACAGGGAAGACAGGCATGC
Organism: Neoceratodus forsteri; assembly: GCA_016271365.2. Lineage (NCBI taxonomy): Eukaryota > Metazoa > Chordata > Ceratodontiformes > Ceratodontidae > Neoceratodus > Neoceratodus forsteri. The sequence continues at coordinate 319,873,541 of JADMNL010000022.1, forward strand.
TCAGGTGGGCGGGATTGAAGAGAGAGATAGGTACGGACGCGGCGGGGGAGACTAGTGTGGACAGGAACAGGAGCTCCAGGGGGCGTACAACGGAATAGTAAAGGGAGGTTGCCAAGGAGCTAGCTAGGATGTGGGGAAATTCAGCGCCCTGGTGGTCTGTGGGTATAACCTGCAAATGGAGAAGTGGGACTTAGTATTTGGGACACAGGAAGCGATGCCACAGGAAGTGACGTAGTCATGACAGCCAATATAACATGGGCCGCCTGGGTGGGGGGTGGTTGGGGCGGGCCAGAGGGGAGCGATAGCACCCCACAGCGAGTCTTGCAGAGACAATCAGTGGGCTGTGGTGCGGTGCTGCCAAGAGTCCCAGAGAAAACTGCCGTAAACACCAGGAATCGCTGGAGCAGGTCTTAATTACCTGGAGGCAGCAGCAAGAGTCCCGTGAACTGCTCCAGGTAGGAGCTTCCTTAGTCCGTTGCACGCCGCAGTCGGCAGCGTTCTGTGTTGGGGGGGGGGGCCCGCCTGTAAAGAGGTAGGAAGGCTAATTAGTATGCAGCGGGAGAATGGAGGCTAGTTTAGCTCAGGTAGCAACTGCGTATGCGCAGATACGTGAGCAGGACACACAGTCCCAGCCAGCAGTCCTCTTCCCAACAAAACCATATACGTACTATGCACTATATGATTCTCCTGAAACAGCCTACTAGAGTCTGAAAAAGAAGAGCCTTAGTCCACCCCGCCATCTTGTACTGGATCAAGTTTGAACCCCAGTGCCGAGTCTTCCATCCAACAAGCAGACTGCACAAGATCTGAAGTGTCATGCGACTTCAACACTTAAATACATCCTGGCTCTCTTACAAACCTTCAAAAAGACCTGATATGTGGCTCACTTCACTAACTTGCAGGATTTCTTTTAGAGGGGAACAGTATCTGCCTCCTCATATATAACTGTATCTTTCCATGTTTCCTGTACCATACTGCTATGCTCCGTGACCCCCTTACCCGAACCAGATGTCAGATCTCTTTCTTTTTGGATGGGCTCTACTGCTGTTTCCGGGTGCCTAGCAGGCAATCGGTATGGGGAAGTCTCTGGTGGGAAGCAGGTCGGCAGGAATACCCCAGTAAAATGGTAATGTCCTCCATGGTGGATTAAAGTCTGATATGTGCTGGTGCACCTCTCTTTATTTAATACAGGTCTACCTAACCATAGATGCCTCAGTGGGATTTTACATAATAGCTGGGGGGTGCACAGCAGAATCACAACTGAGTGATGGGGGGGTCCTTTGGCTACCTTTCTCTCAATTCCTGATTTAATTCTATTTAATCTAGCACCTACCCCACTGAACAATGAGCAACTTAGTTGCAATGGCATAGGACTTATTGCCACGTAGCGATTGCATTCCAGGAGGCCTTACTGTTATCAGATGAACTGAATCGGATGCCTCCTGCTGTTAAGGGCCGCCCCTGTGCGGAGGACATGCTTTTCTTTCCAATACTGCCTCTGCCTTAGGCTTTGGTGGCTTGTAAATGACATCTACCCTACTTTTGCTGAGTGCCCTGCTGTGACCTGTACCCGTGGAGACTGTGCTCAAGCCAGCAAGAAAGAGAAACCCAGCCATTAGATATATGTCTTTTTTGTATTTTCATACTTTAACTTGCTCAATGCACCCTTGCCTTTCTAGGCTTCCCTCAGCTTATATATAACCCTTACTGGCTGTTTACTGGAGTCATACGCAGCACTGCTTTTAACCTTAACTCTGGGATATCCTTACTGACAGGTAACAGTCCATTTTTCCCAATCAGCATATATCAGTAAGGATGTGATTCACGGCCCATTTTTGACCTGACTGTTGGGGGGGAAGGAAGGGACTCATAAACAAAGGGAAAGGGGAAGTAAAAGGAAAGAGAATAGTAGGATAGAAGGGAAAAAAACCTTTTATTTTATTTTGTGTTTTCTCTTCATCTTACCCGGTCCCTTATATGATGGCCTTCCTTCTCCCCTCCTCTGGGGGTGTGACATTGTCCATTATATCGTAAGAGCTAAATTATCAGGCTGGCCTGGGCTGTAGTCAACTGGGTGACTCTGCGATAATGTAATGTAATGTAATTTTCTCACTGGTACTTAATTAGATGTACTAACGTGGCTACTCCCTGCTTGCATTCGCAGAGATGATATGTATTGTGATAATCTTCTCCTCTTGTTTATTTATTCCTACCACTCTTTCCCACCTCACAGCTACCTTTTCCCCTACTTGATCAGGCCATTGACAGTGATGGAGTTAGTACCAGTTCCTCATGATGGTCTGCTTATTTCTATTATTGTTACCAGGCGCCCATCACGGAACCTGAGTATTCCTTCTACCCCACTTTATCTCTCTCCCCCCCACCACTCGGGTGGAATGATTCCACCTTTAGGAGACCTAAGCCCCTCCCAGGGCTCACCTATTCTCCTCTAGAAGGGCAGTCGTATAGAAGAAACCACTTGCCCTTCATTCCACAGGGTGTCTTCAATCAGACACCCCTACCTTGCAAGTCCCTCCCCCCCCCCAGCTAGGGGGCTTCGGTCTAATGCATCGACCTCTGTGTACCAAGTTACCTTCCCCCACGTTACAGGTCAGGAACAGGGTTTCCCTGGACCCCTGTGTACCCCTCACCCCCCCCCCCAGTTCAGGTTGGAGTGTATTTTTTTCCTCTCCCCAGTTCAGTGTTTGATGTTCTTGATTAGTGTGGTGTTAAACTGCTTGTTACTGTTATACAGATGTACAATCTTGACATAATTTTCTTAGATGCTAATATACCTGTTATACTCATATGTGACCTTTTCTGCCTCCTGGCTATCATAACTCACTCAGGTTGCTTGTCCCAGTTAGGTTGGACTCACAGGCCCCCCTCCCCGCTGGCCATTATGTGGGTCCCGTCCTGCCAGCTGGAGATGGTTTGGAAGTAATTATTTTGCCTTAACCTACTTACACCTTCTCCATGGCTTTCCATTTACTCTCATAAGGAAAACAGACTTAATAATACCATCAAATGTCATAAAGTCCTTCATAAAAAATTCCACCCCACGTTTGTTCTCCTTCAAGAAACTCACTTATTAAAGGTGGAACATGACAGCCTCACTCAATTTGGGTATTCTGAAGTGCTATCTGCCAGTTACCCTAATGGAAAATGAAAGGGAACTGCTATTTTAATTCTGAAAAATATCCCTTTCCAACTCACTGCCTCCTACAGCGATCCCAAGGACAGGTGGCTATTGCCGTGGGTCAACTAATGGCCAGAGATTAAATTAGAAAGCCTTTATTTTCCCCTTGGCACAGACACTCCTATATTTAATCAACTACTGGGTACAATTCTCCAATTTCAAAAGAGCATTTTAGTTGTAGGAGGAGATCATAACATGATCTATGTCCCAACTGACACTTCTAACCTATGCCCACCTAAACAATCCAGAGTGACTAAACAGAGTAAATTTCTGCTCAGAACCTATGGTTGACAGGATGCCTGCTGTTTCCTTTATTCTCGTATTAAACAATTTACTCATTATTCCCCTCACAAGATTTACAGTAGGATTGATCTGATCCATATTTCCAAAGAGACCCCCCAATAAGCTGTGATTTTCACCCTATTTATCTTTCGGATCATGCCTCTACTGCTTAAACTGAAGTTCAGTAATCACAAGTCTCACATCTTATGGAGGTTCAATAATTTTTTGCTGAATTCAAAAGGGATGCAAACCCTTATCAAACAAAAAATACAACAAATTCTTTTAGATAATGCCTCTCCCCTCTTATCACCAAGCATTCTGAGAGACACCATAAAAGTTGTCCATCCGGGGGAATTGATTAGCCAGGCTTGGGGCTGAAGCATCAACAAGACGAAAAGCTGACCCATCTTCAACAATCTCTTATGCAGGCACAGTCCTTACATATGTAGCGTGATACCGCGCAAATTGATAACATTAAGAAATTACAACAAGAAATCCAGGATATCTTGCATATTGAAACAGAGATGGCCCTCCACTATCTCAAACAACGATACTTTGAAGGTGGGGCCCAATCCACAAAGCTTCTGGCATATTGATTGTGCTGCTGGGTTATTGATACCACGGTCACCCAAATCCGTGACCCAGGATCTGTAACAAGGCACACTACCCCAGACTGATATTCCTGCTACCTATAAAACTTACTATGAAAAATGGTATCCTCAAAACACCCATCCAGATCCCCAGAGGATGAAGACTTTCTTTGCCTTCCTACATCTTCCCACCCTTACTGACATTCAATCAACCCAACTGACTCGACCAGAGCCCTGGCCCTAATGGGTACACTAACATTTTCAAGATGTCTTGGTCATCCGTTTAGTAAGGTTTGTACAGGGGTAGGCAGGTAACATCCCTCCCTTGCCAACCTGGAGTTTTGCTATCATAACAGCTATCCTGAAACCCAACAAAGATAATTCATCGTGGTGCATCTCATAGGCCAATATCAGTCTTGAACTTAGATTATAAAATATTTTCTCTATATTTGCCAAACGTTTAGACACTTTACTTCCCCAACTAATAAAATCAGATCAGACCAGATTTGTCCACTCTCGACAAACCCAAGATAATATAAAGCGGACTCTACATATTCTCCATAATACTGCCCGGTCAAAGACACCTTTCCTGCTCTTAAGTCTGAATGAAGAGAAGGCATTTGACTGGTAGCCTAGGAGTTTCCTTTTGCTACCCTCACCAAATTCAGTTTTCAAACCCTTTTATAGACATCATAAAAGCCCTGTATTGTGCTCCACAGGCATATGTCAAAATTAACGGACAGATATCTACCCCTTTTCCTTTGTCTACAGGCATGCAAAAGAGAGGCCCTTTTACCCCATTATTATTTGTCCTGTACTTAGAACCCTTGGCACAGGCCATCAGACAAGACAATCAAATTCATGGTCTGAAACTGACTGATTACAAGCAGAAATTTTCCCTTGAAGCTGATGGCCTGCTTATTTGCATAACTTTCCCAGATGATTCTTTACCTCGGTTGTGGGAGCTTCTTCACCTATTCGGTTCTATTGCAGGCTAATCCATAAAAAACTGAGATTCTTCACCTTTTCCATACCCCTATGGACACTACCAGACAGCCCTTCCAATTTAACTGGGACAGGAACTTGCTTAAGTACCTCAGTGTTACACCTTGCCATGAACTTTGACTCCCTTAACTCCCTTAATTATGATTCCCTGACTCAGAATATACAGGACGATCTCAGGAGATGGCAAACCATTAATCTTCCCTTTATACATAAAATTGACTCAATCAGAATGAACGTTTGTCAAAGATCTTTTATTTTATTTATTTATTTGTATTTATTTTATTCTTTGTTAACTGGGTAAGGACGCTGGACAGATGGTCCCTTTTCAGGCCCAACCTGGACAAATAACAAAAACAACAACATTACTGCAAACAATAGACAATTACATACAAAAACATATGAAGAGCAACAGTTACAAATATATTTTTGTAATGCATAATTCTTTAACCTTAGTTTAAATTGGTGGACTGACATAGCTTGTCTAACATTAACTGGAAGAGCATTCCAATACATAGGGGCAGCAATTGAGAATGCTCTAGAACTAACCTTTAATCTATAGTGTGGGACTACATATTGTGGACCATTTGCTGATCGTAATCCAGGCAAAAGCTATCTTCTCACAACCAGGTTGTTAAAGGGAAAAAGTGAGGTGTAACATAAGCATTTAAATATAAGATCCCACTGAGGACTCCTTCCAAAAACTGGGGGGCAACCACCCCACCCGAGAACAGAGATCACAGTGATGTGTTCGAAAAGGGCTCCAAGGGCAAATTGACAGATATTATTGTAAGCAACAGTTAAAACTTTCAATTCCTTTACACCAATGTTGTGGTAAATGCAAGAAGCATAATCAAAATATGGAAGTAATGATCCAACAGAAAATACAGAATTAGTCTCAGAAGAAAAATAAGATTTAAATCTATAAAGTAAACCCAATCTTTGAATTATCTTCCTAATAACTGACTGAACCTGAAGGAATAGGTCACAAGGATCCAAAACTACTCCAAGATATTTAAATTGGCCAACTTGTTCAAGCAAGATGTCTTGAGAATCATAAACATCCAACTTCTGATTAATAACAAGCATGGAAGGCATTCCAAATAACATAGTCATAGTTTTGGAAGAATTCAACACCACTGAATTGAGGGTCAACCAGGAGCAAACTTCTCCAAAATCAGTGGCCAAGATAGAAGAAATTTGAACCACAGACTTGAACTGTGCAATGATTATCAAATCGTCTGCATACATTAACGAATCACTAAATTTACAGACTTGGGGCAGTTGATTTACAAAAATGAAGAACAACAGTGGGCCCAATATGGACCCCTGAGGTACCCCACAACAAATAGGGAGTACATTTGAGACAACCTGGCCCACCTGGATATACTGATGACTATACCTTAAATAATCTCCAACCCATGAAGTCACAGCCACAGAAAACCCGAGATCACACAGCTTCGAACAAATGAGATTATGATCAATCAAATCAATTGCCTTGGTTAGGTCCATGAACACTGCCTATGTCATGCACCCTTTATCAAAGTCACGCAAGACGGTGTCTGTGAACCCAACCAAGGCAGTACCAGTCCCATGTGACCTACGAAATCCATGTTGCTGTGGTGTCAATAGTCTGTTAGACTCAAGAAACTCATTGATCTGCCAAGCAACTAATTTCTCAAGCAATTTGCTAAGGGGTTTTAAAATAGAGATAGGTCGAAAGACATCCAATGAAGCAGCAATACTTTTTTAGGATCGGGATCACTTTTGCAGTCTTCCAGAAAGAGGCAAATACACAGGTTGTCCAGACACTTACAATCTCCCCCATCTTTCCTACAATTTAAAGCTTGAGACAAAATGATTTCTCAACATCTCTAAGGGAAACAAAAACCTAGGGTCCGGTACTCTACTTTACAACTCCCAAAATCTAGGGGTGGTTTAGCATTACCTAACCTACAATTATATTATCAAACTACCCAGCTTTGCACAGCCTTACACTTGCTGTCCCCCTCCTATGCTACACATTGGTCATAGATTAATATTATTTAAGAAAACTTAATCCCACTTTCCCAATCACTATTATACCCCCCCACTGACCTTCCTTCAGTGATAAGCAGTTTACGACCAACACACTTAGCCATTGGCACCAAATTCTCAAACATTCCAAGCTCCAAACATTCTAATACTTGATAACCCCATTTGCAAGTAGTCTGCTTTTTCGTCCAGCTACTCTTGACCATACTTACTGACAGTGAGAGGTGAGGAGTTTCTTCCTCCCTGCCCATTGCTGACATGAAGATACTATTAACAAATTTCCAGTTTTGCTGAATAAATTTCACCTTCGGCAATTGGAATTTTTCTGGTATCTCCACCTTAAATCCTATATAATGCAACAGCAAAATGTTACCCCTAAAGATTGCCCAACAACTTCCTTGATTTTAATTATATGAACTATTACCACAAGAGCAGTCGACTCGTCAGTCTCCCATATATAAATGGCTTTGGTTTTCCTTACAGGTTTCTCGACGGACTATATTAGAATTCACTGGAAACGAGACCTGGCAATTGAAATCTTACCTGTCCAATAGGACAAATATACTAAATATACACAAACTCTAGATAACTATATGGTTGGATGTACATCTACATTCTTTCTAAATTAGAGATTGTGAAATGTACTGAAGATCTGTATCAGTTGAGGACACATGCGTGACCACTGATCAAGATGGCCGCTGACTGTTCTGCTCTTACAAGCTACTTCATAATTTGACTGAACTGGCGGCATCACTCACCCCTGCCTTGCTAAAATGAGTGGATTAGTTAACTTCACAACCAGGAATCGAATGATAACGAGTTGTAGGTTATAACACAAATCCAGAGGAATAATGCTGAATGTAATCTCTGGCTCAGATATCTGACAGAAACCTAACAAAAACTTCTGAATGGCAGCGTTGGGATAGCAAACAGCGGTTGACTTCACTGACCTAAAGGAGACAAAAACTATCCTATAGACACTAAACTACGCTATAGACACTTATAACTGATATTCAGTAAGTCTGTCTGCAAGGTAGAGGACAACACTGAAGCTGCTGAAATTCACATTGCAGACATGGAACTGTTTTCTATCAGGATTGAATCAAAAACAGTGCTTGGAAAAGCAGGTCCAGTTGTTAAGTGCAAAGGCTGACTATCTAGAAAATGGAGGCGGTTGCAACAGCCTTCAAATACTGGGAGTGCCTGAAGGCTCAAAAGGGAAGGACATGTCACTATTTCTGCAGTCGCTGATTCCGAAGACACTGAATTTTTACTGGGATCAGCCCCTGAAAATAGAGAGGGCACATCTATCTCTTATCCCCAAGCCAGGACATGGTGCCTCCCCCAGCTAATCCTTGTCTACTTTCTGAGATTCAGCGTCAAGGAGAAGATCTTATAATTAGCTTGTGAGATAGGGGTCCCTGTTCTGTAATGGCCACAAGATTCACTTTTTTCAGGACATTTCCAGGGAACTGGCTGAAAGTAGGAAAGCTTATACAAGGATTAAGAAAGAATTGGAACTGAGATGACTTCCCTACTATATCAAATATCCTGCCACCTTAAATGTCTACTGGGAAAACAGATGGCAGAACTTTGAATCACTGCAGAAGGCATATGTTTTTCTTTAAAACAAGGTGCAATGGCGAAGGAACCCTTCATGCTTCAGTTTCAGTCTCCCCACAACCAGCAATGGCAAACACATAAGAGCGGACACACCCAAATTGGGGGCAAATGGCTCTACTGTGCCGCAACAGCAACAGAACCCCCAGAGCACAATTTACAATGACGTGGCAGGAGGTACTGAACAGGAGCCCTGGCAGACACAGAAGCCCAACAACAATGTCAAAGGGGCAGGACCCACTTTTCCCATTTTACATGGATGCCACAACAGAAGTTGAGGATCAAGATCTTTATCTTACGATTCAGGGACACCCTCTTCAGAAGTGGGACCCTCCCCAAAACTGCCCAGGGAACCAGAAGACTACCAACCAGAAGGTGTACCAACTTCAGACCACCTCACAGGACCATATGGACATGGAGATCCAGTACCTGACCCTCCAGAGGAGGGCTGTCTCTCCTCCATCCAGCAGGGCAGCAACAGTTGAACAAGACTTATATGGACTGAAACAGCAACTGCCTGAAAAAACTATAACCAAACCCCCAGTCTCAATCCCACGAGATAAAGGACAGAATTTAACTAACAGTTTTTATGGAAAGCTGTGAATATTGTTAGCATTGATTTTCCTTTTGTTTTCCTGAGCAGTATGGGATCACCTCTTTGGTGATTTGATGCAGCAAGTGGGGGAATGATCAATGGGATGGGCTGCTGGGGGAAGTGTAGCCTAAATTTAGAGACCGCTCTTAAACATTGAGCTGCAGCAGGCCCCACTGTGTTGTTTTCCTGCCTCTCCTTTGGTCTTGCACCCCCCCATGCCCTCTAAATCCTATGGCTTGCAATCCAGGTTGGTGACCGTGTGGGCCAAGTTAACTGCTCACAAAAAAAGGCAAGACACAATGAATTGCCAAGCTCACACTTCATCTACTCACATACTCAGAACTGGCAAGCTTGACAGGCAAGGTGACCCCTATGAAGCAATCTCCCTCTTCCAAAGGGCACTGAGAAGAATGCTATTTAACACGTTGTCTTCCCCTTCCTGGTGTGTCTTTATAATCCTGGCATGTGAAGGGAGAAGGAGAGGAGCAGGTAAGCAGAATGGCCACAGCCTAAAGTTACTGTGATGGACTCACCATTAATGAGGAAACTTCTAAAGCAGAATGCTGCTCGCTAACAACTCAGTGACAACCGTCCACCTCTTAATGATGCTGTCTCCCCTCACCCCCACAGTGCTTCACTTCTGGCTTTCCTTTATGTAACACTCTTGAACTGTGGTAACCATCCCATTTTAGGATACTTTCTCGCTTCAGCCTAACACCATCTGGCCATCGAAAAGTAAAAGTCACCTCATGAGTTGTCATTTATCAAGTGCCTCTACTCAGCAGTGCGCATGATCCTGGATGGATGCAGGCCATCTCCCCTGTATAGGTCTTTATCACTCCAGGTGGGACCCCAGTCCCCAGTGTAGTAGAATCCTCCCTCTGTACCACTCCTTCAACCATTGGTTGAAGCTCTGAGTATGGAGTACCCTATCCTCGCTTCTGTCGAGACAGGCAGTACTTCAGAAAGGTCACTGAGCATGCTACCTGTCTAAGACTCCTCCCCAACTCCCTGAACTCCTCCTGCACTATCCTAACCTCATCCCTAGCCAGGTCATTAGTCCCTAGGTGGACAATGACATCCAGCTCTCCCTCCCGTTCTGCTGCCCTAGCGATCCTCAGGATCCTCTTCCCATGGTGCAGGTAAGCACCTAACCTCCCTCTCCCTCTCCCCCTCCCTTCCTGTCCCCAAATCTATCCCCTCACAATGGAGCCCCCTACCAGGAGTTGCTTCTTCCTCCTCTGGGGTCCTCTGCCACCCTCTCTGGGGCTCCACTACAGAGGTCTCCCACATCCTCCCTGGTCACTACTACAGGTGCCTCCATGGGACAGTCCTGTTCTGCCAGGGTGGCACAGGAATTGTGTAGCAGTACCGTAGGGGGATGTGCCTCTGACCAACCACCCTCACCCTTCCGGAGTCCACTGCAGTCGAGCTGCTCCTCCTCCTTGGCACCCTTTGAGGCAGCAGTGGTCGACTTGGAGATCCCTGGGTGGGAGAGGAGGCCTCCCAAATCCCAGCCAGCTTAGCCTGAGTCTAGCAACCTTCTCTCTCAGCTCAGAGAGACGAGGTAGCATTGCAACACCCAGAAAGTCTCCCTGAAAACTGCCACCCCACAGCCACTGCACCACTCCCAGCATATATATTTACTACCCTGCCCGCTTTTGTTTTGCTTACTCAAACCCATTACACCTTACAGGAAGCCACTATCATGGTATGCCTAAACTGGACAAAGACAGAGACTTCTGCTCCAGTACCAGCCAATATCTTTGCTAAATGTAGGTAAGAAAATAATGGCAAAGATACTGGTCAATAGATTGGGACAGACACTCCCTCACCTAGTTCACAAGTCACAGGTAGGCTTTATGAAAGGTAGGCAGTGGGCAGATAACCCAAGAACAGTAATTAACTTCATTCAGGTGGCCTCTCAGCAACAGGATACTGTAGCCCTTGCCTTCACTGATGCTGAAAAGGTGTTTGACTCGGTGAAGTGGCAATACATCTGAGTGACACTGGAGAACACACAGGCCTGGGGCCTAATTATCTGTCCTGGATCAAAACTTTATACTCAGCACCTACAGCTAGGGTACACACAAATGGCCTGCTTTTGGATCTTTTTCCACTCCATCCAGGGTCTAGGAAGGGATTCCCCCTAGTCCCTTGCTGTTCCTCCTGGCTATGGAACCCCTGAGTGCAGCCCCTAGATAACAAGAATCAGAGTGGCCCAAAACATATTGCATTCTTTTATATGTGGATGACTTTTGCTCACTTTATCTAGAGTGAAACCTCCTTGCCTAAGGCATGGACTTTCATAGACACCTTTGGTCAAATATCATGCCCAAGGTAAACTGGGAGAAAACACAGTTACTTCCGCTTGCCAAAGGCAACCCTCTTGGACCAGCCTAGGGCACATGAAAGTGATCTGGGCTCCCACTGGCCTCACGTAATTAGGCATGACTATCGCCCCAAAGTACAGGACCTAATCCCTAACAGTATTCCAAAACTGATAAAACAACATTAACGCAGACATCCAGCAATGGAGAAAGCAACACCTCTCCCTTCCAGGCAGAAGAGCCGCTTTTAAAATGATGGCACTGACAAAATGAATATATTGCCTGAAATCTCCCACTGCTTATACCACCCAAGATCTTGAGCAAGCTAGACTTCATGCTCTCCAACCACATTTGGGACACTCAGCACCCCAGATATAGTAAAAGGATCCTTAGGGCCCCTCCACACCAAGGAGGATGGCATCTTCTGTGGTTATTGGCATAGCACATGAGTAATGGGATTAAACAAGCACTGTGGTGGCTTGACAACAACAATCCCCATGCCCCACTCTGGGCAGTACTTGAACAAACCTTGATGAGCAATACCCCCGATCATGGTTCTTACAGCCCTGCTTTGGCAAGACCAACATGTCACTGGACCTATGCAGTACTCTAGGCATATGTGGCAGAGTCTGGACGGACTAAACAAATGAAAACAAGGCCTGTGGAAGCTTCACTGAGACATTCCCATCTCCAAATCACAGGCCCTCCAATAAAACAGAACTTATTGGTGCGAGAAGGTATCAACAGAGTAAATCACGTAACAGAACATGGAGCAAGGCTACTTAGTTCTTTGCCCAGCTTCAAACTGAATCTGCCCTTCTGAAGCAAGACTGTTAGAAATACTGTCAGCTAAGACATGTGATACTGCAGTGGCTGACCTGTGGCCGGGTCCTACACCAAAACACCGTGATGGAGGAGGCGATGGTCTGGCTTACAAAACAGAGAGATGCAGCATGGACCATCTACAAAAATATACAATCCCACCACCATCCAACTAGGACTCTCAGAAGGAAAGTTGGCACTGGAGCTAAACTGCACTGTTCCTCAGACTTGTTAGGCCAGACGCTGGAGAGAGGCCCATGCGGCCATTCCAGAACCCAAGTACCAATTAATTTAAAAAAAATAAATAAATGGCACAGAACTCCAGACAAGTTAGTGTACATGGGCTTAACAAGATCAAACAAATGTTGGTGCTGCAACCACTCACCAGGTAACACCCCTCTGGTCATCCCCACAATTAAGCAGTGGGGTCACTTTGTCATTACTAAACTTGAGCAGATCACCCTGGACACCCTACCCCAAGACCCACTCTTCTGGATACTTGGGAGATCCATAACCCATCCAAAGAAGTGCCACGCAATACAAACCTCTTCTTTGCGCAGCAGCTGTGGAAGCCAAGTGTCAGCTCCTTGTGAGATGGAGGGTGCCAGATGGTCCCACACTGACTCAGTGGGAAATGGACCTGGTCAGAACTGACTCATACATACAGGCAGTATATAGACACAGGGGAACAACTCCAAAATTTACAACTGCATGGACCCCATGGGTTAAATATATAGAAACTGGGAAGACCCCAGGAGATTAGAAGACAAAAGCAAGCTCCCATCGAGCACTGCCCAAGATAAGGGCATTCAACAGATGAAAGGAGGAATCCAGCACCTTACTAGAATACTAGTAAGGGAATAGGTAAGGACAAAGGCATTGCTATCAAGGGCTACATAAGAGGATTGATAATGCATAGACACCGACGTGCTACTAACCTCCACCTCCCATGACCTGCACGATATGCACAAAGGTGACGGAAACACTGACTACTAACACAATTCTTCCTTAAGACAAGGGCAATGCATGGTTCATGGTTAAATATACTACATGCATTTGATTCAAGCCGTATCTTAGCAGTGAAGACTCCGGTCAGCTAGCTAAGCTGGGACTCAAGCGTGACAGGAATTGTGTAAAATACATCTAACTTTGTTAGAACATTTATTAGTTAGGTCAATTTATTCCTCTATATATTTGAATTGTCAGGTAGTTGTTCTTGATTTACCTGTACTTTAGATAATTTCTGCTTTTATTATTACAAATCTTGACTGTATTGTTATTTCTTTATAGCATAAGCCATTTTTAGTGTTGTATTTCCAAGTGGATTTTCTTCTGGCCAGATTTTTTTTTTTTTGCTTCTGATTTTTCTCCTCCACCCTGGCCCTGGTCGGCTCTCGTCTGGCCACTGTCCAGCGCCTCCACTCCTTCAGCCCTCACCCCTGTAACCCCCATGGCTTACCCCCGTGGTAGGGCAGTGGGGACCCCACCCACCAAGGATCCAGTTTCGGGTGTTACCCGAACGGAGTACAACGGAGACGGCCATCAAGCTGCAATGACCAGCCACCAGGGTCTTTTTTCTTCTTTTCTGTTTCCCCCCTGCAGGAGCCAGGCATGCAGTGACATCTGTGGTGGGCTCACACATGCACACGCATGCAGTCCCACCAAGCATCTGCCCACTCCCGCCCCACTAGTGTTTCAGCAGCATAGCGCCGAGACCCAGTCTCCACCAGGAGTCAGGCGTATGCCAACCAACAATACCCCCTTCCCCTAAGATGGAGAGCTGTCCATCAGATGCTCGATCCACCTCCTCCCTGCCACCCCCTGGTGGCCCGTGCTCATTCCCGAACACAGGTCGCTGGCATGGCATAAGATGTGACATCCAGTGCCTCAACCCTCAGCACCACTGGGCCGGCCCCCCGGACAGGTTTTTACAGACTATGAATGTGATGTGTTCTGATGTTCCTGATTAAAACTTTATAAACTTTTTATATAAAAGAAAAGTATCTGTATTGATTGTATTCCATTCTTTGGACGTTGGAAAGCATGACAAAGAATTTATAAGTAACATATGTGAAAATTTCTCGATATGTAAATGTTTAAGTTCAGACTAATAACTCTGCATACAGTTTTGTAGTTGGCATGGTCCTTCTTTGGTTGTTTGTGCTCCCTTCCTCACTTTTTGAAGCACGCTTTTATATGTCTTTAACTAATGACAAGGCTGGCCCAGTGGCTCTGAGGGTTGAGGCGCTGGACGCCACACCTCACGCCATGCTGGTGACCTGGGTTTGGGAAAGAGCCTGGGCCACTGGGCGGCAGGGGAAGGAGAAGATCGAGTGTCCGGAGGACTGCTGTCTTCTTCTGGGGTGGGTTTTGGGGACTTCCCCGCTCAGTGGCGGCTCCTGGTGGAGGCTAGGGGTGCTGCATTTGGGGCGGGGAGAAAGCAGATGGGGATCTGGTGTCAGCGGGCGTCTGCGGGTATGGGCGGGTTCACGCACTCTGCATGCCAATGCCATTGCACGGCCCCACCAAGGGGCAGAAACAGAAAAACCCTGCCTCCCCAGTAGGCGAAGGAGTGCAGGGGACAGCCAACCACGCCAGTGTCAGGTCATTCCGCTTGTGCCTCTGGCTCTCTTCCCTGCCTGGTTGCTCTACTAGATTATACATAGAGTGCTAGTAAGACTAAGTGGTCCCACCTCGGGGGACTCAGAGCCGGAGGGTTGGATGGCCAGGTAGTGGAAGGAGAGGCGGCCGATGGAGAAGAAATGGAGGATTTCAGGTGGGCAGGAACATGGCCGAGCCGAGCAACCCCCTGGAGAGAGTCCGGGTAAGGCAGTGAAAAAACAGAACTGAAAAAAATCCTAATGACAAATATGGACTGCTGTGTAATCTTTCTGTCTACAAAAGTTTTGGCATGTAACAATGTGTAGATCTCTTTAGGTATATGGTTACACATCACACCTTTTCTATTGGCTGTTTGCACCTTAAAAACAGACTGTCAGCCACCATGAATCTGCCCCTTGATGAAGCTCATGAGAGCAAAGCAATGGGGTACTGTGGAGCAGCATGTGTCAGGTACCGTTTACAGTATTGTGCGAACTTCTAACAAATAAATGGCGATACACTGACCTAAGTTTGTTGTCAAAGTGAGTTTGTCCAGTACATCTGGAGTGTGTGACGTCAGTGCTCCCCCTTCCCCATCAGAGTAGTCTAAATGTTTGTTTGTCCTTCCCATTCATAAGCAGGTATAAATACGTATGCTGTGTAAACATGTTAACTTAAAGGGATTCCCTAGCCACTCTGCTACCTACAGTATCCAGTTATTCTCTTCGGACGCAGAAGTTTGTCCAGGCTTATCCTGAAGGCATGTATGGCCTTCATTTCCAAATAAGAGAATATCTGAATGTTTCTTACAAACCACCGATAAAAGCAAAATATCATCTCACTTTATATATTTTTTTACTTTCTATTTATGTCCCCGTCCTTGTCACTAGCTCCTGTCTCCCTCTGGAGGTCCCACCGCTTTCCTCCCTGAAGCCTTGGATTTCCTCCCAGGCAGGGACGGGATAGAGGATTTAACACTGAGCTTCAGAGCATCCTCAAGAGACACCATGGTGGGGGTATGGTGCCCAGAAAGAACGGGTTCCACTGTCATGGTTGCGGAGACCATTTTTACTCTTTTCTCCTCGCCCTTGGGACACCATGCGCAGTGCTGTCAATGCGCGTGCACATAAAGCATGCTCTGTGCAATGATCACAACATCCTTACCCTCCCTCTGGCCTTCAACTGCACTGTCTCTCATGGTCCCACAGATGGCAGTATTGAGGCAGAGAAGAAAAGAGAACCCTCCTCCTCTTCCTCGCAGGAGACCACCCTCTGGGATGCTTGATCCTCCTCCCTTTGGCCATCCCTCGACGATCCAGTCTCACTCCTGAACCCAGGTTGCTGGTATCGTGAGCATCACTAGCTTTTTTTTTTTTAAAGCAAATTTCATTGCCTCTCTATTCATTTTTAAGGGGGTGCTAAAATAGCTCATGCAAAAACTGGTGAAAAACCAAGACTAAGCAAGCCACTTCTTAAGGAGTCACTGGACCTAACGTTTCAAGTCTTTGCTCATTGTCAGAGGTATGTGCGCTTGGATGGGACATCCTAACTTATAGTAGTAACCTCAGACAATGAGCAGAGACTTGAAATATTAATTCAAGAGATGACCGGAGAGATGTCTTGCTTGGTAGGAGAGTCCCCAGCGTGCAGGCTATTTTTTGTTTTTCAGCCCTGGCTCCACCCCACAGCCGCTCTGACCTGTTGTTGCCCCGCCCCTGTTGAAAGCTGAAATGGCCCCCTAGCCTTGCTTGGTATTTCACTTGTTTTTTCGCAAGCTGTTTTTGAACCCTGTAAGAAAGGAAGACCGCAGAGGCAACAAAAGTCCATTTCATGTGGTCACAAGTTTGCAAATGGAGGAGTTGACGGTTGAAGTCTATCTTTTGCTTTGTGTTGCGTTCTGAAGCAAGGTACCACCTGGCCCTAAAGCGATCTTTCTGCCAATTTTTGTTTTCTAAAATGGTAAACGACTGGCACAGCAGAAGGAAGGTGAAATATTTAATAAATAAAGCGTTTTCTTTCAACTAAAGTAACAAATTGTACATGGTAGTGTGTGTAAATGTAAGTCATGTTTTAAAATGTAAAAAATCTGTGCACCAGTTTTCGTTTTGTGAACAAGTAAACAGCGTTTTCAAAAATGAAGATGTGTTCTGAGGGCTATCACTTTCTTGCCGTACCAGGTCGCCAATACAAATGCGGCTTAATAGCATGCGGCATTATGCGTGAACTCTGGACCGTCGCTCTCTGAGTTGGACCCCCTCAGAGTTATTATCCTAAGTGGGGGGGTCCGAGGGGCACAGCCCCTGTAGCAGGGGTGTGGGGGTGGAGCCCTGCACAGAAAGAAAATGTCATTAAATCACACAACACAATTATTGGCGTATTGACCCCTGCCCTTCCTTACTACTTTGGAATTTTAAGTGCAAATTTCACCCATATTATATGTTTTTTTTCATCGCTTTAATTATTAACGCCACTTAAGTTAAGACCAGGATGTTTTGTGAATATCAATGCCTCTGCATTTTCTACATGCAAGCAAGAAATTTCTAAGCTAGTAAGAATTTCATTATCTTTGTAAACAGGGATATCTGTACTTAAATAAATTGACTTTACAAATCTGTGTGTTGACATGGATTACTGACCAGTAATCTCTACTACAAACCAACACAAAATTTGGAATATACAGTATTTTTTTCTGTTCTTTCTCTAGCATGCCAGCCAAAGTGGGGATGTACCCCATATCAGCCCCAGGTCTCTCAAACCACCCTCTACCCTCGGCACTTCCATACCAGCTGCCTGGTTCGGGAGGACCATAACATGCCCCTCACAGAGGGGCTCCCCAAAGGAAGGCATCTACATTACCCTATAGACCCCAGCTGAGACGTAACCTATAGGGACGTTTCAAGGGAAGGCAGCCCATGGATCCCCCAGCTTCATGTTTCTGCCTGATGGAGGTTATTTCCTTCTTTTGTTTCTCCCAAGACTTTGGATGTGGAATGGCATCAGAGGTACATCGCGCATGCTCCAGTGTGAACAAGCAGATGCCTGCGGAGCCCCCAATACATATGTGCAGGTATCAAGTGCACCACAAGCTTGGCAGAAGACACCTGGAGGAAGGAATGCTGTGTGAGTGGACTTCTCTACTGGGACTAAAGAAGTAGAACTCTTGTACTTGGACCATTAATTTAGGGTAAAAAACAAACTAACAAACAAAACAACAAAAAATTAGTGTGTTTGTCTGAGTTAACTGAACTGAACAGTTATCTAGGTGTAAATCTCAGGTGACTGAAAGGGCTTGATAGCTGTGCAGTTTAAATTGCTTGTAGAAAGATCTAGTGAGTAGGGGGAGTGGCTTAGCTAGAAGGAAGCTAAATTTAAAGACTGCCTTAGAAAGATTCTGCTAGAAGCTTGGCAGAAGACACCAGGAGGAAGGAGTGCTGTGTGACTGGACTTCTCTACTGGGACTATATTGCCCTCCTTCCCTCCCCTCCAATCTCCCACCCAAAGCTAGTTCTACTTTTATAGGCACAGGATTTGACTGGCAACAGGAACTTCCTGTTTGGGAGCAGGAAGTGAGTGATCACAGAGCCACCAAAGACCCACCATCCTAGAAGGGCAAGAGTAGCTCTCCGGCCCATTCTAGCTGCTGGAGGTCTGCCTCTGAGCAAGTAAGGGCATACCTCTCAACCTCCTGCCTCATAAATCAGGGACAAGGCTTAAAAAAAATCAGGGACAAAGGACCAAAATCAGGGACACTTCTTCAAAATTGGAGATATCCACTCAGGAAGCTGGTAGAATAAAGGGTTTAGTGTAAAACGCATTTTCTAAATAAGAACAAGTCTGTAACTTTAATGTTTAACATTAGTTTGTGCTTATAACCCCACTGTTTGGTCACGAAAACACAATTTTTAGGAGGGACAGAGTAAAATTTTGAGGCAAATCAGGGACGTCCCTGAAAATCAGGGACACTTGAGAGGTATGAGTAAGGGGTCTACTGAGAAATATAGGATCTTCTTGTTTCAGAACAGGACAATCAGGAGCTTAAAGGGCACAGATGCAGAAAGTAAGTAGAGAGAGAAGGAAAACAAACAAAAAAAAACAGAGTAAAGAGTAAGGATTCCAAACAACAGTTAAGGGGCCAGAAATAAGACATGATGGGAGTGGTGCAGTGCAGTGGCTGTGGAGCAGCAGTCTTCCGGAAGATGTTCAGGAGGATGTGGTGTTGTCCCATTTACAGACACCTCTCTGGGCTGAGGGAGGAGGTTGCTCATCTCCAGGCTGAATTGGCCAGGATTTGTGGGACCTCCTCTTCCATCCAGGGACCACCAGTGCCACTGCCGTTGCCTCAGAGGTTGCCAAAAAAGAGGAGTGGCTGGACCACAGTGGGCTCAGGGAAGATGAGGTGGTGGAACAGAGGCACATCCCTCCAGTTGTACCTCTCCACAATTCCTATGCCATTCTGGCAAAGTGTGGTTCCTCTATGGAGGCATCCACAGTGGAGACCAAGGAGGATGCTGGGAACCTCCACAAAGGAGACCCACAGGAGGGTGGCATGGGATCCCACAGGGGAAGGAAACAACTCCTGGTGGGGCCCTCCACTGTTAGGAAGGTAGAACTTGGGGAGGAAGGGAAGAGGGAGGTAAGGTGCCTGCCTGGCGCCATGGCTTGGAGGGACAGGGAGGCGAATCCTCAGGTTTGCCATAGCAGCTGCACAGGGAGGGAGCTGGATGTCACTATCCACCTAGGGACAAATGACCTGGCTAAGAAAGGAGTTAGAGCAGTGCAGAAAGAGTTTGCGGAGTTGTGGAGGGGCCTTAGACAAGTAGCACGCATGGTAACCTTCTCAGAGGTGCTGCCCATCTATGGTGTAGGAGAGGCTAGGGTGTTCCGCACCATGGGATTCAATCAGTGGTTGAAAAACTGTTGCAGAGCTCAGGGATTTGGCTTCATTGGGGACTGGGGGTCCACCTGGAGTGATGCAAGCCTATACTGGCATGATGGGCTGCATCTGTCCAAGAAGGGAACCAGGATCCTAGGTGATAGGTTTAAATGCTTCATTGGCAAGCATTTAAACTAGCCGAGGGGGGAGGCACTGGAAAGGAGCAGGGAAATCCTAGCCCCCAGTGTGGTAAACACCAACATAGAGGTGTCAATAGAGAGAGAAGGGCAGGGGTAAATGGGGAAAGTGACAAAGGCAAGAAGGACAAGGATGAGGCAAAAAGGAGTAAGGCCATCATGAAATGGAGGGTAATGAGTACCAATGCCTGTAGTCTGGGCAACAAGCTCCCTGAACTGGTGGCCTTGATGGAAGAGGGATTCCTGGATATCATAGCAGTCACAGAAACATGGTACACAGAGAACCATGACTGGGATGTTAACATACCAGGGTACATAACCTACAGGAGAGACAGACGGGAGAAGAGGGGGAGGAGTAGCTCTCTATGTAAAGGAAGGGATAAAAGCAACTGAACAAAAGAGTAAACAGGGAGGAGAAGAGGCACTGTGGGTCACCTTGGAGACTGGAAAGGGCACTACAATCCGCACAGGGGTTGTGTACAGACCCCCATGTCAGGGGGAGGGAATGGACAAGGATATAATAGAAGGCATTCTTAGGATGGCAGAGAAAGGGGACATACTGTTGATGGGAGACTTGAATATGCCAGATGTTAAATGGAGCACATTTGCTGCAGCCACATCCAAGAGCAGGGCCATTCTCGATGCCCTACAGGTGGCAGGCCTCAGACAGCTAGTTTCAGAACCCACTCGTGAGGGAGCAATCTTAGACCTCATACTCTCAAATGGGGGCAGTGAGAGGATCTGAGATCTAGAAGAGGGTTGCCATCTGGGAACAAGTGATCATCAAACAGTGTGGTACACGTTAAACTCAGCTACAGAGTAAAGCCATACAAAAGTGAGGGTACTGGACTTCAGGAGGGCTGACTTTGGCAGGATGGGAGAGTGCCTCAGAAAAGAACTAGCAAACAAGCTAGAAGGAGGGGTGGAGCAACAATGGAGAATCAACAAAACTGCCATCACAGAGGCAACAAATCAAAATGAAAGAAAAAGCCACTATGGTTCTCAAAAGAGGTGGCTGGGAAAGTCAGGGAGAAAAAGATAGCATTCAGGAAGTATAAGGACACACAGAAGGAGCAGGACAGACAGCTGTACCAGTTAAGGAAGAAGAAAGCAGAGAGGGAAATTAGAACAGAAAAGGCCCAAACTGAGGAAAAGATAGCCAACTCGGTTAAGAAGGGGGATAAAACCTTTTATAGGTACACCAGGGCACGTAGAAAGACAAAGGGAGGAATAGTGAGGCTGAATAGAATGAATGGTGGGTGAGCAGAGGGGACAGTGAAAAAGCAGGGATACTGAATGAATATTTCTGCTCAGTATTCACAAAAGAGGAGGGGGAAGTGCCTAATCCAATTAACAGAAGCACTCTTGATGGGGTGTCGATCCCAGTCCTTTCACAGAAGAAAGGGTTCTGCAAGAACTCCTAAAACTGAAGGTGGACAAAGCAATGGGGCCTGATGGAATTCACCCCAGAATTCTAAAAGAATAAGGGTGGAACTAGTGAAACCACTGACTACTCTTTTTAACAAATCATGGGAGGATGGTGTGGTACCCGAGGACTGGAGGAAGGCAGATGTGATTCCCCTTCACAAAAGTGGGACCAAGACAGAGGTAGGAAACTACAGACCTGTCAGTTTGACCTCTGTGGTAAGGAAAGTGATGGAGTCACTCTGAAGGAAAGAACTGTTGAATACCTAGAGGCCAGTGGGGCACAGGACCCAAGGCAGCATGGGTTCACAGCGGAAGGTCATGTCAGATGAATCTAATAGATTTCTTTGACTGGGTGACCAAAGAAGTAGACCAGGGAGGGGCTGTGGACATGGCCTACCTAGACTTTAGCAAGGCATCTGACACAGTCCCACACAAAAGATTAATAGTCAAATTAACCAGCCTGGGAGTGGGTCCCAGGGTGGTAGCCTAGGTAAAACATTGGCTGGACAACAGGACACAGAAGGTAATTATAAATGGAGTCCACTCTGAAGAAAGAGGGGTTACTAGTGGGGTACCGCAGGGGTCAGTACTGGGTCCAGTCCTTTTTAATGTTTTTATAAGTGACATTGCAGAAGGACTGGAAGGAAAAGTATGCCTCTTTGCAGATGACACAAAGATCTGCAACAGGGTTGATAAACAAGGAGGCGTGGAAAGGATGAGAAGGGACTTGGCAAGGTTGGAGGAATGGTCAGAAATATGGCAGCTAGGATTCAATGCAAAGAAGTGCAAATAATGCACCTGGGAAACAAGAACCCAGGGAAGATTACACAAGGGGGGTAGTAACAACAGCAAAATGGAAAGGACCCATGCGTAATCATATCAGATGACCTTAAGGTTAGCAAGCAATATGAGAAGGCAGGGAGGGTTAGATGCTGGGATGCACAGGAGAGGCATCACCAGCAGAAAACAGGAAGTTATCCTCTGTACAGACAGTTGGTGAGACCCCATCTGAGTACTGCATCCAGTTCTGGAGACCCCATCTCCGCAAGGACATAGACAGGATAGAGGCAGTCCAGAGGAGGGCAACTAAAATGGTGCAGGGTCTGCAAAGAAGCCGTAGAGGAGGAGAGACTAAAGGAGCTTAATATGTATACCCTTGAGGGAAGGAGGGAGAGGGACATGATGAAACTTTTAAGTACCTCAGTGGAATCAACAAAGTCCAAGAGGGCATCTTTCAGAAAAGAGGCGTGCGAGAACAAGGGACACAATTTAAAGATGGTGGGGTGGTTCAGTGGCAATGTGAGGAAGTATTTTTCACAGAGAGGGTAGTGGATGCATGAAGCAGCCTTCCTGAGTTGGTTGTGGTCTAAAACTGTGGGAGAATTCAAGAATGCATTGGACAGACATAAGGCAGTTCTTGTGGGGTGGTAGGAAGAAACAGGCTGTTGATTAACTAGGATCTGCAGCCTATCCTGTAGGTAGGGAAATGGGCAGACTAGGTGGGCCAAGCGGTCCTTATCTGCCATCAAAGTCTATGTTTCTATGTTTCTAACCCCTAGCTACACCAGGAGTCAGACTATTGCCGACTGCCTTGCCCCACTCACCCCCAAGGAGGAAAGCAGTTCCTTGGGCACTCGCCCTCCTGCCCCTGTCCAAATCTCTGAGCTCGTACTGAACCTGGGTCATTGGCGCTGCAAGCGGTAGCACTATCACTTGCAACAGCGGGCTGGCAGAGTATACAATTTTGCAAGAATAATAAATATGAACTACAAAAGTTAGGCAGAAAACATGAGATAGTCATTCAAAAAAACCTTAACCACAGCTGGAGACTGCAAACTGACAGTGTCCCTTGAACAGACTGCATCTGCAAGGCAAATCTTACAGGAAACAATTTTGCTCCAGCCTTACAATGTTCGTGAGAACATCAGACTGTTAAATAGTCTGCTGTTTTGTAGATAATTTATCATTGCCTTCATTGCTGTGTAATTATTTATGAATGAAGAAGTCAGAGCTCTGAAGAGTGCTCTGGCATTCCAAACAGCTTGGATACCACAAAAGCCCTCTGTCCAGCTTCTAATTAATTTACTGGCTCTGATAAGAAAACGTTATCCTGGATCTCCAGGGCACACAGACTTTCAGGCCACTGTACTTAGCTACCCGAACAGACACCAGAGTACTGAAGATGCAATTTTATCACCCCCCATCCCACCTGCATTAAGTAAAGATCCTCGCCACACTTTAACTGCTACAGCTGGTGGGGTGTATCATCCCAATTCAACAAAAAATGACACATATGGAACAAACTGTGGCCTGCATCTTAATCCAAATCCATGCAAACCAAGGAACTGATCAATGTCGAGCCCTGTATTTATTGAAGGCTAGCTAATACTGCGTCATCAACTACTCGTTTTATTACTTTTTTAACTTATTGTTTTTATTTGCTTACAAATTAGTGGCCAGCAAAGGCACACTTAGCCAGGAAATGCAGCCAGGTCTCTGCTTCCAGATATGAACTGGATGGTGGGTTGGTGCTACAGAGGGTGTACAACAAAAGAAACTTTAAACATCAAATAATAAAGTAAATAAAAATAGACAAGCATCAATAAAATATATATCATGGGACAGCAACAACACTGTACATTACTGCAAATGGGGTTTCAGGTACTGAAAGCTGGAGTATCAGTTTAAAAACTGACCTTCAGGTCAGTCTTTCAAATTTAACATTAGTCAGTCAGGGACATACATAAAGATGGTCACACTGTGTTAGACACAAGTGAGTAGATGACTAAAGCTACATGCTATCTCAGAGCATGTCTTCCACGCAGCAGCAAAATTCCAACTAGAATGCAATACACCAATTCATTATAGCCAGAAAGAAAAAGAGACATTTCCAGGGACTGAGATATCCCTCTAGATTTGTTCACTGGAAAGTAACTTGCTACAGCTTTTCAAGTCAATGAGTCAACAGCGTTTCCATTCATGACACAGTTCTATACTTGCCTCTCATATGATTCGTAAACAGATAAATTGCGAGGCTCTTCTTTTATGTTAGATGTTTCTTCCACCTTTCAGAACTGTGGGTGTTGGGGGTAAGAATAGTTTAGCTTTGAAGTATACCATTTGGTAGCTGAAAACTGGCAAGTTGTTCTTATCTGCTGTGATATACGTCATTGCAGATTTGTGCAGCTTCTCGTAACCACAGACCACAATCACACATTTACTCTTCTGCTATTCTAATCCTGTTTTGTTTCCCTTAACTGTCAGCCTTGCATTGTAGTGGTTGAACATTCCTGGGTGGCACACGCAGAAATCACACTCCAGGCTTCTGCATTTCCTCTCATTTGTTGCTTCAGGGGTCAAATTAATCACTCTATGAGATCTAAATAAGTGGATTTACTTCCCCGCCTACTGCTGCCCCCTCACTGTTCATCACTGTCATTCACAGATGGCCGCTGTTCCGCTTGGCCAGCAAAGTGGTACCAATGCCTGTCATCTGAGCATGAGCCTGCTTGCCCCTCTATGGCCATTACTGACCATACAGTGTGTCCAGACCTTCAGAAACATGCGCCCCCAAAAAAAAACAGTGTTTCTTCAGCTGTTGCTTACTGGCTAGAAAAGAGAAATGAAAATGATTTGAATTGTGAAGTTACAGGAGAAGGGGAATAACATCCATTGACCAGTACAAGGGTAGCATGGAAAGCTAACAATAAATGTTTTAAAGACCAGTCTTTCAAGAGTTACATTCTTTACATTAGTTTCTCCTGAATACAGAATAACTCAAGTAAGATGGTCTTATCCTAAAGTTTTTTCTTGTTAGTCCACTGAAATGTAGCACCAATAATGTCTTTTGTGTTGGGGTGGTGGTTTGCCTCATGACTGGCCAAGCATAGCTATCCCATTTCTTTATTCAATTTCAAAAGTTGCCCTGCAGATCTTATTGTATTTGTGAATCATTTTATAAGGCTGCTGGAAACTACTAAACATTCACCATTTTTTCCCTGAGGACATGTTATGACTAGAAATCCTTGGCCCTATGTGTATTATTACAGTTTGTAACATGGGAATTAACTGTGACTGAAACAGAGCCCATGAGATTGGTAGAAAATCAACAGCTGAGCAAAGTCTAGCGGGTATTAATCCCTAGTGATGCCCGCTGTTGTTATTCCTCTCACATCCACCAAAGAACAACATCGATAGAATAATCCCCGTATTGCAGTACTTACTTCAAACCACTAACACAATGCGCTTTGACACTGGAGAGCGAGATACCCCGCTATTGCAGTACCGAAATAATCCACATAAATTTGGCCATAGCAGAGCACTGTTAATTTGTCAAGCACCTGCACCGCGTAACTATACCTTGTCACGAGACTAGTGCATGTGTACAAGGTTCTGTCATTGCCCATAAACTGTTTCCCAAAGTGATACCAGCGGGGGGAAATCCGGTGAATAGTGATCAAGTTGCAGTGTCTTCTGTAGAAGCGAGCAGCATATGTATTCCGACAGCAGCAGATCCAAGCAGCGGTTTAAAAAGACTACACTAAGGTATGCAAATTAGATACTGTGTCATCCAAGCAGTCATGAGAAAATTCTACAGGCAAGTTAGCAAGTGAATTTAAAAATATTACACATATGCTTTTGTCAGAAAAATATAGTACTGTACTAATCATTCTCTGCCCTTTCAATTAAGCATTTGTTAATGTTGATAAAAAAGAAACACTACCACATTAATAAATATGGTTGTAATGAAATTGGAGTTTCTTCTGTTTTTATTTCATACAATCCCTATATTATATACAGGTGCGTGTCTATATATAATGTTTTTCACAATATAACCCTACACTTCTTACCTCCACATTTCCCATGTTACAAGAGCATTAATCCACTCCAGAGTCGGGCTCTACTAGGAGATTAATGCCTGGTTGGTGGTTGGAAGCACTCGGCCTGTGGCCTTATGCACCAACCCCCCACCCCCACCCCAAACCAGGCATTAATCCCCTAGTAGAACCATCTTCTGTCGTGGATTAATGCTTACATTTTACCTAGTAATACAATTCTGCCAGTGTATGGGTACTGTATACCTTCTTAACAAAGTTTGTGAAGTGAGAGGAAGCAAAACGGTATACTTCCCATGATGTTTACAAAAGGAACCTAAAACAATTTTGCATTATACTACCATTTTATTCAATCGACTGAGCCAAGACCAGGGCTCATACCACCCTGTAAAATAAAAAGTCACACTCCTTGCACTAGCGAGTCAGATAGGTGCTCAGTTCAGGTTGGATATGAACAGGCTGTTTATTTAGTAACCACAAAAAGACATTGTTATAATTGACACTTGATTATTACATACAAAAACAAAATTTCCAAACCAAATAAATTAACTGCAGTACATTTTTCTGGTTATAAGGGACAGAAAATTCACTTATAATGGACACCATAAAGCTTGTATGGACTTTTATAGTGCATTGTTGATGATGGTGGTGGTGGGGGGGTCATGCGACGGACTGGTGGGGAAAGAGTTGGTAAGTGTAAAATTAAGATGCAGAAGATACAGACATTTAATTTCGTATAAAAATTCTTTATAGGCTACAAAAACTTTCTAGTTAATTAAATACACTAAAAGAGATTTTACATTTCAATGAAACAATCACAGTAACAACTGTCTTTGTTCTTGGCCCAGATATTCAGACTGCACCAGGCAGTGGCGCAAGCCTGGGCACAGCGCAACTGGATGCGCCGGCCAGGACCAGGTGATATTCAATGGTGATGCACCACGCGCAGCACTGTTGAATACGGCAAGGTCGGCACACATACTGCACATGACGCAGTGGCACTGCGCCGGCATAAGCCACAGATAGGGAGCATGGGGATGCGCCAGCGCAAGTGCAGTTCCACTAGGCACATCACCCATGATATTCAGCTGGAAGCATGCAAATTAGCCATTATATATGCAAAGCAAATGGGGCCATTTGCATGTCATTATATTTGTTGCATGCCTTACTTGCAGGACAGCCTGACGACTTCCTCCTGGCGCCCTGCAGTATGACATGGGCAGTAGGGATCCCGGGGCATCCCCCGGCCCGTAGCCGCGATCGCATGGTATGTGTTGAGAAATATATCCCTGGTAGTCTAGTGGCCCCCCCAAAGTCCCCGATAAAGAAAAGACATGACCATCCCTGGTGGTCTAGTGGTCCTTCCTCCCACCTGAGTCCCCGATCTATGTCACTATGACTGTCCCTGGTGGTTTAGTGGATCCCCCCCGCCCGTTGCCGCGATCGTGGTAAAACCCAGTAATGAAATGGCCTGGTGCTCCAGTGGCACTCCCACCCCTCCCACCCACACAGAACCCTTGCCCACCCGCACTTCATCATCGGCTGAGCGGCATCCCGCTGCAAATGACAGGTATAGTATGGCTGTAAACCTGCTGGTCCCTCAGTGTGGACCAATGGGCTTGCAGGGCATACTGTACTAGACAGTACCAAATCTGTGAATGACTTCATTCACATATGTGGGACTGTCTAGTACAGTATGCTCTGCAAGCCCATTGGTCCACACAGGGGACCAATGGGCTTACAGCCCATACTGTACCTGTCATTCGGCAGGCGGCCGGGCAGTATGCAGGCAGGATGCTGCCGCCCGCCGATGATGGGGGAGGGCGGGGTGGCAAGGGGTTCTGTGTGGGTAGGGGTGCCACTGGATCACCAGGGCATTTCATTATGGGGTTTTACCACTATAGTGGCAACGGTGGGGGGTCCACTACACCACCAGGGACAGTCATAGTGACATAGATCGGGAATAGGGGACTCGGTGGGTGGAACCACTAGACCACCAGGGATGGTCATGTCTTTTATTCACTGGGGACTCGGGGCCACTAGACTACTAGGGATATATCTTTCAACATACACCTGCGTGATCATGGCTAAGGGCGGGATTTCCTCCTGACCACCAGGGATCAGTGTGCTTGACACAGTGTTCTGGTGGGCGGGTGGCCACCCACGGCTGGGCTGCTGTGTTGCACCCTGCAATACTGCAGCCTGCCTGTGAGTGGCCGGAGATGTTCCTACTCTGCACGGGCTCAACACTGAGCCCCCTATGTGGTGCAGTGCAGGGCTGTGCCAGCATATGCGCCCGCACATCCCAGGCTGAATATTGTGGTGTGCCGCATATGCATGGGCACGCCTGCATCTGCGCCCAAGATGGGATTACATTGCGCCTGGCACATTGGGATTTGTGCTGCACCGGCAGCCCTTTCAATATCCTGTTGGTAATGCGGGGTTGTGCCGGTGTATCTGTTGCACCAGGCGCAACCCCTTTGAATATCCAGGCCTTAGTGTCCTGGAACCTCAGCAGCCAGCCACTAGGTTTACTGTTTTATTACCATCAGCAGTACACTTTCTTTCAAAACTCATGTTCCCGCAACCTAAAATGACTTTAAATAAATACATAAAATAAAAAACATATTTGCTAGGCAATATTTTGAGTAATCTCCTTTATGCTTAGCTTACAAAATATTCTAATTCACTGTTAGCCCCTGCTCACACACAGCCACACAAAACACATACCTCTGCCCACTCTGGATTTCATGAACAAAAGCTGGTGCACTGAAGCACTCATTATAGCAGGTGTACACTGTAGTTAATTTTGACAGTCCTTTAAAAACAGAAGAAGATGGCCAACACAAATACTTTCTCTAACTGAACCCAGGTAACCTGCCATGCCATGCCATACCATAAGACATGCCCAATGTCACGGCTCTACCCTGAGACCATGTTTTCTGCATTTTTAGCCCTCAGTTTACAAAAGAACACTTGTCCGAGTTCAGCTGTGTTTACAGTCCCAAAACAAACTCTAGCTGTACTCAGGTCGGAAGACCCATCCACGAATCTTGTAAGTGCAGGCTGGGGAAAGTCTGTCAGAATTTTGTGGGTGGTGCCAGCTGTTCACACAGCCGAGAAGAACAGCACAAAATGCTGGCACCACTACGCGATCCCTAGAAAAGAGGGACTGTCGTCATAACACCACACAACAAGTAATACAGAAAACGGTGGCATTCAGATGTGCACAGTGGCTCCGATCTGGTTGCTGCGCACCACCGACACTGGCTCAGAGCTGGCCATGTGAACAAGCTTCATAGACACTTCTCTGATGTGGCGCCGTGTCTCAGAACACCCCACAGAAGTAGCTATCTCTCCCAAAGAACACACACCTTGTTGTGTGTTATTGCCCATGTATTACAACTAGTGCTGGGCAACATTAGACATCTGTTTCTTGCATTTTTTTCATATGTGTGCAATTTATCGAACTTGAACAGTGTGTTTAAAATGGGCAGTTATGATTTAACTTGTGCATTAAAAAAATAAAAATTCTTAAAAATGTGCAGTTTGAAATGATGCTGTTTACTGAAACTGCATTCCTAAGAATTTGTATTTTTAAAAATGCATAATTTGTTAATAAATTTGCTATATTTGACTAAAAAAGCATTGGCAAAATTACATCACATTTTGCTGGACTTTCGTGAAAATTGCACAAATGGGAAATCAGCAATTTTACAAACATATTATAAAATTTGCTCCACACTAATTATAACACTATACACGTGGCACTCACACTTCTTTCCCCAACAGATGTAAACTGTACATAAACATATGGGCCTTTGCTAGCATGACAGGGAGAAGGTGAGGGTAGAGAAAAGTAAACAAAAGAATAAGGAAATCAATATAAAAAAATCAAACACAAGAATGGAAGGCACATAATTCAGGCAGAACACAGGGTTAGAAATATGTGAGAATGGAAAGGCAAACCCCTTAACCTCACCTATTTTACTTGCCTACAATTCCTGAGTATAATGCCCAAGTCCAGACCACACACTGAATAGATCTGCTTGGCCCACCTAATTGGAAGTGGAACTGCTCTGCATCTTATAATTCATAAAGGAGTTAGTGGCTTCCTGGGTTTTAAACGTGGGCACTTTAGCAAGACACTAACTTTTTGTATTAAAAAAAGCTTTTCAGAGACTCTTTCTATAATTTATTTCCATTTTTTTTTAAATTCACCAAGCCCCTGTTTTCAATATTTTATTCAAGTTTCTGTCTTGTTGCATGTCATTCAGCTTTCTTTGTGCTCAAACAAAATATACGCTACAAGTACTGCAACAATGCTTCATAACCGGTGTTTTATGATATTCTGGTAAGAAAGCTGCTAAGTGCAATGAAATTGTACTGTATTCTATTGTTGCCTGTGAGTCATGCTCATACTAGCTGTAATACAGTAGATTTTCTGCTCAGGCCAACTGTAAGCAAAATACTACTTATTTATTCATTTATTTATTGACTGATTATTTATTTAGCTTTTATTGACCAGGTAAGCACAGTAGACAAATATATGCCTATTTTCACGTATGACCCGGGAGGTTACAGAGAATATACATACAGAGTAAAAACTTTAACAATGCGGAGGCAGCAACAAAATAGGAAAGGTGACAATGCATAAGGAACGCAGCACAGTTTAAACAGTATGTACAAAAATTAGAACTTCACTCAAATGTAAATCTAGACAGAACCACACTGAGCAAATAAAGTACACCGTTTATTACACAGGGGACTCCAGAGATTAAATGCAGTTGCAGGCAGAGTTAGATTTCAAATATTCCCATTGGGACCTTCTAAAGCTGTGGTCAGAGGTGGCGTAGCAAGTATATGCTGGGAGAGAGTTCTGTAGCCGAGGTACACAGACAGCAAAAGCCAGATCACCCATCACCGTACGGGTTTTAGGAACAAGGAATACAGATGAGTCAATAGACCTAAGGGTGTAATTTGGGTTGACAGACTTTAGTAATTCCATCAAAACTGAAGGAGTGGAGGTTCTATCGACGTTATCAATAAAACAGTTCAAAGCAATAGTGCAGTAATTTCCTGGAGACAGCCAGCCTAGTTTGTTTATAAAGTTCAAAATGATGTGCAAGACGAGAGGTAGAGAGGGCAAACCGACATATTTATTTTTATTTATTTATTTGGATTCAGAAATACCTTTGAGTCATAGACTCATTTACAAAGGTTCTACGTCACAGAGATTAAAAACAGACAGACATTACTAACGATTTAACAGAGATACAGTTCAGCAGTAGTTACAAAGATCAGAACAGGCTAACATTCAAATGCTAGGGTTACTTAGTACAGGTCTTACACAATACAGATTTGTTGTTATAGGCAACATCCCATTTTGATAGATTGAACTTAGAAGTATGGGTAAAGGGGCGGCGCCCCTAGCTCAACGTGGTAAGGAGGACTCCTCTAGCCACAGCAAATGCGCACAGCTGATGTGAGAATGCACTTGGCCCTATAGGTCAGGCCCAACTTGTAGTTTACTTGCCTTACTCACATTGTGGATATGCAGGGAGAGGTCTAGCTGAGGATCGAGGGTGACCCTCACATATTTTAAAGTGTCCGCAACCGTCACAGGGGGTCCATCAACACTAGTGACCTTCAGGAGTTCAGGACACACTTGGATTTTGGCCAGTGTCAAAGAGCATAGCCTGTGTTTTCTTAAGGTTAAGGACTAACTTGCTTGACAAAAGCCAAGACTGTATTCAGCAAAATCAGTCTTTAATTGAGTTAATGCTGTTGATGTCCAGGGTACTGGTTAGGAGCACCAGGTCATCAGCACAGAGGGTAGCACTACTATCGACTGGCACCTGGAGTAAGTCGTTGATAAACAGAGAAAACAAAATGGGTCCCAGAATAAACCCCTGTGGGACACCAGTCTTGACATGAGTAAGCTCGATGAACATCCTATTATACCTGACAAGCTGCTGCCTTCCTTGTAGGTAGTTAATAAGGCAGGAGCTGACAAGTCAAAAGAGTGAAGCTTGTGTATAGGAGAGTATGGTCTACCAAATTAAAAGCCTTGGAGAGGTCTATAAAGATCACTCCAGTCAGCTTGTTGTGATTGATGGCAACCCTAATCTCTGAGGTAACCGTGGCAAGGGCAGTGAAAGCGCTATATCCCTTACAGAAGCCATGCTAATGCATTGATAACAATTCATATTGCTGAACATAATTAGTCAGTTGGGATGCCACGACTTTCTCGAATAATTTGCAAATGGCACACAGGACTGCCACAGGACGGTAATTTTCAAGTCATTTTGGATCACTGTACTTGGCCACTGGTATGACTCTAGCAATCTTCCATAAGTCAGGGATAGATCCAGTAATCAGTGATGTACTGAAGATATGGGAGATTGGCAGGGCAAGGAATGGAGCACCCAGATGGCTAAGTTTAGGTTCCATATTGTTGTGCCCAGTACTAGTAAAGGGGGAAAGGCTCGCCAGGAGTCTACAAGTTTCACGTACTGATAGAGGTTTGACGTAAAAAGGTGGATGAGGTGCAGGTGAGGAGCTCACAGATTGATCCTGTAGGACAGAGGCAGTAAACAAAAAGGTAAAGGTCAACAGGTCAAAGAAATGAGCATTAAAAGCATTAGCAAATGTTAATGCATTGTTTCATTTATACCTCCAACAAGCATATCTACAGTCTGACACTTAGTAGAGCCACTGACTACAGTTTTAATATTATGCCAGAAGCACATAGGATCCATAAGAGAGGCCAGAAGTACAGATTTACAAAATTCACTCTTGGCAGTACACATGGCTCTATTACAGGCATTTCGGAGTCATTTATATTTACAGAAATCAGACAAGTCTTGAGTAGTGTTAAACCTCATCCAGCATTTGTCCCTAGACTTCATAAGTGATAACAGATCACCATGTAGCCATTCTGTGACAGTACCCCTTACTCTCCTCTCTATGAATGGGGCATGTTTATCTTGGAGGGAGAAGAAGATATTAAGGAAATTATTTAGGGCAACAGAGGCATCAGCAACGAACAGGACAGAGGGCCAGGCCATGAAGGCAAGGCCTCTTTGAATGGACTCCAGATACATTTGGAGAAGTCTCTCATAAGGATGATCTCATGGGATGTTTTAGGCGATGAGACTTTCCAGATACAAGATGTAGGGGTATGGACAGAGATCAAATCAGGGATGGTTCCAGAGTCTGTGATCCTTTTATGCCTATTAGTCAAGATCCAATCAAGAAGGGAATTCTGGCCCCCTGATTTAGAGTATCTGCTGGGTTCATTAATGAGTTGCTTAAGGCCAACACTAGACAGCAATGGTTCATATTGCTTGACATTTCTCCCAAAACAATTAAGAATAAAGTTACCAAATAACAATAGTTCACTATAGCTCACTTTTGGACTAATGCAGTCAAAAAGATAGTTCAGCCCTTGTACTCTACCTTTAGGAGGGTTGTAAACATAAACAATGTGATTTTTTTTTTTTGTATTACTTAGCAAGAGGAGAGTATGAAAGAATCCTCAGGCAGGGAAAGGCGGGTAAGTATTGGGTATAAGTGACACATTTAGGTGACTTTTATAGTATAACAGCACACCATCTCCATGTTTCTGCTCAGAACAATCAAGACTAATGAAACTGAAACCAGGAAGGACATACACAGAGTTAGGAACAGAAGGTTTAAGCCAAGTCTCCGTAATGCCCACAACATCGGGGTTATAATGCTACCCATGCAGTAAGGCAAGGCAACTTTTATTTTTCAGGCGCCTAATCCTAGAGGCCTTCAAGTAATTGCATAATAAAAACATTAAACATTATAATCAACATTCTAATTAAAACTTATATTACACCATTAAAAGGGTCCAAATTGTCAGCAAAATTCAATAATAGCAGTTAAACAGTCCCTACATTAACTCCAAAACAGTGTCTGGGAATACTCAGCTAAACAAGAAAGCCTTGAGGTGGGCTTTGAATGCCTCGACTGAAGGGGTCTCCCTTACTGATGGAGGAAGCAAGCTTCACAGGACGGGGCCGGTGACACTAAAAGCTCTGTCGCTGGCAGTTCTTAACCTCGTCCTGGGAATCACCAGGAGGCCCCTAGAGGAGGAGGATCAGAGGGAGCAGACCAGGGCAGCAGGTGTTAGAAGGTCTGACAGATAGCCAGGGCCCAGTCCATATAGAGCCTTAAAGGTAAGCAAGCCCACCTTAAAGAGAACCCTCCATCGAACAGGTAGCCATGGCAGATCACACAGCACCAAGGTGACGTTACAGTATCTAAACCATCCCGTCAACAACCTGGAAGCTGCGTTCTGCACCAGCTGCAGTTGACAGATGGTACCTCCAGAGACCCCGAGGTAAAGCACATTACAGTAGTCGAGCCTGGAAGTCACGAATGCATGGCAGTAAGATCAGCATAATTAGGCAGAAGACTACAGACATTTAGATGTGGTAATTGAAGTCCTTTAGTTGAAAGAC
The DNA here is from genome assembly GCA_016271365.2 of Neoceratodus forsteri. Taxonomy (NCBI): domain Eukaryota; kingdom Metazoa; phylum Chordata; order Ceratodontiformes; family Ceratodontidae; genus Neoceratodus; species Neoceratodus forsteri. The sequence goes on from JADMNL010000022.1 coordinate 319,908,441, forward strand.
AGGTAGGGGGACCAATAAACTGAGGAGTAGTCGGTCCAGCATTTGGCTCTTTGTCACCATCAAGGGCAACAGGCAGGGAGAAGAGCCAGAGGAGACATGGCAGCACAGTTAGTCTCACTGGGGTTTTAGGGCAACAAAGTTTACACTTAACCAGGTGGCTGGTAAATAAGGCTGTTCTGTATTTTAGAAGCCAGATTGGACAAAGGTGCAATTGTTTAGTAGCAATAAGGTCAGAGAAGGTATAATTGGCTGGTCCGCCAGCACAGCGATGGTGTCACTGCTTGCGGTGCCAGCGATCTTGGTTCAGGAACGGGATTGGGTGGTTGGAGTGTCGGCCGCGGGGAAGATGGATTGAGCGTCCGTTGCACACTCTCCATCTCCAGGAGGGAGAACATCTCCCAGTGTAGGCGCTCTCAGGTGACCACAGGAGCACTCTACCTGGAAGCAGCCAGCTGGTGCTTGGAAGGCATGAGGGCATTGGCGTACGTGCCATTGCGCCTGTGCATGCCACGCCTCCCATACAAAAATCTAAAGTGAAAAAGTTTGGTCCCGTTTGCTTCCTGAGCTGCCACCGCAGACTCACTCGATGACTGGATGAGTGGGGTGTAGTCGGCTGCCCTTCTCCCGCACGGGGATAAACTGAGGCTACGTGGGGGTGGCGAGTGGTAGGTGGCTGTGGAAAAGCAGACCGGAGATGAGAGACAAAAAGCATAAATAAAAAAAGAGATGGTATACTCAGTCAGGGGAAAATCAGTCTGTGAACCTGTAGGTACAGCAGATAAAGTAAGATAGACTGAAGCGAATTGCAGCATCATTAAAGATGGCATGATGCAAACTAGCAGATACATTGCAGCAGTCACAAAGGCAGCAAGCCCACAAAGATGGCAAGATACTCAGTGGTACAGGGACACTAATAAGGTTAGCTTAGCTCAAAGGAAGGATGGACCATAGGACTTGAGCACACCTCCCATGCTAAAAAGATTCACAAGATAAGGCAGGCTGCCATAGACAAAACAGGCCCTAAAACAGATTATGCACCCCCCTGTTTTTAGAAGGAACCTAGCAGTGCAGTGAAACATTACAATAACTCCAGCACAGTTTAGTAGAACATTATCAGCTCAGAGCCCTTAGAACACACAGGGTATCTAGCAGTGCAGTGAAACGTTATAATAAACCCAGCACAGTTTAGTAGAACATTATCACCTCAGAGCCCTTAGAACACACAAGGTATCTGGCAGTGCGGTGAAACATTATAATAATTCCAGCACTGTTTAGTGGAACATTATCAGCTCAGAGCCCTTAGAACACACAAGGTATCTAGCAGTGAAGTGAAACGTTATAATGATTCCAGCACAGTTTAGTAGAACATTATCAGCTCAGAGCCCTTAGAACACACAGGGTATCTAGCAGTGCAGTGAAACATTACAATAAACCCAGCACAGTTCAGTAGAACATTATCAACTCAGAGCCCTTAGAACACACAGGGTATCTAGCAGTGCAGTGAAACATATAGAGAATAATGCATATGTAGGGAGTTGATATGGAGTTTTTTTACACACC